>CAXAJV010000015.1:4496800-5209800 GCA_963969225.1 Xylocopa violacea
ACATCTCGGCGGTAATATTTGACGTCATTCCTGGCGAGTTGGCCTCTACGTCTCCGTTTGAGCTTCATATACATCATTAACGTAATATAACCTAACCTAACCCAACCTATCATCTCGGCGGTAATATTTAACCACATTCCTGGTGAGTTGGCCTCTACGTCTCCGTGGGACCTTTATATACATCAATAACGTAATATAACGTAACCTAACCCAACCTAACATCTCGGCGGTAATATTTGACCACATTCCTGGCGAGTTGGCCTCTACGTCTCCGTTTGACCTTCATATACATCAATAACGTAATATAACGTAACCTAACCCAACCTATCATCTCGGCGGCAATATTTGACAACATTCCTGGCGAGTTGGCTTCTCCGTCTCCCTGGGACCTTCATATACATCAATAACGTAATATAACCTAACCTAACCCAACATAACATCTCGGCGGTAATATTTGACATCATTCCTGGCGAGTTGGCCTCTACGTCTCCGTTTGACCTTCATATACATCAAAAACGTAATATAACCTAACCTAACCCAACCTAACATCTCTGCGGTAATATTTGGCATCATTCCTGGCGAGTTGGCCTCTACGTCTCCGTTTGACCTTCATATACATCATTAACGTAATATAACCTAACCTAACCCAACCTATCATCTCGGCGGTAATATTTAACCACATTCCTGGTGAGTTGGCCTCTACGGCTCCGTGGGACCTTTATATACATCAATAACGTAATATAACGTAACCTAACCTAACCTATCATCTTGGCGGTAATATTTGACAATATTTCTGGCGAGTTGGGCTCTACGTCTCCGTGGGACCTTCATATACATCAATAACGTAATATAACCTAACCTAACCCAACCTAACATCTCGGCGGTAATATTTGACCACATTCCTGGCGAGTTTTCCTCTACGTCTCCGTTTGACCTTCATATACATCAATAACGTAATATAACGTAACCTAACCCAACCTATCATCTCGGCGGCAATATTTGACAACATTCCTGGCGAGTTGGCTTCTCCGTCTCCGTGGGACCTTCATATACATCAATAACGTAATATAACCTAACCTAACCCAACCTAACATCTCGCGGGTAATATTTGACATCATTCCTGGCGAGTTGGCGTCTACGTCTCCGTGCGACCTTCATATACATCAATAACGTAATATAACCTAACCTAACCCAACCTAACATCTCGGCGGTAATATTTGACATCATTCCTGGCGAGTTGGCCTCTACGTCTCCGTTTGACCTTCATATACATCAATAACGTAATATAACGTAACTTAACCCAACCTATCATCTCGGCGGCAATATTTGACAACATTCCTGGCGAGTTGGCCTCTACGTCTCCGTTTGACCTCCATATACATTAATAACATAATATAAGCTAACCTAACCCAACCTAACATCTCGGCGGTAATATTTGACATCATTCCTGGCGAGTTGGCCTCTACGTCTCCGTTTGACCTTCATATACATTAATAACGTAATATAACCTAACCTAACCCAACCTAACATCACGGCGGTAATATTTGACAACATTCCTGGCGAGTTGGCTTCTCCGTCTCCGTGGGATCTTCATATACATCAATAACGAAATAAAACCTAACCTAACCCAACCTAACATCTCGGCGGTAATATTTGACATCATTCCTGGCGAGTTGGCCTCTACGTCTCTGTTTGACCTTCATATACATCAGTAACGTAATATAACGTAACTAAACCCAACCTATCATCTCGGCGGCAATATTTGACAACATTCCTGGCGAGTTGGCCTCTACGTTTACGTTTAACCTTCATATACATCAATAACATAATATAATCTAACCTAACCCAACCTAACATCTCGGCGGTAATATTTGACATCATTCCTGGCGAGTTGGCCTCTACGTCTCCGTTTGACCTCCATATACATCAATAACATAATATAACCTAACCTAACCCAACCTAACATCTCGGCGGTAATATTTGACGTCATTCCTGGCGAGTTGGCCTCTACGTCTCCGTTTGAGCTTCATATACATCATTAACGTAATATAACCTAACCTAACCCAACCTATCATCTCGGCGGTAATATTTAACCACATTCCTGGTGAGTTGGCCTCTACGTCTCCGTGGGACCTTTATATACATCAATAACGTAATATAACGTAACCTAACCCAACCTAACATCTCGGCGGTAATATTTGACCACATTCCTGGCGAGTTGGCCTCTACGTCTCCGTTTGACCTTCATATACATCAATAACGTAATATAACGTAACCTAACCCAACCTATCATCTCGGCGGCAATATTTGACAACATTCCTGGCGAGTTGGCTTCTCCGTCTCCGTGGGACCTTCATATACATCAATAACGTAATATAACCTAACCTAACCCAACCTAACATCTCGCGGGTAATATTTGACATCATTCCTGGCGAGTTGGCGTCTACGTCTCCGTGCGACCTTCATATACATCAATAACGTAATATAACCTAACCTAACCCAACCTAACATCTCGGCGGTAATATTTGACATCATTCCTGGCGAGTTGGCCTCTACGTCTCCGTTTGACCTTCATATACATTAATAACGTAATATAACCTAACCTAACCCAACCTAACATCTCGGCGGTAATATTTGACATCATTCCTGGCGAGTTGGCCTCTACGTCTCCGTTTGAGCTTCATATACATCATTAACGTAATATAACCTAACCTAACCCAACCTAACATCTCGGCGGTAATATTTGACGTCATTCCTGGCGAGTTGGCCTCTACGTCTCCGTTTGAGCTTCATATACATCATTAACGTAATATAACCTAACCTAACCCAACCTATCATCTCGGCGGTAATATTTAACCACATTCCTGGTGAGTTGGCCTCTACGTCTCCGTGGGACCTTTATATACATCAATAACGTAATATAACGTAACCTAACCCAACCTAACATCTCGGCGGTAATATTTGACCACATTCCTGGCGAGTTGGCTTTTCTGTCTCTGTGGGACCTTCATATCCATCAATAACGTAATATAACCTAACCTAACCCCACCTAACATCTCGGCGGTAATATTTGACGTCATTCCTGGCGAGTTGGCCTCTACGTCTCCGTTTGAGCTTCATATACATCATTAACGTAATATAACCTAACCTAACCCAACCTATCATCTCGGCGGTAATATTTAACCACATTCCTGGTGAGTTGGCCTCTACGTCTCCGTGGGACCTTTATATACATCAATAACGTAATATAACGTAACCTAACCCAACCTAACATCTCGGCGGTAATATTTGACCACATTCCTGGCGAGTTGGCCTCTACGTCTCCGTTTGACCTTCATATACATCAATAACGTAATATAACGTAACCTAACCCAACCTATCATCTCGGCGGCAATATTTGACAACATTCCTGGCGAGTTGGCTTCTCCGTCTCCGTGGGACCTTCATATACATCAATAACGTAATATAACCTAACCTAACCCAACCTAACATCTCGGCGGTAATATTTGACATCATTCCTGGCGAGTTGGCCTCTACGTCTCCGTTTGACCTTCATATACATCAATAACGTAATATAACGTAACTTAACCCAACCTATCATCTCGGCGGCAATATTTGACAACATTCCTGGCGAGTTGGCCTCTACGTCTCCGTTTGACCTCCATATACATCAATAACATAATATAACCTAACCTAACCCAACCTAACATCTCGGCGGTAATATTTGACATCATTCCTGGCGAGTTGGCCTCTACGTCTCCGTGAGACCTTTATATACATCAATAACGTAATATAACCTGACCTAACCCAACCTAACATCTCGGCCGTAATATTTGACATCATTCCTGGCGAGTTGGCCTCTACGTCTCCGTTTGACCTCCATATACATCAATAACATAATATAACCTAACCTAACCCAACCTAACATCTCGGCGGTAATATTCGACGTCATTCCTGGCGAGTTGGCCTCTACGTCTCCGTCTGAGCTTCATATACATCAATGACGTAATATAACGTAACCTAACCCATCCTATCATCTCGGCGGTAATATTTGACAACATTCCTGGCGAGTTGGCCTCTACGTCTCCGTTTGACCTTCATATACATCAATAACGTAATATAACCTAACCTAACCCAAGCTATCATTTCGGCGGTAATATTTGACAACATTCCTGGCGAGTTGGCTTCTCCGTCTCCGTGGGACCTTCATATACATCAATAACGTAATATAACCTAACCTAAACCAACCTAACATCTCGGCGGTAATATTTGACCACATTCCTGGCGAGTTGGCCTCTACGTCTCCGTTTGACCTCCATATACATCAATAACATAATATAAGCTAACCTAACCCAACCTAACATCTCGGCGGTAATATTTGACGTCATTCCTGGCGAGTTGGCCTCTACGTCTCCGTTTGAGCTTCATATACATCAATAACGTAATATAACGTAACCTAACGCAACCTATCATCTCGGCGGCAATATTTGACAACATTCCTGGCGAGTTGGCTACTCCGTCTCCGTGGGACCTTCATATACATCAATAACGTCATATAACCTAACCTAACCCAACCTAACATCTCGCGGGTAATATTTGACATCATTCCTGGCGAGTTGGCGTCTACGTCTCCGTTTGACCTCCATATACATCAATAACATAATATAAGCTAACCTAACCCAACCTAACATCTCGGCGGTAATATTTGACATCATTCCTGGCGAGTTGGCCTCTACGTCTCCGTTTGACCTTCATATACATTAATAACGTAATATAACCTAACCTAACCCAACCTAACATCACGGCGGTAATATTTGACAACATTCCTGGCGAGTTGGCTCCTCCGTCTCCGTGGGATCTTCATATACATCAATAACGAAATAAAACCTAACCTAACCCAACCTAACATCTCGGCGGTAATATTTGACATCATTCCTGGCGAGTTGGCCTCTACGTCTCTGTTTGACCTTCATATACATCAGTAACGTAATATAACGTAACTAAACCCAACCTATCATCTCGGCGGCAATATTTGACAACATTCCTGGCGAGTTGGCCTCTACGTTTACGTTTAACCTTCATATACATCAATAACATAATATAATCTAACCTAACCCAACCTAACATCTCGGCGGTAATATTTGACATCATTCCTGGCGAGTTGGCCTCTACGTCTCCGTTTGACCTCCATATACATCAATAACATAATATAACCTAACCTAACCCAACCTAACATCTCGGCGGTAATATTTGACGTCATTCCTGGCGAGTTGGCCTCTACGTCTCCGTTTGAGCTTCATATACATCATTAACGTAATATAACCTAACCTAACCCAACCTATCATCTCGGCGGTAATATTTAACCACATTCCTGGTGAGTTCGCCTCTACGTCTCCGTTTGACCTTCATATACATCAATAACGTAATATAACGTAACCTAACCCAACCTATCATCTCGGCGGCAATATTTGACAACATTCCTGGCGAGTTGGCTTCTCCGTCTCCGTGGGACCTTCATATACATCAATAACGTAATATAACCTAACCTAACCCAACCTAACATCTCGGCGGTAATATTTGACATCATTCCTGGCGAGTTGGCCTCTACGTCTCCGTTTGACCTTCATATACATCAATAACGTAATATAACGTAACTTAACCCAACCTATCATCTCGGCGGCAATATTTGACAACATTCCTGGCGAGTTGGCCTCTACGTCTCCGTTTGACCTCCATATACATCAATAACATAATATAACCTAACCTAACCCAACCTAACATCTCGGCGGTAATATTTGACATCATTCCTGGCGAGTTGGCCTCTACGTCTCCGTGAGACCTTTATATACATCAATAACGTAATATAACCTGACCTAACCCAACCTAACATCTCGGCCGTAATATTTGACATCATTCCTGGCGAGTTGGCCTCTACGTCTCCGTTTGACCTCCATATACATCAATAACATAATATAACCTAACCTAACCCAACCTAACATCTCGGCGGTAATATTCGACGTCATTCCTGGCGAGTTGGCCTCTACGTCTCCGTCTGAGCTTCATATACATCAATGACGTAATATAACGTAACCTAACCCATCCTATCATCTCGGCGGTAATATTTGACAACATTCCTGGCGAGTTGGCCTCTACGTCTCCGTTTGACCTTCATATACATCAATAACGTAATATAACCTAACCTAACCCAAGCTATCATTTCGGCGGTAATATTTGACAACATTCCTGGCGAGTTGGCTTCTCCGTCTCCGTGGGACCTTCATATACATCAATAACGTAATATAACCTAACCTAAACCAACCTAACATCTCGGCGGTAATATTTGACCACATTCCTGGCGAGTTGGCCTCTACGTCTCCGTTTGACCTCCATATACATCAATAACATAATATAAGCTAACCTAACCCAACCTAACATCTCGGCGGTAATATTTGACGTCATTCCTGGCGAGTTGGCCTCTACGTCTCCGTTTGAGCTTCATATACATCAATAACGTAATATAACGTAACCTAACGCAACCTATCATCTCGGCGGCAATATTTGACAACATTCCTGGCGAGTTGGCTACTCCGTCTCCGTGGGACCTTCATATACATCAATAACGTCATATAACCTAACCTAACCCAACCTAACATCTCGCGGGTAATATTTGACATCATTCCTGGCGAGTTGGCGTCTACGTCTCCGTTTGACCTCCATATACATCAATAACATAATATAAGCTAACCTAACCCAACCTAACATCTCGGCGGTAATATTTGACATCATTCCTGGCGAGTTGGCCTCTACGTCTCCGTTTGACCTTCATATACATTAATAACGTAATATAACCTAACCTAACCCAACCTAACATCACGGCGGTAATATTTGACAACATTCCTGGCGAGTTGGCTCCTCCGTCTCCGTGGGATCTTCATATACATCAATAACGAAATAAAACCTAACCTAACCCAACCTAACATCTCGGCGGTAATATTTGACATCATTCCTGGCGAGTTGGCCTCTACGTCTCTGTTTGACCTTCATATACATCAGTAACGTAATATAACGTAACTAAACCCAACCTATCATCTCGGCGGCAATATTTGACAACATTCCTGGCGAGTTGGCCTCTACGTTTACGTTTAACCTTCATATACATCAATAACATAATATAATCTAACCTAACCCAACCTAACATCTCGGCGGTAATATTTGACATCATTCCTGGCGAGTTGGCCTCTACGTCTCCGTTTGACCTCCATATACATCAATAACATAATATAACCTAACCTAACCCAACCTAACATCTCGGCGGTAATATTTGACGTCATTCCTGGCGAGTTGGCCTCTACGTCTCCGTTTGAGCTTCATATACATCATTAACGTAATATAACCTAACCTAACCCAACCTATCATCTCGGCGGTAATATTTAACCACATTCCTGGTGAGTTCGCCTCTACGTCTCTGTTTGACCTTCATATACATCAGTAACGTAATATAACGTAACTAAACCCAACCTATCATCTCGGCGGCAATATTTGACAACATTCCTGGCGAGTTGGCCTCTACGTTTACGTTTAACCTTCATATACATCAATAACATAATATAATCTAACCTAACCCAACCTAACATCTCGGCGGTAATATTTGACATCATTCCTGGCGAGTTGGCCTCTACGTCTCCGTTTGACCTCCATATACATCAATAACATAATATAACCTAACCTAACCCAACCTAACATCTCGGCGGTAATATTTGACGTCATTCCTGGCGAGTTGGCCTCTACGTCTCCGTTTGAGCTTCACATACATCATTAACGTAATATAACCTAACCTAACCCAACCTATCATCTCGGCGGTAATATTTAACCACATTCCTGGTGAGTTGGCCTCTACGTCTCCGTGGGACCTTTATATACATCAATAACGTAATATAACGTAACCTAACCCAACCTAACATCTCGGCGGTAATATTTGACCACATTCCTGGCGAGTTGGCCTCTACGTCTCCGTTTGACCTTCATATACATCAATAACGTAATATAACCTAACCTAACCCAACCTAATATCTCGGCGGTAATATTTGACATCATTCCTGGCGAGTTCGCCTCTACGTCTCCGTTTGACCTTCATATACATCAATAACGTAATATAACGTAACCTAACCCAACCTATTATCTCGGCGGTAATATTTGACATCATTCGTGGCGAGTTGGCCTCCACGTCTCCGTTTGACCTTCATATACATCAATAACGTAATATAACCTAACCTAACCCAACCTAACATCTCTGCGGTAATATTTGGCATCATTCCTGGCGAGTTGGCCTCTACGTCTCCGTTTGACCTTCATATACATCAAGAACGTAATATAACCTAACCTAACCCAACCAAACATCTCGGCGGTAATATTTTACAACATTCCTGGCGAGTTGGCTTCTCCGTCTCCGTGGGACCTTTATGTACATCAATAACGTAATATAACCTAACCTAACCCAACCTAATATCTCGGCGGTAATATTTGACATCATTCCTGGCGAGTTCGCCTCTACGTCTCTGTTTGACCTTCATATACATCAGTAACGTAATATAACGTAACTAAACCCAACCTATCATCTCGGCTGCAATATTTGACAACATTCCTGGCGAGTTGGCCTCTACGTTTACGTTTAACCTTCATATACATCAATAACATAATATAATCTAACCTAACCCAACCTAACATCTCGGCGGTAATATTTGACATCATTCCTGGCGAGTTGGCCTCTACGTCTCCGTTTGACCTCCATATACATCAATAACATAATATAACCTAACCTAACCCAACCTAACATCTCGGCGGTAATATTTGACGTCATTCCTGGCGAGTTGGCCTCTACGTCTCCGTTTGAGCTTCATATACATCATTAACGTAATATAACCTAACCTAACCCAACCTATCATCTCGGCGGTAATATTTAACCACATTCCTGGTGAGTTGGCCTCTACGTCTCCGTGGGACCTTTATATACATCAATAACGTAATATAACGTAACCTAACCCAACCTAACATCTCGGCGGTAATATTTGACCACATTCCTGGCGAGTTGGCCTCTACGTCTCCGTTTGACCTTCATATACATCAATAACGTAATATAACGTAACCTAACCCAACCTATCATCTCGGCGGCAATATTTGACAACATTCCTGGCGAGTTGGCTTCTCCGTCTCCCTGGGACCTTCATGTACATCAATAACGTAATATAACCTAACCTAACCCAACATAACATCTCGGCGGTAATATTTGACATCATTCCTGGCGAGTTGGCCTCTACGTCTCCGTTTGACCTTCATATACATCAAAAACGTAATATAACCTAACCTAACCCAACCTAACATCTCTGCGGTAATATTTGGCATCATTCCTGGCGAGTTGGCCTCTACGTCTCCGTTTGACCTTCATATACATCATTAACGTAATATAACCTAACCTAACCCAACCTATCATCTCGGCGGTAATATTTAACCACATTCCTGGTGAGTTGGCCTCTACGGCTCCGTGGGACCTTTATATACATCAATAACGTAATATAACGTAACCTAACCTAACCTATCATCTTGGCGGTAATATTTGACAATATTTCTGGCGAGTTGGGCTCTACGTCTCCGTGGGACCTTCATATACATCAATAACGTAATATAACCTAACCTAACCCAACCTAACATCTCGGCGGTAATATTTGACCACATTCCTGGCGAGTTTTCCTCTACGTCTCCGTTTGACCTTCATATACATCAATAACGTAATATAACGTAACCTAACCCAACCTATCATCTCGGCGGCAATATTTGACAACATTCCTGGCGAGTTGGCTTCTCCGTCTCCGTGGGACCTTCATATACATCAATAACGTAATATAACCTAACCTAACCCAACCTAACATCTCGCGGGTAATATTTGACATCATTCCTGGCGAGTTGGCGTCTACGTCTCCGTGCGACCTTCATATACATCAATAACGTAATATAACCTAACCTAACCCAACCTAACATCTCGGCGGTAATATTTGACATCATTCCTGGCGAGTTGGCCTCTACGTCTCCGTTTGACCTTCATATACATCAATAACGTAATATAACGTAACTTAACCCAACCTATCATCTCGGCGGCAATATTTGACAACATTCCTGGCGAGTTGGCCTCTACGTCTCCGTTTGACCTCCATATACATTAATAACATAATATAAGCTAACCTAACCCAACCTAACATCTCGGCGGTAATATTTGACATCATTCCTGGCGAGTTGGCCTCTACGTCTCCGTTTGACCTTCATATACATTAATAACGTAATATAACCTAACCTAACCCAACCTAACATCACGGCGGTAATATTTGACAACATTCCTGGCGAGTTGGCTTCTCCGTCTCCGTGGGATCTTCATATACATCAATAACGAAATAAAACCTAACCTAACCCAACCTAACATCTCGGCGGTAATATTTGACATCATTCCTGGCGAGTTGGCCTCTACGTCTCTGTTTGACCTTCATATACATCAGTAACGTAATATAACGTAACTAAACCCAACCTATCATCTCGGCGGCAATATTTGACAACATTCCTGGCGAGTTGGCCTCTACGTTTACGTTTAACCTTCATATACATCAATAACATAATATAATCTAACCTAACCCAACCTAACATCTCGGCGGTAATATTTGACATCATTCCTGGCGAGTTGGCCTCTACGTCTCCGTTTGACCTCCATATACATCAATAACATAATATAACCTAACCTAACCCAACCTAACATCTCGGCGGTAATATTTGACGTCATTCCTGGCGAGTTGGCCTCTACGTCTCCGTTTGAGCTTCATATACATCATTAACGTAATATAACCTAACCTAACCCAACCTATCATCTCGGCGGTAATATTTAACCACATTCCTGGTGAGTTGGCCTCTACGTCTCCGTGGGACCTTTATATACATCAATAACGTAATATAACGTAACCTAACCCAACCTAACATCTCGGCGGTAATATTTGACCACATTCCTGGCGAGTTGGCCTCTACGTCTCCGTTTGACCTTCATATACATCAATAACGTAATATAACGTAACCTAACCCAACCTATCATCTCGGCGGCAATATTTGACAACATTCCTGGCGAGTTGGCTTCTCCGTCTCCGTGGGACCTTCATATACATCAATAACGTAATATAACCTAACCTAACCCAACCTAACATCTCGCGGGTAATATTTGACATCATTCCTGGCGAGTTGGCGTCTACGTCTCCGTGCGACCTTCATATACATCAATAACGTAATATAACCTAACCTAACCCAACCTAACATCTCGGCGGTAATATTTGACATCATTCCTGGCGAGTTGGCCTCTACGTCTCCGTTTGACCTTCATATACATTAATAACGTAATATAACCTAACCTAACCCAACCTAACATCTCGGCGGTAATATTTGACATCATTCCTGGCGAGTTGGCCTCTACGTCTCCGTTTGACCTCCATATACATCAATAACATAATATAACCTAACCTAACCCAACCTAACATCTCGGCGGTAATATTTGACGTCATTCCTGGCGAGTTGGCCTCTACGTCTCCGTTTGAGCTTCATATACATCATTAACGTAATATAACCTAACCTAACCCAACCTATCATCTCGGCGGTAATATTTAACCACATTCCTGGTGAGTTGGCCTCTACGTCTCCGTGGGACCTTTATATACATCAATAACGTAATATAACGTAACCTAACCCAACCTAACATCTCGGCGGTAATATTTGACCACATTCCTGGCGAGTTGGCCTCTACGTCTCCGTTTGACCTTCATATACATCAATAACGTAATATAACCTAACCTAACCCAACCTAATATCTCGGCGGTAATATTTGACATCATTCCTGGCGAGTTCGCCTCTACGTCTCCGTTTGACCTTCATATACATCAATAACGTAATATAACGTAACCTAACCCAACCTATTATCTCGGCGGTAATATTTGACATCATTCGTGGCGAGTTGGCCTCCACGTCTCCGTTTGACCTTCATATACATCAATAACGTAATATAACCTAACCTAACCCAACCTAACATCTCTGCGGTAATATTTGGCATCATTCCTGGCGAGTTGGCCTCTACGTCTCCGTTTGACCTTCATATACATCAAGAACGTAATATAACCTAACCTAACCCAACCAAACATCTCGGCGGTAATATTTTACAACATTCCTGGCGAGTTGGCTTCTCCGTCTCCGTGGGACCTTTATGTACATCAATAACGTAATATAACCTAACCTAACCCAACCTAATATCTCGGCGGTAATATTTGACATCATTCCTGGCGAGTTCGCCTCTACGTCTCTGTTTGACCTTCATATACATCAGTAACGTAATATAACGTAACTAAACCCAACCTATCATCTCGGCTGCAATATTTGACAACATTCCTGGCGAGTTGGCCTCTACGTTTACGTTTAACCTTCATATACATCAATAACATAATATAATCTAACCTAACCCAACCTAACATCTCGGCGGTAATATTTGACATCATTCCTGGCGAGTTGGCCTCTACGTCTCCGTTTGACCTCCATATACATCAATAACATAATATAACCTAACCTAACCCAACCTAACATCTCGGCGGTAATATTTGACGTCATTCCTGGCGAGTTGGCCTCTACGTCTCCGTTTGAGCTTCATATACATCATTAACGTAATATAACCTAACCTAACCCAACCTATCATCTCGGCGGTAATATTTAACCACATTCCTGGTGAGTTGGCCTCTACGTCTCCGTGGGACCTTTATATACATCAATAACGTAATATAACGTAACCTAACCCAACCTAACATCTCGGCGGTAATATTTGACCACATTCCTGGCGAGTTGGCCTCTACGTCTCCGTTTGACCTTCATATACATCAATAACGTAATATAACGTAACCTAACCCAACCTATCATCTCGGCGGCAATATTTGACAACATTCCTGGCGAGTTGGCTTCTCCGTCTCCCTGGGACCTTCATATACATCAATAACGTAATATAACCTAACCTAACCCAACATAACATCTCGGCGGTAATATTTGACATCATTCCTGGCGAGTTGGCCTCTACGTCTCCGTTTGACCTTCATATACATCAAAAACGTAATATAACCTAACCTAACCCAACCTAACATCTCTGCGGTAATATTTGGCATCATTCCTGGCGAGTTGGCCTCTACGTCTCCGTTTGACCTTCATATACATCATTAACGTAATATAACCTAACCTAACCCAACCTATCATCTCGGCGGTAATATTTAACCACATTCCTGGTGAGTTGGCCTCTACGGCTCCGTGGGACCTTTATATACATCAATAACGTAATATAACGTAACCTAACCTAACCTATCATCTTGGCGGTAATATTTGACAATATTTCTGGCGAGTTGGGCTCTACGTCTCCGTGGGACCTTCATATACATCAATAACGTAATATAACCTAACCTAACCCAACCTAACATCTCGGCGGTAATATTTGACCACATTCCTGGCGAGTTTTCCTCTACGTCTCCGTTTGACCTTCATATACATCAATAACGTAATATAACGTAACCTAACCCAACCTATCATCTCGGCGGCAATATTTGACAACATTCCTGGCGAGTTGGCTTCTCCGTCTCCGTGGGACCTTCATATACATCAATAACGTAATATAACCTAACCTAACCCAACCTAACATCTCGCGGGTAATATTTGACATCATTCCTGGCGAGTTGGCGTCTACGTCTCCGTGCGACCTTCATATACATCAATAACGTAATATAACCTAACCTAACCCAACCTAACATCTCGGCGGTAATATTTGACATCATTCCTGGCGAGTTGGCCTCTACGTCTCCGTTTGACCTTCATATACATCAATAACGTAATATAACGTAACTTAACCCAACCTATCATCTCGGCGGCAATATTTGACAACATTCCTGGCGAGTTGGCCTCTACGTCTCCGTTTGACCTCCATATACATTAATAACATAATATAAGCTAACCTAACCCAACCTAACATCTCGGCGGTAATATTTGACATCATTCCTGGCGAGTTGGCCTCTACGTCTCCGTTTGACCTTCATATACATTAATAACGTAATATAACCTAACCTAACCCAACCTAACATCACGGCGGTAATATTTGACAACATTCCTGGCGAGTTGGCTTCTCCGTCTCCGTGGGATCTTCATATACATCAATAACGAAATAAAACCTAACCTAACCCAACCTAACATCTCGGCGGTAATATTTGACATCATTCCTGGCGAGTTGGCCTCTACGTCTCTGTTTGACCTTCATATACATCAGTAACGTAATATAACGTAACTAAACCCAACCTATCATCTCGGCGGCAATATTTGACAACATTCCTGGCGAGTTGGCCTCTACGTTTACGTTTAACCTTCATATACATCAATAACATAATATAATCTAACCTAACCCAACCTAACATCTCGGCGGTAATATTTGACATCATTCCTGGCGAGTTGGCCTCTACGTCTCCGTTTGACCTCCATATACATCAATAACATAATATAACCTAACCTAACCCAACCTAACATCTCGGCGGTAATATTTGACGTCATTCCTGGCGAGTTGGCCTCTACGTCTCCGTTTGAGCTTCATATACATCATTAACGTAATATAACCTAACCTAACCCAACCTATCATCTCGGCGGTAATATTTAACCACATTCCTGGTGAGTTGGCCTCTACGTCTCCGTGGGACCTTTATATACATCAATAACGTAATATAACGTAACCTAACCCAACCTAACATCTCGGCGGTAATATTTGACCACATTCCTGGCGAGTTGGCCTCTACGTCTCCGTTTGACCTTCATATACATCAATAACGTAATATAACGTAACCTAACCCAACCTATCATCTCGGCGGCAATATTTGACAACATTCCTGGCGAGTTGGCTTCTCCGTCTCCGTGGGACCTTCATATACATCAATAACGTAATATAACCTAACCTAACCCAACCTAACATCTCGCGGGTAATATTTGACATCATTCCTGGCGAGTTGGCGTCTACGTCTCCGTGCGACCTTCATATACATCAATAACGTAATATAACCTAACCTAACCCAACCTAACATCTCGGCGGTAATATTTGACATCATTCCTGGCGAGTTGGCCTCTACGTCTCCGTTTGACCTTCATATACATTAATAACGTAATATAACCTAACCTAACCCAACCTAACATCTCGGCGGTAATATTTGACATCATTCCTGGCGAGTTGGCCTCTACGTCTCCGTTTGACCTCCATATACATCAATAACATAATATAACCTAACCTAACCCAACCTAACATCTCGGCGGTAATATTTGACGTCATTCCTGGCGAGTTGGCCTCTACGTCTCCGTTTGAGCTTCATATACATCATTAACGTAATATAACCTAACCTAACCCAACCTATCATCTCGGCGGTAATATTTAACCACATTCCTGGTGAGTTGGCCTCTACGTCTCCGTGGGACCTTTATATACATCAATAACGTAATATAACGTAACCTAACCCAACCTAACATCTCGGCGGTAATATTTGACCACATTCCTGGCGAGTTGGCCTCTACGTCTCCGTTTGACCTTCATATACATCAATAACGTAATATAACGTAACCTAACCCAACCTATCATCTCGGCGGCAATATTTGACAACATTCCTGGCGAGTTGGCTTCTCCGTCTCCCTGGGACCTTCATATACATCAATAACGTAATATAACCTAACCTAACCCAACATAACATCTCGGCGGTAATATTTGACATCATTCCTGGCGAGTTGGCCTCTACGTCTCCGTTTGACCTTCATATACATCAAAAACGTAATATAACCTAACCTAACCCAACCTAACATCTCTGCGGTAATATTTGGCATCATTCCTGGCGAGTTGGCCTCTACGTCTCCGTTTGACCTTCATATACATCATTAACGTAATATAACCTAACCTAACCCAACCTATCATCTCGGCGGTAATATTTAACCACATTCCTGGTGAGTTGGCCTCTACGGCTCCGTGGGACCTTTATATACATCAATAACGTAATATAACGTAACCTAACCTAACCTATCATCTTGGCGGTAATATTTGACAATATTTCTGGCGAGTTGGGCTCTACGTCTCCGTGGGACCTTCATATACATCAATAACGTAATATAACCTAACCTAACCCAACCTAACATCTCGGCGGTAATATTTGACCACATTCCTGGCGAGTTGGCCTCTACGTCTCCGTTTGACCTTCATATACATCAATAACGTAATATAACGTAACCTAACCCAACCTATCATCTCGGCGGCAATATTTGACAACATTCCTGGCGAGTTGGCTTCTCCGTCTCCGTGGGACCTTCATATACATCAATAACGTAATATAACCTAACCTAACCCAACCTAACATCTCGCGGGTAATATTTGACATCATTCCTGGCGAGTTGGCGTCTACGTCTCCGTGCGACCTTCATATACATCAATAACGTAATATAACCTAACCTAACCCAACCTAACATCTCGGCGGTAATATTTGACAACATTCCTGGCGAGTTGGCCTCTACGTTTACGTTTAACCTTCATATACATCAATAACATAATATAATCTAACCTAACCCAACCTAACATCTCGGCGGTAATATTTGACATCATTCCTGGCGAGTTGGCCTCTACGTCTCCGTTTGACCTCCATATACATCAATAACATAATATAACCTAACCTAACCCAACCTAACATCTCGGCGGTAATATTTGACGTCATTCCTGGCGAGTTGGCCTCTACGTCTCCGTTTGAGCTTCATATACATCATTAACGTAATATAACCTAACCTAACCCAACCTATCATCTCGGCGGTAATATTTAACCACATTCCTGGTGAGTTGGCCTCTACGTCTCCGTGGGACCTTTATATACATCAATAACGTAATATAACGTAACCTAACCCAACCTAACATCTCGGCGGTAATATTTGACCACATTCCTGGCGAGTTGGCCTCTACGTCTCCGTTTGACCTTCATATACATCAATAACGTAATATAACGTAACCTAACCCAACCTATCATCTCGGCGGCAATATTTGACAACATTCCTGGCGAGTTGGCTTCTCCGTCTCCCTGGGACCTTCATATACATCAATAACGTAATATAACCTAACCTAACCCAACATAACATCTCGGCGGTAATATTTGACATCATTCCTGGCGAGTTGGCCTCTACGTCTCCGTTTGACCTTCATATACATCAAAAACGTAATATAACCTAACCTAACCCAACCTAACATCTCTGCGGTAATATTTGGCATCATTCCTGGCGAGTTGGCCTCTACGTCTCCGTTTGACCTTCATATACATCATTAACGTAATATAACCTAACCTAACCCAACCTATCATCTCGGCGGTAATATTTAACCACATTCCTGGTGAGTTGGCCTCTACGGCTCCGTGGGACCTTTATATACATCAATAACGTAATATAACGTAACCTAACCTAACCTATCATCTTGGCGGTAATATTTGACAATATTTCTGGCGAGTTGGGCTCTACGTCTCCGTGGGACCTTCATATACATCAATAACGTAATATAACCTAACCTAACCCAACCTAACATCTCGGCGGTAATATTTGACCACATTCCTGGCGAGTTGGCCTCTACGTCTCCGTTTGACCTTCATATACATCAATAACGTAATATAACGTAACCTAACCCAACCTATCATCTCGGCGGCAATATTTGACAACATTCCTGGCGAGTTGGCTTCTCCGTCTCCGTGGGACCTTCATATACATCAATAACGTAATATAACCTAACCTAACCCAACCTAACATCTCGCGGGTAATATTTGACATCATTCCTGGCGAGTTGGCGTCTACGTCTCCGTGCGACCTTCATATACATCAATAACGTAATATAACCTAACCTAACCCAACCTAACATCTCGGCGGTAATATTTGACATCATTCCTGGCGAGTTGGCCTCTACGTCTCCGTTTGACCTTCATATACATCAATAACGTAATATAACGTAACTTAACCCAACCTATCATCTCGGCGGCAATATTTGACAACATTCCTGGCGAGTTGGCCTCTACGTCTCCGTTTGACCTCCATATACATCAATAACATAATATAAGCTAACCTAACCCAACCTAACATCTCGGCGGTAATATTTGACATCATTCCTGGCGAGTTGGCCTCTACGTCTCCGTTTGACCTTCATATACATTAATAACGTAATATAACCTAACCTAACCCAACCTAACATCACGGCGGTAATATTTGACAACATTCCTGGCGAGTTGGCTTCTCCGTCTCCGTGGGATCTTCATATACATCAATAACGAAATAAAACCTAACCTAACCCAACCTAACATCTCGGCGGTAATATTTGACATCATTCCTGGCGAGTTGGCCTCTACGTCTCTGTTTGACCTTCATATACATCAGTAACGTAATATAACGTAACTAAACCCAACCTATCATCTCGGCGGCAATATTTGACAACATTCCTGGCGAGTTGGCCTCTACGTTTACGTTTAACCTTCATATACATCAATAACATAATATAATCTAACCTAACCCAACCTAACATCTCGGCGGTAATATTTGACATCATTCCTGGCGAGTTGGCCTCTACGTCTCCGTTTGACCTCCATATACATCAATAACATAATATAACCTAACCTAACCCAACCTAACATCTCGGCGGTAATATTTGACGTCATTCCTGGCGAGTTGGCCTCTACGTCTCCGTTTGAGCTTCATATACATCATTAACGTAATATAACCTAACCTAACCCAACCTATCATCTCGGCGGTAATATTTAACCACATTCCTGGTGAGTTGGCCTCTACGTCTCCGTGGGACCTTTATATACATCAATAACGTAATATAACGTAACCTAACCCAACCTAACATCTCGGCGGTAATATTTGACCACATTCCTGGCAAGTTGGCCTCTACGTCTCCGTTTGACCTTCATATACATCAATAACGTAATATAACGTAACCTAACCCAACCTATCATCTCGGCGGCAATATTTGACAACATTCCTGGCGAGTTGGCTTCTCCGTCTCCGTGGGACCTTCATATACATCAATAACGTAATATAACCTAACCTAACCCAACCTAACATCTCGCGGGTAATATTTGACATCATTCCTGGCGAGTTGGCGTCTACGTCTCCGTGCGACCTTCATATACATCAATAACGTAATATAACCTAACCTAACCCAACCTAACATCTCGGCGGTAATATTTGACATCATTCCTGGCGAGTTGGCCTCTACGTCTCCGTTTGACCTTCATATACATCAATAACGTAATATAACGTAACTTAACCCAACCTATCATCTCGGCGGCAATATTTGACAACATTCCTGGCGAGTTGGCCTCTACGTCTCCGTTTGACCTCCATATACATCAATAACATAATATAAGCTAACCTAACCCAACCTAACATCTCGGCGGTAATATTTGACATCATTCCTGGCGAGTTGGCCTCTACGTCTCCGTTTGACCTTCATATACATCAATAACGTAATATAACCTAACCTAACCCAACCTAACATCACGGCGGTAATATTTGACAACATTCCTGGCCAGTTGGCTTCGCCGTCTCCGTGGGATCTTCATATACATCAATAACGTAATAAAACCTAACCTAACCCAACCTAACATCTCGGCGGTAATATTTGACATCATTCCTGGCGAGTTGGCCTCTACGTCTCCGTTTGACCTCCATATACATCAATAACATAATATAACCTAACCTAACCCAACCTAACATCTCGGCGGTAATATTTGACGTCATTATTGGCGAGTTGGCCTCTACGTCTCCGTTTGAGCTTCATATACATCATTAACGTAATATAACCTAACCTAACCCAACCTATCATCTCGGCGGTAATATTTAACCACATTCCTGGTGAGTTGGCCTCTACGTCTCCGTGGGACCTTTATATACATCAATAACGTAATATAACGTAACCTAACCCAACCTAACATCTCGGCGGTAATATTTGACCACATTCCTGGCGAGTTGGCCTCTACGTCTCCGTTTGACCTTCATATACATCAATAACGTAATATAACGTAACCTAACCCAACCTATCATCTCGGCGGCAATATTTGACAACATTCCTGGCGAGTTGGCTTCTCCGTCTCCGTGGGACCTTCATATACATCAATAACGTAATATAACCTAACCTAACCCAACCTAACATCTCGCGGGTAATATTTGACATCATTCCTGGCGAGTTGGCGTCTACGTCTCCGTGCGACCTTCATATACATCAATAACGTAATATAACCTAACCTAACCCAACCTAACATCTCGGCGGTAATATTTGACATCATTCCTGGCGAGTTGGCCTCTACGTCTCCGTTTGACCTTCATATACATAAATAACGTAATATAACGTAACTTAACCCAACCTATCATCTCGGCGGCAATATTTGACAACATTCCTGGCGAGTTGGCATCTACGTCTCCGTTTGACCTCCATATACATCAATAACATAATATAAGCTAACCTAACCCAACCTAACATCTCGGCGGTAATATTTGACGTCATTCCTGGCGAGTTGGCCTCTACGTCTCCGTTTGAGCTTCATATACATCAATAACGTAATATAACGTAACCTAACGCAACCTATCATCTCGGCGGCAATATTCGACAACATTCCTGGCGAGTTGGCTGCTCTGTCTCCGTGAGACCTTTATATACATCAATAACGTAATATAACCTGACCTAACCCAACCTAACATCTCGGCCGTAATATTTGACATCATTCCTGGCGAGTTGGCCTCTACGTCTCCGTTTGACCTCCATATACATCAATAACATAATATAACCTAACCTAACCCAACCTAACATCTCGGCGGTAATATTCGACGTCATTCCTGGCGAGTTGGCCTCTACGTCTCCGTCTGAGCTTCATATACATCAATGACGTAATATAACGTAACCTAACCCATCCTATCATCTCGGCGGTAATATTTGACCACATTCCTGGCGAGTTGGCCTCTACGTCTCCGTTTGACCTCCATATACATCAATAACATAATATAAGCTAACCTAACCCAACCTAACATCTCGGCGGTAATATTTGACGTCATTCCTGGCGAGTTGGCCTCTACGTCTCCGTTTGAGCTTCATATACATCAATAACGTAATATAACGTAACCTAACGCAACCTATCATCTCGGCGGCAATATTTGACAACATTCCTGGCGAGTTGGCTACTCCGTCTCCGTGGGACCTTCATATACATCAATAACGTCATATAACCTAACCTAACCCAACCTAACATCTCGCGGGTAATATTTGACATCATTCCTGGCGAGTTGGCGTCTACGTCTACGTTTGACCTCCATATACATCAATAACATAATATAAGCTAACCTAACCCAACCTAACATCTCGGCGGTAATATTTGACATCATTCCTGGCGAGTTGGCCTCTACGTCTCCGTTTGACCTTCATATACATTAATAACGTAATATAACCTAACCTAACCCAACCTAACATCACGGCGGTAATATTTGACAACATTCCTGGCGAGTTGGCTTCTCCGTCTCCGTGGGATCTTCATATACATCAATAACGAAATAAAACCTAACCTAACCCAACCTAACATCTCGGCGGTAATATTTGACATCATTCCTGGCGAGTTGGCCTCTACGTCTCTGTTTGACCTTCATATACATCAGTAACGTAATATAACGTAACTAAACCCAACCTATCATCTCGGCGGCAATATTTGACAACATTCCTGGCGAGTTGGCCTCTACGTTTACGTTTAACCTTCATATACATCAATAACATAATATAATCTAACCTAACCCAACCTAACATCTCGGCGGTAATATTTGACATTATTCCTGGCGAGTTGGCCTCTACGTCTCCGTTTGACCTCCATATACATCAATAACATAATATAACCTAACCTAACCCAACCTAACATCTCGGCGGTAATATTTGACGTCATTCCTGGCGAGTTGGACTCTACGTCTCCGTTTGAGCTTCATATACATCATTAACGTAATATAACCTAACCTAACCCAACCTATCATCTCGGCGGTAATATTTAACCACATTCCTGGTGAGTTGGCCTCTACGTCTCCGTGGGACCTTTATATACATCAATAACGTAATATAACGTAACCTAACCCAACCTAACATCTCGGCGGTAATATTTGACCACATTCCTGGCGAGTTGGCCTCTACGTCTCCGTTTGACCTTCATATACATCAATAACGTAATATAACGTAACCTAACCCAACCTATCATCTCGCCGGCAATATTTGACAACATTCCTGGCGAGTTGGCTTCTCCGTCTCCGTGGGACCTTCATATACATCAATAACGTAATATAACCTAACCTAACCCAACCTAACATCTCGCGGGTAATATTTGACATCATTCCTGGCGAGTTGGCGTCTACGTCTCCGTGCGACCTTCATATACATCAATAACGTAATATAACCTAACCTAACCCAACCTAACATCTCGGCGGTAATATTTGACATCATTCCTGGCGAGTTGGCCTCTACGTCTCCGTTTGACCTTCATATACATCAATAACGTAATATAACGTAACTTAACCCAACCTATCATCTCGGCGGCAATATTTGACAACATTCCTGGCGAGTTGGCATCTACGTCTCCGTTTGACCTCCATATACATCAATAACATAATATAAGCTAACCTAACCCAACCTAACATCTCGGCGGTAATATTTGACGTCATTCCTGGCGAGTTGGCCTCTACGTCTCCGTTTGAGCTTCATATACATCAATATCGTAATATAACGTAACCTAACGCAACCTATCATCTCGGCGGCAATATTTGACAACATTCCTGGCGAGTTGGCTGCTCTGTCTCCGTGAGACCTTTATATACATCAATAACGTAATATAACCTGACCTAACCCAACCTAACATCTCGGCCGTAATATTTGACATCATTCCTGGCGAGTTGGCCTCTACGTCTCCGTTTGACCTTCATATACATCAATAACGTAATATAACCTAACCTAACCCAACCTAACATCACGGCGGTAATATTTGACAACATTCCTGGCGAGTTGGCTTCTCCGTCTCAGTGGGATCTTCATATACATCAATAACGTAATAAAACCTAACCTAACCCAACCTAACATCTCGGCAGTAATATTTGACATCATTCCTGGCGAGTTGGCCTCTACGTCTCTGTTTGACCTTCATATACATCAGTAACGTAATATAACGTAACTAAACCCAACCTATCATCTCGGCGGCAATATTTGACAACATTCCTGGCGAGTTGGCCTCTACGTCTACGTTTAACCTTCATATACATCAATAACATAATATAATCTAACCTAACCCAACCTAACATCTCGGCGGTAATATTTGACATCATTCCTGGCGAGTTGGCCTCTACGTCTCCGTTTGACCTCCATATACATCAATAACATAATATAACCTAACCTAACCCAACCTAACATCTCGGCGGTAATATTCGACGTCATTCCTGGCGAGTTGGCCTCTACGTCTCCGTTTGAGCTTCATATACATCAATAACGTAATATAACGTAACCTAACGCAACCTATCATCTCGGCGGCAATATTTGACAACATTCCTGGCGAGTTGGCTACTCCGTCTCCGTGGGACCTTCATATACATCAATAACGTAATATAACCTAACCTAACCCAACCTAACATCTCGCGGGTAATATTTGACATCATTCCTGGCGAGTTGGCGTCTACGTCTCCGTTTGACCTTCATATACATCAATAACGTAATATAACGTAACCTAACCCAACCTATCATCTCGGCGGTAATATTTGACCACATTCCTGGCGGGTTGGCTGCTCTGTCTCCGTGAGACCTTTATATACATCAATAACGTAATATAACCTAACCTAACCCAACCTAACATCTCGGCCGTAATATTTGACATCATTCCTGGCGAGTTGGCCTCTACGTCTCCGTTTGACCTTCATATACATCAATAACGTAATATAACCTAACCTAACCCAACCTAACATCACGGCGGTAATATTTGACAACATTCCTGGCGAGTTGGCTTCTCCGTCTCCGTGGGACCTTCATATACATCAATAACGTAATAAAACCTAACCTAACCCAACCTAACATCTCGGCGGTAATATTTGACATCATTCCTGGCGAGTTGGCCTCTACGTCTCTGTTTGACCTTCATATACATCAGTAACGTAATATAACGTAACTTAACCCAACCTATCATCTCGGCTGCAATATTTGACAACATTCCTGGCGAGTTGGCGTCTACGTCTACGTTTGACCTTCATATACATCAATAACATAATATAATCTAACCTAACCCAACCTAACATCTCGGCGGTAATATTTGACATCATTCCTGGCGAGTTGGCCTCTACGTCTCCGTTTGATCTTCATATACATCAATAACGTAATATAACCTAACCTATCCCAACCTTACATCTTGGCGGTAATATTTGACAACATGCCTGGCGAGTTGGCTTCTCCGTCTCCGTGGGACCTTCATATACATCAATAACGTAATATAACCTAACCTAACCCAACCTAACATCTCGGCGGTAATATTTGACATCATTCCTGGCGAGTTGGCCTCTACGTCTCCGTTTGACCTTCATATACATCAATAAAGTAATATAACCTAACCTAACCCAACCTAACATCTCGTCGGTAATATTTGACAACATTCCTGGCGAGTTGGCTTCTCTGTCTCCGTGAGACCTTTATATACATGAATAACGTAATACAACCTAACCTAACCCAATCTAACATCTCGGCGTTAATATTTGACAACATTCCCAGCGAGTTGGCTTCTCCGTCTCCGTGGGACCTTCATATACATCAATAACGTAATATAACCTAACCTAGCCCAACCTAACATCTCGGCGGTAATATTTGACCACATTCCTGGCGAGTTGGCTTCTCCGTCTCCGTGGGACATTCATATACATCAATAACGTAATATAACGCAACCTAACCCAACCTATCATCTCGGCGGCAATATTTGACAACATTCCTGGCGAGTTGGCTTCTCCGTCTCCGTGGGACCTTCATATACATCAATAACGTAATATAACGTAACCTAACCCAACCTATAATTTCGGCGGTATTATTTGACCACATTCCTGGCGAGTTGGCCTCTACGTCTCCGTTTGATCTTCATATACATCAATAACGTAATATAACCTAACCTAACCGAACCTAACATCTTGGCGGTAATATTTGACAACATTCCTGGCGAGTTGGCTTCTCCGTGTCCGTGGGACCTTCATATACATCAATAACGTAATATAACCTAACCTAACCCAACCTAACATCTCGGCCGTAATATTTGACATCATTCCTGGCGAGTTGGCCTCTACGTCTCCGTTTGACCTTTATATACATCAATAACGTAATATAACCTAACCTAACCCAACCTATCATCTCGGCGGTAATATTTGACCACATTCCTGGCGAGTTGGCTTCTCTGTCTACGTGAGACCTTTATATACATCAATAACGTAATATAACCTAACCTAACCCAACCTAACATCTCGGCCGTAATATTTGACGTCATTCCTGGCGAGTTGGCCTCTACGTCTCCGTTTGACCATCATATACATCATTAACGTAATATAACGTAACCTAACCCAACCTATCATCTCGGCGGCAATATTTGACAACATTCCTGCCGAGTTGGCCTCTACGTCTCCGTTTGACCTTCATATACATCAATAACGTAATATAACGTAACCTAACCCAACCTATAATTTCGGCGGTATTATTTGACCACATTCCTGGCGAGTTGGCCTCTACGTCTCCGTTTGATCCTCATATACATCAATAACGTAATATAACCTAACCTAACCCAACCTAACATCTTGGCGGTAATATTTGACCACATTCCTGGCGAGTTGTCTTGTCTGTCTCCGTGAGACCTTTATATACATCAATAACGTAATATAACCTAACCTAACCCAACCTAACATCTCGCGGGTAATATTTGACATCATTCCTGGCGAGTTGGCCTCTACGTCTCCGTTTGACCTTCATATACATCAATAACGTAATATAACCTAACCTAACCCAACCTAACGTCTCGGCGGTAATATTTGACCACATTCCTGGCGAGTTGGCTTCTCTGTCTCCGTGAGACCTTTATATACATCAATAACGTAATATAACCTAACCTAATCCAACCTAACATCTCGCGGGTAATATTTGACATCATTCCTGGCGAGTTGGCCTCTACGTCTCCGTTTGACCTTCATATACATCAATAACGTAATATAACCTAACCTAACCCAACCTAACGTCTCGGCGGTAATATTTGACCACATTCCTGGCGAGTTGGCTTCTCTGTCTCCGTGAGACCTTTATATACATGAATAACGTAATACAACCTAACCTAACCCAACCTAACATCTCGGCGGTAATATTTGACCACATTCCTGGCGAGTTGGCTTCTCCGTCTCCGTGGGACCTTCATATACATCAATAACGTAATATAACGCAACCTAACCCAACCTATCATCTCGGCGGCAATATTTGACAACATTCCTGGCGAGTTGGCTTCTCCGTCTCCGTGGGACCTGCATATACATCAATAACGTAATATAACTTAACCTAACCCAACCTAACATCTCGGCGGTAATATGTGATCACATTCCAGGCGAGTTGGCCTCTACGTCTCCGTTTGATCTTCATATACATCAATAACGTAATATAACCTAACCTAACCCAACCTAACATCTTGGCGGTAATATTTGACAACATTCCTGACGAGTTGGCTTCTCCGTCTCCGTGGGACCTTCATATACATCAATAACGTAATATAAACTAACCTAACCCAACCTAACATCTCGGCCGTAATATTTGACATCATTCCTGGCGAGTTGGCCTCTACGTCTCCATTTGATCTTCATATACATCAATAACGTAATATAACCTAACCTAACCCAACTTAACATCTTGGCGGTAATATTTGACAACATTTCTGGCGAGTTGGCTTCTCCGTCTCCGTGGGACCTTCATATACATCAATAACGTAATATAACCTAACCTAACCCAACCTAACATCTCGGCCGTAATATTTGACATAATTCCTGGCGAGTTGGCCTCTACGTCTCCGTTTGACCTTTATATACATCAATAACGTAATATAACCTAACCTAACCCAACCTATCATCTCGGCGGTAATATTTGACCACATTCCTGGCGAGTTGGCTTCTCTGTCTCCGTGAGACCTTTATATACATCAATAACGTAATATAACCTAACCTAACCCAACCTAACATCTCGGCCGTAATATTTGACGTCATTCCTGGCGAGTTGGCCTCTACGTCTCCGTTTGACCATCATATACATCATTAACGTAATATAACGTAACCTAACCCAACCTATCATCTCGGCGGCAATATTTGACAACATTCCTGGCGAGTTGGCCTCTACGTCTCCGTTTGACCTTTATATACATCAATAACGTAATATAACGTAACCTAACCCAACCTATCATCTCGGCGGCAATATTTGACAACATTCCTGGCGAGTTGGCCTCTACGTCTCCGTTTGACCTTCATATACATCAATAACGTAATATAACGTAACCTAACCCAACCTATAATTTCGGCGGTATTATTTGACCACATTCCTGGCGAGTTGGCATCTACGTCTCCGTTTGATCCTCATATACATCAATAACGTAATATAACCTAACCTAACCCAACCTAACATCTCGGCGGTAATATTTGACCGCATTCCTGGCGAGTTGGCTTCTCTGTCTCCGTGAGACCTTTATATACATCAATAACGTAATATAACCTAACCTAACCCAACCTAACATCTCGGCCGTAATATTTGACATCATTCCTGGCGAGTTGGCCTCTACGTCTACGTTTGACCTTCATATACAATAACGTAATATAACCTAACCTAACCCAACATATCATCTCGGCGGTAATATTTGACATCATTCCTGGCGAGTTGGCCTCTACGTCTCCGTTTGACCTCCATATACATCAATAACATAATATAACCTAACCTAACCCAACCTAACATCTCGGCGGTAATATTCGACGTCATTCCTGGCGAGTTGGCCTCTACGTCTCCGTCTGAGCTTCATATACATCAATGACGTAATATAACGTAACCTAACCCATCCTATCATCTCGGCGGTAATATTTGACAACATTCCTGGCGAGTTGGCCTCTACGTCTCCGTTTGACCTTCATATACATCAATAACGTAATATAACCTAACCTAACCCAAGCTATCATTTCGGCGGTAATATTTGACAACATTCCTGGCGAGTTGGCTTCTCCGTCTCCGTGGGACCTTCATATACATCAATAACGTAATATAACCTAACCTAAACCAACCTAACATCTCGGCGGTAATATTTGACCACATTCCTGGCGAGTTGGCCTCTACGTCTCCGTTTGACCTCCATATACATCAATAACATAATATAAGCTAACCTAACCCAACCTAACATCTCGGCAGTAATATTTGACGTCATTCCTGGCGAGTTGGCCTCTACGTCTCCGTTTGAGCTTCATATACATCAATAACGTAATATAACGTAACCTAACGCAACCTATCATCTCGGCGGCAATATTTGACAACATTCCTGGCGAGTTGGCTACTCCGTCTCCGTGGGACCTTCATATACATCAATAACGTAATATAACCTAACCTAACCCAACCTAACATCTCGCGGGTAATATTTGACATCATTCCTGGCGAGTTGGCGTCTACGTCTCCGTTTGACATTCATATACATCAATAACGTAATATAACGTAACCTAACCCAACCTATCATCTCGGCGGTAATATTTGACCACATTCCTGGCGGGTTGGCTGCTCTGTCTCCGTGAGACCTTTATATACATCAATAACGTAATATAACCTAACCTAACCCAACCTAACATCTCGGCCGTAATATTTGACATCATTCCTGGCGAGTTGGCCTCTACGTCTCCGTTTGACCTTCATATACATCAATAACGTAATATAACCTAACCTAACCCAACCTAACATCACGGCGGTAATATTTGACAACATTCCTGGCGAGTTGGCTTCTCCGTCTCCGTGGGACCTTCATATACATCAATAACGTAATAAAACCTAACCTAACCCAACCTAACATCTCGGCGGTAATATTTGACATCATTCCTGGCGAGTTGGCCTCTACGTCTCTGTTTGACCTTTATATACATCAATAACGTAATATAACGTAACCTAACCCAACCTATCATCTCGGCGGCAATATTTGACAACATTCCTGGCGAGTTGGCCTCTACGTCTCCGTTTGACCTTCATATACATCAATAACGTAATATAACGTAACCTAACCCAACCTATAATTTCGGCGGTATTATTTGACCACATTCCTGGCGAGTTGGCATCTACGTCTCCGTTTGATCCTCATATACATCAATAACGTAATATAACCTAACCTAACCCAACCTAACATCTCGGCGGTAATATTTGACCGCATTCCTGGCGAGTTGGCTTCTCTGTCTCCGTGAGACCTTTATATACATCAATAACGTAATATAACCTAACCTAACCCAACCTAACATCTCGGCCGTAATATTTGACGTCATTCCTGGCGAGTTGGCCTCTACGTCTCCGTTTGACCATCATATACATCATTAACGTAATATAACGTAACCTAACCCAACCTATCATCTCGGCGGCAATATTTGACAACATTCCTGGCGAGTTGGCCTCTACGTCTCCGTTTGACCTTTATATACATCAATAACGTAATATAACGTAACCTAACCCAACCTATCATCTCGGCGGCAATATTTGACAACATTCCTGGATAGTTGGCCTCTACGTCTCCGTTTGACCTTCATATACATCAATAACGTAATATAACGTAACCTAACCCAACCTATAATTTCGGCGGTATTATTTGACCACATTCCTGGCGAGTTGGCATCTACGTCTCCGTTTGATCCTCATATACATCAATAACGTAATATAACCTAACCTAACCCAACCTAACATCTCGGCGGTAATATTTGACCGCATTCCTGGCGAGTTGGCTTCTCTGTCTCCGTGAGACCTTTATATACATCAATAACGTAATATAACCTAACCTAACCCAACCTAACATCTCGGCCGTAATATTTGACATCATTCCTGGCGAGTTGGCCTCTACGTCTCCGTTTGACCTTCATATACATCAATAACGTAATATAACCTAACCTAACCCAAGCTATCATTTCGGCGGTAATATTTGACAACATTCCTGGCGAGTTGGCTTCTCCGTCTCCGTGGGACCTTCATATACATCAATAACGTAATATAACCTAACCTAAACCAACCTAACATCTCGGCGGTAATATTTGACCACATTCCTGGCGAGTTGGCCTCTACGTCTCCGTTTGACCTCCATATACATCAATAACATAATATAAGCTAACCTAACCCAACCTAACATCTCGGCAGTAATATTTGACGTCATTCCTGGCGAGTTGGCCTCTACGTCTCCGTTTGAGCTTCATATACATCAATAACGTAATATAACGTAACCTAACGCAACCTATCATCTCGGCGGCAATATTTGACAACATTCCTGGCGAGTTGGCTACTCCGTCTCCGTGGGACCTTCATATACATCAATAACGTAATATAACCTAACCTAACCCAACCTAACATCTCGCGGGTAATATTTGACATCATTCCTGGCGAGTTGGCGTCTACGTCTCCGTTTGACCTTCATATACATCAATAACGTAATATAACGTAACCTAACCCAACCTATCATCTCGGCGGTAATATTTGACCACATTCCTGGCGGGTTGGCTGCTCTGTCTCCGTGAGACCTTTATATACATCAATAACGTAATATAACCTAACCTAACCCAACCTAACATCTCGGCCGTAATATTTGACATCATTCCTGGCGAGTTGGCCTCTACGTCTCCGTTTGACCTTCATATACATCAATAACGTAATATAACCTAACCTAACCCAACCTAACATCACGGCGGTAATATTTGACAACATTCCTGGCGAGTTGGCTTCTCCGTCTCCGTGGGACCTTCATATACATCAATAACGTAATAAAACCTAACCTAACCCAACCTAACATCTCGGCGGTAATATTTGACATCATTCCTGGCGAGTTGGCCTCTACGTCTCTGTTTGACCTTCATATACATCAGTAACGTAATATAACGTAACTTAACCCAACCTATCATCTCGGCTGCAATATTTGACAACATTCCTGGCGAGTTGGCGTCTACGTCTACGTTTGACCTTCATATACATCAATAACATAATATAATCTAACCTAACCCAACCTAACATCTCGGCGGTAATATTTGGCATCATTCCTGGCGAGTTGGCCTCTACGTCTCCGTTTGATCTTCATATACATCAATAACGTAATATAACCTAACCTATCCCAACCTTACATCTTGGCGGTAATATTTGACAACATTCCTGGCGAGTTGGCTTCTCTGTCTCCGTGAGACCTTTATATACATCAATAACGTAATATAACCTAACCTAATCCAACCTAACATCTCGCGGGTAATATTTGACATCATTCCTGGCGAGTTGGCCTCTACGTCTCCGTTTGACCTTCATATACATCAATAACGTAATATAACCTAACCTAACCCAACCTAACGTCTCGGCGGTAATATTTGACCACATTCCTGGCGAGTTGGCTTCTCTGTCTCCGTGAGACCTTTATATACATGAATAACGTAATACAACCTAACCTAACCCAACCTAACATCTCGGCGGTAATATTTGACCACATTCCTGGCGAGTTGGCTTCTCCGTCTCCGTGGGACCTTCATATACATCAATAACGTAATATAACGCAACCTAACCCAACCTATCATCTCGGCGGCAATATTTGACAACATTCCTGGCGAGTTGGCTTCTCCGTCTCCGTGGGACCTTCATATACATCAATAACGTAATATAACTTAACCTAACCCAACCTAACATCTCGGCGGTAATATGTGATCACATTCCAGGCGAGTTGGCCTCTACGTCTCCGTTTGACCTTCATATACATCAATAACGTAATATAACCTAACCTAACCCAACCTAACGTCTCGGCGGTAATATTTGACCACATTCCTGGCGAGTTGGCTTCTCTGTCTCCGTGAGACCTTTATATACATGAATAACGTAATACAACCTAACCTAACCCAACCTAACATCTCGGCGGTAATATTTGACCACATTCCTGGCGAGTTGGCTTCTCCGTCTCCGTGGGACCTTCATATACATCAATAACGTAATATAACGCAACCTAACCCAACCTATCATCTCGGCGGCAATATTTGACAACATTCCTGGCGAGTTGGCTTCTCCGTCTCCGTGGGACCTTCATATACATCAATAACGTAATATAACTTAACCTAACCCAACCTAACATCTCGGCGGTAATATGTGATCACATTCCAGGCGAGTTGGCCTCTACGTCTCCGTTTGATCTTCATATACATCAATAACGTAATATAACCTAACCTAACCCAACCTAACATCTTGGCGGTAATATTTGACAACATTCCTGACGAGTTGGCTTCTCCGTCTCCGTGGGACCTTCATATACATCAATAACGTAATATAAACTAACCTAACCCAACCTAACATCTCGGCCGTAATATTTGACATCATTCCTGGCGAGTTGGCCTCTACGTCTACGTTTGACATTCATATACAATAACGTAATATAACCTAACCTAACCCAACATATCATCTCGGCGGTAATATTTGACAACATTCCTGGCGAGTTGGCCTCTACGTTTACATTTGACCTTCATATATATCAATAACGTAATATAACTTAACCTAACCTAACATATCATCTCGGCGGTAATATTTGACATCATTCCTGGCGAGTTGGCCTCTACGTCTCCGTTTGACCTTCATATACATCAATAACGTAATAAAACCTAACCTAACCAAACCTAACATCTCGGCGGTAATATTTGACAACATTCCTGGCGAGTTGGCTTCTCCGTCTCCGTGGGACCTTCATATTCATCAATAACGTAATATAACGCAACCTAACCCAACCTATCATCTCGGCGGCAATATTTGACAACATTCCTGGCGAGTTGGCTTCTCCGTCTCCGTGGGTGCTTCATATACATCAATAACGTAATATAACCTAACCTAACCCAACCTAACATCTCGGCGGTAATATGTGACCACATTCCTGGCGAGTTGGCCTCTACGTCTCCGTTTGACCTTCATATACATCAATCACGTAACATAACGTAACCTAACCCAACCTATAACTTCGGCGGTAATATTTGACCACATTCCTGGCGAGTTGGCCTCTACGTCTCCGTTTGATCTTCATATACATCAATAACGTAATATAACCTAACCTAACCCAACCTAACATCTCGGCGGTAATATTTGACAACATTCCTGGCGAGTTGGCTTCTCCGTCTCCGTGGGACCTTCGTATACGTCAATAACGTAATATAACCTAACCTAAGCCAACCTAACATCTCGGCGGTAATATTTGACATCATTCCTGGCGAGTTGGCCTCTACGTCTCCGTTTGAGCTTCATATACATCAATAACGTAATATAATGTAACCTAACCCAACCTATCATCTCGGCGGTTATATTTGACCACATTCCTGGCGAGTTGGTTTCTCTGTTTCCGTGAGACCTTTATATACACCAATAACGTAATATAACCTAACCTAACCCAACCTAACATCTCGGCCGTAATATTTGACGTCATTCCTGGCGAGTTGGCCTCTACGTCTCCGTTTGACCATCATATACATCATTAACGTAATATACCGTAACCTAACCCAACCTAACATCTCGGCGGTAATATTTGACGACATTCCTGGCGAGTTGGCCTCTACGTCTCCGTTTGATCTTCATATACATCAATAACGTAATATAACCTAACCTAACCGAACCTAACATCTTGGCGGTAATATTTGACAACATTCCTGGCGAGTTGGCTTCTCCGTCTCCGTGGGACCTTCATATACATCAATAACGTAATATAACCTAACCTAACCCAACCTAACAACTCGGCGATAATATTTGACCACATTCCTGGCGAGTTGGCCTCTACGTCTCCGTTTGATCTTCATATACATCAATAACGTAATGTAACCTAACCTAACCCAACCTAACATCTCGGCGGTAATATGTGACCACATTCCTGGCGAGTTGGCCTCTACGTCTCCGTTTGACCTTCATATACATCAATAACGTAACATAACGTAACCTAACCCAACCTAACATCTCGGCGGTAATATTTGACATTATTCCGGGCTAGTTGGCCTCTACGTCTCCGTTTGACCTTCATATATATCAATAACGTAATGTAACGTAACCTAACCCAACCTATCATCTCGGCGGTTATATTTGACCTCATTCCTGGCGAGTTGGCTTCTCTGTCTCCGTGAGACCTTTATATACATGAATAACGTAATATAACCTAACCTAAACCAACCTAACATCTCGGCCGTAATATTTGACATCATTCCTGGCGAGTTGGCTTCTCCGTCTCCGTGGGACCTTCATATACATCAATAACGTAATATAACCTAACCTAACCCAACCTAACATCTCGGCGGTAATATTTGACCACATTCCTGGCGAGTTGGCCTCTACGTCTCCGTTTGACCTTCATATACATCAATAACGTAATATAACCTAACCTAACCCAACCTAACATCACGGCGGTAATATTTGACAACATTCCTGGCGAGTTGGCTTCTCCGTCTCCGTGGGACCTTCATATACATCAATAACGTAATATAACCTAACCTAACCCAACCTAACAACTCGGCGATAATATTTGACCACATTCCTGGCGAGTTGGCCTCTACGTCTCCGTTTGATCTTCATATACATCAATAACGTAATGTAACCTAACCTAACCCAACCTAACATCTCGGCGGTAATATGTGACCACATTCCTGGCGAGTTGGCCTCTACGTCTCCGTTTGACCTTCATATACATCAATAACGTAACATAACGTAACCTAACCCAACCTAACATCTCGGCGGTAATATTTGACATTATTCCGGGCTAGTTGGCCTCTACGTCTCCGTTTGGCCTTCATATACATCAATAACGTAATGTAACGTAACCTAACCCAACCTATCATCTCGGCGGTTATATTTGACCTCATTCCTGGCGAGTTGGCTTCTCTGTCTCCGTGAGACCTTTATATACATGAATAACGTAATATAACCTAACCTAAACCAACCTAACATCTCGGCCGTAATATTTGACATCATTCCTGGCGAGTTGGCTTCTCCGTCTCCGTGGGACCTTCATATACATCAATAACGTAATATAACCTAACCTAACCCAACCTAACATCTCGGCGGTAATATTTGACCACATTCCTGGCGAGTTGGCCTCTACGTCTCCGTTTGACCTTCATATACATCAATAACGTAATATAACCTAACCTAACCCAACCTAACATCACGGCGGTAATATTTGACAACATTCCTGGCGAGTTGGCTTCTCCGTCTCCGTGGGACCTTCATATACATCAATAACGTAATATAAACTAACCTAACCCAACCTAACATCTCGGCCGTAATATTTGACATCATTCCTGGCGAGTTGGCCTCTACGTCTCCATTTGATCTTCATATACATCAATAACGTAATATAACCTAACCTAACCCAACTTAACATCTTGGCGGTAATATTTGACAACATTTCTGGCGAGTTGGCTTCTCCGTCTCCGTGGGACCTTCATATACATCAATAACGTAATATAACCTAACCTAACCCAACCTAACATCTCGGCCGTAATATTCGACGTCATTCCTGGCGAGTTGGCCTCTACGTCTCCGTCTGAGCTTCATATACATCAATGACGTAATATAACGTAACCTAACCCATCCTATCATCTCGGCGGTAATATTTGACCACATTCCTGGCGAGTTGGCCTCTACGTCTCCGTTTGATCTTCATATACATCAATAACGTAATATAACCTAACCTAACCCAACCTAACATCTCGGCGGTAATATTTGACAACATTCCTGGCGAGTTGGCTTCTCCGTCTCCGTGGGACCTTCGTATACGTCAATAACGTAATATAACCTAACCTAAGCCAACCTAACATCTCGGCGGTAATATTTGACATCATTCCTGGCGAGTTGGCCTCTACGTCTCCGTTTGAGCTTCATATACATCAATAACGTAATATAATGTAACCTAACCCAACCTATCATCTCGGCGGTTATATTTGACCACATTCCTGGCGAGTTGGCTTCTCTGTCTCCGTGAGACCTTTATATACACCAATAACGTAATATAACCTAACCTAACCCAACCTAACATCTCGGCCGTAATATTTGACGTCATTCCTGGCGAGTTGGCCTCTACGTCTCCGTTTGACCATCATATACATCATTAACGTAATATACCGTAACCTAACCCAAAATAACATGTCGGCGGTAATATTTGACGACATTCCTGGCGAGTTGGCCTCTACGTCTCCGTTTGATCTTCATATACATCAATAACGTAATATAACCTAACCTAACCGAACCTAACATCTTGGCGGTAATATTTGACAACATTCCTGGCGAGTTGGCTTCTCCGTCTCCGTGGGACCTTCATATACATCAATAACGTAATATAACCTAACCTAACCCAACCTAACAACTCGGCGATAATATTTGACCACATTCCTGGCGAGTTGGCCTCTACGTCTCCGTTTGATCTTCATATACATCAATAACGTAATGTAACCTAACCTAACCCAACCTAACATCTTGGCGGTAATATTTGACAACATTCCTGGCGAGTTGGCTTCTCCGTCTCCGTGGGACCTTCATATACATCAATAACGTAATATAACCTAACCTAACCCAACCTAACATCTCGGCCGTAATATTTGACATCATTACGGGGCGAGTTGGCCTCTACGTCTCCGTTTGACCTTCATATACATCAATAACGTAATATAACCTAACCTAACCCAACCTCACATCTCGGCGGTAATATTTGAGAACATTCGTGGCGAGTTGGCTTCTCCGTCTCCGTGGGACCTTCATATACATCAATAACGTAATATAACCTAACCTAACCCAACCTAACATCTCGGCGGTAATATGTGACCACATTCCTGGCGAGTTGGCCTCTACGTCTCCGTTTGACCTTCATATACATCAATAACGTAATATAACCTAACCTAACCCAACCTAACATCACGGCGGTAATATTTGACAACATTCCTGGCGAGTTGGCTTCTCCGTCTCCGTGGGACCTTCATATACATCAATAACGTAATATAAACTAACCTAACCCAACCTAACATCTCGGCCGTAATATTTGACATCATTCCTGGCGAGTTGGCCTCTACGTCTCCATTTGATCTTCATATACATCAATAACGTAATATAACCTAACCTAACCCAACTTAACATCTTGGCGGTAATATTTGACAACATTTCTGGCGAGTTGGCTTCTCCGTCTCCGTGGGACCTTCATATACATCAATAACGTAATATAACCTAACCTAACCCAACCTAACATCTCGGCCGTAATATTCGACGTCATTCCTGGCGAGTTGGCCTCTACGTCTCCGTCTGAGCTTCATATACATCAATGACGTAATATAACGTAACCTAACCCATCCTATCATCTCGGCGGTAATATTTGACAACATTCCTGGCGAGTTGGCCTCTACGTCTCCGTTTGACCTTCATATACATCAATAACGTAATATAACCTAACCTAACCCAAGCTATCATTTCGGCGGTAATATTTGACAACATTCCTGGCGAGTTGGCTTCTCCGTCTCCGTGGGACCTTCATATACATCAATAACGTAATATAACCTAACCTAACCCAACCTATCATCTCGGCGGTTATATTTGACCTCATTCCTGGCGAGTTGGCTTCTCTGTCTCCGTGAGACCTTTATATACATGAATAACGTAATATAACCTAACCTAAACCAACCTAACATCTCGGCCGTAATATTTGACATCATTCCTGGCGAGTTGGCTTCTCCGTCTCCGTGGGACCTTCATATACATCAATAACGTAATATAACCTAACCTAACCCAACCTAACATCTCGGCGGTAATATTTGACCACATTCCTGGCGAGTTGGCCTCTACGTCTCCGTTTGACCTTCATATACATCAATAACGTAATATAACCTAACCTAACCCAACCTAACATCACGGCGGTAATATTTGACAACATTCCTGGCGAGTTGGCTTCTCCGTCTCCGTGGGACCTTCATATACATCAATAACGTAATATAAACTAACCTAACCCAACCTAACATCTCGGCCGTAATATTTGACATCATTCCTGGCGAGTTGGCCTCTACGTCTCCATTTGATCTTCATATACATCAATAACGTAATATAACCTAACCTAACCCAACCTAACATCACGGCGGTAATATTTGACAACATTCCTGGCGAGTTGGCTTCTCCGTTTCCGTGGGATCTTCATATACATCAATAACGAAATAAAACCTAACCTAACCCAACCTAACATCTCGGCGGTAATATTTGACATCATTCCTGGCGAGTTGGCCTCTACGTCTCTGTTTGACCTTCATATACATCAGTAACGTAATATAACGTAACTAAACCCAACCTATCATCTCGGCGGTAATATTTGACGTCATTCCTGGCGAGTTGGCCTCTACGTCTCCGTTTGAGCTTCATATACATCATTAACGTAATATAACCTAACCTAACCCAACCTATCATCTCGGCGGTAATATTTAACCACATTCCTGGTGAGTTGGCCTCTACGTCTCCGTGGGACCTTTATATACATCAATAACGTAATATAACGTAACCTAACCCAACCTAACATCTCGGCGGTAATATTTGACCACATTCCTGGCGAGTTGGCCTCTACGTCTCCGTTTGACCTTCATATACATCAATAACGTAATATAACGTAACCTAACCCAACCTATCATCTCGCCGGCAATATTTGACAACATTCCTGGCGAGTTGGCTTCTCCGTCTCCGTGGGACCTTCATATACATCAATAACGTAATATAACCTAACCTAACCCAACCTAACATCTCGCGGGTAATATTTGACATCATTCCTGGCGAGTTGGCGTCTACGTCTCCGTGCGACCTTCATATACATCAATAACGTAATATAACCTAACCTAACCCAACCTAACATCTCGGCGGTAATATTTGACATCATTCCTGGCGAGTTGGCCTCTACGTCTCCGTTTGACCTTCATATACATCAATAACGTAATATAACGTAACTTAACCCAACCTATCATCTCGGCGGCAATATTTGACAACATTCCTGGCGAGTTGGCCTCTACGTCTCCGTTTGACCTCCATATACATCAATAACATAACATAACCTAACCTAACCCAACCTAACATCTCGGCGGTAATATTTGACGTCATTATTGGCGAGTTGGCCTCTACGTCTCCGTTTGAGCTTCATATACATCATTAACGTAATATAACCTAACCTAACCCAACCTATCATCTCGGCGGTAATATTTAACCACATTCCTGGTGAGTTGGCCTCTACGTCTCCGTGGGACCTTTATATACATCAATAACGTAATATAACGTAACCTAACCCAACCTAACATCTCGGCGGTAATATTTGACCACATTCCTGGCGAGTTGGCCTCTACGTCTCCGTTTGACCTTCATATACATCAATAACGTAATATAACGTAACCTAACCCAACCTATCATCTCGGCGGTAATATTTGACAACATTCCTGGCGAGTTGGCTTCTCCGTCTCCGTGGGACCTTCATATACATCAATAACGTAATATAACCTAACCTAACCCAACCTAACATCTCGCGGGTAATATTTGACATCATTCCTGGCGAGTTGGCGTCTACGTCTCCGTGCGACCTTCATATACATCAATAACGTAATATAACCTAACCTAACCCAACCTAACATCTCGGCGGTAATATTTGACATCATTCCTGGCGAGTTGGCCTCTACGTCTCCGTTTGACCTTCATATACATCAATAACGTAATATAACGTAACTTAACCCAACCTATCATCTCGGCGGCAATATTTGACAACATTCCTGGCGAGTTGGCATCTACGTCTCCGTTTGACCTCCATATACATCAATAACATAATATAAGCTAACCTAACCCAACCTAACATCTCGGCGGTAATATTTGACGTCATTCCTGGCGAGTTGGCCTCTACGTCTCCGTTTGAGCTTCATATACATCAATAACGTAATATAACGTAACCTAACGCAACCTATCATCTCGGCGGCAATATTTGACAACATTCCTGGCGAGTTGGCTGCTCTGTCTCCGTGAGACCTTTATATACATCAATAACGTAATATAACCTGACCTAACCCAACCTAACATCTCGGCCGTAATATTTGACATCATTCCTGGCGAGTTGGCCTCTACGTCTCCGTTTGACCTTCATATACATCAATAACGTAATATAACCTAACCTAACCCAACCTAACATCACGGCGGTAATATTTGACAACATTCCTGGCGAGTTGGCTTCTCCGTCTCCGTGGGATCTTCATATACATCAATAACGTAATAAAACCTAACCTAAACCAACCTAACATCTCGGCGGTAATATTTGACCACATTCCTGGCGAGTTGGCCTCTACGTCTCCGTTTGACCTCCATATACATCAATAACATAATATAAGCTAACCTAACCCAACCTAACATCTCGGCAGTAATATTTGACGTCATTCCTGGCGAGTTGGCCTCTACGTCTCCGTTTGAGCTTCATATACATCAATAACGTAATATAACGTAACCTAACGCAACCTATCATCTCGGCGGCAATATTTGACAACATTCCTGGCGAGTTGGCTACTCCGTCTCCGTGGGACCTTCATATACATCAATAACGTAATATAACCTAACCTAACCCAACCTAACATCTCGCGGGTAATATTTGACATCATTCCTGGCGAGTTGGCGTCTACGTCTCCGTTTGACCTTCATATACATCAATAACGTAATATAACGTAACCTAACCCAACCTATCATCTCGGCGGTAATATTTGACCACATTCCTGGCGGGTTGGCTGCTCTGTCTCCGTGAGACCTTTATATACATCAATAACGTAATATAACCTAACCTAACCCAACCTAACATCTCGGCCGTAATATTTGACATCATTCCTGGCGAGTTGGCCTCTACGTCTCCGTTTGACCTTCATATACATCAATAACGTAATATAACCTAACCTAACCCAACCTAACATCACGGCGGTAATATTTGACAACATTCCTGGCGAGTTGGCTTCTCCGTCTCCGTGGGACCTTCATATACATCAATAACGTAATAAAACCTAACCTAACCCAACCTAACATCTCGGCGGTAATATTTGACATCATTCCTGGCGAGTTGGCCTCTACGTCTCTGTTTGACCTTCATATACATCAGTAACGTAATATAACGTAACTTAACCCAACCTATCATCTCGGCTGCAATATTTGACAACATTCCTGGCGAGTTGGCTTCTCCGTCTCCGTGGGACCTTCATATACATCATTAACGTTATATAACGTAACCTAACCCAACCTATAATTTCGGCGGTATTATTTGACCACATTCCTGGCGAGTTGGCCTCTACGTCTCCGTGGGACCTTCATATACATCAATAACGTAATATAACCTAACCTAACCCAACCTAACATCTCGGCCGTAATATTCGACGTCATTCCTGGCGAGTTGGCCTCTACGTCTCCGTCTGAGCTTCATATACATCAATGACGTAATATAACGTAACCTAACCCATCCTATCATCTCGGCGGTAATATTTGACCACATTCCTGGCGAGTTGGCCTCTACGTCTCCGTTTGATCTTCATATACATCAATAACGTAATATAACCTAACCTAACCCAACCTAACATCTCGGCGGTAATATTTGACAACATTCCTGGCGAGTTGGCTTCTCCGTCTCCGTGGGACCTTCGTATACGTCAATAACGTAATATAACCTAACCTAAGCCAACCTAACATCTCGGCGGTAATATTTGACATCATTCCTGGCGAGTTGGCCTCTACGTCTCCGTTTGAGCTTCATATACATCAATAACGTAATATAATGTAACCTAACCCAACCTATCATCTCGGCGGTTATATTTGACCACATTCCTGGCGAGTTGGCTTCTCTGTCTCCGTGAGACCTTTATATACACCAATAACGTAATATAACCTAACCTAACCCAACCTAACATCTCGGCCGTAATATTTGACGTCATTCCTGGCGAGTTGGCCTCTACGTCTCCGTTTGACCATCATATACATCATTAACGTAATATACCGTAACCTAACCCAAAATAACATGTCGGCGGTAATATTTGACGACATTCCTGGCGAGTTGGCCTCTACGTCTCCGTTTGATCTTCATATACATCAATAACGTAATATAACCTAACCTAACCGAACCTAACATCTTGGCGGTAATATTTGACAACATTCCTGGCGAGTTGGCTTCTCCGTCTCCGTGGGACCTTCATATACATCAATAACGTAATATAACCTAACCTAACCCAACCTAACAACTCGGCGATAATATTTGACCACATTCCTGGCGAGTTGGCCTCTACGTCTCCGTTTGATCTTCATATACATCAATAACGTAATGTAACCTAACCTAACCCAACCTAACATCTTGGCGGTAATATTTGACAACATTCCTGGCGAGTTGGCTTCTCCGTCTCCGTGGGACCTTCATATACATCAATAACGTAATATAACCTAACCTAACCCAACCTAACATCTCGGCCGTAATATTTGACATCATTACGGGGCGAGTTGGCCTCTACGTCTCCGTTTGACCTTCATATACATCAATAACGTAATATAACCTAACCTAACCCAACCTCACATCTCGGCGGTAATATTTGAGAACATTCGTGGCGAGTTGGCTTCTCCGTCTCCGTGGGACCTTCATATACATCAATAACGTAATATAACCTAACCTAACCCAACCTAACATCTCGGCGGTAATATGTGACCACATTCCTGGCGAGTTGGCCTCTACGTCTCCGTTTGACCTTCATATACATCAATAACGTAATATAACCTAACCTAACCCAACCTAACATCACGGCGGTAATATTTGACAACATTCCTGGCGAGTTGGCTTCTCCGTCTCCGTGGGACCTTCATATACATCAATAACGTAATATAAACTAACCTAACCCAACCTAACATCTCGGCCGTAATATTTGACATCATTCCTGGCGAGTTGGCCTCTACGTCTCCATTTGATCTTCATATACATCAATAACGTAATATAACCTAACCTAACCCAACTTAACATCTTGGCGGTAATATTTGACAACATTTCTGGCGAGTTGGCTTCTCCGTCTCCGTGGGACCTTCATATACATCAATAACGTAATATAACCTAACCTAACCCAACCTAACATCTCGGCCGTAATATTCGACGTCATTCCTGGCGAGTTGGCCTCTACGTCTCCGTCTGAGCTTCATATACATCAATGACGTAATATAACGTAACCTAACCCATCCTATCATCTCGGCGGTAATATTTGACAACATTCCTGGCGAGTTGGCCTCTACGTCTCCGTTTGACCTTCATATACATCAATAACGTAATATAACCTAACCTAACCCAAGCTATCATTTCGGCGGTAATATTTGACAACATTCCTGGCGAGTTGGCTTCTCCGTCTCCGTGGGACCTTCATATACATCAATAACGTAATATAACCTAACCTAAACCAACCTAACATCTCGGCGGTAATATTTGACCACATTCCTGGCGAGTTGGCCTCTACGTCTCCGTTTGACCTCCATATACATCAATAACATAATATAAGCTAACCTAACCCAACCTAACATCTCGGCGGTAATATTTGACGTCATTCCTGGCGAGTTGGCCTCTACGTCTCCGTTTGAGCTTCATATACATCAATAACGTAATATAACGTAACCTAACGCAACCTATCATCTCGGCGGCAATATTTGACAACATTCCTGGCGAGTTGGCTACTCCGTCTCCGTGGGACCTTCATATACATCAATAACGTCATATAACCTAACCTAACCCAACCTAACATCTCGCGGGTAATATTTGACATCATTCCTGGCGAGTTGGCGTCTACGTCTCCGTTTGACCTCCATATACATCAATAACATAATATAAGCTAACCTAACCCAACCTAACATCTCGGCGGTAATATTTGACATCATTCCTGGCGAGTTGGCCTCTACGTCTCCGTTTGACCTTCATATACATTAATAACGTAATATAACCTAACCTAACCCAACCTAACATCACGGCGGTAATATTTGACAACATTCCTGGCGAGTTGGCTTCTCCGTTTCCGTGGGATCTTCATATACATCAATAACGAAATAAAACCTAACCTAACCCAACCTAACATCTCGGCGGTAATATTTGACATCATTCCTGGCGAGTTGGCCTCTACGTCTCTGTTTGACCTTCATATACATCAGTAACGTAATATAACGTAACTAAACCCAACCTATCATCTCGGCGGTAATATTTGACGTCATTCCTGGCGAGTTGGCCTCTACGTCTCCGTTTGAGCTTCATATACATCATTAACGTAATATAACCTAACCTAACCCAACCTATCATCTCGGCGGTAATATTTAACCACATTCCTGGTGAGTTGGCCTCTACGTCTCCGTGGGACCTTTATATACATCAATAACGTAATATAACGTAACCTAACCCAACCTAACATCTCGGCGGTAATATTTGACCACATTCCTGGCGAGTTGGCCTCTACGTCTCCGTTTGACCTTCATATACATCAATAACGTAATATAACGTAACCTAACCCAACCTATCATCTCGCCGGCAATATTTGACAACATTCCTGGCGAGTTGGCTTCTCCGTCTCCGTGGGACCTTCATATACATCAATAACGTAATATAACCTAACCTAACCCAACCTAACATCTCGCGGGTAATATTTGACATCATTCCTGGCGAGTTGGCGTCTACGTCTCCGTGCGACCTTCATATACATCAATAACGTAATATAACCTAACCTAACCCAACCTAACATCTCGGCGGTAATATTTGACATCATTCCTGGCGAGTTGGCCTCTACGTCTCCGTTTGACCTTCATATACATCAATAACGTAATATAACGTAACTTAACCCAACCTATCATCTCGGCGGCAATATTTGACAACATTCCTGGCGAGTTGGCCTCTACGTCTCCGTTTGACCTCCATATACATCAATAACATAACATAACCTAACCTAACCCAACCTAACATCTCGGCGGTAATATTTGACGTCATTATTGGCGAGTTGGCCTCTACGTCTCCGTTTGAGCTTCATATACATCATTAACGTAATATAACCTAACCTAACCCAACCTATCATCTCGGCGGTAATATTTAACCACATTCCTGGTGAGTTGGCCTCTACGTCTCCGTGGGACCTTTATATACATCAATAACGTAATATAACGTAACCTAACCCAACCTAACATCTCGGCGGTAATATTTGACCACATTCCTGGCGAGTTGGCCTCTACGTCTCCGTTTGACCTTCATATACATCAATAACGTAATATAACGTAACCTAACCCAACCTATCATCTCGGCGGTAATATTTGACAACATTCCTGGCGAGTTGGCTTCTCCGTCTCCGTGGGACCTTCATATACATCAATAACGTAATATAACCTAACCTAACCCAACCTAACATCTCGCGGGTAATATTTGACATCATTCCTGGCGAGTTGGCGTCTACGTCTCCGTGCGACCTTCATATACATCAATAACGTAATATAACCTAACCTAACCCAACCTAACATCTCGGCGGTAATATTTGACATCATTCCTGGCGAGTTGGCCTCTACGTCTCCGTTTGACCTTCATATACATCAATAACGTAATATAACGTAACTTAACCCAACCTATCATCTCGGCGGCAATATTTGACAACATTCCTGGCGAGTTGGCATCTACGTCTCCGTTTGACCTCCATATACATCAATAACATAATATAAGCTAACCTAACCCAACCTAACATCTCGGCGGTAATATTTGACGTCATTCCTGGCGAGTTGGCCTCTACGTCTCCGTTTGAGCTTCATATACATCAATAACGTAATATAACGTAACCTAACGCAACCTATCATCTCGGCGGCAATATTTGACAACATTCCTGGCGAGTTGGCTGCTCTGTCTCCGTGAGACCTTTATATACATCAATAACGTAATATAACCTGACCTAACCCAACCTAACATCTCGGCCGTAATATTTGACATCATTCCTGGCGAGTTGGCCTCTACGTCTCCGTTTGACCTTCATATACATCAATAACGTAATATAACCTAACCTAACCCAACCTAACATCACGGCGGTAATATTTGACAACATTCCTGGCGAGTTGGCTTCTCCGTCTCCGTGGGATCTTCATATACATCAATAACGTAATAAAACCTAACCTAACCCAACCTAACATCTCGGCAGTAATATTTGACATCATTCCTGGCGAGTTGGCCTCTACGTCTCTGTTTGACCTTCATATACATCAGTAACGTAATATAACGTAACTAAACCCAACCTATCATCTCGGCGGCAATATTTGACAACATTCCTGGCGAGTTGGCCTCTACGTCTACGTTTAACCTTCATATACATCAATAACATAATATAATCTAACCTAACCCAACCTAACATCTCGGCGGTAATATTTGACATCATTCCTGGCGAGTTGGCCTCTACGTCTCCGTTTGACCTCCATATACATCAATAACATAATATAACCTAACCTAACCCAACCTAACATCTCGGCGGTAATATTCGACGTCATTCCTGGCGAGTTGGCCTCTACGTCTCCGTCTGAGCTTCATATACATCAATGACGTAATATAACGTAACCTAACCCATCCTATCATCTCGGCGGTAATATTTGACAACATTCCTGGCGAGTTGGCCTCTACGTCTCCGTTTGACCTTCATATACATCAATAACGTAATATAACCTAACCTAACCCAAGCTATCATTTCGGCGGTAATATTTGACAACATTCCTGGCGAGTTGGCTTCTCCGTCTCCGTGGGACCTTCATATACATCAATAACGTAATATAACCTAACCTAAACCAACCTAACATCTCGGCGGTAATATTTGACCACATTCCTGGCGAGTTGGCCTCTACGTCTCCGTTTGACCTCCATATACATCAATAACATAATATAAGCTAACCTAACCCAACCTAACATCTCGGCAGTAATATTTGACGTCATTCCTGGCGAGTTGGCCTCTACGTCTCCGTTTGAGCTTCATATACATCAATAACGTAATATAACGTAACCTAACGCAACCTATCATCTCGGCGGCAATATTTGACAACATTCCTGGCGAGTTGGCTACTCCGTCTCCGTGGGACCTTCATATACATCAATAACGTAATATAACCTAACCTAACCCAACCTAACATCTCGCGGGTAATATTTGACATCATTCCTGGCGAGTTGGCGTCTACGTCTCCGTTTGACCTTCATATACATCAATAACGTAATATAACGTAACCTAACCCAACCTATCATCTCGGCGGTAATATTTGACCACATTCCTGGCGGGTTGGCTGCTCTGTCTCCGTGAGACCTTTATATACATCAATAACGTAATATAACCTAACCTAACCCAACCTAACATCTCGGCCGTAATATTTGACATCATTCCTGGCGAGTTGGCCTCTACGTCTCCGTTTGACCTTCATATACATCAATAACGTAATATAACCTAACCTAACCCAACCTAACATCACGGCGGTAATATTTGACAACATTCCTGGCGAGTTGGCTTCTCCGTCTCCGTGGGACCTTCATATACATCAATAACGTAATAAAACCTAACCTAACCCAACCTAACATCTCGGCGGTAATATTTGACATCATTCCTGGCGAGTTGGCCTCTACGTCTCTGTTTGACCTTCATATACATCAGTAACGTAATATAACGTAACTTAACCCAACCTATCATCTCGGCTGCAATATTTGACAACATTCCTGGCGAGTTGGCTTCTCCGTCTCCGTGGGACCTTCATATACATCAATAACGTTATATAACGTAACCTAACCCAACCTATAATTTCGGCGGTATTATTTGACCACATTCCTGGCGAGTTGGCCTCTACGTCTCCGTTTGATCTTCATATACATCAATAACGTAATATAACCTAACCTAACCGAACCTAACATCTTGGCGGTAATATTTGACAACATTCCTGGCGAGTTGGCTTCTCCGTGTCCGTGGGACCTTCATATACATCAATAACGTAATATAACCTAACCTAACCCAACCTAACATCTCGGCCGTAATATTTGACATCATTCCTGGCGAGTTGGCCTCTACGTCTCCGTTTGACCTTCATATACATCAATAACGTAATATAACCTAACCTAACCCAACCTAACGTCTCGGCGGTAATATTTGACCACATTCCTGGCGAGTTGGCTTCTCTGTCTCCGTGAGACCTTTATATACATGAATAACGTAATACAACCTAACCTAACCCAACCTAACATCTCGGCGGTAATATTTGACCACATTCCTGGCGAGTTGGCTTCTCCGTCTCCGTGGGACCTTCATATACATCAATAACGTAATATAACGCAACCTAACCCAACCTATCATCTCGGCGGCAATATTTGACAACATTCCTGGCGAGTTGGCTTCTCCGTCTCCGTGGGACCTTCATATACATCAATAACGTAATATAACTTAACCTAACCCAACCTAACGTCTCGGCGGTAATATTTGAGAACATTCGTGGCGAGTTGGCTTCTCCGTCTCCGTGGGACCTTCATATACATCAATAACGTAATATAACCTAACCTAACCCAACCTAACATCTCGGCGGTAATATGTGACCACATTCCTGGCGAGTTGGCCTCTACGTCTCCGTTTGACCTTCATATACATCAATAACGTAACATAACGTAACCTAACCCAACCTAACATCTCGGCGGTAATATTTGACATTATTCCGGGCTAGTTGGCCTCTACGTCTCCGTTTGACCTTCATATACATCAATAACGTAATGTAACGTAACCTAACCCAACCTATCATCTCGGCGGTTATATTTGACCTCATTCCTGGCGAGTTGGCTTCTCTGTCTCCGTGAGACCTTTATATACATGAATAACGTAATATAACCTAACCTAAACCAACCTAACATCTCGGCCGTAATATTTGACATCATTCCTGGCGAGTTGGCTTCTCCGTCTCCGTGGGACCTTCATATACATCAATAACGTAATATAACCTAACCTAACCCAACCTAACATCTCGGCGGTAATATTTGACCACATTCCTGGCGAGTTGGCCTCTACGTCTCCGTTTGATCTTCATATACATCAATAACGTAATATAACCTAACCTAACCCAACCTAACATCTCGGCGGTAATATTTGACATCATTCCTGGCGAGTTGGCCTCTACGTCTCCGTTTGACCTTCATATACATCAATAACGTAATATAACGTAACTTAACCCAACCTATCATCTCGGCGGCAATATTTGACAACATTCCTGGCGAGTTGGCATCTACGTCTCCGTTTGACCTCCATATACATCAATAACATAATATAAGCTAACCTAACCCAACCTAACATCTCGGCGGTAATATTTGACGTCATTCCTGGCGAGTTGGCCTCTACGTCTCCGTTTGAGCTTCATATACATCAATAACGTAATATAACGTAACCTAACGCAACCTATCATCTCGGCGGCAATATTTGACAACATTCCTGGCGAGTTGGCTGCTCTGTCTCCGTGAGACCTTTATATACATCAATAACGTAATATAACCTGACCTAACCCAACCTAACATCTCGGCCGTAATATTTGACATCATTCCTGGCGAGTTGGCCTCTACGTCTCCGTTTGACCTTCATATACATCAATAACGTAATATAACCTAACCTAACCCAACCTAACATCACGGCGGTAATATTTGACAACATTCCTGGCGAGTTGGCTTCTCCGTCTCCGTGGGATCTTCATATACATCAATAACGTAATAAAACCTAACCTAACCCAACCTAACATCTCGGCAGTAATATTTGACATCATTCCTGGCGAGTTGGCCTCTACGTCTCTGTTTGACCTTCATATACATCAGTAACGTAATATAACGTAACTAAACCCAACCTATCATCTCGGCGGCAATATTTGACAACATTCCTGGCGAGTTGGCCTCTACGTCTACGTTTAACCTTCATATACATCAATAACATAATATAATCTAACCTAACCCAACCTAACATCTCGGCGGTAATATTTGACATCATTCCTGGCGAGTTGGCCTCTACGTCTCCGTTTGACCTCCATATACATCAATAACATAATATAACCTAACCTAACCCAACCTAACATCTCGGCGGTAATATTCGACGTCATTCCTGGCGAGTTGGCCTCTACGTCTCCGTCTGAGCTTCATATACATCAATGACGTAATATAACGTAACCTAACCCATCCTATCATCTCGGCGGTAATATTTGACAACATTCCTGGCGAGTTGGCCTCTACGTCTCCGTTTGACCTTCATATACATCAATAACGTAATATAACCTAACCTAACCCAAGCTATCATTTCGGCGGTAATATTTGACAACATTCCTGGCGAGTTGGCTTCTCCGTCTCCGTGGGACCTTCATATACATCAATAACGTAATATAACCTAACCTAAACCAACCTAACATCTCGGCGGTAATATTTGACCACATTCCTGGCGAGTTGGCCTCTACGTCTCCGTTTGACCTCCATATACATCAATAACATAATATAAGCTAACCTAACCCAACCTAACATCTCGGCAGTAATATTTGACGTCATTCCTGGCGAGTTGGCCTCTACGTCTCCGTTTGAGCTTCATATACATCAATAACGTAATATAACGTAACCTAACGCAACCTATCATCTCGGCGGCAATATTTGACAACATTCCTGGCGAGTTGGCTACTCCGTCTCCGTGGGACCTTCATATACATCAATAACGTAATATAACCTAACCTAACCCAACCTAACATCTCGCGGGTAATATTTGACATCATTCCTGGCGAGTTGGCGTCTACGTCTCCGTTTGACCTTCATATACATCAATAACGTAATATAACGTAACCTAACCCAACCTATCATCTCGGCGGTAATATTTGACCACATTCCTGGCGGGTTGGCTGCTCTGTCTCCGTGAGACCTTTATATACATCAATAACGTAATATAACCTAACCTAACCCAACCTAACATCTCGGCCGTAATATTTGACATCATTCCTGGCGAGTTGGCCTCTACGTCTCCGTTTGACCTTCATATACATCAATAACGTAATATAACCTAACCTAACCCAACCTAACATCACGGCGGTAATATTTGACAACATTCCTGGCGAGTTGGCTTCTCCGTCTCCGTGGGACCTTCATATACATCAATAACGTAATAAAACCTAACCTAACCCAACCTAACATCTCGGCGGTAATATTTGACATCATTCCTGGCGAGTTGGCCTCTACGTCTCTGTTTGACCTTCATATACATCAGTAACGTAATATAACGTAACTTAACCCAACCTATCATCTCGGCTGCAATATTTGACATCATTCCTGGCGAGTTGGCCTCTACGTCTCCGTTTGACCTTCATATACATCAATAACGTAATATAACCTAACCTAACCCAACCTAACGTCTCGGCGGTAATATTTGACCACATTCCTGGCGAGTTGGCTTCTCTGTCTCCGTGAGACCTTTATATACATCAATAACGTAATATAACCTAACCTAATCCAACCTAACATCTCGCGGGTAATATTTGACATCATTCCTGGCGAGTTGGCCTCTACGTCTCCGTTTGACCTTCATATACATCAATAACGTAATATAACCTAACCTAACCCAACCTAACGTCTCGGCGGTAATATTTGACCACATTCCGGGCTAGTTGGCCTCTACGTCTCCGTTTGACCTTCATATACATCAATAACGTAATGTAACGTAACCTAACCCAACCTATCATCTCGGCGGTTATATTTGACCTCATTCCTGGCGAGTTGGCTTCTCTGTCTCCGTGAGACCTTTATATACATGAATAACGTAATATAACCTAACCTAAACCAACCTAACATCTCGGCCGTAATATTTGACATCATTCCTGGCGAGTTGGCTTCTCCGTCTCCGTGGGACCTTCATATACATCAATAACGTAATATAACCTAACCTAACCCAACCTAACATCTCGGCGGTAATATTTGACCACATTCCTGGCGAGTTGGCCTCTACGTCTCCGTTTGATCTTCATATACATCAATAACGTAATATAACCTAACCTAACCCAACCTAACATCTCGGCGGTAATATTTGACATCATTCCTGGCGAGTTGGCCTCTACGTCTCCGTTTGACCTTCATATACATCAATAACGTAATATAACGTAACTTAACCCAACCTATCATCTCGGCGGCAATATTTGACAACATTCCTGGCGAGTTGGCATCTACGTCTCCGTTTGACCTCCATATACATCAATAACATAATATAAGCTAACCTAACCCAACCTAACATCTCGGCGGTAATATTTGACGTCATTCCTGGCGAGTTGGCCTCTACGTCTCCGTTTGAGCTTCATATACATCAATAACGTAATATAACGTAACCTAACGCAACCTATCATCTCGGCGGCAATATTTGACAACATTCCTGGCGAGTTGGCTGCTCTGTCTCCGTGAGACCTTTATATACATCAATAACGTAATATAACCTGACCTAACCCAACCTAACATCTCGGCCGTAATATTTGACATCATTCCTGGCGAGTTGGCCTCTACGTCTCCGTTTGACCTTCATATACATCAATAACGTAATATAACCTAACCTAACCCAACCTAACATCACGGCGGTAATATTTGACAACATTCCTGGCGAGTTGGCTTCTCCGTCTCCGTGGGATCTTCATATACATCAATAACGGAATAAAACCTAACCTAACCCAACCTAACATCTCGGCAGTAATATTTGACATCATTCCTGGCGAGTTGGCCTCTACGTCTCTGTTTGACCTTCATATACATCAGTAACGTAATATAACGTAACTAAACCCAACCTATCATCTCGGCGGCAATATTTGACAACATTCCTGGCGAGTTGGCCTCTACGTCTACGTTTAACCTTCATATACATCAATAACATAATATAATCTAACCTAACCCAACCTAACATCTCGGCGGTAATATTTGACATCATTCCTGGCGAGTTGGCCTCTACGTCTCCGTTTGACCTCCATATACATCAATAACATAATATAACCTAACCTAACCCAACCTAACATCTCGGCGGTAATATTCGACGTCATTCCTGGCGAGTTGGCCTCTACGTCTCCGTCTGAGCTTCATATACATCAATGACGTAATATAACGTAACCTAACCCATCCTATCATCTCGGCGGTAATATTTGACAACATTCCTGGCGAGTTGGCCTCTACGTCTCCGTTTGACCTTCATATACATCAATAACGTAATATAACCTAACCTAACCCAAGCTATCATTTCGGCGGTAATATTTGACAACATTCCTTGCGAGTTGGCTTCTCCGTCTCCGTGGGACCTTCATATACATCAATAACGTAATATAACCTAACCTAAACCAACCTAACATCTCGGCGGTAATATTTGACCACATTCCTGGCGAGTTGGCCTCTACGTCTCCGTTTGACCTCCATATACATCAATAACATAATATAAGCTAACCTAACCCAACCTAACATCTCGGCAGTAATATTTGACGTCATTCCTGGCGAGTTGGCCTCTACGTCTCCGTTTGAGCTTCATATACATCAATAACGTAATATAACGTAACCTAACGCAACCTATCATCTCGGCGGCAATATTTGACAACATTCCTGGCGAGTTGGCTACTCCGTCTCCGTGGGACCTTCATATACATCAATAACGTAATATAACCTAACCTAACCCAACCTAACATCTCGCGGGTAATATTTGACATCATTCCTGGCGAGTTGGCGTCTACGTCTCCGTTTGACCTTCATATACATCAATAACGTAATATAACGTAACCTAACCCAACCTATCATCTCGGCGGTAATATTTGACCACATTCCTGTCGGGTTGGCTGCTCTGTCTCCGTGAGACCTTTATATACATCAATAACGTAATATAACCTAACCTAACCCAACCTAACATCTCGGCCGTAATATTTGACATCATTCCTGGCGAGTTGGCCTCTACGTCTCCGTTTGACCTTCATATACATCAATAACGTAATATAACCTAACCTAACCCAACCTAACATCACGGCGGTAATATTTGACAACATTCCTGGCGAGTTGGCTTCTCCGTCTCCGTGGGACCTTCATATACATCAATAACGTAATAAAACCTAACCTAACCCAACCTAACATCTCGGCGGTAATATTTGACATCATTCCTGGCGAGTTGGCCTCTACGTCTCTGTTTGACCTTCATATACATCAGTAACGTAATATAACGTAACTTAACCCAACCTATCATCTCGGCTGCAATATTTGACAACATTCCTGGCGAGTTGGCGTCTACGTCTACGTTTGACCTTCATATACATCAGTAACATAATATAATCTAACCTAACCCAACCTAACATCTCGGCGGTAATATTTGACATCATTCCTGGCGAGTTGGCCTCTACGTCTCCGTTTGATCTTCATATACATCAATAACGTAATATAACCTAACCTATCCCAACCTTACATCTTGGCGGTAATATTTGACAACATGCCTGGCGAGTTGGCTTCTCCGTCTCCGTGGGACCTTCATATACATCAATAACGTAATATAACCTAACCTAACCCAACCTAACATCTCGGCGGTAATATTTGACATCATTCCTGGCGAGTTGGCCTCTACGTCTCCGTTTGACCTTCATATACATCAATAAAGTAATATAACCTAACCTAACCCAACCTAACATCTCGTCGGTAATATTTGACAACATTCCTGGCGAGTTGGCTTCTCTGTCTCCGTGAGACCTTTATATACATGAATAACGTAATACAACCTAACCTAACCCAATCTAACATCTCGGCGTTAATATTTGACAACATTCCCAGCGAGTTGGCTTCTCCGTCTCCGTGGGACCTTCATATACATCAATAACGTAATATAACCTAACCTAGCCCAACCTAACATCTCGGCGGCAATATTTGACAACATTCCTGACGAGTTGGCTTCTCCGTCTCCGTGGGACCTTCATATACATCAATAACGTAATATAACGTAACCTAACCCAACCTATAATTTCGGCGGTATTATTTGACCACATTCCTGGCGAGTTGGCCTCTACGTCTCCGTTTGATCTTCATATACATCAATAACGTAATATAACCTAACCTAACCGAACCTAACATCTTGGCGGTAATATTTGACAACATTCCTGGCGAGTTGGCTTCTCCGTGTCCGTGGGACCTTCATATACATCAATAACGTAATATAACCTAACCTAAGCCAACCTAACATCTCGGCGGTAATATTTGACATCATTCCTGGCGAGTTGGCCTCTACGTCTCCGTTTGAGCTTCATATACACCAATAACGTAATATAATGTAACCTAACCCAACCTATCATCTCGGCGGTTATATTTGACCACATTCCTGGCGAGTTGGCTTCTCTGTCTCCGTGAGACCTTTATATACACCAATAACGTAATATAACCTAACCTAACCCAACCTAACATCTCGGCCGTAATATTTGACGTCATTCCTGGCGAGTTGGCCTCTACGTCTCCGTTTGACCATCATATACATCATTAACGTAATATACCGTAACCTAACCCAACCTAACATCTCGGCGGTAATATTTGACGACATTCCTGGCGAGTTGGCCTCTACGTCTCCGTTTGATCTTCATATACATCAATAACGTAATATAACCTAACCTAACCGAACCTAACATCTTGGCGGTAATATTTGACAACATTCCTGGCGAGTTGGCTTCTCCGTCTCCGTGGGACCTTCATATACATCAATAACGTAATATAACCTAACCTAACCCAACCTAACAACTCGGCGATAATATTTGACCACATTCCTGGCGAGTTGGCCTCTACGTCTCCGTTTGATCTTCATATACATCAATAACGTAATGTAACCTAACCTAACCCAACCTAACATCTTGGCGGTAATATTTGACAACATTCCTGGCGAGTTGGCTTCTCCGTCTCCGTGGGACCTTCATATACATCAATAACGTAATATAACCTAACCTAACCCAACCTAACATCTCGGCCGTAATATTTGACATCATTACGGGGCGAGTTGGCCTCTACGTCTCCGTTTGACCTTCATATACATCAATAACGTAATATAACCTAACCTAACCCAACCTCACATCTCGGCGGTAATATTTGAGAACATTCGTGGCGAGTTGGCTTCTCCGTCTCCGTGGGACCTTCATATACATCAATAACGTAATATAACCTAACCTAACCCAACCTAACATCTCGGCGGTAATATTTGACATCATTCCTGGCGAGTTGGCCTCTACGTCTCCGTTTGACCTTCATATACATCAATAACGTAATATAACGTAACTTAACCCAACCTATCATCTCGGCGGCAATATTTGACAACATTCCTGGCGAGTTGGCATCTACGTCTCCGTTTGACCTCCATATACATCAATAACATAATATAAGCTAACCTAACCCAACCTAACATCTCGGCGGTAATATTTGACGTCATTCCTGGCGAGTTGGCCTCTACGTCTCCGTTTGAGCTTCATATACATCAATAACGTAATATAACGTAACCTAACGCAACCTATCATCTCGGCGGCAATATTTGACAACATTCCTGGCGAGTTGGCTGCTCTGTCTCCGTGAGACCTTTATATACATCAATAACGTAATATAACCTGACCTAACCCAACCTAACATCTCGGCCGTAATATTTGACATCATTCCTGGCGAGTTGGCCTCTACGTCTCCGTTTGACCTTCATATACATCAATAACGTAATATAACCTAACCTAACCCAACCTAACATCACGGCGGTAATATTTGACAACATTCCTGGCGAGTTGGCTTCTCCGTCTCCGTGGGATCTTCATATACATCAATAACGGAATAAAACCTAACCTAACCCAACCTAACATCTCGGCAGTAATATTTGACATCATTCCTGGCGAGTTGGCCTCTACGTCTCTGTTTGACCTTCATATACATCAGTAACGTAATATAACGTAACTAAACCCAACCTATCATCTCGGCGGCAATATTTGACAACATTCCTGGCGAGTTGGCCTCTACGTCTACGTTTAACCTTCATATACATCAATAACATAATATAATCTAACCTAACCCAACCTAACATCTCGGCGGTAATATTTGACATCATTCCTGGCGAGTTGGCCTCTACGTCTCCGTTTGACCTCCATATACATCAATAACATAATATAACCTAACCTAACCCAACCTAACATCTCGGCGGTAATATTCGACGTCATTCCTGGCGAGTTGGCCTCTACGTCTCCGTCTGAGCTTCATATACATCAATGACGTAATATAACGTAACCTAACCCATCCTATCATCTCGGCGGTAATATTTGACAACATTCCTGGCGAGTTGGCCTCTACGTCTCCGTTTGACCTTCATATACATCAATAACGTAATATAACCTAACCTAACCCAAGCTATCATTTCGGCGGTAATATTTGACAACATTCCTTGCGAGTTGGCTTCTCCGTCTCCGTGGGACCTTCATATACATCAATAACGTAATATAACCTAACCTAAACCAACCTAACATCTCGGCGGTAATATTTGACCACATTCCTGGCGAGTTGGCCTCTACGTCTCCGTTTGACCTCCATATACATCAATAACATAATATAAGCTAACCTAACCCAACCTAACATCTCGGCAGTAATATTTGACGTCATTCCTGGCGAGTTGGCCTCTACGTCTCCGTTTGAGCTTCATATACATCAATAACGTAATATAACGTAACCTAACGCAACCTATCATCTCGGCGGCAATATTTGACAACATTCCTGGCGAGTTGGCTACTCCGTCTCCGTGGGACCTTCATATACATCAATAACGTAATATAACCTAACCTAACCCAACCTAACATCTCGCGGGTAATATTTGACATCATTCCTGGCGAGTTGGCGTCTACGTCTCCGTTTGACCTTCATATACATCAATAACGTAATATAACGTAACCTAACCCAACCTATCATCTCGGCGGTAATATTTGACCACATTCCTGGCGGGTTGGCTGCTCTGTCTCCGTGAGACCTTTATATACATCAATAACGTAATATAACCTAACCTAACCCAACCTAACATCTCGGCCGTAATATTTGACATCATTCCTGGCGAGTTGGCCTCTACGTCTCCGTTTGACCTTCATATACATCAATAACGTAATATAACCTAACCTAACCCAACCTAACATCACGGCGGTAATATTTGACAACATTCCTGGCGAGTTGGCTTCTCCGTCTCCGTGGGACCTTCATATACATCAATAACGTAATAAAACCTAACCTAACCCAACCTAACATCTCGGCGGTAATATTTGACATCATTCCTGGCGAGTTGGCCTCTACGTCTCTGTTTGACCTTCATATACATCAGTAACGTAATATAACGTAACTTAACCCAACCTATCATCTCGGCTGCAATATTTGACAACATTCCTGGCGAGTTGGCGTCTACGTCTACGTTTGACCTTCATATACATCAGTAACATAATATAATCTAACCTAACCCAACCTAACATCTCGGCGGTAATATTTGACATCATTCCTGGCGAGTTGGCCTCTACGTCTCCGTTTGATCTTCATATACATCAATAACGTAATATAACCTAACCTATCCCAACCTTACATCTTGGCGGTAATATTTGACAACATGCCTGGCGAGTTGGCTTCTCCGTCTCCGTGGGACCTTCATATACATCAATAACGTAATATAACCTAACCTAACCCAACCTAACATCTCGGCGGTAATATTTGACATCATTCCTGGCGAGTTGGCCTCTACGTCTCCGTTTGACCTTCATATACATCAATAAAGTAATATAACCTAACCTAACCCAACCTAACATCTCGTCGGTAATATTTGACAACATTCCTGGCGAGTTGGCTTCTCTGTCTCCGTGAGACCTTTATATACATGAATAACGTAATACAACCTAACCTAACCCAATCTAACATCTCGGCGTTAATATTTGACAACATTCCCAGCGAGTTGGCTTCTCCGTCTCCGTGGGACCTTCATATACATCAATAACGTAATATAACCTAACCTAGCCCAACCTAACATCTCGGCGGTAATATTTGACCACATTCCTGGCGAGTTGGCTTCTCCGTCTCCGTGGGACATTCATATACATCAATAACGTAATATAACGCAACGTAACCCAACCTATCATCTCGGCGGCAATATTTGACAACATTCCTGACGAGTTGGCTTCTCCGTCTCCGTGGGACCTTCATATACATCAATAACGTAATATAACGTAACCTAACCCAACCTATAATTTCGGCGGTATTATTTGACCACATTCCTGGCGAGTTGGCCTCTACGTCTCCGTTTGATCTTCATATACATCAATAACGTAATATAACCTAACCTAACCGAACCTAACATCTTGGCGGTAATATTTGACAACATTCCTGGCGAGTTGGCTTCTCCGTGTCCGTGGGACCTTCATATACATCAATAACGTAATATAACCTAACCTAACCCAACCTAACATCTCGGCCGTAATATTTGACATCATTCCTGGCGAGTTGGCCTCTACGTCTCCGTTTGACCTTTATATACATCAATAACGTAATATAACCTAACCTAACCCAACCTATCATCTCGGCGGTAATATTTGACCACATTCCTGGCGAGTTGGCTTCTCTGTCTACGTGAGACCTTTATATACATCAATAACGTAATATAACCTAACCTAACCCAACCTAACATCTCGGCCGTAATATTTGACGTCATTCCTGGCGAGTTGGCCTCTACGTCTCCGTTTGACCATCATATACATCATTAACGTAATATAACGTAACCTAACCCAACCTATCATCTCGGCGGCAATATTTGACAACATTCCTGCCGAGTTGGCCTCTACGTCTCCGTTTGACCTTCATATACATCAATAACGTAATATAACGTAACCTAACCCAACCTATAATTTCGGCGGTATTATTTGACCACATTCCTGGCGAGTTGGCCTCTACGTCTCCGTTTGATCCTCATATACATCAATAACGTAATATAACCTAACCTAACCCAACCTAACATCTTGGAGGTAATATTTGACCACATTCCTGGCGAGTTGGCTTGTCTGTCTCCGTGAGACCTTTATATACATCAATAACGTAATATAACCTAACCTAACCCAACCTAACATCTCGCGGGTAATATTTGACATCATTCCTGGCGAGTTGGCCTCTACGTCTCCGTTTGACCTTCATATACATCAATAACGTAATATAACCTAACCTAACCCAACCTAACGTCTCGGCGGTAATATTTGACCACATTCCTGGCGAGTTGGCTTCTCTGTCTCCGTGAGACCTTTATATACATCAATAACGTAATATAACCTAACCTAATCCAACCTAACATCTCGCGGGTAATATTTGACATCATTCCTGGCGAGTTGGCCTCTACGTCTCCGTTTGACCTTCATATACATCAATAACGTAATAAAACCTAACCTAACCAAACCTAACATCTCGGCGGTAATATTTGACAACATTCCTGGCGAGTTGGCTTCTCCGTCTCCGTGGGACCTTCATATTCATCAATAACGTAATATAACGCAACCTAACCCAACCTATCATCTCGGCGGCAATATTTGACAACATTCCTGGCGAGTTGGCTTCTCCGTCTCCGTGGGTGCTTCATATACATCAATAACGTAATATAACCTAACCTAACCCAACCTAACATCTCGGCGGTAATATGTGACCACATTCCTGGCGAGTTGGCCTCTACGTCTCCGTTTGACCTTCATATACATCAATCACGTAACATAACGTAACCTAACCCAACCTATAACTTCGGCGGTAATATTTGACCACATTCCTGGCGAGTTGGCCTCTACGTCTCCGTTTGATCTTCATATACATCAATAACGTAATATAACCTAACCTAACCCAACCTAACATCTCGGCGGTAATATTTGACAACATTCCTGGCGAGTTGGCTTCTCCGTCTCCGTGGGACCTTCGTATACGTCAATAACGTAATATAACCTAACCTAAGCCAACCTAACATCTCGGCGGTAATATTTGACATCATTCCTGGCGAGTTGGCCTCTACGTCTCCGTTTGAGCTTCATATACACCAATAACGTAATATAATGTAACCTAACCCAACCTATCATCTCGGCGGTTATATTTGACCACATTCCTGGCGAGTTGGCTTCTCTGTCTCCGTGAGACCTTTATATACACCAATAACGTAATATAACCTAACCTAACCCAACCTAACATCTCGGCCGTAATATTTGACGTCATTCCTGGCGAGTTGGCCTCTACGTCTCCGTTTGACCATCATATACATCATTAACGTAATATACCGTAACCTAACCCAACCTAACATCTCGGCGGTAATATTTGACGACATTCCTGGCGAGTTGGCCTCTACGTCTCCGTTTGATCTTCATATACATCAATAACGTAATATAACCTAACCTAACCGAACCTAACATCTTGGCGGTAATATTTGACAACATTCCTGGCGAGTTGGCTTCTCCGTCTCCGTGGGACCTTCATATACATCAATAACGTAATATAACCTAACCTAACCCAACCTAACAACTCGGCGATAATATTTGACCACATTCCTGGCGAGTTGGCCTCTACGTCTCCGTTTGATCTTCATATACATCAATAACGTAATGTAACCTAACCTAACCCAACCTAACATCTTGGCGGTAATATTTGACAACATTCCTGGCGAGTTGGCTTCTCCGTCTCCGTGCGACCTTCATATACATCAATAACGTAATATAACCTAACCTAACCCAACCTAACATCTCGGCCGTAATATTTGACATCATTACGGGGCGAGTTGGCCTCTACGTCTCCGTTTGACCTTCATATACATCAATAACGTAATATAACCTAACCTAACCCAACCTCACATCTCGGCGGTAATATTTGAGAACATTCGTGGCGAGTTGGCTTCTCCGTCTCCGTGGGACCTTCATATACATCAATAACGTAATATAACCTAACCTAACCCAACCTAACATCTCGGCGGTAATATGTGACCACATTCCTGGCGAGTTGGCCTCTACGTCTCCGTGGGACCATCATATACATCAATAACGTAATATAACCTAACCTAACCCAACCTAACATCTCGGCGGTAATATTTGACCACATTCCTGGCGAGTTGGCCTCTACGTCTCCGTTTGACCTTCATATACATCAATAACGTAATATAACCTAACCTAACCCAACCTAACGTCTCGGCGGTAATATTTGACCACATTCCTGGCGAGTTGGCTTCTCTGTCTCCGTGAGACCTTTATATACATGAATAACGTAATACAACCTAACCTAACCCAATCTAACATCTCGGCGGTAATATTTGACAACATTCCCAGCGAGTTGGCTTCTCCGTCTCCGTCGGACCTTCATATACATCAATAACGTAATATAACCTAACCTAACCCAACCTAACATCTCGGCGGTAATATTTGACCACATTCCTGGCGAGTTGGCTTCTCCGTCTCCGTGGGACCTTCATATACATCAATAACGTAATATAACGCAACCTAACCCAACCTATCATCTCGGCGGAAATATTTGACAACATTCCTGGCGAGTTGGCTTCTCCGTCTCCGTGGGACCTTCATATACATCAATAACGTAATATAACCTAACCTAACCCAACCTAACATCTCGGCGGTAATATGTGATCACATTCCTGGCGAGTTGGCCTCTACGTCTCCGTTTGATCTTCATATACATCAATAACGTAATATAACCTAACCTAACCCAACCTAACATCTTGGAGGTAATATTTGACCACATTCCTGGCGAGTTGGCTTGTCTGTCTCCGTGAGACCTTTATATACATCAATAACGTAATATAACCTAACCTAACCCAACCTAACATCTCGCGGGTAATATTTGACATCATTCCTGGCGAGTTGGCCTCTACGTCTCCGTTTGACCTTCATATACATCAATAACGTAATATAACGTAAACTAACCCAACCTATCATCTCGGCGGTAATATTTGACCACATTCCTGGCGAGTTGGCTTCTCCGTCTCCGTGGGACCTTCATATACATCAATAACGTAATATAACCTAACCTAAACCAACCTAACATCTCGGCGGCAATATTTGACAACATTCCTGGCGAGTTGGCTTCTCCGTCTCCGTGGGACCTTCATATACATCAATAACGTAATATAACCTAACCTAACCCAACCTAACATCTCGCGGGTAATATTTGACATCATTCCTGGCGAGTTGGCGTCTACGTCTCCGTTTGACCTTCATATACATCAATAACGTAATATAACGTAACCTAACCCAACCTATCATCTCGGCGGTAATATTTGACCACATTCCTGGCGGGTTGGCTGCTCTGTCTCCGTGAGACCTTTATATACATCAATAACGTAATATAACCTAACCTAACCCAACCTAACATCTCGGCCGTAATATTTGACATCATTCCTGGCGAGTTGGCCTCTACGTCTCCGTTTGACCTTCATATACATCAATAACGTAATATAACCTAACCTAACCCAACCTAACATCACGGCGGTAATATTTGACAACATTCCTGGCGAGTTGGCTTCTCCGTCTCCGTGGGACCTTCATATACATCAATAACGTAATAAAACCTAACCTAACCCAACCTAACATCTCGGCGGTAATATTTGACATCATTCCTGGCGAGTTGGCCTCTACGTCTCTGTTTGACCTTCATATACATCAGTAACGTAATATAACGTAACTTAACCCAACCTATCATCTCGGCTGCAATATTTGACAACATTCCTGGCGAGTTGGCGTCTACGTCTACGTTTGACCTTCATATACATCAGTAACATAATATAATCTAACCTAACCCAACCTAACATCTCGGCGGTAATATTTGACATCATTCCTGGCGAGTTGGCCTCTACGTCTCCGTTTGATCTTCATATACATCAATAACGTAATATAACCTAACCTATCCCAACCTTACATCTTGGCGGTAATATTTGACAACATGCCTGGCGAGTTGGCTTCTCCGTCTCCGTGGGACCTTCATATACATCAATAACGTAATATAACCTAACCTAACCCAACCTAACATCTCGGCGGTAATATTTGACATCATTCCTGGCGAGTTGGCCTCTACGTCTCCGTTTGACCTTCATATACATCAATAAAGTAATATAACCTAACCTAACCCAACCTAACATCTCGTCGGTAATATTTGACAACATTCCTGGCGAGTTGGCTTCTCTGTCTCCGTGAGACCTTTATATACATGAATAACGTAATACAACCTAACCTAACCCAATCTAACATCTCGGCGTTAATATTTGACAACATTCCCAGCGAGTTGGCTTCTCCGTCTCCGTGGGACCTTCATATACATCAATAACGTAATATAACCTAACCTAGCCCAACCTAACATCTCGGCGGTAATATTTGACCACATTCCTGGCGAGTTGGCTTCTCCGTCTCCGTGGGACATTCATATACATCAATAACGTAATATAACGCAACCTAACCCAACCTATCATCTCGGCGGCAATATTTGACAACATTCCTGACGAGTTGGCTTCTCCGTCTCCGTGGGACCTTCATATACATCAATAACGTAATATAACGTAACCTAACCCAACCTATAATTTCGGCGGTATTATTTGACCACATTCCTGGCGAGTTGGCCTCTACGTCTCCGTTTGATCTTCATATACATCAATAACGTAATATAACCTAACCTAACCGAACCTAACATCTTGGCGGTAATATTTGACAACATTCCTGGCGAGTTGGCTTCTCCGTGTCCGTGGGACCTTCATATACATCAATAACGTAATATAACCTAACCTAACCCAACCTAACATCTCGGCCGTAATATTTGACATCATTCCTGGCGAGTTGGCCTCTACGTCTCCGTTTGACCTTTATATACATCAATAACGTAATATAACCTAACCTAACCCAACCTATCATCTCGGCGGTAATATTTGACCACATTCCTGGCGAGTTGGCTTCTCTGTCTACGTGAGACCTTTATATACATCAATAACGTAATATAACCTAACCTAACCCAACCTAACATCTCGGCCGTAATATTTGACGTCATTCCTGGCGAGTTGGCCTCTACGTCTCCGTTTGACCATCATATACATCATTAACGTAATATAACGTAACCTAACCCAACCTATCATCTCGGCGGCAATATTTGACAACATTCCTGCCGAGTTGGCCTCTACGTCTCCGTTTGACCTTCATATACATCAATAACGTAATATAACGTAACCTAACCCAACCTATAATTTCGGCGGTATTATTTGACCACATTCCTGGCGAGTTGGCCTCTACGTCTCCGTTTGATCCTCATATACATCAATAACGTAATATAACCTAACCTAACCCAACCTAACATCTTGGAGGTAATATTTGACCACATTCCTGGCGAGTTGGCTTGTCTGTCTCCGTGAGACCTTTATATACATCAATAACGTAATATAACCTAACCTAACCCAACCTAACATCTCGCGGGTAATATTTGACATCATTCCTGGCGAGTTGGCCTCTACGTCTCCGTTTGACCTTCATATACATCAATAACGTAATATAACCTAACCTAACCCAACCTAACGTCTCGGCGGTAATATTTGACCACATTCCTGGCGAGTTGGCTTCTCTGTCTCCGTGAGACCTTTATATACATCAATAACGTAATATAACCTAACCTAATCCAACCTAACATCTCGCGGGTAATATTTGACATCATTCCTGGCGAGTTGGCCTCTACGTCTCCGTTTGACCTTCATATACATCAATCACGTAACATAACGTAACCTAACCCAACCTATAACTTCGGCGGTAATATTTGACCACATTCCTGGCGAGTTGGCCTCTACGTCTCCGTTTGATCTTCATATACATCAATAACGTAATATAACCTAACCTAACCCAACCTAACATCTCGGCGGTAATATTTGACAACATTCCTGGCGAGTTGGCTTCTCCGTCTCCGTGGGACCTTCGTATACGTCAATAACGTAATATAACCTAACCTAAGCCAACCTAACATCTCGGCGGTAATATTTGACATCATTCCTGGCGAGTTGGCCTCTACGTCTCCGTTTGAGCTTCATATACACCAATAACGTAATATAATGTAACCAAACCCAACCTATCATCTCGGCGGTTATATTTGACCACATTCCTGGCGAGTTGGCTTCTCTGTCTCCGTGAGACCTTTATATACACCAATAACGTAATATAACCTAACCTAACCCAACCTAACATCTCGGCCGTAATATTTGACGTCATTCCTGGCGAGTTGGCCTCTACGTCTCCGTTTGACCATCATATACATCATTAACGTAATATACCGTAACCTAACCCAACCTAACATCTCGGCGGTAATATTTGACGACATTCCTGGCGAGTTGGCCTCTACGTCTCCGTTTGATCTTCATATACATCAATAACGTAATATAACCTAACCTAACCGAACCTAACATCTTGGCGGTAATATTTGACAACATTCCTGGCGAGTTGGCTTCTCCGTCTCCGTGGGACCTTCATATACATCAATAACGTAATATAACCTAACCTAACCCAACCTAACAACTCGGCGATAATATTTGACCACATTCCTGGCGAGTTGGCCTCTACGTCTCCGTTTGATCTTCATATACATCAATAACGTAATGTAACCTAACCTAACCCAACCTAACATCTTGGCGGTAATATTTGACAACATTCCTGGCGAGTTGGCTTCTCCGTCTCCGTGGGACCTTCATATACATCAATAACGTAATATAACCTAACCTAACCCAACCTAACATCTCGGCCGTAATATTTGACATCATTACGGGGCGAGTTGGCCTCTACGTCTCCGTTTGACCTTCATATACATCAATAACGTAATATAACCTAACCTAACCCAACCTCACATCTCGGCGGTAATATTTGAGAACATTCGTGGCGAGTTGGCTTCTCCGTCTCCGTGGGACCTTCATATACATCAATAACGTAATATAACCTAACCTAACCCAACCTAACATCTCGGCGGTAATATTTGACAACATTCCTGGCGAGTTGGCTTCTCCGTCTCCGTGGGACCTTCGTATACGTCAATAACGTAATATAACCTAACCTAAGCCAACCTAACATCTCGGCGGTAATATTTGACATCATTCCTGGCGAGTTGGCCTCTACGTCTCCGTTTGAGCTTCATATACACCAATAACGTAATATAATGTAACCAAACCCAACCTATCATCTCGGCGGTTATATTTGACCACATTCCTGGCGAGTTGGCTTCTCTGTCTCCGTGAGACCTTTATATACACCAATAACGTAATATAACCTAACCTAACCCAACCTAACATCTCGGCCGTAATATTTGACGTCATTCCTGGCGAGTTGGCCTCTACGTCTCCGTTTGACCATCATATACATCATTAACGTAATATACCGTAACCTAACCCAACCTAACATCTCGGCGGTAATATTTGACGACATTCCTGGCGAGTTGGCCTCTACGTCTCCGTTTGATCTTCATATACATCAATAACGTAATATAACCTAACCTAACCGAACCTAACATCTTGGCGGTAATATTTGACAACATTCCTGGCGAGTTGGCTTCTCCGTCTCCGTGGGACCTTCATATACATCAATAACGTAATATAACCTAACCTAACCCAACCTAACAACTCGGCGATAATATTTGACCACATTCCTGGCGAGTTGGCCTCTACGTCTCCGTTTGATCTTCATATACATCAATAACGTAATGTAACCTAACCTAACCCAACCTAACATCTTGGCGGTAATATTTGACAACATTCCTGGCGAGTTGGCTTCTCCGTCTCCGTGGGACCTTCATATACATCAATAACGTAATATAACCTAACCTAACCCAACCTAACATCTCGGCCGTAATATTTGACATCATTACGGGGCGAGTTGGCCTCTACGTCTCCGTTTGACCTTCATATACATCAATAACGTAATATAACCTAACCTAACCCAACCTCACATCTCGGCGGTAATATTTGAGAACATTCGTGGCGAGTTGGCTTCTCCGTCTCCGTGGGACCTTCATATACATCAATAACGTAATATAACCTAACCTAACCCAACCTAACATCTCGGCGGTAATATGTGACCACATTCCTGGCGAGTTGGCCTCTACGTCTCCGTTTGACCTTCATATACATCAATGACGTAACATAACGTAACCTAACCCAACCTAACATCTCGGCGGTAATATTTGACATTATTCCGGGCTAGTTGGCCTCTACGTCTCCGTTTGACCTTCATATACATCAATAACGTAATGTAACGTAACCTAACCCAACCTATCATCTCGGCGGTTATATTTGACCTCATTCCTGGCGAGTTGGCTTCTCTGTCTCCGTGAGACCTTTATATACATGAATAACGTAATATAACCTAACCTAAACCAACCTAACATCTCGGCCGTAATATTTGACATCATTCCTGGCGAGTTGGCTTCTCCGTCTCCGTGGGACCTTCATATACATCAATAACGTAATATAACCTAACCTAACCCAACCTAACATCTCGGCGGTAATATTTGACCACATTCCTGGCGAGTTGGCCTCTACGTCTCCGTTTGATCTTCATATACATCAATAACGTAATATAACCTAACCTAACCGAACCTAACATCTTGGCGGTAATATTTGACAACATTCCTGGCGAGTTGGCTTCTCCGTCTCCGTGGGACCTTCATATACATCAATAACGTAATATAACCTAACCTAACCCAACCTAACATCTCGGCGGTAATATTTGACGACATTCCTGGCGAGTTGGCCTCTACGTCTCCGTTTGATCTTCATATACATCAATAACGTAATATAAATTAACCTAACCCAACCTAACATCTTGGCGGTAATATTTGACAACATTCCTGGCGAGTTGGCTTCTCCGTCTCCGTGGGACCATCATATACATCAATAACGTAATATAACCTAACCTAACCCAACCTAACATCTCGGCGGTAATATTTGACCACATTCCTGGCGAGTTGGCCTCTACGTCTCCGTTTGACCTTCATATACATCAATAACGTAATATAACCTAACCTAACCCAACCTAACGTCTCGGCGGTAATATTTGACCACATTCCTGGCGAGTTGGCTTCTCTGTCTCCGTGAGACCTTTATATACATGAATAACGTAATACAACCTAACCTAACCCAATCTAACATCTCGGCGGTAATATTTGACAACATTCCCAGCGAGTTGGCTTCTCCGTCTCCGTCGGACCTTCATATACATCAATAACGTAATATAACCTAACCTAACCCAACCTAACATCTCGGCGGTAATATTTGACCACATTCCTGGCGAGTTGGCTTCTCCGTCTCCGTGGGACCTTCATATACATCAATAACGTAATATAACGCAACCTAACCCAACCTATCATCTCGGCGGAAATATTTGACAACATTCCTGGCGAGTTGGCTTCTCCGTCTCCGTGGGACCTTCATATACATCAATAACGTAATATAACCTAACCTAACCCAACCTAACATCTCGGCGGTAATATGTGATCACATTCCTGGCGAGTTGGCCTCTACGTCTCCGTTTGATCTTCATATACATCAATAACGTAATATAACCTAACCTAACCCAACCTAACATCTTGGAGGTAATATTTGACCACATTCCTGGCGAGTTGGCTTGTCTGTCTCCGTGAGACCTTTATATACATCAATAACGTAATATAACCTAACCTAACCCAACCTAACATCTCGCGGGTAATATTTGACATCATTCCTGGCGAGTTGGCCTCTACGTCTCCGTTTGACCATCATATACATCATTAACGTAATATACCGTAACCTAACCCAACCTATCATCTCGGCGGCAATATTTGACAACATTCCTGGCGAGTTGGCCTCTACGTCTCCGTTTGACCTTCATTTACATCAATAACGTAATATAACGTATCCTAACCCAGCCTATAATTTCGGCGGTATTATTTGACCACATTCCTGGCGAGTTGGCCTCTACGTCTCCGTTTGATCTTCATATACATCAATAACGTAATATAACCTAATCTAACCCAACCTAACATCTTGGCGGTAATATTTGACCACATTCCTGGCGAGTTGGCTTCTCTGTCTCCGTGAGACCTTTATATACATGAATAACGTAATATAACCTAACCTAAACCAACCTAACATCTCGGCCGTAATATTTGACATCATTCCTGGCGAGTTGGCTTCTCCGTCTCCGTGGGACCTTCATATACATCAATAACGTAATATAACCTAACCTAACCCAACCTAACATCTCGGCGGTAATATGTGACCACATTCCTGGCGAGTTGGCCTCTACGTCTCCGTTTGACCTTCATATACATCAATAACGTAACATAACGTAACCTAACCCAACCTAACATCTCGGCGGTAATATTTGACATTATTCCGGGCTAGTTGGCCTCTACGTCTCCGTTTGACCTTCATATACATCAATAACGTAATGTAACGTAACCTAACCCAACCTATCATCTCGGCGGTTATATTTGACCTCATTCCTGGCGAGTTGGCTTCTCTGTCTCCGTGAGACCTTTATATACATGAATAACGTAATATAACCTAACCTAAACCAACCTAACATCTCGGCCGTAATATTTGACATCATTCCTGGCGAGTTGGCTTCTCCGTCTCCGTGGGACCTTCATATACATCAATAACGTAATATAACCTAACCTAACCCAACCTAACATCTCGGCGGTAATATTTGACCACATTCCTGGCGAGTTGGCCTCTACGTCTCCGTTTGATCTTCATATACATCAATAACGTAATATAACCTAACCTAACCGAACCTAACATCTTGGCGGTAATATTTGACAACATTCCTGGCGAGTTGGCTTCTCCGTCTCCGTGGGACCTTCATATACATCAATAACGTAATATAACCTAACCTAACCCAACCTAACATCTCGGCGGTAATATTTGACGACATTCCTGGCGAGTTGGCCTCTACGTCTCCGTTTGATCTTCATATACATCAATAACGTAATATAAATTAACCTAACCCAACCTAACATCTTGGCGGTAATATTTGACAACATTCCTGGCGAGTTGGCTTCTCCGTCTCCGTGGGACCATCATATACATCAATAACGTAATATAACCTAACCTAACCCAACCTAACATCTCGGCCGTAATATTTGACATCATTCCTGGCGAGTTGGCCTTTACGTCTCCGTTTGACCTTTATATACATCAATAACGTAATATAACCTAACCTAACCCAACCTATCATCTCGGCGGTAATATTTGACCACATTCCTGGCGAGTTGGCTTCTCTGTCTACGTGAGACCTTTATATACATCAATAACGTAATATAACCTAACCTAACCCAACCTAACATCTCGGCCGTAATATTTGACGTCATTCCTGGCGAGTTGGCCTCTACGTCTCCGTTTGACCATCATATACATCATTAACGTAATATAACGTAACCTAACCCAACCTATCATCTCGGCGGCAATATTTGACAACATTCCTGGCGAGTTGGCCTCTACGTCTCCGTTTGACCTTCATATACATCAATAACGTAATATAACGTAACCTAACCCAACCTATAATTTCGGCGGTATTATTTGACCACATTCCTGGCGAGTTGGCCTCTACGTCTCCGTTTGATCCTCATATACATCAATAACGTAATATAACCTAACCTAACCCAACCTAACGTCTCGGCGGTAATATTTGACCACATTCCTGGCGAGTTGGCTTCTCTGTCTCCGTGAGACCTTTATATACATCAATAACGTAATATAACCGAACCTAACCCAACCTAACATCTCGCGGGTAATACTTGACATCATTCCTGGCGAGTTGGCCTCTACGTCTCCGTTTGACCTTCATATACATCAATAACGTAATATAAACTAACCTAACCCAACCTAACGTCTCGGCGGTAATATTTGACCACATTCCTGGCGAGTTGGCTTCTCTGTCTCCGTGAGACCTTTATATACATGAATAACGTAATACAACCTAACCTAACCCAATCTAACATCTCGGCGGTAATATTTGACAACATTCCCAGCGAGTTGGCTTCTCCGTCTCCGTCGGACCTTCATATACATCAATAACGTAATATAACCTAACCTAACCCAACCTAACATCTCGGCGGTAATATTTGACCACATTCCTGGCGAGTTGGCTTCTCCGTCTCCGTGGGACCTTCATATACATCAATAACGTAATATAACGCAACCTAACCCAACCTATCATCTCGGCGGAAATATTTGACAACATTCCTGGCGAGTTGGCTTCTCCGTCTCCGTGGGACCTTCATATACATCAATAACGTAATATAACCTAACCTAACCCAACCTAACATCTCGGCGGTAATATGTGATCACATTCCTGGCGAGTTGGCCTCTACGTCTCCGTTTGATCTTCATATACATCAATAACGTAATATAACCTAACCTAACCCAACCTAACATCTTGGAGGTAATATTTGACCACATTCCTGGCGAGTTGGCTTGTCTGTCTCCGTGAGACCTTTATATACATCAATAACGTAATATAACCTAACCTAACCCAACCTAACATCTCGCGGGTAATATTTGACATCATTCCTGGCGAGTTGGCCTCTACGTCTCCGTTTGACCTTCATATACATCAATAACGTAATATAACGTAAACTAACCCAACCTATCATCTCGGCGGTAATATTTGACCACATTCCTGGCGAGTTGGCCTCTACGTCTCCGTTTGATCTTCATATACATCAATAACGTAATATAACCTAACCTAACCCAACCTAACACCTCGGCGTTAATATGTGACCACATTCCTGGCGAGTTGGCCTCTACGTCTCCGTTTGACCTTCATATACATCAATAACGTAACATAACGTAACCTAACCCAACCTATAACTTCGGCGGTAATATTTGACCACATTCCTGGCGAGTGGGCCTGTACGTCTCCGTTTGACCTTCATATACATCAATAACGTAATATAACGTAACCTAACCCAGCCTATAATTTCGGCGGTATTATTTGACCACATTCCTGGCGAGTTGGCCTCTACGTCTCCGTTTGATCTTCATATACATCAATAACGTAATATAACCTAACCTAACCCAACCTAACATGTTGGCGGTAATATTTGACCACATTCCTGGCGAGTTGGCTTGTCTGTCTCCGTGAGACCTTTATATACATCAATAACGTAATATAACCTAACCTAACCCAACTTAACATCTCGGCGGTAATATTTGACATTATTCCGGGCTAGTTGGCCTCTACGTCTCCGTTTGACCATCATATACATCATTAACGTAATATACCGTAACCTAACCCAACCTATCATCTCGGCGGCAATATTTGACAACATTCCTGGCGAGTTGGCCTCTACGTCTCCGTTTGACCTTCATTTACATCAATAACGTAATATAACGTATCCTAACCCAGCCTATAATTTCGGCGGTATTATTTGACCACATTCCTGGCGAGTTGGCCTCTACGTCTCCGTTTGATCTTCATATACATCAATAACGTAAAATAACCTAATCTAACCCAACCTAACATCTTGGCGGTAATATTTGACCACATTCCTGGCGAGTTGGCTTGTCTGTCTCCGTGAGACCTTTATATACATCAATAACGTAATATAACCTAACCTAACCCAACCTAACATCTCGCGGGTAATATTTGACATCATTCCTGGCGAGTTGGCCTCTACGTCTCCGTTTGACCTTCATATACATCAATAACGTAATATAACGTAAACTAACCCAACCTATCATCTCGGCGGTAATATTTGACCACATTCCTGGCGAGTTGGCTTGTCTGTCTCCGTGAGACCTTTATATACATCAATAACGTAATATAACCTAACCTAACCCAACCTAACATCTCTCGGGTAATATTTGACATCATTCCTGGCGAGTTGGCCTCTACGTCTCCGTTTGACCTTCATATACATCAATAACGTAATATAACGTAAACTAACCCAACCTATCATCTCGGCGGTAATATTTGACCACATTCCTGGCGAGTTGGCTTCTCTGTCTCCGTGAGATCTTTATATACATCAATAACGTAATATAACCTAACCTAAACCAACCTAACATCTCGGCCGCAATATTTGACATCATTCCTGGCGAGTTGGCTTCTCCGTCTCCGTGGGACCTTCATATACATCAATAACGTAATATAACCTAACCTAACCCAACCTAACATCTCGGCGGTAATATTTGACCACATTCCTGGCGAGTTGGCTTCTCCGTCTCCGTGGGACCTTCATATACATCAATAACGTAATATAACGCAACCTAACCCAACCTATCATCTCGGCGGCAATATTTGACAACATTCCTGGCGAGTTGGCTTCTCCGTCTCCGTGGGACCTTCATATACATCAATAACGTAATATAACCTAACCTAACCCAACCTAACATCTCGGCGGTAATATGTGACCACATTCCTGGCGAGTTGGCCTCTACGTCTCCGTTTGACCTTCATATACATCAATAACGTAACATAACGTAACCTAACCCAACCTATAACTTCGGCGGTAATATTTGACCACATTCCTGGCGAGTGGGCCTGTACGTCTCCGTTTGACCTTCATATACATCAATAACGTAATATAACGTAACCTAACCCAGCCTATAATTTCGGCGGTATTATTTGACCACATTCCTGGCGAGTTGGCCTCTACGTCTCCGTTTGATCTTCATATACATCAATAACGTAATATAACCTAACCTAACCCAACCTAACATCTTGGCGGTAATATTTGACCACATTCCTGGCGAGTTGGCTTGTCTGTCTCCGTGAGACCTTTATATACATCAATAACGTAATATAACCTAACCTAACCCAACTTAACATCTCGGCGGTAATATTTGACATTATTCCGGGCTAGTTGGCCTCTACGTCTCCGTTTGACCATCATATACATCATTAACGTAATATACCGTAACCTAACCCAACCTATCATCTCGGCGGCAATATTTGACAACATTCCTGGCGAGTTGGCCTCTACGTCTCCGTTTGACCTTCATTTACATCAATAACGTAATATAACGTATCCTAACCCAGCCTATAATTTCGGCGGTATTATTTGACCACATTCCTGGCGAGTTGGCCTCTACGTCTCCGTTTGATCTTCATATACATCAATAACGTAATATAACGTAAACTAACCCAACCTATCATCTCGGCGGTAATATTTGACCACATTCCTGGCGAGTTGGCTTGTCTGTCTCCGTGAGACCTTTATATACATCAATAACGTAATATAACCTAACCTAACCCAACCTAACATCTCGCGGGTAATATTTGACATCATTCCTGGCGAGTTGGCCTCTACGTCTCCGTTTGACCTTCATATACATCAATAACGTAATATAACGTAAACTAACCCAACCTATCATCTCGGCGGTAATATTTGACCACATTCCTGGCGAGTTGGCTTCTCTGTCTCCGTGAGACCTTTATATACATCAATAACGTAATGTAACCTAACCTACACCAACCTAACATCTCGGCCGCAATATTTGACATCATTCCTGGCGAGTTGGCTTCTCCGTCTCCGTGGGACCTTCATATACATCAATAACGTAATATAACCTAACCTAACCCAACCTAACATCTCGGCGGTAATATTTGACCTCATTCCTGGCGAGTTGGCTTCTCCGTCTCCGTTTGACCTTCATATACATCAATAACGTAATATAACGCAACCTAACCCAACCTATCATCTCGGCGGCAATATTTGACAACATTCCTGGCGAGTTGGCTTCTCCGTCTCCGTGGGACCTTCATATACATCAATAACGTAATATAACCTAACCTAACCCAACCTAACATCTCGGCGGTAATATGTGACCACATTCCTGGCGAGTTGGCCTCTACGTCTCCGTTTGACCTTCATATACATCAATAACGTAACATAACATAACCTAACCCAACCTATAACTTCGGCGGTAATATTTGACCACATTCCTGGCGAGTGGGCCGGTACGTCTCCGTTTGACCTTCATATACATCAATAACGTAATATAACGTAACCTAACCCAGCCTATAATTTCGGCGGTATTATTTGACCACATTCCTGGCGAGTTGGCCTCTACGTCTCCGTTTGATCTTCATATACATCAATAACGTAATATAACCTAACCTAAGCCAACCTAACATCTTGGAGGTAATATTTGACCACATTCCTGGCGAGTTGGCTTGTCTGTCTCCGTGAGACCTTTATATACATCAATAACGTAATATAACCTAACCTAACCCAACCTAACATCTCGCGGGTAATATTTGACATCATTCCTGGCGAGTTGGCCTCTACGTCTCCGTTTGACCTTCATATACATCAATAACGTAATATAACGTAAACTAACCCAACCTATCATCTCGGCGGTAATATTTGACCACATTCCTGGCGAGTTGGCTTCTCCGTCTCCGTGGGACCTTCATATACATCAATAACGTAATATAACCTAACCTAACCCAACCTAACATCGCGGCGGTAATATTTGACATCATTCCTGGCGAGTTGGCCTCTACGTCTCCGTTTGATCTTCATATACATCAATAACGTAATATAACCTAACCTAACCCAACCTAACACCTCGGCGGTAATATGTGACCACATTCCTGGCGAGTTGGCCTCTACGTCTCCGTTTGACCTTCATATACATCAATAACGTAACATAACGTAACCTAACCCAACCTATAACTTCGGCGGTAATATTTGACGACATTCCTGGCGAGTGGGCCTGTACGTCTCCGTTTGACCTTCATATACATCAATAACGTAATATAACGTAACCTAACCCAGCCTATAATTTCGGCGGTATTATTTGACCACATTCCTGGCGAGTTGGCCTCTACGTCTCCGTTTGATCTTCATATACATCAATAACGTAATATAACCTAACCTAACCCAACCTAACATCTTGGCGGTAATATTTGACCACATTCCTGGCGAGTTGGCTTGTCTGTCTCCGTGAGACCTTTATATACATCAATAACGTAATATAACCTAACCTAACCCAACTTAACATCTCGGCGGTAATATTTGACATTATTCCGGGCTAGTTGGCCTCTACGTCTCCGTTTGACCATCATATACATCATTAACGTAATATACCGTAACCTAACCCAACCTATCATCTCGGCGGCAATATTTGACAACATTCCTGGCGAGTTGGCCTCTACGTCTCCGTTTGACCTTCATTTACATCAATAACGTAATATAACGTATCCTAACCCAGCCTATAATTTCGGCGGTATTATTTGACCACATTCCTGGCGAGTTGGCCTCTACGTCTCCGTTTGATCTTCATATACATCAATAACGTAATATAACCTAATCTAACCCAACCTAACATCTTGGCGGTAATATTTGACAACATTCCTGGCGAGTTGGCTTGTCTGTCTCCGTGAGACCTTTATATACATCAATAACGTAATATAACCTAACCTAACCCAACCTAACATCTCGCGGGTAATATTTGACATCATTCCTGGCGAGTTGGCCTCTACGTCTCCTTTTGACCTTCATATACATCAATAACGTAATAAAACCTAACCTAACCAAACCTAACATCTCGGCGGTAATATTTGACAACATTCCTGGCGAGTTGGCTTCTCCGTCTCCGTGGGACCTTCATATTCATCAATAACGTAATATAACGCAACCTAACCCAACCTATCATCTCGGCGGCAATATTTGACAACATTCCTGGCGAGTTGGCTTCTCCGTCTCCGTGGGACCTTCATATACATCAATAACGTAATATAACCTAACCTAACCCAACCTAACATCTCGGCGGTAATATTTGACATTATTCCGGGCTAGTTGGCCTCTACGTCTCCGTTTGACCTTCATATACATCAATAACGTAATATAACGTAAACTAACCCAACCTATCATCTCGGCGGTAATATTTGACCACATTCCTGGCGAGTTGGCTTGTCTGTCTCCGTGAGACCTTTATATACATCAATAACGTAATATAACCTAACCTAACCCAACCTAACATCTCGCGGGTAATATTTGACATCATTCCTGGCGAGTTGGCCTCTACGTCTCCGTTTGACCTTCATATACATCAATAACGTAATATAACGTAAACTAACCCAACCTATCATCTCGGCGGTAATATTTGACCACATTCCTGGCGAGTTGGCTTCTCTGTCTCCGTGAGACCTTTATATACATCAATAACGTAATGTAACCTAACCTAAACCAACCTAACATCTCGGCCGCAATATTTGACATCATTCCTGGCGAGTTGGCTTCTCCGTCTCCGTGGGACCTTCATATACATCAATAACGTAATATAACCTAACCTAACCCAACCTAACATCTCGGCGGTAATATTTGACCTCATTCCTGGCGAGTTGGCTTCTCCGTCTCCGTTTGACCTTCATATACATCAAAACGTAATATAACGCAACCTAACCCAACCTATCATCTCGGCGGCAATATTTGACAACATTCCTGGCGAGTTGGCTTCTCCGTCTCCGTGGGACCTTCATATACATCAATAACGTAATATAACCTAACCTAACCCAACCTAACATCTCGGCGGTAATATGTGACCACATTCCTGGCGAGTTGGCCTCTACGTCTCCGTTTGACCTTCATATACATCAATAACGTAACATAACGTAACCTAACCCAACCTATAACTTCGGCGGTAATATTTGACCACATTCCTGGCGAGTGGGCCTGTACGTCTCCGTTTGACCTTCATATACATCAATAACGTAATATAACGTAACCTAACCCAGCCTATAATTTCGGCGGTATTATTTGACCACATTCCTGGCGAGTTGGCCTCTACGTCTCCGTTTGATCTTCATATACATCAATAACGTAATATAACCTAACCTAACCCAACCTAACATCTTGGCGGTAATATTTGACCACATTCCTGGCGAGTTGGCTTGTCTGTCTCCGTGAGACCTTTATATACATCAATAACGTAATATAACCTAACCTAACCCAACTTAACATCTCGGCGGTAATATTTGACATTATTCCGGGCTAGTTGGCCTCTACGTCTCCGTTTGACCATCATATACATCATTAACGTAATATACCGTAACCTAACCCAACCTATCATCTCGGCGGCAATATTTGACAACATTCCTGGCGAGTTGGCCTCTACGTCTCCGTTTGACCTTCATTTACATCAATAACGTAATATAACGTATCCTAACCCAGCCTATAATTTCGGCGGTATTATTTGACCACATTCCTGGCGAGTTGGCCTCTACGTCTCCGTTTGATCTTCATATACATCAATAACGTAATATAACGTAAACTAACCCAACCTATCATCTCGGCGGTAATATTTGACCACATTCCTGGCGAGTTGGCTTGTCTGTCTCCGTGAGACCTTTATATACATCAATAACGTAATATAACCTAACCTAACCCAACCTAACATCTCGCGGGTAATATTTGACATCATTCCTGGCGAGTTGGCCTCTACGTCTCCGTTTGACCTTCATATACATCAATAACGTAATATAACGTAAACTAACCCAACCTATCATCTCGGCGGTAATATTTGACCACATTCCTGGCGAGTTGGCTTCTCTGTCTCCGTGAGACCTTTATATACATCAATAACGTAATGTAACCTAACCTACACCAACCTAACATCTCGGCCGCAATATTTGACATCATTCCTGGCGAGTTGGCTTCTCCGTCTCCGTGGGACCTTCATATACATCAATAACGTAATATAACCTAACCTAACCCAACCTAACATCTCGGCGGTAATATTTGACCTCATTCCTGGCGAGTTGGCTTCTCCGTCTCCGTTTGACCTTCATATACATCAATAACGTAATATAACGCAACCTAACCCAACCTATCATCTCGGCGGCAATATTTGACAACATTCCTGGCGAGTTGGCTTCTCCGTCTCCGTGGGACCTTCATATACATCAATAACGTAATATAACCTAACCTAACCCAACCTAACATCTCGGCGGTAATATGTGACCACATTCCTGGCGAGTTGGCCTCTACGTCTCCGTTTGACCTTCATATACATCAATAACGTAACATAACGTAACCTAACCCAACCTATAACTTCGGCGGTAATATTTGACCACATTCCTGGCGAGTGGGCCTGTACGTCTCCGTTTGACCTTCATATACATCAATAACGTAATATAACGTAACCTAACCCAGCCTATAATTTCGGCGGTATTATTTGACCACATTCCTGGCGAGTTGGCCTCTACGTCTCCGTTTGATCTTCATATACATCAATAACGTAATATAACCTAACCTAAGCCAACCTAACATCTTGGAGGTAATATTTGACCACATTCCTGGCGAGTTGGCTTGTCTGTCTCCGTGAGACCTTTATATACATCAATAACGTAATATAACCTAACCTAACCCAACCTAACATCTCGCGGGTAATATTTGACATCATTCCTGGCGAGTTGGCCTCTACGTCTCCGTTTGACCTTCATATACATCAATAACGTAATATAACGTAAACTAACCCAACCTATCATCTCGGCGGTAATATTTGACCACATTCCTGGCGAGTTGGCTTCTCCGTCTCCGTGGGACCTTCATATACATCAATAACGTAATATAACCTAACCTAACCCAACCTAACATCTCGGCGGTAATATTTGACATCATTCCTGGCGAGTTGGCCTCTACGTCTCCGTTTGATCTTCATATACATCAATAACGTAATATAACCTAACCTAACCCAACCTAACACCTCGGCGGTAATATGTGACCACATTCCTGGCGAGTTGGCCTCTACGTCTCCGTTTGACCTTCATATACATCAATAACGTAACATAACGTAACCTAACCCAACCTATAACTTCGGCGGTAATATTTGACGACATTCCTGGCGAGTGGGCCTGTACGTCTCCGTTTGACCTTCATATACATCAATAACGTAATATAACGTAACCTAACCCAGCCTATAATTTCGGCGGTATTATTTGACCACATTCCTGGCGAGTTGGCCTCTACGTCTCCGTTTGATCTTCATATACATCAATAACGTAATATAACCTAACCTAACCCAACCTAACATCTTGGCGGTAATATTTGACCACATTCCTGGCGAGTTGGCTTGTCTGTCTCCGTGAGACCTTTATATACATCAATAACGTAATATAACCTAACCTAACCCAACTTAACATCTCGGCGGTAATATTTGACATTATTCCGGGCTAGTTGGCCTCTACGTCTCCGTTTGACCATCATATACATCATTAACGTAATATACCGTAACCTAACCCAACCTATCATCTCGGCGGCAATATTTGACAACATTCCTGGCGAGTTGGCCTCTACGTCTCCGTTTGACCTTCATTTACATCAATAACGTAATATAACGTATCCTAACCCAGCCTATAATTTCGGCGGTATTATTTGACCACATTCCTGGCGAGTTGGCCTCTACGTCTCCGTTTGATCTTCATATACATCAATAACGTAATATAACCTAATCTAACCCAACCTAACATCTTGGCGGTAATATTTGACAACATTCCTGGCGAGTTGGCTTGTCTGTCTCCGTGAGACCTTTATATACATCAATAACGTAATATAACCTAACCTAACCCAACCTAACATCTCGCGGGTAATATTTGACATCATTCCTGGCGAGTTGGCCTCTACGTCTCCGTTTGACCTTCATATACATCAATAACGTAATATAACGTAAACTAACCCAACCTATCATCTCGGCGGTAATATTTGACCACATTCCTGGCGAGTTGGCTTGTCTGTCTCCGTGAGACCTTTATATACATCAATAACGTAATATAACCTAACCTAACCCAACCTAACATCTCGCGGGTAATATTTGACATCATTCCTGGCGAGTTGGCCTCTACGTCTCCGTTTGACCTTCATATACATCAATAACGTAATATAACGTAAACTAACCCAACCTATCATCTCGGCGGTAATATTTGACCACATTCCTGGCGAGTTGGCTTCTCTGTCTCCGTGAGATCTTTATATACATCAATAACGTAATATAACCTAACCTAAACCAACCTAACATCTCGGCCGCAATATTTGACATCATTCCTGGCGAGTTGGCTTCTCCGTCTCCGTGGGACCTTCATATACATCAATAACGTAATATAACCTAACCTAACCCAACCTAACATCTCGGCGGTAATATTTGACCACATTCCTGGCGAGTTGGCTTCTCCGTCTCCGTGGGACCTTCATATACATCAATAACGTAATATAACGCAACCTAACCCAACCTATCATCTCGGCGGCAATATTTGACAACATTCCTGGCGAGTTGGCTTCTCCGTCTCCGTGGGACCTTCATATACATCAATAACGTAATATAACCTAACCTAACCCAACCTATAATCTCGGCGGTAATATTTGACAACATTCCTGGCGAGTTGGCCTCTACGTTTACATTTGACCTTCATATATATCAATAACGTAATGTAACCTAACCCAACCTAACATATCATCTCGGCGGTAATATTTGACATCATTCCTGGCGAGTTGGCCTCTACGTCTCCTTTTGACCTTCATATACATCAATAACGTAATAAAACCTAACCTAACCAAACCTAACATCTCGGCGGTAATATTTGACAACATTCCTGGCGAGTTGGCTTCTCCGTCTCCGTGGGACCTTCATATTCATCAATAACGTAATATAACGCAACCTAACCCAACCTATCATCTCGGCGGCAATATTTGACAACATTCCTGGCGAGTTGGCTTCTCCGTCTCCGTGGGACCTTCATATACATCAATAACGTAATATAACCTAACCTAACCCAACCTAACATCTCGGCGGTAATATTTGACATTATTCCGGGCTAGTTGGCCTCTACGTCTCCGTTTGACCTTCGTATACATCAATAACGTAATATAACGTAAACTAACCCAACCTATCATCTCGTCGGTAATATTTGACCACATTCCTGGCGAGTTGGCTTGTCTGTCTCCGTGAGACCTTTATATACATCAATAACGTAATATAACCGAACCTAACCCAACCTAACATCTCGCGGGTAATATTTGACATCATTCCTGGCGAGTTGGCCTCTACGTCTCCGTTTGACCTTCATATACATCAATAACGTAATATAACGTAAACTAACCCAACCTATCATCTCGGCGGTAATATTTGACCACATTCCTGGCGAGTTGGCTTCTCTGTCTCCGTGAGACCTTTATATACATCAATAACGTAATATAACCTAACCTAAACCAACCTAACATCTCGGCCGCAATATTTGACATCATTCCTGGCGAGTTGGCTTCTCCGTCTCCGTGGGACCTTCATATACATCAATAACGTAATATAACCTAACCTAACCCAACCTAACATCTCGGCGGTAATATTTGACCTCATTCCTGGCGAGTTGGCTTCTCCGTCTCCGTGGGACCTTCATATACATCAATAACGTAATATAACGCAACCTAACCCAACCTATCATCTCGGCGGCAATATTTGACAACATTCCTGGCGAGTTGGCTTCTCCGTCTCCGTGGGACCTTCATATACATCAATAACGTAATATAACCTAACCTAACCCAACCTAACATCTCGGCGGTAATATGTGACCACATTCCTGGCGAGTTGGCCTCTACGTCTCCGTTTGACCTTCATATACATCAATAACGTAACATAACGTAACCTAACCCAACCTATAACTTCGGCGGTAATATTTGACCACATTCCTGGCGAGTGGGCCTGTACGTCTCCGTTTGACCTTCATATACATCAATAACGTAATATAACGTAACCTAACCCAGCCTATAATTTCGGCGGTATTATTTGACCACATTCCTGGCGAGTTGGCCTCTACGTCTCCGTTTGATCTTCATATACATCAATAACGTAATATAACCTAACCTAACCCAACCTAACATCTTGGCGGTAATATTTGACCACATTCCTGGCGAGTTGGCTTGTCTGTCTCCGTGAGACCTTTATATACATCAATAACGTAATATAACCTAACCTAACCCAACTTAACATCTCGGCGGTAATATTTGACATTATTCCGGGCTAGTTGGCCTCTACGTCTCCGTTTGACCATCATATACATCATTAACGTAATATACCGTAACCTAACCCAACCTATCATCTCGGCGGCAATATTTGACAACATTCCTGGCGAGTTGGCCTCTACGTCTCCGTTTGACCTTCATTTACATCAATAACGTAATATAACGTATCCTAACCCAGCCTATAATTTCGGCGGTATTATTTGACCACATTCCTGGCGAGTTGGCCTCTACGTCTCCGTTTGATCTTCATATACATCAATAACGTAATATAACCTAATCTAACCCAACCTAACATCTCGGCCGCAATATTTGACATCATTCCTGGCGAGTTGGCTTCTCCGTCTCCGTGGGACCTTCATATACATCAATAACGTAATATAACCTAACCTAACCCAACCTAACATCTCGGCGGTAATATTTGACCACATTCCTGGCGAGTTGGCTTCTCCGTCTCCGTGGGACCTTCATATACATCAATAACGTAATATAACGCAACCTAACCCAACCTATCATCTCGGCGGCAATATTTGACAACATTCCTGGCGAGTTGGCTTCTCCGTCTCCGTGGGACCTTCATATACATCAATAACGTAATATAACCTAACCTAACCCAACCTATAATCTCGGCGGTAATATTTGACAACATTCCTGGCGAGTTGGCCTCTACGTTTACATTTGACCTTCATATATATCAATAACGTAATGTAACCTAACCCAACCTAACATATCATCTCGGCGGTAATATTTGACATCATTCCTGGCGAGTTGGCCTCTACGTCTCCTTTTGACCTTCATATACATCAATAACGTAATAAAACCTAACCTAACCAAACCTAACATCTCGGCGGTAATATTTGACAACATTCCTGGCGAGTTGGCTTCTCCGTCTCCGTGGGACCTTCATATTCATCAATAACGTAATATAACGCAACCTAACCCAACCTATCATCTCGGCGGCAATATTTGACAACATTCCTGGCGAGTTGGCTTCTCCGTCTCCGTGGGACCTTCATATACATCAATAACGTAATATAACCTAACCTAACCCAACCTAACATCTCGGCGGTAATATTTGACATTATTCCGGGCTAGTTGGCCTCTACGTCTCCGTTTGACCTTCATATACATCAATAACGTAATATAACGTAAACTAACCCAACCTATCATCTCGTCGGTAATATTTGACCACATTCCTGGCGAGTTGGCTTGTCTGTCTCCGTGAGACCTTTATATACATCAATAACGTAATATAACCGAACCTAACCCAACCTAACATCTCGCGGGTAATATTTGACATCATTCCTGGCGAGTTGGCCTCTACGTCTCCGTTTGACCTTCATATACATCAATAACGTAATATAACGTAAACTAACCCAACCTATCATCTCGGCGGTAATATTTGACCACATTCCTGGCGAGTTGGCTTCTCTGTCTCCGTGAGACCTTTATATACATCAATAACGTAATATAACCTAACCTAAACCAACCTAACATCTCGGCCGCAATATTTGACATCATTCCTGGCGAGTTGGCTTCTCCGTCTCCGTGGGACCTTCATATACATCAATAACGTAATATAACCTAACCTAACCCAACCTAACATCTCGGCGGTAATATTTGACCTCATTCCTGGCGAGTTGGCTTCTCCGTCTCCGTGGGACCTTCATATACATCAATAACGTAATATAACGCAACCTAACCCAACCTATCATCTCGGCGGCAATATTTGACAACATTCCTGGCGAGTTGGCTTCTCCGTCTCCGTGGGACCTTCATATACATCAATAACGTAATATAACCTAACCTAACCCAACCTAACATCTCGGCGGTAATATGTGACCACATTCCTGGCGAGTTGGCCTCTACGTCTCCGTTTGACCTTCATATACATCAATAACGTAACATAACGTAACCTAACCCAACCTATAACTTCGGCGGTAATATTTGACCACATTCCTGGCGAGTGGGCCTGTACGTCTCCGTTTGACCTTCATATACATCAATAACGTAATATAACGTAACCTAACCCAGCCTATAATTTCGGCGGTATTATTTGACCACATTCCTGGCGAGTTGGCCTCTACGTCTCCGTTTGATCTTCATATACATCAATAACGTAATATAACCTAACCTAACCCAACCTAACATCTTGGCGGTAATATTTGACCACATTCCTGGCGAGTTGGCTTGTCTGTCTCCGTGAGACCTTTATATACATCAATAACGTAATATAACCTAACCTAACCCAACTTAACATCTCGGCGGTAATATTTGACATTATTCCGGGCTAGTTGGCCTCTACGTCTCCGTTTGACCATCATATACATCATTAACGTAATATACCGTAACCTAACCCAACCTATCATCTCGGCGGCAATATTTGACAACATTCCTGGCGAGTTGGCCTCTACGTCTCCGTTTGACCTTCATTTACATCAATAACGTAATATAACGTATCCTAACCCAGCCTATAATTTCGGCGGTATTATTTGACCACATTCCTGGCGAGTTGGCCTCTACGTCTCCGTTTGATCTTCATATACATCAATAACGTAATATAACCTAATCTAACCCAACCTAACATCTTGGCGGTAATATTTGACCACATTCCTGGCGAGTTGGCTTGTCTGTCTTCGTGAGACCTTTATATACATCAATAACGTAATATAACCTAACCTAACCCAACCTAACATCTCGCGGGTAATATTTGACAACATTCCTGGCGAGTTGGCTTCTCCGTCTCCGTGGGACCTTCATATTCATCAATAACGTAATATAACGCAACCTAACCCAACCTATCATCTCGGCGGCAATATTTGACAACATTCCTGGCGAGTTGGCTTCTCCGTCTCCGTGGGACCTTCATATACATCAATAACGTAATATAACCTAACCTAACCCAACCTAACATCTCGGCGGTAATATTTGACATTATTCCGGGCTAGTTGGCCTCTACGTCTCCGTTTGACCTTCATATACATCAATAACGTAATATAACGTAAACTAACCCAACCTATCATCTCGGCGGTAATATTTGACCACATTCCTGGCGAGTTGGCTTGTCTGTCTCCGTGAGACCTTTATATACATCAATAACGTAATATAACCTAACCTAACCCAACCTATCATCTCGCGGGTAATATTTGACATCATTCCTGGCGAGTTGGCCTCTACGTGTCCGTTTGACCTTCATATACATCAATAACGTAATATAACGTAAACTAACCCAACCTATCATCTCGGCGGTAATATTTGACCACATTCCTGGCGAGTTGGCTTCTCTGTCTCCGTGAGACCTTTATATACATCAATAACGTAATATAACCTAACCTAAACCAACCTAACATCTCGGCCGCAATATTTGACATCATTCCTGGCGAGTTGGCTTCTCCGTCTCCGTGGGACCTTCATATACATCAATAACGTAATATAACCTAACCTAACCCAACCTAACATCTCGGCGGTAATATTTGACCTCATTCCTGGCGAGTTGGCTTCTCCGTCTCCGTGGGACCTTCATATACATCAATAACGTAATATAACGCAACCTAACCCAACCTATCATCTCGGCGGCAATATTTGACAACATTCCTGGCGAGTTGGCTTCTCCGTCTCCGTGGGACCTTCATATACATCAATAACGTAATATAACCTAACCTAACCCAACCTAACATCTCGGCGGTAATATGTGACCACATTCCTGGCGAGTTGGCCTCTACGTCTCCGTTTGACCTTCATATACATCAATAACGTAACATAACGTAACCTAACCCAACCTATAACTTCGGCGGTAATATTTGACCACATTCCTGGCGAGTGGGCCTGTACGTCTCCGTTTGACCTTCATATACATCAATAACGTAATATAACGTAACCTAACCCAGCCTATAATTTCGGCGGTATTATTTGACCACATTCCTGGCGAGTTGGCCTCTACGTCTCCGTTTGATCTTCATATACATCAATAACGTAATATAACCTAACCTAACCCAACCTAACATCTTGGCGGTAATATTTGACCACATTCCTGGCGAGTTGGCTTGTCTGTCTCCGTGAGACCTTTATATACATCAATAACGTAATATAACCTAACCTAACCCAACTTAACATCTCGGCGGTAATATTTGACATTATTCCGGGCTAGTTGGCCTCTACGTCTCCGTTTGACCATCATATACATCATTAACGTAATATACCGTAACCTAACCCAACCTATCATCTCGGCGGCAATATTTGACAACATTCCTGGCGAGTTGGCCTCTACGTCTCCGTTTGACCTTCATATACATCAATAACGTAATATAACCTAACCTAACCCAACCTATCATGTCGGCGGTAATATGTGACCACATTCCTGGCGAGTTGGCCTCTACGTCTCCGTTTGACCTTCATATACATCAATAACGTAATATAACGTAACCTAACCCAACCTATCATCTCGGCGGTTATATTTGACCACATTCCTGGCGAGTTGGCTTCTCTGTCTCCGTGAGACCTTTATATACATCAATAACGTAATATAACCTAACCTAACCCAACCTAACATCTCGGCCGTAATATTTGACGTCATTCCTGGCGAGTTGGCTTCTCCGTCTCCGTGGGACCTTCATATACATCAATAACGTAATATAACCTAACCTAACCCAACCTAACATCTCGGCGGTAATATTTGACCACATTCCTGGCGAGTTGGCCTCTACGTCTCCGTGGGACCTTCATATACATCAATAACGTAATATAACCTAACCTAACCCAACCTATCATCTCGGCGGTAATATTTGACAACATTCCTGGCTAGTTGGCCTCTACGTCTCCGTTTGACCTTCATATACATCAATAACGTAATATAATGTAACCGAACCCAACCTATCATCTCGGCGGCAATATTTGACAACATTCCTGGCGAGTTGGCTTCTCCGTCTCCGTGGGACCTTCATATACATCAATAACGTAATATAACGTAACCTAACCCAGCCTATAATTTTGGCGGTATTATTTGACCACATTCCTGGCGAGTTGGCCTCTACGTCTCCGTTTGATCTTCATATACATCAATAACGTAATATAACCTAACCTAACCCAACCTAACATCTTGGCGGTAATATTTGACCACATTCCTGGCGAGTTGGCTTGTCTGTCTCCGTGAGACCTTTATATACATCAATAACGTAATATAACCTAACCTAACCCAACCTAACATCTCGCGGGTAATATTTGACATCATTCCTGGCGAGTTGGCCTCTACGTCTCCGTTTGACCTTCATATACATCAATAACGTAATATAACGTAAACTAACCCAACCTATCATCTCGGCGGTAATATTTGACCACATTCCTGGCGAGTTGGCTTCTCTGTCTCCGTGAGACCTTTATATACATCAATAACGTAATATAACCTAACCTAAACCAACCTAACATCTCGGCCGCAATATTTGACATCATTCCTGGCGAGTTGGCTTCTCCGTCTCCGTGGGACCTTCATATACATCAATAACGTAATATAACCTAACCTAACCCAACCTAACATCTCGGCGGTAATATTTGACCTCATTCCTGGCGAGTTGGCTTCTCCGTCTCCGTGGGACCTTCATATACATCAATAACGTAATATAACGCAACCTAACCCAACCTATCATCTCGGCGGCAATATTTGACAACATTCCTGGCGAGTTGGCTTCTCCGTCTCCGTGGGACCTTCATATACATCAATAACGTAATATAACCTAACCTAACCCAACCTAACATCTCGGCGGTAATATGTGACCACATTCCTGGCGAGTTGGCCTCTACGTCTCCGTTTGACCTTCATATACATCAATAACGTAACATAACGTAACCTAACCCAACCTATAACTTCGGCGGTAATATTTGACCACATTCCTGGCGAGTGGGCCTGTACGTCTCCGTTTGACCTTCATATACATCAATAACGTAATATAACGTAACCTAACCCAGCCTATAATTTCGGCGGTATTATTTGACCACATTCCTGGCGAGTTGGCCTCTACGTCTCCGTTTGATCTTCATATACATCAATAACGTAATATAACCTAACCTAACCCAACCTAACATCTTGGCGGTAATATTTGACCACATTCCTGGCGAGTTGGCTTGTCTGTCTCCGTGAGACCTTTATATACATCAATAACGTAATATAACCTAACCTAACCCAACTTAACATCTCGGCGGTAATATTTGACATTATTCCGGGCTAGTTGGCCTCTACGTCTCCGTTTGACCATCATATACATCATTAACGTAATATACCGTAACCTAACCCAACCTATCATCTCGGCGGCAATATTTGACAACATTCCTGGCGAGTTGGCCTCTACGTCTCCGTTTGACCTTCATATACATCAATAACGTAATATAACCTAACCTAACCCAACCTATCATGTCGGCGGTAATATGTGACCACATTCCTGGCGAGTTGGCCTCTACGTCTCCGTTTGACCTTCATATACATCAATAACGTAATATAACGTAACCTAACCCAACCTATCATCTCGGCGGTTATATTTGACCACATTCCTGGCGAGTTGGCTTCTCTGTCTCCGTGAGACCTTTATATACATCAATAACGTAATATAACCTAACCTAACCCAACCTAACATCTCGGCCGTAATATTTGACGTCATTCCTGGCGAGTTGGCTTCTCCGTCTCCGTGGGACCTTCATATACATCAATAACGTAATATAACCTAACCTAACCCAACCTAACATCTCGGCGGTAATATTTGACCACATTCCTGGCGAGTTGGCCTCTACGTCTCCGTGGGACCTTCATATACATCAATAACGTAATATAACCTAACCTAACCCAACCTATCATCTCGGCGGTAATATTTGACAACATTCCTGGCTAGTTGGCCTCTACGTCTCCGTTTGACCTTCATATACATCAATAACGTAATATAATGTAACCGAACCCAACCTATCATCTCGGCGGCAATATTTGACAACATTCCTGGCGAGTTGGCTTCTCCGTCTCCGTGGGACCTTCATATACATCAATAACGTAATATAACGTAACCTAACCCAGCCTATAATTTTGGCGGTATTATTTGACCACATTCCTGGCGAGTTGGCCTCTACGTCTCCGTTTGATCTTCATATACATCAATAACGTAATATAACCTAACCTAACCCAACCTAACATCTTGGCGGTAATATTTGACCACATTCCTGGCGAGTTGGCTTGTCTGTCTCCGTGAGACCTTTATATACATCAATAACGTAATATAACCTAACCTAACCCAACCTAACATCTCGCGGGTAATATTTGACATCATTCCTGGCGAGTTGGCCTCTACGTCTCCGTTTGACCTTCATATACATCAATAACGTAATATAACGTAAACTAACCCAACCTATCATCTCGGCGGTAATATTTGACCACATTCCTGGCGAGTTGGCTTCTCTGTCTCCGTGAGACCTTTATATACATCAATAACGTAATATAACCTAACATAAACCAACCTAACATCTCGGCCGTAATATTTGACATCATTCCTGGCGAGTTGACATCTCCTTCTCCGTGGGACCTTCATATACATCAATAACGTAATATAACCTAACCTAACCCAACCTAACATCTCGGCGGTAATATTTGACCACATTCCTGGCGAGTTGGCCTCTACGTCTCCGTTTGATCTTCATATACATCAAGAACGTAATATAACCTAACCTAACCCAACCTAACATCTTGGCGGTAATATTTGACAACATTCCTGGCGAGTTGGCTTCTCCGTCTCCGTGGGACCTTCATATACATCAATAACGTAATATAACCTAACCTAACCCAACCTAACATCTCGGCGGTAATATTTGACATTATTCCGGGCTAGTTGGCCTCTACGTCTCCGTTTGACCTTCATATACATCAATAACGTAATATAACGTAACCTAACCCAACCTATCATCTCGGCGGTTATATTTGACCACATTCCTGGCGAGTTGGCTTCTCTGTCTCCGTGAGACCTTTATATACATCAATAACGTAATATAACCTAACCTAAACCAACCTAACATCTCGGCCGTAATATTTGACATCATTCCTGGCGAGTTGGCTTCTCCGTCTCCGTGGGACCTTCATATACATCAATAACGTAATATAACCTAACATAACCCAACCTAACATCTCGGCGGTAATATTTGACCACATTCCTGGCGAGTTGGCCTCTACGTCTCCGTTTGATCTTCATATACATCAATAACGTAATATAACCTAACCTAACCCAACCTAACATCTTGGCGGTAATATTTGACAACATTCCTGGCGAGTTGGCTTCTCCGTCTCCGTGGGACCTTCATATACATCAATAACGTAATATAACCTAACCTAACCCAACCTAACATCTCGGCGGTAATACTTGACATTATTCAGGGCTAGTTGGCCTCTACGTCTCCGTTTGACCTTCATATACATCAATAACGTAATATAACCTAACCTAACCCAACCTAACATCTCGGCGGTAATATTTGACATCATTCCTGGCGAGTTGGCCTCTACGTCTCCGTTTGAGCTTCATATACATCAATGACGTAATATAACGTAACCTAACCCATCCTATCATCTCGGCGGCAATATTTGACAACATTCCTGGCGAGTTGGCCTCTACGTCTCCGTTTGACCTTCATATACATCAATAACGTAATATAACCTAACCTAACCCAACCTATCATCTCGGCGGTAATATTTGACAACATTCCTGGCTAGTTGGCCTCTACGTCTCCGTTTGACCTTCATATACATCAATAACGTAATATAATGTAACCTAATCCAACCTATCATCTCGGCGGTTATATTTGACCACATTCCTGGCGAGTTGGCTTCTCTGTCTCCGTGAGACCATTATATACATCAATAACGTAATATAACCTAACCTAACCCAACCTAACATCTCGGCCGTAATATTTGACGTCATTCCTGGCGAGTTGGCCTCTACATCTCCGTTTGACCATCATATACATCATTAACGTAATATACCGTAACCTAACCCAACCTATCATCTCGGCGGCAATATTTGACAACATTCCTGGCGAGTTGGCCTCTACGTCTCCGTTTGACCTTCATTTACATCAATAACGTAATATAACGTATCCTAACCCAGCCTATAATTTCGGCGGTATTATTTGACCACATTCCTGGCGAGTTGGCCTCTACGTCTCCGTTTGATCTTCATATACATCAATAACGTAATATAACCTAACCTAACCCAACCTAACATCTTGGCGGTAATATTTGACCACATTCCTGGCGAGTTGGCTTGTCTGTCTCCGTGAGACCTTTATATACATCAATAACGTAATATAACCTAACCTAACCCAACCTAACATCTCGCGGGTAATATTTGACATCATTCCTGGCGAGTTGGCCTCTACGTCTCCGTTTGACCTTCATATACATCAATAACGTAATATAACGTAAACTAACCCAACCTATCATCTCGGCGGTAATATTTGACCACATTCCTGGCGAGTTGGCCTCTACGTCTCCGTTTGATCTTCATATACATCAATAACGTAATATAACCTAACCTAACCCAACCTAACATCTCGGCGGTAATATTTGACATCATTCCTGGCGAGTTGGCCTCTACGTCTCCGTTTGAGCTTCATATACATCAATGACGTAATATAACGTAACCTAACCCATCCTATCATCTCGGCGGCAATATTTGACAACATTCCTGGCGAGTTGGCCTCTACGTCTCCGTTTGATCTTCATATACATCAAGAACGTAATATAACCTAACCTAACCCAACCTATCATCTCGGCGGTTATATTTGACCACATTCCTGGCGAGTTGGCTTCTCTGTCTCCGTGAGACCTTTATATACATCAATAACGTAATATAACCTAACCTAAACCAACCTAACATCTCGGCCGTAATATTTGACATCATTCCTGGCGAGGTGGCTTCTCCGTCTCCGTGGGACCTTCATATACATCAATAACGTAATATAACCTAACATAACCCAACCTAACATCTCGGCGGTAATATTTGACCACATTCCTGGCGAGTTGGCCTCTACGTCTCCGTTTGATCTTCATATACATCAATAACGTAATATAACCTAACCTAACCCAACCTAACATCTTGGCGGTAATATTTGAAAACATTCCTGGCGAGTTGGCTTCTCCGTCTCCGTGGGACCTTCATATACATCAATAACGTAATATAACCTAACCTAACCCAACCTAACATCTTGGCGGTAATATTTGACAACATTCCTGGCGAGTTGGCTTCTCCGTCTCCGTGGGACCTTCATATACATCAATAACGTAATATAACCTAACCTAACCCAACCTAACATCTCGGCGGTAATATTTGACATTATTCAGGGCTAGTTGGCCTCTACGTCTCCGTTTGACCTTCATATACATCAATAACGTAATATAACCTAACATAACCCAACCTAACATCTCGGCGGTAATATTTGACCACATTCCTGGCGAGTTGGCCTCTACGTCTCCGTTTGATCTTCATATACATCAATAACGTAATATAACCTAACCTAACCCAACCTAACATCTCGGCGGTAATATTTGACATCATTCCTGGCGAGTTGGCCTCTACGTCTCCGTTTGAGCTTCATATACATCAATGACGTAATATAACGTAACCTAACCCATCCTATCATCTCGGCGGCAATATTTGACAACATTCCTGGCGAGTTGGCCTCTACGTCTCCGTTTGACCTTCATATACATCAATAACGTAATATAACCTAACCTAACCCAACCTATCATCTCGGCGGTAATATTTGACAACATTCCTGGCTAGTTGGCCTCTACGTCTCCGTTTGACCTTCATATACATCAATAACGTAATATAATGTAACCTAATCCAACCTATCATCTCGGCGGTTATATTTGACCACATTCCTGGCGAGTTGGCTTCTCTGTCTCCGTGAGACCATTATATACATCAATAACGTAATATAACCTAACCTAACCCAACCTAACATCTCGGCCGTAATATTTGACGTCATTCCTGGCGAGTTGGCCTCTACGTCTCCGTTTGACCATCATATACATCATTAACGTAATATACCGTAACCTAACCCAACCTATCATCTCGGCGGCAATATTTGACAACATTCCTGGCGAGTTGGCCTCTACGTCTCCGTTTGACCTTCATTTACATCAATAACGTAATATAACGTATCCTAACCCAGCCTATAATTTCGGCGGTATTATTTGACCACATTCCTGGCGAGTTGGCTTCTCTGTCTCCGTGAGACCTTTATATACATCAATAACGTAATATAACCTAACCTAACCCAACCTAACATCTCGGCCGTAATATTTGACGTCATTCCTGGCGAGTTGGCTTCTCCGTCTCCGTGGGACCTTCATATACATCAATAACGTAATATAACGTAACCTAACCCAGCCTATAATTTTGGCGGTATTATTTGACCACATTCCTGGCGAGTTGGCCTCTACGTCTCCGTTTGATCTTCATATACATCAATAACGTAATATAACCTAACCTAACCCAACCTAACATCTTGGCGGTAATATTTGACCACATTCCTGGCGAGTTGGCTTGTCTGTCTCCGTGAGACCTTTATATACATCAATAACGTAATATAACCTAACCTAACCCAACCTAACATCTCGCGGGTAATATTTGACATCATTCCTGGCGAGTTGGCCTCTACGTCTCCGTTTGACCTTCATATACATCAATAACGTAATATAACGTAAACTAACCCAACCTATCATCTCGGCGGTAATTTTTGACCACATTCCTGGCGAGTTGGCTTCTCTGTCTCCGTGAGACCTTTATATACATCAATAACGTAATATAACCTAACATAAACCAACCTAACATCTCGGCCGTAATATTTGACATCATTCCTGGCGAGTTGACATCTCCTTCTCCGTGGGACCTTCATATACATCAATAACGTAATATAACCTAACCTAACCCAACCTAACATCTCGGCGGTAATATTTGACCACATTCCTGGCGAGTTGGCCTCTACGTCTCCGTTTGATCTTCATATACATCAAGAACGTAATATAACCTAACCTAACCCAACCTAACATCTTGGCGGTAATATTTGACAACATTCCTGGCGAGTTGGCTTCTCCGTCTCCGTGGGACCTTCATATACATCAATAACGTAATATAACCTAACCTAACCCAACCTAACATCTCGGCGGTAATATTTGACATTATTCCGGGCTAGTTGGCCTCTACGTCTCCGTTTGACCTTCATATACATCAATAACGTAATATAACGTAACCTAACCCAACCTATCATCTCGGCGGTTATATTTGACAACATTCCTGGCTAGTTGGCCTCTACGTCTCCGTTTGACCTTCATATACATCAATAACGTAATATAATGTAACCTAATCCAACCTATCATCTCGGCGGTTATATTTGACCACATTCCTGGCGAGTTGGCTTCTCTGTCTCCGTGAGACCATTATATACATCAATAACGTAATATAACCTAACCTAACCCAACCTAACATCTCGGCCGTAATATTTGACGTCATTCCTGGCGAGTTGGCCTCTACGTCTCCGTTTGACCATCATATACATCATTAACGTAATATACCGTAACCTAACCCAACCTATCATCTCGGCGGCAATATTTGACAACATTCCGGGCTAGTTGGCCTCTACGTCTCCGTTTGACCTTCATATACATCAATAACGTAATATAACCTAACCTAACCCAACCTATCATCTCGGCGGTAATATTTGACAACATTCCTGGCTATTTGGCCTCTACGTCTCCGTTTGACCTTCATATACATCAATAACGTAATATAATGTAACCTAATCCAACCTATCATCTCGGCGGTTATATTTGACCACATTCCTGGCGAGTTGGCTTCTCTGTCTCCGTGAGACCATTATATACATCAATAACGTAATATAACCTAACCTAACCCAACCTAACATCTCGGCCGTAATATTTGACGTCATTCCTGGCGAGTTGGCCTCTACGTCTCCGTTTGACCATCATATACATCATTAACGTAATATACCGTAACCTAACCCAACCTATCATCTCGGCGGCAATATTTGACAACATTCCTGGCGAGTTGGCCTCTACGTCTCCGTTTGACCTTCATTTACATCAATAACGTAATATAACGTATCCTAACCCAGCCTATAATTTCGGCGGTATTATTTGACCACATTCCTGGCGAGTTGGCTTCTCTGTCTCCGTGAGACCTTTATATACATCAATAACGTAATATAACCTAACCTAACCCAACCTAACATCTCGGCCGTAATATTTGACGTCATTCCTGGCGAGTTGGCTTCTCCGTCTCCGTGGGACCTTCATATACATCAATAACGTAATATAACGTAACCTAACCCAGCCTATAATTTTGGCGGTATTATTTGACCACATTCCTGGCGAGTTGGCCTCTACGTCTCCGTTTGATCTTCATATACATCAATAACGTAATATAACCTAACCTAACCCAACCTAACATCTTGGCGGTAATATTTGACCACATTCCTGGCGAGTTGGCTTGTCTGTCTCCGTGAGACCTTTATATACATCAATAACGTAATATAACCTAACCTAACCCAACCTAACATCTCGCGGGTAATATTTGACATCATTCCTGGCGAGTTGGCCTCTACGTCTCCGTTTGACCTTCATATACATCAATAACGTAATATAACGTAAACTAACCCAACCTATCATCTCGGCGGTAATATTTGACCACATTCCTGGCGAGTTGGCTTCTCTGTCTCCGTGAGACCTTTATATACATCAATAACGTAATATAACCTAACATAAACCAACCTAACATCTCGGCCGTAATATTTGACATCATTCCTGGCGAGTTGACATCTCCTTCTCCGTGGGACCTTCATATACATCAATAACGTAATATAACCTAACCTAACCCAACCTAACATCTCGGCGGTAATATTTGACCACATTCCTGGCGAGTTGGCCTCTACGTCTCCGTTTGATCTTCATATACATCAAGAACGTAATATAACCTAACCTAACCCAACCTAACATCTTGGCGGTAATATTTGACAACATTCCTGGCGAGTTGGCTTCTCCGTCTCCGTGGGACCTTCATATACATCAATAACGTAATATAACCTAACCTAACCCAACCTAACATCTCGGCGGTAATATTTGACATTATTCCGGGCTAGTTGGCCTCTACGTCTCCGTTTGACCTTCATATACATCAATAACGTAATATAACGTAACCTAACCCAACCTATCATTTCGGCGGTTATATTTGACCACATTCCTGGCGAGTTGGCTTCTCTGTCTCCGTGAGACCTTTATATACATCAATAACGTAATATAACCTAACCTAAACCAACCTAACATCTCGGCCGTAATATTTGACATCATTCCTGGCGAGTTGGCTTCTCCGTCTCCGTGGGACCTTCATATACATCAATAACGTAATATAACCTAACATAACCCAACCTAACATCTCGGCGGTAATATTTGACCACATTCCTGGCGAGTTGGCCTCTACGTCTCCGTTTGATCTTCATATACATCAATAACGTAATATAACCTAACCTAACCCAACCTAACATCTTGGCGGTAATATTTGACAACATTCCTGGCGAGTTGGCTTCTCCGTCTCCGTGGGACCTTCATATACATCAATAACGTAATATAACCTAACCTAACCCAACCTAACATCTCGGCGGTAATACTTGACATTATTCAGGGCTAGTTGGCCTCTACGTCTCCGTTTGACCTTCATATACATCAATAACGTAATATAACCTAACATAACCCAACCTAACATCTCGGCGGTAATATTTGACCACATTCCTGGCGAGTTGGCCTCTACGTCTCCGTTTGATCTTCATATACATCAATAACGTAATATAACCTAACCTAACCCAACCTAACATCTCGGCGGTAATATTTGACATCATTCCTGGCGAGTTGGCCTCTACGTCTCCGTTTGAGCTTCATATACATCAATGACGTAATATAACGTAACCTAACCCATCCTATCATCTCGGCGGCAATATTTGACAATATTCCTGGCGAGTTGGCCTCTACGTCTCCGTTTGACCTTCATATACATCAATAACGTAATATAACCTAACCTAACCCAACCTATCATCTCGGCGGTAATATTTGACAACATTCCTGGCTAGTTGGCCTCTACGTCTCCGTTTGACCTTCATATACATCAATAACGTAATATAATGTAACCTAATCCAACCTATCATCTCGGCGGTTATATTTGACCACATTCCTGGCGAGTTGGCTTCTCTGTCTCCGTGAGACCATTATATACATCAATAACGTAATATAACCTAACCTAACCCAACCTAACATCTCGGCCGTAATATTTGACGTCATTCCTGGCGAGTTGGCCTCTACATCTCCGTTTGACCATCATATACATCATTAACGTAATATACCGTAACCTAACCCAACCTATCATCTCGGCGGCAATATTTGACAACATTCCTGGCGAGTTGGCCTCTACGTCTCCGTTTGACCTTCATTTACATCAATAACGTAATATAACGTATCCTAACCCAGCCTATAATTTCGGCGGTATTATTTGACCACATTCCTGGCGAGTTGGCCTCTACGTCTCCGTTTGACCTTCATATACATCAATAACGTAATATAACGTAAACTAACCCAACCTATCATCTCGGCGGTAATTTTTGACCACATTCCTGGCGAGTTGGCTTCTCTGTCTCCGTGAGACCTTTATATACATCAATAACGTAATATAACCTAACATAAACCAACCTAACATCTCGGCCGTAATATTTGACATCATTCCTGGCGAGTTGACATCTCCTTCTCCGTGGGACCTTCATATACATCAATAACGTAATATAACCTAACCTAACCCAACCTAACATCTCGGCGGTAATATTTGACCACATTCCTGGCGAGTTGGCCTCTACGTCTCCGTTTGATCTTCATATACATCAAGAACGTAATATAACCTAACCTAACCCAACCTAACATCTTGGCGGTAATATTTGACAACATTCCTGGCGAGTTGGCTTCTCCGTCTCCGTGGGACCTTCATATACATCAATAACGTAATATAACCTTTTTTTTTTTTTTTTTTTTTTTTTTTTTTTTTTCGCAGGGAAATCCTCATGGATACCGTGGATTTTTTGGGAAATCCGCGATTATGTCGGACTCTTACCGACTAAAACCCTGCGGTGGTCTTCCTACACTTGTAGCGGGTAGCCGGGAACTCTTTCGAACGCGTCCAGCATCCCGCCTCGTGTCTGAGTTCTTTGAACTCTCTGTTCATAGCTGGCGTGCGAGTTCATACTTTAGATTGGCAACGACTGCAACCACCACAGTCGTTTGCCTCTCCTCGGTCGAGCGCGTGCCGGATAGACTTGACCCAAATCCTGTCTAGCCGGCGCTCGGCTGCTCTTTCTGTTTTTTCTTGTTTACTTTTTCTTTGCGCAATCTTTTCTATTACGCTTGTGTGCGAATGCATGCATTCCTCACGCGTACCTCTTTGTCGAATTTCTTGCGCCTGTCTTCAATCTTCGAAGTCGTCTTCCTCTTCTCCCGCTTGCGGCGTTTGAGATGGACGGCGGCGGCGAAGCTCCGCTCCCCGGTGGGTACTTTGGAGCGACTCTCGCGCCCTGACGGACGAGAGTCCCCTACCTTGGAGTGGAACGTGGCAAACGTCTACAACGCCGACCACGTAAGGCTCGTCGAGCAGAAAGCGTGCGCTCTCTTTCGCGCTCGGCGGCTTCCTTCGCAGCCATCACTTTGTCGCAAAACAAGGTAACGGCTCGCCAGTATCTCTCCCCTTCCAGCATCTTCGGCAGGATGCTGGTCGGCGAGAGATCCCGTCCGATCTCTGCCACGAGAGCGTGGCCCAGCGTTTGCCACGCTGGACAGCGTTCCAACGTGTGCTGCGCAGAGTCGTCTCCGTCTCCGCAATGGTGACATTCAGCCGTGGCCTCTTTTCCGATCTTGCAGAGGTACTGACCGAAGCATCCATGTCCAGTCAGCACCTGCGTCACTCTGAAGGTGAGCTGCCCTCTCCTGTTTTCTACCCAGTTTTCCAAGATGGGTAGAATCGCTCCCACGATCCTGTGATTGGTCGCAGGTGCGAGTTTCTCCTTCCATTTAGAGAAAGTGAAGCGTCTCGCTTCTCTTCTAATCTCGTCCCTTGTCGGAGCAGGTGCACCTTCTTCTTCTGCCTGGCGCGTTGTGCGAAGGGTTTCGTACACTATGAGGTCTTCCTGCGCCAGGTATTCCAGGGGTGCGAGACCCGCCAGCATTGTTGCCGCGTCGTAGGAAATCGTGCGATATCCTCTTATGACCCGAATGGCTATTCTTCGCCACGCGCTTCGCAGCAGCTGCAGCTTTCTGCCTCCTTTGTTAAGCGCGTCGCTCCATACCGGGGCTCCGTAAAGCGCAATGCTTTTTATCACCCCAGCATAGACTTTCCTTACTTTCTCGTCCGGTCCGTGCAGATTCGGCATGATGCGGCTTAGATAATTTGCCGCAGCATCCAGTCGAACGGCCTGACGAGCGAAGTGGAGACCAAAGTTCCATTTATCGTCGAGGAGCAGTCCGAGATACTTCATCTCGCTCCCCACTGTAACTTTGGATGGTCCAATGTTGACCACTTCGTTTCCTCCTCGCGGGTCTCTTCTTCGTCCCTTGAAGCACAGGATTTCAGATTTCTCCGGTGCCATCTGGAGCCCCATCTTCTTGATCGTATTAGCCACGACCGCAACTGCCACTTCGGCCCGGCAGATTGCGCGTTGCCGGCACGTGTCGACTGCCAACACCATCGTGTCATCCGCGTAGCACGTGAGATGCACGCCGGACGGCATTGGCAGCTTCAGGACCGCGTTGTACCCGAGATTCCAGAGAAGCGGTCCGAGGACCGATCCCTGGGGAACGCCGCGATCAATCTTCTTTTTCTCGATTCCATGCCGGCTATCGTAGAGAACCGCGCGGTCGCTCAGGTAATTTTCCACGACCCTTCGCAGGTATCGCGGAAACCCGTGCTTTTCAAGCGCTCTACGTATCGTACTCCATTCGAGGGAGTTGAACGCATTCTTAATATCTAAAGATATCGCGATTACGACTCCCCCGGCGGCGATCGCCTTTTCGGCGAAACTTTTCACTTGTCGAATCGCGTCAATCGTCGATCGTCCTTCTCGGAAGCCGAATTGGTTCTCGGCTAAGTTCGGCCCGGTTCGCGACAGGTGCTCGACGAGGCGGTTGTGGATTATCCTTTCAAATAATTTTCCTACCTCGTCGAGCAAAACTATCGGCCTGTACGCTGCCGGTGAATCCTCCGATTTTCCCGGCTTTCGGAGCAACACTAATCTGCCGGTTTTCCATCTTGCTGGAAACGTACCCGTCTTCAAGCATGCTGTAAATAACTTCCGCAATCTTGAATTCAGGACACTGAGTGCCATCGACCAGGCACGGCCGGGAATTCCGTCCGGTCCGGGCGCGGTGTTCTTCTTTGTCATGCGCTTTATGGCGCGAGCCATTTCCTCCTCGGTGACGTCGTTGTCCAGCGACCAGATGATCGGGTCGATGTGTGCTGAAATTTGCGAGTTGCTTGCCGACGTAGCCTCTTCCGGTGGGAAGAGCGTGTCGACAACTCGCTTCAAGAACGTCGTCTCCATCGTCTCCGTTAACGGGGGCGCCCACGGTCGTAATTTATTCATTACTATCTTGTACGGCCGCCCCCACGGATCCTCGCGCAGTGTTTCCAGCAGCCCGTCCCATGCTCGTGCCTTTGATGTCTTTATGGCCGCCTGCAGCTCTATTTTCTTCTCCTTGTAAACTTCATAGAGCTGCGCTTTCCTCACCGAATCGGGATTCCTCCGTTTCCGGTATCTCGTATATTGCCTCCGTGCGTTTGTGCTCTCCGCACGGAGAAGAGCGATCTCGTTCCTCCACCAATATACGGGTTTACGAGTGGGGTTCGACCTTATTTTCGGCATGCTTGCGTTGCACACCGATGTCAACGTCCTCGTAAACCATTCTGCTTCTCGCTCGACTACGGCCGCTTCGGTCGGTTCGCTCGGCCAGGTAGCGGCGAGGGTTGCCGCCATAAACATATCTTCGTCGATTTTTCGCAACGACCATCTATTTTGCTTCTGGTCCGCTGCCCTTCTTCCTTGTACCGTGGATATGTCGATCCTTATATATAAGTGATCAGATAAAGTTTCGATCGGATCCACTTTCCAGCTCGTGACTCTTCGAGATGCTGCGTCGTTCGCGAACGAGAGGTCGACCTTGCTCTCGCCCTGTGGACGCACGCACGTACTGGCAGATCCTTGATTCAACAGTCTGAGATTCGCGGATGCTGCCCAGTCCATCGTCGAGTGTCCACGCTGAGTCGTTCTGGAAGAGCGCCACATAGTCGCGTGCGCGTTGAAATCTCCCAGTACGAATGTCGGTTGCGAGGCGTGATTTCGCACTACACCCTCCACTTCGTCCAGGAGCTGATCGAAATCTTGCAACGACCAACTCGGCGGCGCGTATATTCCAATGACGACGCAATCCGACCACGATACTGCGACGTAACCACGCCCTTGCGCGATGGCTGTGATCGGTCGGATGCGTGTCGGCGTCGCCTGAATTATTGCAACCGTCTTCTCCCTGTTTGCTATCCATGACGGCTTGTCGTGGATTAAATACGGCTCCGCGGCAACCACTAATTCAACCACGCCGCTTTGCAGGCTTTCGAGCATAAGATCTTGTGCTCTCGCGGCGTGATTTAAATTAGTTTGCAGGATCTGGCATTTCATATTGAAAGTTACGCCAGATCCATCGCCTCCTCGCGGCTGGTGCTCGCCTTCAGAGTTTCGCGCTCCTTCTCCTCTTCGTGGTTGTGTTTGGCTGCTGCTGCAGCTTTTTCCTTCTTTTCCTCAGGTTTCTTATCCTTACCTGAGGATTTAGCGCTCGATTGAGTAGCGTTCTTCTGTCCTTTTTTTGCCGGCGGCGGGACAGTGCAGGCTTTGCTACCTGCTCTGTGTCCATGCGGGCGGTTCGCCGACTTGCATACCGCGCACGTCGGTGCCTTCTCATTGCATTCCGCAGCGCGGTGTCCCTTCTCACCGCACCGGTAACACGCCTCCGTTCGGTCCACGGTCGCGGAGCATTTCGCGATTACGTGCCCGATTTCCCAACATTTGAAGCAGGTAAGTTGTCGTGCTTCGATGGGTTCAACGCGGACGGACGTCCATCCGACCTTTACTTTACCGTTTTCGGTAACCTTCTTTGCGGCGGCGACCGGGCATTGCATAAGCATCGTGCCCATGCCGTTATACGCCGTCCTCCTGGGACCGGTTTTTATCTCGTCGGCGGTGCAGCCGCCTTGTGCGGCGACTGCTTCGACGACCTCACCGACCGTGATCGAGTCTTCCATCCTGAAGACCCTCAGGGCCGCTCTCTTGCAGGGGCGCGTGATTTTTACACCCCTCGTGATCGCGAATAGCCCGGTTAACTTGTTGGCGAGCGCGTTCGCCTTCTCTTCTTTACCTTCGCCGCTTATTTCGAGAATAAGCGCTCCGGTCAGCGCTTTCCTGGGTTTGACCTCACCGATTCCCAGGTCCGACAGTTTGATCTTCTGCCGCGCCGTTGTCATAAGCTCGGCGTATGTCGATTTACTGCCCTCCTCTATAGTGATTACGACAGCGGCCGTGCTCGGGGTTTTCATCACTATCGGCTTTTCTTTTGGCATCGACTTCGCAGCTGCTACCTTCTTGCCTGCCCTCACGGTCTTGTTTACGGTGGCCGTCGTCTCCTTTTTCGACTTTCTGCCGAGGACCTTCGTCCACGGCGTCTCCGTCTCCTTCTTGTTCTGCGGAGCAGGTGCGCTCGCTGCTGGACACTTCCCTTCGCTCTCCTTCCGAACCTGCTCCTTTTGAATCTCTTCCATCCTCTTCTGTATGGGTGATTTCTTTGTTTCCGCTTTCGCGGATTTTTTGACCGGTGGAAGGGGCATTGCCTCTCTCTTCCCAGCGGACTTCTCCTTCTTTATGATTGCGGCGCTTGTTCCCTCTTTCGCGGGTTCTTCGCGTCGCGCAACATTTCGTGCCTCCGACCGCGGACGATCCTCCTTCGGAGCGAAGCGCTTCTCCGCCTTCTCCCAAAATTGTGTAAGCCGTTCGTTGACAACGGCCCCAATCTGCTCCATTAGCAGTACGAGACCGGTGTCGGGGATGCTGGCTTCCTCCTGCTTCGTAGTCAGCGATTGCCGTCGTGTTCTTTTATCACTACGCTCGGCGATCTCCATGCTTTTGATCGCCGGCGATAATTGGCTGTTTGCCGTATTTTCGAGGGCGGTCAGCCTCTCCTTGAGAAGGGCATTCTCCTTCTCCAGTTTTTCAGCCTTAGCTTTAATAAGGCTGAATTCCTGATCTCCTGCTGTTCCGGCGATGGCGCGGCTGGCGCGTTGTTCAGCTTCCGTAGTCGCCGCTCGCAGGATTCGAACGCTGACGCGCATCGACCGTTTAATTGTGCCCTTCAGCTGCGACGACTTCGCAGCGGCATATTCAATTTTGGCCGCCGATTCCAGAGCCCAGGCTGCCAGATCCTCTATCGGCATTTTCCTGGCCTCTTCGTCAAAAACTTCCTGGTCCGGAATAGGATTTGACGTCCTTGATGGTGGCGGCGGCATGCAATCACCGTAGAGGAGCTCTCGCTCTAGAGCGTCCTCTGCATCCTTCTCGGCAGCTTTATCGGCTAGCAGTTTGGCTTCCGCCAATTTTATGTATTCCTCCGTTGTGGGGGGGCGTCCCCTCTTCTTCAGATGCTTCGTTGACTCGGACGGCGTCGTCGAGAGCAACGAAGCGAGTGACGTGTCCGAATCGTATTCGGACGTCTCCGCCTTTGACCTCTTCACGCTCCTGCGCGTGCGTGGAATTCTCCTCTCTGGTTCCCGCAGCATCCTGCCTTCCGTCCTCTCCGACTTGCTGCTGCCGCCGGTTCTGCAACTGATAAGGCCACTCGGGCCGGCCCCCTCTCCCCCACTCGCCACGGTCGCGTAATCGCGCGTCGCCATGCTTGGTTACCCAAGCAGGGCTTCGCACGATAATTAATTTGCCGACGAGTCGGTCGCGCAAACGCTATTCTCCTCCGTGGAGAAAATCACACCGCGCACCTCACTTGCTCCGCCGTGTGGGAACGTTCGCACTTCCCACGTTCAGCGCAGACCGGTTGTCTGTCTCTGTCCCGCACACAGTTCAACCGTCACTCTCTCTTTGTCTCTCTATTCGTCCTCTCACTCGCTCTTGCGTTCGCTTCGATTTCCGCGAACAGTTCACGGAGCGACGCCAGAGTTCAAGATTCGCGCTTTAAGAGTCTCTAGCACTTACCTTCTTTGTCTTTTTTGTCGCAATCTCCTGGAATAATCCGAGATTGATTACGGCTGGTAGCCTCTTTCTCGCCGAGTTCCCGCGTCGCACTTTTACACCGTTTTTTGCACTAATGTTATCGAAAATCAGTGTTTCTACAATCGTGCTTAACGACCGGAAGCGCTGAAAGTGCGGGAACACGTCGAAAAGGCCGGGAGAAGCCCTTGTTTCGCGACTGCCGTCTCGACGCGGCGTACGTGCCACGCCTGACTGTCAAGATGGCGGCGGCGACGCCTCGTTTTCTCCCGATGCTTTTCCACGTATTATCGCACCTTTTTCTCCTGTGCCCGCAACCACGGGAGCCACCTCACAGTCACTTTTGCCGCAAAGAGCACTTTAAGTTCGCAAACAAGCAGCAATCGCCGGAAAGAACGCCCTAATCGCGGTGGAACGCGTACGTGCCACGGCTGCGCGGCAATATGGCGGCGGTGACGCCCTGTTACTTTCCGCCGATTTCCACTTGTTTTCGCACACTTTTGGCACTTTCCACTGCACAAACTGCGCACTGGTTGTGCCGCACGTGACACTGACTCTCAGGGAAGTGATCCAGACCACTTTCCAACTCCTTTTCTGCCGAAAACGCCGACTCAATTGTCGACGCCACGTCACCGAAAGCGAACAAAGGACACGCAGAGCGTATATTCCTTTCTATCACGTTATTCTTGCTACTAGCTTCTAGTTCTTACACTAGAAGTTTTCACAATCCTCCTCGGAAGGATATAAACCGAAGTATATATCCTTTATCGCCTAAAAAGCCGCGTCGTACAACTCAGGTAGCGGAGCGCACCGAAACACGTCCGCTCTCTACGGCTGCTCGAACGAGACTCCAACGTAATATAACCTAACCTAACCCAACCTAACATCTCGGCGGTAATATTTGACATTATTCCGGGCTAGTTGGCCTCTACGTCTCCGTTTGACCTTCATATACATCAATAACGTAATATAACGTAACCTAACCCAACCTATCATCTCGGCGGTTATATTTGACCACATTCCTGGCGAGTTGGCTTCTCTGTCTCCGTGAGACCTTTATATACATCAATAACGTAATATAACCTAACCTAAACCAACCTAACATCTCGGCCGTAATATTTGACATCATTCCTGGCGAGTTGGCTTCTCCGTCTCCGTGGGACCTTCATATACATCAATAACGTAATATAACCTAACATAACCCAACCTAACATCTCGGCGGTAATATTTGACCACATTCCTGGCGAGTTGGCCTCTACGTCTCCGTTTGATCTTCATATACATCAATAACGTAATATAACCTAACCTAACCCAACCTAACATCTTGGCGGTAATATTTGACAACATTCCTGGCGAGTTGGCTTCTCCGTCTCCGTGGGACCTTCATATACATCAATAACGTAATATAACCTAACCTAACCCAACCTAACATCTCGGCGGTAATACTTGACATTATTCAGGGCTAGTTGGCCTCTACGTCTCCGTTTGACCTTCATATACATCAATAACGTAATATAACCTAACATAACCCAACCTAACATCTCGGCGGTAATATTTGACCACATTCCTGGCGAGTTGGCCTCTACGTCTCCGTTTGATCTTCATATACATCAATAACGTAATATAACCTAACCTTACCCAACCTAACATCTCGGCGGTAATATTTGACATCATTCCTGGCGAGTTGGCCTCTACGTCTCCGTTTGAGCTTCATATACATCAATGACGTAATATAACGTAACCTAACCCATCCTATCATCTCGGCGGCAATATTTGACAACATTCCTGGCGAGTTGGCCTCTACGTCTCCGTTTGACCTTCATATACATCAATAACGTAATATAACCTAACCTAACCCAACCTATCATCTCGGCGGTAATATTTGACAACATTCCTGGCTAGTTGGCCTCTACGTCTCCGTTTGACCTTCATATACATCAATAACGTAATATAATGTAACCTAATCCAACCTATCATCTCGGCGGTTATATTTGACCACATTCCTGGCGAGTTGGCTTCTCTGTCTCCGTGAGACCATTATATACATCAATAACGTAATATAACCTAACCTAACCCAACCTAACATCTCGGCCGTAATATTTGACGTCATTCCTGGCGAGTTGGCCTCTACATCTCCGTTTGACCATCATATACATCATTAACGTAATATACCGTAACCTAACCCAACCTATCATCTCGGCGGCAATATTTGACAACATTCCTGGCGAGTTGGCCTCTACGTCTCCGTTTGACCTTCATTTACATCAATAACGTAATATAACGTATCCTAACCCAGCCTATAATTTCGGCGGTATTATTTGACCACATTCCTGGCGAGTTGGCTTCTCTGTCTCCGTGAGACCTTTATATACATCAATAACGTAATATAACCTAACCTAACCCAACCTAACATCTCGGCCGTAATATTTGACGTCATTCCTGGCGAGTTGGCTTCTCCGTCTCCGTGGGACCTTCATATACATCAATAACGTAATATAACGTAACCTAACCCAGCCTATAATTTTGGCGGTATTATTTGACCACATTCCTGGCGAGTTGGCCTCTACGTCTCCGTTTGATCTTCATATACATCAATAACGTAATATAACCTAACCTAACCCAACCTAACATCTTGGCGGTAATATTTGACCACATTCCTGGCGAGTTGGCTTGTCTGTCTCCGTGAGACCTTTATATACATCAATAACGTAATATAACCTAACCTAACCCAACCTAACATCTCGCGGGTAATATTTGACATCATTCCTGGCGAGTTGGCCTCTACGTCTCCGTTTGACCTTCATATACATCAATAACGTAATATAACGTAAACTAACCCAACCTATCATCTCGGCGGTAATATTTGACCACATTCCTGGCGAGTTGGCTTCTCTGTCTCCGTGAGACCTTTATATACATCAATAACGTAATATAACCTAACATAAACCAACCTAACATCTCGGCCGTAATATTTGACATCATTCCTGGCGAGTTGACATCTCCTTCTCCGTGGGACCTTCATATACATCAATAACGTAATATAACCTAACCTAACCCAACCTAACATCTCGGCGGTAATATTTGACCACATTCCTGGCGAGTTGGCCTCTACGTCTCCGTTTGATCTTCATATACATCAAGAACGTAATATAACCTAACCTAACCCAACCTAACATCTTGGCGGTAATATTTGACAACATTCCTGGCGAGTTGGCTTCTCCGTCTCCGTGGGACCTTCATATACATCAATAACGTAATATAACCTAACCTAACCCAACCTAACATCTCGGCGGTAATATTTGACATTATTCCGGGCTAGTTGGCCTCTACGTCTCCGTTTGACCTTCATATACATCAATAACGTAATATAACGTAACCTAACCCAACCTATCATTTCGGCGGTTATATTTGACCACATTCCTGGCGAGTTGGCTTCTCTGTCTCCGTGAGACCTTTATATACATCAATAACGTAATATAACCTAACCTAAACCAACCTAACATCTCGGCCGTAATATTTGACATCATTCCTGGCGAGTTGGCTTCTCCGTCTCCGTGGGACCTTCATATACATCAATAACGTAATATAACCTAACATAACCCAACCTAACATCTCGGCGGTAATATTTGACCACATTCCTGGCGAGTTGGCCTCTACGTCTCCGTTTGATCTTCATATACATCAATAACGTAATATAACCTAACCTAACCCAACCTAACATCTTGGCGGTAATATTTGACAACATTCCTGGCGAGTTGGCTTCTCCGTCTCCGTGGGACCTTCATTTACATCAATAACGTAATATAACGTATCCTAACCCAGCCTATAATTTCGGCGGTATTATTTGACCACATTCCTGGCGAGTTGGCCTCTACGTCTCCGTTTGACCTTCATATACATCAATAACGTAATATAACGTAAACTAACCCAACCTATCATCTCGGCGGTAATTTTTGACCACATTCCTGGCGAGTTGGCTTCTCTGTCTCCGTGAGACCTTTATATACATCAATAACGTAATATAACCTAACATAAACCAACCTAACATCTCGGCCGTAATATTTGACATCATTCCTGGCGAGTTGACATCTCCTTCTCCGTGGGACCTTCATATACATCAATAACGTAATATAACCTAACCTAACCCAACCTAACATCTCGGCGGTAATATTTGACCACATTCCTGGCGAGTTGGCCTCTACGTCTCCGTTTGATCTTCATATACATCAAGAACGTAATATAACCTAACCTAACCCAACCTAACATCTTGGCGGTAATATTTGACAACATTCCTGGCGAGTTGGCTTCTCCGTCTCCGTGGGACCTTCATATACATCAATAACGTAATATAACCTAACCTAACCCAACCTAACATCTCGGCGGTAATATTTGACATTATTCCGGGCTAGTTGGCCTCTACGTCTCCGTTTGACCTTCATATACATCAATAACGTAATATAACGTAACCTAACCCAACCTATCATCTCGGCGGTTATATTTGACCACATTCCTGGCGAGTTGGCTTCTCTGTCTCCGTGAGACCTTTATATACATCAATAACGTAATATAACCTAACCTAAACCAACCTAACATCTCGGCCGTAATATTTGACATCATTCCTGGCGAGTTGGCTTCTCCGTCTCCGTGGGACCTTCATATACATCAATAACGTAATATAACCTAACATAACCCAACCTAACATCTCGGCGGTAATATTTGACCACATTCCTGGCGAGTTGGCCTCTACGTCTCCGTTTGATCTTCATATACATCAATAACGTAATATAACCTAACCTAACCCAACCTAACATCTTGGCGGTAATATTTGACAACATTCCTGGCGAGTTGGCTTCTCCGTCTCCGTGGGACCTTCATATACATCAATAACGTAATATAACCTAACCTAACCCAACCTAACATCTCGGCGGTAATACTTGACATTATTCAGGGCTAGTTGGCCTCTACGTCTCCGTTTGACCTTCATATACATCAATAACGTAATATAACCTAACATAACCCAACCTAACATCTCGGCGGTAATATTTGACCACATTCCTGGCGAGTTGGCCTCTACGTCTCCGTTTGATCTTCATATACATCAATAACGTAATATAACCTAACCTAACCCAACCTAACATCTCGGCGGTAATATTTGACATCATTCCTGGCGAGTTGGCCTCTACGTCTCCGTTTGAGCTTCATATACATCAATGACGTAATATAACCTAACCTAACCCAACCTAACATCTCGGCCGTAATATTTGACGTCATTCCTGGCGAGTTGGCCTCTACATCTCCGTTTGACCATCATATACATCATTAACGTAATATACCGTAACCTAACCCAACCTATCATCTCGGCGGCAATATTTGACAACATTCCTGGCGAGTTGGCCTCTACGTCTCCGTTTGACCTTCATTTACATCAATAACGTAATATAACGTATCCTAACCCAGCCTATAATTTCGGCGGTATTATTTGACCACATTCCTGGCGAGTTGGCCTCTACGTCTCCGTTTGACCTTCATATACATCAATAACGTAATATAACGTAAACTAACCCAACCTATCATCTCGGCGGTAATTTTTGACCACATTCCTGGCGAGTTGGCTTCTCTGTCTCCGTGAGACCTTTATATACATCAATAACGTAATATAACCTAACATAAACCAACCTAACATCTCGGCCGTAATATTTGACATCATTCCTGGCGAGTTGACATCTCCTTCTCCGTGGGACCTTCATATACATCAATAACGTAATATAACCTAACCTAACCCAACCTAACATCTCGGCGGTAATATTTGACCACATTCCTGGCGAGTTGGCCTCTACGTCTCCGTTTGATCTTCATATACATCAAGAACGTAATATAACCTAACCTAACCCAACCTAACATCTTGGCGGTAATATTTGACAACATTCCTGGCGAGTTGGCTTCTCCGTCTCCGTGGGACCTTCATATACATCAATAACGTAATATAACCTAACCTAACCCAACCTAACATCTCGGCGGTAATATTTGACATTATTCCGGGCTAGTTGGCCTCTACGTCTCCGTTTGACCTTCATATACATCAATAACGTAATATAACGTAACCTAACCCAACCTATCATCTCGGCGGTTATATTTGACCACATTCCTGGCGAGTTGGCTTCTCTGTCTCCGTGAGACCTTTATATACATCAATAACGTAATATAACCTAACCTAAACCAACCTAACATCTCGGCCGTAATATTTGACATCATTCCTGGCGAGTTGGCTTCTCCGTCTCCGTGGGACCTTCATATACATCAATAACGTAATATAACCTAACATAACCCAACCTAACATCTCGGCGGTAATATTTGACCACATTCCTGGCGAGTTGGCCTCTACGTCTCCGTTTGATCTTCATATACATCAATAACGTAATATAACCTAACCTAACCCAACCTAACATCTTGGCGGTAATATTTGACAACATTCCTGGCGAGTTGGCTTCTCCGTCTCCGTGGGACCTTCATATACATCAATAACGTAATATAACCTAACCTAACCCAACCTAACATCTCGGCGGTAATACTTGACATTATTCAGGGCTAGTTGGCCTCTACGTCTCCGTTTGACCTTCATATACATCAATAACGTAATATAACCTAACATAACCCAACCTAACATCTCGGCGGTAATATTTGACCACATTCCTGGCGAGTTGGCCTCTACGTCTCCGTTTGATCTTCATATACATCAATAACGTAATATAACCTAACCTAACCCAACCTAACATCTCGGCGGTAATATTTGACATCATTCCTGGCGAGTTGGCCTCTACGTCTCCGTTTGAGCTTCATATACATCAATGACGTAATATAACGTAACCTAACCCATCCTATCATCTCGGCGGCAATATTTGACAACATTCCTGGCGAGTTGGCCTCTACGTCTCCGTTTGACCTTCATATACATCAATAACGTAATATAACCTAACCTAACCCAACCTATCATCTCGGCGGTAATATTTGACAACATTCCTGGCTAGTTGGCCTCTACGTCTCCGTTTGACCTTCATATACATCAATAACGTAATATAATGTAACCTAATCCAACCTATCATCTCGGCGGTTATATTTGACCACATTCCTGGCGAGTTGGCTTCTCTGTCTCCGTGAGACCATTATATACATCAATAACGTAATATAACCTAACCTAACCCAACCTAACATCTCGGCCGTAATATTTGACGTCATTCCTGGCGAGTTGGCCTCTACATCTCCGTTTGACCATCATATACATCATTAACGTAATATACCGTAACCTAACCCAACCTATCATCTCGGCGGCAATATTTGACAACATTCCTGGCGAGTTGGCCTCTACGTCTCCGTTTGACCTTCATTTACATCAATAACGTAATATAACGTATCCTAACCCAGCCTATAATTTCGGCGGTATTATTTGACCACATTCCTGGCGAGTTGGCCTCTACGTCTCCGTTTGACCTTCATATACATCAATAACGTAATATAACGTAAACTAACCCAACCTATCATCTCGGCGGTAATTTTTGACCACATTCCTGGCGAGTTGGCTTCTCTGTCTCCGTGAGACCTTTATATACATCAATAACGTAATATAACCTAACATAAACCAACCTAACATCTCGGCCGTAATATTTGACATCATTCCTGGCGAGTTGACATCTCCTTCTCCGTGGGACCTTCATATACATCAATAACGTAATATAACCTAACCTAACCCAACCTAACATCTCGGCGGTAATATTTGACCACATTCCTGGCGAGTTGGCCTCTACGTCTCCGTTTGATCTTCATATACATCAAGAACGTAATATAACCTAACCTAACCCAACCTAACATCTTGGCGGTAATATTTGACAACATTCCTGGCGAGTTGGCTTCTCCGTCTCCGTGGGACCTTCATATACATCAATAACGTAATATAACCTAACCTAACCCAACCTAACATCTCGGCGGTAATATTTGACATTATTCCGGGCTAGTTGGCCTCTACGTCTCCGTTTGACCTTCATATACATCAATAACGTAATATAACGTAACCTAACCCAACCTATCATCTCGGCGGTTATATTTGACAACATTCCTGGCTAGTTGGCCTCTACGTCTCCGTTTGACCTTCATATACATCAATAACGTAATATAATGTAACCTAATCCAACCTATCATCTCGGCGGTTATATTTGACCACATTCCTGGCGAGTTGGCTTCTCTGTCTCCGTGAGACCATTATATACATCAATAACGTAATATAACCTAACCTAACCCAACCTAACATCTCGGCCGTAATATTTGACGTCATTCCTGGCGAGTTGGCCTCTACGTCTCCGTTTGACCATCATATACATCATTAACGTAATATACCGTAACCTAACCCAACCTATCATCTCGGCGGCAATATTTGACAACATTCCGGGCTAGTTGGCCTCTACGTCTCCGTTTGACCTTCATATACATCAATAACGTAATATAACCTAACCTAACCCAACCTATCATCTCGGCGGTAATATTTGACAACATTCCTGGCTAGTTGGCCTCTACGTCTCCGTTTGACCTTCATATACATCAATAACGTAATATAATGTAACCTAATCCAACCTATCATCTCGGCGGTTATATTTGACCACATTCCTGGCGAGTTGGCTTCTCTGTCTCCGTGAGACCATTATATACATCAATAACGTAATATAACCTAACCTAACCCAACCTAACATCTCGGCCGTAATATTTGACGTCATTCCTGGCGAGTTGGCCTCTACGTCTCCGTTTGACCATCATATACATCATTAACGTAATATACCGTAACCTAACCCAACCTATCATCTCGGCGGCAATATTTGACAACATTCCTGGCGAGTTGGCCTCTACGTCTCCGTTTGACCTTCATTTACATCAATAACGTAATATAACGTATCCTAACCCAGCGTATAATTTCGGCGGTATTATTTGACCACATTCCTGGCGAGTTGGCTTCTCTGTCTCCGTGAGACCTTTATATACATCAATAACGTAATATAACCTAACCTAACCCAACCTAACATCTCGGCCGTAATATTTGACGTCATTCCTGGCGAGTTGGCTTCCCCGTCTCCGTGGGACCTTCATATACATCAATAACGTAATATAACGTAACCTAACCCAGCCTATAATTTTGGCGGTATTATTTGACCACATTCCTGGCGAGTTGGCCTCTACGTCTCCGTTTGATCTTCATATACATCAATAACGTAATATAACCTAACCTAACCCAACCTAACATCTTGGCGGTAATATTTGACCACATTCCTGGCGAGTTGGCTTGTCTGTCTCCGTGAGACCTTTATATACATCAATAACGTAATATAACCTAACCTAACCCAACCTAACATCTCGCGGGTAATATTTGACATCATTCCTGGCGAGTTGGCCTCTACGTCTCCGTTTGACCTTTATATACATCAATAACGTAATATAACGTAAACTAACCCAACCTATCATCTCGGCGGTAATATTTGACCACATTCCTGGCGAGTTGGCTTCTCTGTCTCCGTGAGACCTTTATATACATCAATAACGTAATATAACCTAACATAAACCAACCTAACATCTCGGCCGTAATATTTGACATCATTCCTGGCGAGTTGACATCTCCTTCTCCGTGGGACCTTCATATACATCAATAACGTAATATAACCTAACCTAACCCAACCTAACATCTCGGCGGTAATATTTGACCACATTCCTGGCGAGTTGGCCTCTACGTCTCCGTTTGATCTTCATATACATCAATAACGTAATATAACCTAACCTAACCCAACCTAACATCTCGGCGGTAATATTTGACCACATTCCTGGCGAGTTGGCCTCTACGTCTCCGTTTGATCTTCATATACATCAATAACGTAATATAACCTAACCTAACCCAACCTAACATCTTGGCGGTAATATTTGACAACATTCCTGGCGAGTTGGCTTCTCCGTCTCCGTGGGACCTTCATATACATCAATAACGTAATATAACCTAACCTAACCCAACCTAACATCTCGGCGGTAATACTTGACATTATTCAGGGCTAGTTGGCCTCTACGTCTCCGTTTGACCTTCATATACATCAATAACGTAATATAACCTAACATAACCCAACCTAACATCTCGGCGGTAATATTTGACCACATTCCTGGCGAGTTGGCCTCTACGTCTCCGTTTGATCTTCATATACATCAATAACGTAATATAACCTAACCTAACCCAACCTAACATCTCGGCGGTAATATTTGACATCATTCCTGGCGAGTTGGCCTCTACGTCTCCGTTTGAGCTTCATATACATCAATGACGTAATATAACGTAACCTAACCCATCCTATCATCTCGGCGGCAATATTTGACAACATTCCTGGCGAGTTGGCCTCTACGTCTCCGTTTGACCTTCATATACATCAATAACGTAATATAACCTAACCTAACCCAACCTATCATCTCGGCGGTAATATTTGACAACATTCCTGGCTAGTTGGCCTCTACGTCTCCGTTTGACCTTCATATACATCAATAACGTAATATAATGTAACCTAATCCAACCTATCATCTCGGCGGTTATATTTGACCACATTCCTGGCGAGTTGGCTTCTCTGTCTCCGTGAGACCATTATATACATCAATAACGTAATATAACCTAACCTAACCCAACCTAACATCTCGGCCGTAATATTTGACGTCATTCCTGGCGAGTTGGCCTCTACATCTCCGTTTGACCATCATATACATCATTAACGTAATATACCGTAACCTAACCCAACCTATCATCTCGGCGGCAATATTTGACAACATTCCTGGCGAGTTGGCCTCTACGTCTCCGTTTGACCTTCATTTACATCAATAACGTAATATAACGTATCCTAACCCAGCCTATAATTTCGGCGGTATTATTTGACCACATTCCTGGCGAGTTGGCCTCTACGTCTCCGTTTGATCTTCATATACATCAATAACGTAATATAACCTAACCTAACACAACCTAACATCTTGGCGGTAATATTTGACCACATTCCTGGCGAGTTGGCTTGTCTGTCTCCGTGAGACCTTTATATACATCAATAACGTAATATAACCTAACCTAACCCAACCTAACATCTCGCGGGTAATATTTGACATCATTCCTGGCGAGTTGGCCTCTACGTCTCCGTTTGACCTTCATATACATCAATAACGTAATATAACGTAAACTAACCCAACCTATCATCTCGGCGGTAATATTTGACCACATTCCTGGCGAGTTGGCCTCTACGTCTCCGTTTGATCTTCATATACATCAATAACGTAATATAACCTAACCTAACCCAACCTAACATCTCGGCGGTAATATTTGACATCATTCCTGGCGAGTTGGCCTCTACGTCTCCGTTTGAGCTTCATATACATCAATGACGTAATATAACGTAACCTAACCCATCCTATCATCTCGGCGGCAATATTTGACAACATTCCTGGCGAGTTGGCCTCTACGTCTCCGTTTGATCTTCATATACATCAAGAACGTAATATAACCTAACCTAACCCAACCTAACATCTTGGCGGTAATATTTGACAACATTCCTGGCGAGTTGGCTTCTCCGTCTCCGTGGGACCTTCATATACATCAATAACGTAATATAACCTAATCTAACCCAACCTAACATCTCGGCGGTAATATTTGACATTATTCCGGGCTAGTTGGCCTCTACGTCTCCGTTTGACCTTCATATACATCAATAACGTAATATAACGTAACCTAACCCAACCTATCATCTCGGCGGTTATATTTGACCACATTCCTGGCGAGTTGGCTTCTCTGTCTCCGTGAGACCTTTATATACATCAATAACGTAATATAACCTAACCTAAACCAACCTAACATCTCGGCCGTAATATTTGACATCATTCCTGGCGAGGTGGCTTCTCCGTCTCCGTGGGACCTTCATATACATCAATAACGTAATATAACCTAACATAACCCAACCTAACATCTCGGCGGTAATATTTGACCACATTCCTGGCGAGTTGGCCTCTACGTCTCCGTTTGATCTTCATATACATCAATAACGTAATATAACCTAACCTAACCCAACCTAACATCTTGGCGGTAATATTTGACAACATTCCTGGCGAGTTGGCTTCTCCGTCTCCGTGGGACCTTCATATACATCAATAACGTAATATAACCTAACCTAACCCAACCTAACATCTTGGCGGTAATATTTGACAACATTCCTGGCGAGTTGGCTTCTCCGTCTCCGTGGGACCTTCATATACATCAATAACGTAATATAACCTAACCTAACCCAACCTAACATCTCGGCGGTAATATTTGACATTATTCAGGGCTAGTTGGCCTCTACGTCTCCGTTTGACCTTCATATACATCAATAACGTAATATAACCTAACATAACCCAACCTAACATCTCGGCGGTAATATTTGACCACATTCCTGGCGAGTTGGCCTCTACGTCTCCGTTTGATCTTCATATACATCAATAACGTAATATAACCTAACCTAACCCAACCTAACATCTCGGCGGTAATATTTGACATCATTCCTGGCGAGTTGGCCTCTACGTCTCCGTTTGAGCTTCATATACATCAATGACGTAATATAACGTAACCTAACCCATCCTATCATCTCGGCGGCAATATTTGACAACATTCCTGGCGAGTTGGCCTCTACGTCTCCGTTTGACCTTCATATACATCAATAACGTAATATAACCTAACCTAACCCAACCTATCATCTCGGCGGTAATATTTGACAACATTCCTGGCTAGTTGGCCTCTACGTCTCCGTTTGACCTTCATATACATCAATAACGTAATATAATGTAACCTAATCCAACCTATCATCTCGGCGGTTATATTTGACCACATTCCTGGCGAGTTGGCTTCTCTGTCTCCGTGAGACCATTATATACATCAATAACGTAATATAACCTAACCTAACCCAACCTAACATCTCGGCCGTAATATTTGACGTCATTCCTGGCGAGTTGGCCTCTACGTCTCCGTTTGACCATCATATACATCATTAACGTAATATACCGTAACCTAACCCAACCTATCATCTCGGCGGCAATATTTGACAACATTCCTGGCGAGTTGGCCTCTACGTCTCCGTTTGACCTTCATTTACATCAATAACGTAATATAACGTATCCTAACCCAGCCTATAATTTCGGCGGTATTATTTGACCACATTCCTGGCGAGTTGGCTTCTCTGTCTCCGTGAGACCTTTATATACATCAATAACGTAATATAACCTAACCTAACCCAACCTAACATCTCGGCCGTAATATTTGACGTCATTCCTGGCGAGTTGGCTTCTCCGTCTCCGTGGGACCTTCATATACATCAATAACGTAATATAACGTAACCTAACCCAGCCTATAATTTTGGCGGTATTATTTGACCACATTCCTGGCGAGTTGGCCTCTACGTCTCCGTTTGATCTTCATATACATCAATAACGTAATATAACCTAACCTAACCCAACCTAACATCTTGGCGGTAATATTTGACCACATTCCTGGCGAGTTGGCTTGTCTGTCTCCGTGAGACCTTTATATACATCAATAACGTAATATAACCTAACCTAACCCAACCTAACATCTCGCGGGTAATATTTGACATCATTCCTGGCGAGTTGGCCTCTACGTCTCCGTTTGATCTTCATATACATCAATAACGTAATATAACCTAACCTTACCCAACCTAACATCTCGGCGGTAATATTTGACATCATTCCTGGCGAGTTGGCCTCTACGTCTCCGTTTGAGCTTCATATACATCAATGACGTAATATAACGTAACCTAACCCATCCTATCATCTCGGCGGCAATATTTGACAACATTCCTGGCGAGTTGGCCTCTACGTCTCCGTTTGACCTTCATATACATCAATAACGTAATATAACGTAAACTAACCCAACCTATCATCTCGGCGGTAATATTTGACCACATTCCTGGCGAGTTGGCTTCTCTGTCTCCGTGAGACCTTTATATACATCAATAACGTAATATAACCTAACATAAACCAACCTAACATCTCGGCCGTAATATTTGACATCATTCCTGGCGAGTTGACATCTCCTTCTCCGTGGGACCTTCATATACATCAATAACGTAATATAACCTAACCTAACCCAACCTAACATCTCGGCGGTAATATTTGACCACATTCCTGGCGAGTTGGCCTCTACGTCTCCGTTTGATCTTCATATACATCAAGAACGTAATATAACCTAACCTAACCCAACCTAACATCTTGGCGGTAATATTTGACAACATTCCTGGCGAGTTGGCTTCTCCGTCTCCGTGGGACCTTCATATACATCAATAACGTAATATAACCTAACCTAACCCAACCTAACATCTCGGCGGTAATATTTGACATTATTCCGGGCTAGTTGGCCTCTACGTCTCCGTTTGACCTTCATATACATCAATAACGTAATATAACGTAACCTAACCCAACCTATCATCTCGGCGGTTATATTTGACCACATTCCTGGCGAGTTGGCTTCTCTGTCTCCGTGAGACCTTTATATACATCAATAACGTAATATAACCTAACCTAAACCAACCTAACATCTCGGCCGTAATATTTGACATCATTCCTGGCGAGTTGGCTTCTCCGTCTCCGTGGGACCTTCATATACATCAATAACGTAATATAACCTAACATAACCCAACCTAACATCTCGGCGGTAATATTTGACCACATTCCTGGCGAGTTGGCCTCTACGTCTCCGTTTGATCTTCATATACATCAATAACGTAATATAACCTAACCTAACCCAACCTAACATCTTGGCGGTAATATTTGACAACATTCCTGGCGAGTTGGCTTCTCCGTCTCCGTGGGACCTTCATATACATCAATAACGTAATATAACCTAACCTAACCCAACCTAACATCTCGGCGGTAATATTTGACATTATTCAGGGCTAGTTGGCCTCTACGTCTCCGTTTGACCTTCATATACATCAATAACGTAATATAACCTAACATAACCCAACCTAACATCTCGGCGGTAATATTTGACCACATTCCTGGCGAGTTGGCCTCTACGTCTCCGTTTGATCTTCATATACATCAATAACGTAATATAACCTAACCTAACCCAACCTAACATCTCGGCGGTAATATTTGACATCATTCCTGGCGAGTTGGCCTCTACGTCTCCGTTTGAGCTTCATATACATCAATGACGTAATATAACGTAACCTAACCCATCCTATCATCTCGGCGGCAATATTTGACAACATTCCTGGCGAGTTGGCCTCTACGTCTCCGTTTGACCTTCATATACATCAATAACGTAATATAACCTAACCTAACCCAACCTATCATCTCGGCGGTAATATTTGACAACATTCCTGGCTAGTTGGCCTCTACGTCTCCGTTTGACCTTCATATACATCAATAACGTAATATAATGTAACCTAATCCAACCTATCATCTCGGCGGTTATATTTGACCACATTCCTGGCGAGTTGGCTTCTCTGTCTCCGTGAGACCATTATATACATCAATAACGTAATATAACCTAACCTAACCCAACCTAACATCTCGGCCGTAATATTTGACGTCATTCCTGGCGAGTTGGCCTCTACATCTCCGTTTGACCATCATATACATCATTAACGTAATATACCGTAACCTAACCCAACCTATCATCTCGGCGGCAATATTTGACAACATTCCTGGCGAGTTGGCCTCTACGTCTCCGTTTGACCTTCATTTACATCAATAACGTAATATAACGTATCCTAACCCAGCCTATAATTTCGGCGGTATTATTTGACCACATTCCTGGCGAGTTGGCCTCTACGTCTCCGTTTGATCTTCATATACATCAATAACGTAATATAACCTAACCTAACCCAACCTAACATCTTGGCGGTAATATTTGACCACATTCCTGGCGAGTTGGCTTGTCTGTCTCCGTGAGACCTTTATATACATCAATAACGTAATATAACCTAACCTAACCCAACCTAACATCTCGCGGGTAATATTTGACATCATTCCTGGCGAGTTGGCCTCTACGTCTCCGTTTGACCTTCATATACATCAATAACGTAATATAACGTAAACTAACCCAACCTATCATCTCGGCGGTAATATTTGACCACATTCCTGGCGAGTTGGCCTCTACGTCTCCGTTTGATCTTCATATACATCAATAACGTAATATAACCTAACCTAACCCAACCTAACATCTCGGCGGTAATATTTGACATCATTCCTGGCGAGTTGGCCTCTACGTCTCCGTTTGAGCTTCATATACATCAATGACGTAATATAACGTAACCTAACCCATCCTATCATCTCGGCGGCAATATTTGACAACATTCCTGGCGAGTTGGCCTCTACGTCTCCGTTTGATCTTCATATACATCAAGAACGTAATATAACCTAACCTAACCCAACCTAACATCTTGGCGGTAATATTTGACAACATTCCTGGCGAGTTGGCTTCTCCGTCTCCGTGGGACCTTCATATACATCAATAACGTAATATAACCTAACCTAACCCAACCTAACATCTCGGCGGTAATATTTGACATTATTCCGGGCTAGTTGGCCTCTACGTCTCCGTTTGACCTTCATATACATCAATAACGTAATATAACGTAACCTAACCCAACCTATCATCTCGGCGGTTATATTTGACCACATTCCTGGCGAGTTGGCTTCTCTGTCTCCGTGAGACCTTTATATACATCAATAACGTAATATAACCTAACCTAACCCAACCTAACATCTCGCGGGTAATATTTGACATCATTCCTGGCGAGTTGGCCTCTACGTCTCCGTTTGACCTTCATATACATCAATAACGTAATATAACGTAAACTAACCCAACCTATCATCTCGGCGGTAATATTTGACCACATTCCTGGCGAGTTGGCTTCTCTGTCTCCGTGAGACCTTTATATACATCAATAACGTAATATAACCTAACATAAACCAACCTAACATCTCGGCCGTAATATTTGACATCATTCCTGGCGAGTTGACATCTCCTTCTCCGTGGGACCTTCATATACATCAATAACGTAATATAACCTAACCTAACCCAACCTAACATCTCGGCGGTAATATTTGACCACATTCCTGGCGAGTTGGCCTCTACGTCTCCGTTTGATCTTCATATACATCAAGAACGTAATATAACCTAACCTAACCCAACCTAACATCTTGGCGGTAATATTTGACAACATTCCTGGCGAGTTGGCTTCTCCGTCTCCGTGGGACCTTCATATACATCAATAACGTAATATAACCTAACCTAACCCAACCTAACATCTCGGCGGTAATATTTGACATTATTCCGGGCTAGTTGGCCTCTACGTCTCCGTTTGACCTTCATATACATCAATAACGTAATATAACGTAACCTAACCCAACCTATCATCTCGGCGGTTATATTTGACCACATTCCTGGCGAGTTGGCTTCTCTGTCTCCGTGAGACCTTTATATACATCAATAACGTAATATAACCTAACCTAAACCAACCTAACATCTCGGCCGTAATATTTGACATCATTCCTGGCGAGTTGGCTTCTCCGTCTCCGTGGGACCTTCATATACATCAATAACGTAATATAACCTAACATAACCCAACCTAACATCTCGGCGGTAATATTTGACCACATTCCTGGCGAGTTGGCCTCTACGTCTCCGTTTGATCTTCATATACATCAATAACGTAATATAACCTAACCTAACCCAACCTAACATCTTGGCGGTAATATTTGACAACATTCCTGGCGAGTTGGCTTCTCCGTCTCCGTGGGACCTTCATATACATCAATAACGTAATATAACCTAACCTAACCCAACCTAACATCTCGGCGGTAATATTTGACATTATTCAGGGCTAGTTGGCCTCTACGTCTCCGTTTGACCTTCATATACATCAATAACGTAATATAACCTAACATAACCCAACCTAACATCTCGGCGGTAATATTTGACCACATTCCTGGCGAGTTGGCCTCTACGTCTCCGTTTGATCTTCATATACATCAATAACGTAATATAACCTAACCTAACCCAACCTAACATCTCGGCCGTAATATTTGACGTCATTCCTGGCGAGTTGGCCTCTACATCTCCGTTTGACCATCATATACATCATTAACGTAATATACCGTAACCTAACCCAACCTATCATCTCGGCGGCAATATTTGACAACATTCCTGGCGAGTTGGCCTCTAGGTCTCCGTTTGACCTTCATTTACATCAATAACGTAATATAACGTATCCTAACCCAGCCTATAATTTCGGCGGTATTATTTGACCACATTCCTGGCGAGTTGGCCTCTACGTCTCCGTTTGATCTTCATATACATCAATAACGTAATATAACCTAACCTAACCCAACCTAACATCTTGGCGGTAATATTTGACCACATTCCTGGCGAGTTGGCTTGTCTGTCTCCGTGAGACCTTTATATACATCAATAACGTAATATAACCTAACCTAACCCAACCTAACATCTCGCGGGTAATATTTGACATCATTCCTGGCGAGTTGGCCTCTACGTCTCCGTTTGACCTTCATATACATCAATAACGTAATATAACGTAAACTAACCCAACCTATCATCTCGGCGGTAATATTTGACCACATTCCTGGCGAGTTGGCCTCTACGTCTCCGTTTGATCTTCATATACATCAATAACGTAATATAACCTAACCTAACCCAACCTAACATCTCGGCGGTAATATTTGACATCATTCCTGGCGAGTTGGCCTCTACGTCTCCGTTTGAGCTTCATATACATCAATGACGTAATATAACGTAACCTAACCCATCCTATCATCTCGGCGGCAATATTTGACCACATTCCTGGCGAGTTGGCCTCTACGTCTCCGTTTGATCTTCATATACATCAATAACGTAATATAACCTAACCTAACCCAACCTAACATCTTGGCGGTAATATTTGACAACATTCCTGGCGAGTTGGCTTCTCCGTCTCCGTGGGACCTTCATATACATCAATAACGTAATATAACCTAACCTAACCCAACCTAACATCTCGGCGGTAATATTTGACATTATTCAGGGCTAGTTGGCCTCTACGTCTCCGTTTGACCTTCATATACATCAATAACGTAATATAACGTAAACTAACCCAACCTATCATCTCGGCGGTAATATTTGACCACATTCCTGGCGAGTTGGCCTCTACGTCTCCGTTTGATCTTCATATACATCAATAACGTAATATAACCTAACCTAACCCAACCTAACATCTCGGCGGTAATATTTGACATCATTCCTGGCGAGTTGGCCTCTACGTCTCCGTTTGAGCTTCATATACATCAATGACGTAATATAACGTAACCTAACCCATCCTATCATCTCGGCGGCAATATTTGACAACATTCCTGGCGAGTTGGCCTCTACGTCTCCGTTTGACCTTCATATACATCAATAACGTAATATAACCTAACCTAACCCAACCTATCATCTCGGCGGTAATATTTGACAACATTCCTGGCTAGTTGGCCTCTACGTCTCCGTTTGACCTTCATATACATCAATAACGTAATATAATGTAACCTAATCCAACCTATCATCTCGGCGGTTATATTTGACCACATTCCTGGCGAGTTGGCTTCTCTGTCTCCGTGAGACCATTATATACATCAATAACGTAATATAACCTAACCTAACCCAACCTAACATCTCGCGGGTAATATTTGACATCATTCCTGGCGAGTTGGCCTCTACGTCTCCGTTTGACCTTCATATACATCAATAACGTAATATAACGTAAACTAACCCAACCTATCATCTCGGCGGTAATATTTGACCACATTCCTGGCGAGTTGGCTTCTCTGTCTCCGTGAGATCTTTATATACATCAATAACGTAATATAACCTAACCTAAACCAACCTAACATCTCGGCCGCAATATTTGACATCATTCCTGGCGAGTTGGCTTCTCCGTCTCCGTGGGACCTTCATATACATCAATAACGTAATATAACCTAACCTAACCCAACCTAACATCTCGGCGGTAATATTTGACCACATTCCTGGCGAGTTGGCTTCTCCGTCTCCGTGGGACCTTCATATACATCAATAACGTAATATAACGCAACCTAACCCAACCTATCATCTCGGCGGCAATATTTGACAACATTCCTGGCGAGTTGGCTTCTCCGTCTCCGTGGGACCTTCATATACATCAATAACGTAATATAACCTAACCTAACCCAACCTATCATCTCGGCGGTAATATTTGACAACATTCCTGGCGAGTTGGCCTCTACGTCTCCGTTTGACCTTCATATACATCAATAACGTAATATAATGTAACCTAACCCAACCTAACGTCTCGGCCGTAATATTTGACGTCATTCCTGGCGAGTTGGCTTCTCCGTCTCCGTGGGACCTTCATATACATCAATAACGTAATATAACCTAACCTAACCCAACCTAACATCTCGGCGGTAATATGTGACCACATTCCTGGCGAGTTGGCCTCTACGTCTCCGTTTGACCTTCATATACATCAATAACGTAATATAACGTAACCTAACCCAACCTATCATCTCGGGGGTTATATTTGACCACATTCCTGGCGAGTTGGCTTCTCTGTCTCCGTGAGACCTTTATATACATCAATAACGTAATATAACCTAACCTAACCCAACCTAACATCTCGGCCGTAATATTTGACGTCATTCCTGGCGAGTTGGCCTCTACGTCTCCGTTTGACCATCATATACATCATTAACGTAATATACCGCAACCTAACCCATCCTATCATCTCGGCGGCAATATTTGACAACATTCCTGGCGAGTTGGCCTCTACGTCTCCGTTTGACCTTCATATACATCAATAACGTAATATAATGTAACCGAACCCAACCTATCATCTCGGCGGTTATATTTGACCACATTCCTGGCGAGTTGGCTTCTCTGTCTCCGTGAGACCTTTATATACATCAATAACGTAATATAACCTAACCTAAACCAACCTAACATCTCGGCCGTAATATTTGACCACATTCCTGGCGAGTTGGCTTCTCTGTCTCCGTGAGACCTTTATATACATCAATAACGTAATATAACCTAACCTAAACCAACCTAACATCTCGGCCGTAATATTTGACATCATTCCTGGCGAGTTGACATCTCCTTCTCCGTGGGACCTTCATATATATCAATAACGTAATATAACCTAACCTAACCCAACCTAACATCTCGGCGGTAATATTTGACCACAATCCTGGCGAGTTGGCCTCTACGTCTCCGTTTGATCTTCATATACATCAAGAACGTAATATAACCTAACCTAATCCAACCTATCATCTCGGCGGTTATATTTGACCACATTCCTGGCGAGTTGGCTTCTCTGTCTCCGTGAGACCATTATATACATCAATAACGTAATATAACCTAACCTAACCCAACCTAACATCTCGGCCGTAATATTTGACGTCATTCCTGGCGAGTTGGCCTCTACGTCTCCGTTTGACCATCATATACATCATTAACGTAATATACCGTAACCTAACCCAACCTATCATCTCGGCGGCAATATTTGACAACATTCCGGGCTAGTTGGCCTCTACGTCTCCGTTTGACCTTCATATACATCAATAACGTAATATAACGTAACCTAACCCAACCTATCATCTCGGCGGTTATATTTGACCACATTCCTGGCGAGTTGGCTTCTCTGTCTCCGTGAGACCTTTATATACATCAATAACGTAATATAACCTAACTTAAACCAACCTAACATCTCGGCCGTAATATTTGACATCATTCCTGGCGAGTTGGCTTCTCCGTCTCCGTGGGACCTTCATATACATCAATAACGTAATATAACCTAACATAACCCAACCTAACATCTCGGCGGTAATATTTGACCACATTCCTGGCGAGTTGGCCTCTACGTCTCCGTTTGATCTTCATATACATCAATAACGTAATATAACCTAACCTAACCCAACCTAACATCTTGGCGGTAATATTTGACAACATTCCTGGCGAGTTGGCTTCTCCGTCTGCGTGGGACCTTCATATACATCAATAACGTAATATAACCTAACCTAACCCAACCTAACATCTCGGCGGTAATATTTGACATTATTCAGGGCTAGTTGGCCTCTACGTCTCCGTTTGACCTTCATATACATCAATAACGTAATATAACCTAACATAACCCAACCTAACATCTCGGCGGTAATATTTGACCACATTCCTGGCCAGTTGGCCTCTACGTCTCCGTTTGATCTTCATATACATCAATAACGTAATATAACCTAACCTAACCCAACCTAACATCTTGGCGGTAATATTTGACATCATTCCTGGCGAGTTGGCCTCTACGTCTCCGTTTGAGCTTCATATACATCAATGACGTAATATAACGTAACCTAACCCATCCTATCATCTCGGCGGCAATATTTGACAACATTCCTGGCGAGTTGGCCTCTACGTCTCCGTTTGACCTTCATATACATCAATAACGTAATATAACCTAACCTAACCCAACCTATCATCTCGGCGGTAATATTTGACAACATTCCTGGCTAGTTGGCCTCTACGTCTCCGTTTGACCTTCATATACATCAATAACGTAATATAATGTAACCTAATCCAACCTATCATCTCGGCGGCAATATTTGACAACATTCCTGGCGAGTTGGCTTCTCCGTCTCCGTGGGACCTTCATATACATCAATAACGTAATATAACCTAACCTAACCCAACCTAACATCTCGGCGGTAATATGTGACCACATTCCTGGCGAGTTGGCCTCTACGTCTCCGTTTGACCTTCATATACATCAATAACGTAATATAACGTAACCTAACCCAACCTATCATCTCGGGGGTTATATTTGACCACATTCCTGGCGAGTTGGCTTCTCTGTCTCCGTGAGACCTTTATATACATCAATAACGTAATATAACCTAACCTAACCCAACCTAACATCTCGGCCGTAATATTTGACGTCATTCCTGGCGAGTTGGCCTCTACGTCTCCGTTTGACCATCATATACATCATTAACGTAATATACCGTAACCTAACCCATCCTATCATCTCGGCGGCAATATTTGACAACATTCCTGGCGAGTTGGCCTCTACGTCTCCGTTTGACCTTCATATACATCAATAACGTAATATAATGTAACCGAACCCAACCTATCATCTCGGCGGTTATATTTGACCACATTCCTGGCGAGTTGGCTTCTCTGTCTCCGTGAGACCTTTATATACATCAATAACGTAATATAACCTAACCTAAACCAACCTAACATCTCGGCCGTAATATTTGACATCATTCCTGGCGAGTTGGCTTCTCCGTCTCCGTGGGACCTTCATATACATCAATAACGTAATATAACCTAACCTAACCCAACCTATCATCTCGGCGGTAATATTTGACAACATTCCTGGCTAGTTGGCCTCTACGTCTCCGTTTGACCTTCATATACATCAATAACGTAATATAACGTAACCTAACCCAACCTATCATCTCGGCGGTTATATTTGACCACATTCCTGGCGAGTTGGCTTCTCTGTCTCCGTGAGACCTTTATATACATCAATAACGTAATATAACCTAACCTAACCCAACCTAACGTCTCGGCCGTAATATTTGACGTCATTCCTGGCGAGTTGGCTTCTCCGTCTCCGTGGGACCTTCATATACATCAATAACGTAATATAACCTAACCTAACCCAACCTAACATCTCGGCGGTAATATTTGACCACATTCCTGGCGAGTTGGCCTCTACGTCTCCGTTTGAGCTTCATATACATCAATGACGTAATATAACGTAACCTAACCCATCCTATCATCTCGGCGGCAATATTTGACAACATTCCTGGCGAGTTGGCCTCTACGTCTCCGTTTGACCTTCATATACATCAATAACGTAATATAACCTAACCTAACCCAACCTATCATCTCGGCGGTAATATTTGACAACATTCCTGGCTAGTTGGCCTCTACGTCTCCGTTTGACCTTCATATACATCAATAACGTAATATAATGTAACCTAATCCAACCTATCATCTCGGCGGTTATATTTGACCACATTCCTGGCGAGTTGGCTTCTCTGTCTCCGTGAGACCATTATATACATCAATAACGTAATATAACCTAACCTAACCCAACCTAACATCTCGGCCGTAATATTTGACGTCATTCCTGGCGAGTTGGCCTCTACGTCTCCGTTTGACCATCATATACATCATTAACGTAATATACCGTAACCTAACCCAACCTATCATCTCGGCGGCAATATTTGACAACATTCCTGGCGAGTTGGCCTCTACGTCTCCGTTTGACCTTCATTTACATCAATAACGTAATATAATGTAACCGAACCCAACCTATCATCTCGGCGGTTATATTTGACCACATTCCTGGCGAGTTGGCTTCTCTGTCTCCGTGAGACCATTATATACATCAATAACGTAATATAACCTAACCTAACCCAACCTAACATCTCGGCCGTAATATTTGACGTCATTCCTGGCGAGTTGGCCTCTACGTCTCCGTTTGACCATCATATACATCATTAACGTAATATACCGTAACCTAACCCAACCTATCATCTCGGCGGCAATATTTGACAACATTCCTGGCGAGTTGGCCTCTACGTCTCCGTTTGACCTTCATTTACATCAATAACGTAATATAACGTATCCTAACCCAGCCTATAATTTCGGCGGTATTATTTGACCACATTCCTGGCGAGTTGGCCTCTACGTCTCCGTTTGATCTTCATATACATCAATAGCGTAATATAACCTAACCTAACCCAACCTAACATCTTGGCGGTAATATTTGACCACATTCCTGGCGAGTTGGCTTGTCTGTCTCCGTGAGACCTTTATATACATCAATAACGTAATATAACCTAACCTAACCCAACCTAACATCTCGGCGGTAATATGTGACCACATTCCTGGCGAGTTGGCCTCTACGTCTCCGTTTGACCTTCATATACATCAATAACGTAATATAACCTAACCTAACCCAACCTAACATCTTGGCGGTAATATTTGACAACATTCCTGGCGAGTTGGCTTCTCCGTCTCCGTTTGACCTTCATATACATCAATAACGTAATATAATGTAACCTAATCCAACCTAACATCTCGGCGGTAATATTTGACATCATTCCTGGCGAGTTGGCCTCTACGTCTCCGTTTGAGCTTCATATACATCAATGACGTAATATAACGTAACCTAACCCATCCTATCATCTCGGCGGCAATATTTGACAACATTCCTGGCGAGTTGGCCTCTACGTCTCCGTTTGACCTTCATATACATCAATAACGTAATATAACCTAACCTAACCCAACCTATCATCTCGGCGGTAATATTTGACAACATTCCTGGCTAGTTGGCCTCTACGTCTCCGTTTGACCTTCATATACATCAATAACGTAATATAATGTAACATAATCCAACCTATCATCTCGGCGGTTATATTTGACCACATTCCTGGCGAGTTGGCTTCTCTGTCTCCGTGAGACCATTATATACATCAATAACGTAATATAACCTAACCTAACCCAACCTAACATCTCGGCCGTAATATTTGACGTCATTCCTGGCGAGTTGGCCTCTACGTCTCCGTTTGACCATCATATACATCATTAACGTAATATACCGTAACCTAACCCAACCTATCATCTCGGCGGCAATATTTGACAACATTCCTGGCGAGTTGGCCTCTACGTCTCCGTTTGACCTTCATTTACATCAATAACGTAATATAACGTATCCTAACCCAGCCTATAATTTCGGCGGTATTATTTGACCACATTCCTGGCGAGTTGGCCTCTACGTCTCCGTTTGATCTTCATATACATCAATAACGTAATATAACCTAACCTAACCCAACCTAACATCTTGGCGGTAATATTTGACCACATTCCTGGCGAGTTGGCTTGTCTGTCTCCGTGAGACCTTTATATACATCAATAACGTAATATAACCTAACCTAACCCAACCTAACATCTCGCGGGTAATATTTGACATCATTTCTGGCGAGTTGGCCTCTACGTCTCCGTTTGACCTTCATATACATCAATAACGTAATATAATGTAACCGAACCCAACCTATCATCTCGGCGGCAATATTTGACAACATTCCTGGCGAGTTGGCTTCTCCGTCTCCGTGGGACCTTCATATACATCAATAACGTAATATAACCTAACCTAACCCAACCTAACATCTCGGCGCTAATATGTGACCACATTCCTGGCGAGTTGGCCTCTACGTCTCCGTTTGACCTTCATATACATCAATAACGTAATATAACGTAACCTAACCCAACCTATCATCTCGGGGGTTATATTTGACCACATTCCTGGCGAGTTGGCTTCTCTGTCTCCGTGAGACCTTTATATACATCAATAACGTAATATAACCTAACCTAACCCAAGCTATCATCTCGGCGGTTATATTTGACCACATTCCTGGCGAGTTGGCTTCTCTGTCTCCGTGAGACCTTTATATACATCAATAACGTAATATAACCTAACCTAAACCAACCTAACATCTCGGCCGTAATATTTGACATCATTCCTGGCGAGTTGGCTTCTCCGTCTCCGTGGGACCTTCATATACATCAATAACGTAATATAACCTAACCTAACCCAACCTATCATCTCGGCGGTAATATTTGACAACATTCCTGGCTAGTTGGCCTCTACGTCTCCGTTTGACCTTCATATACATCAATAACGTAATATAACGTAAACTAACCCAACCTATCACCTCGGCGGTAATATTTGACCACATTCCTGGCGAGTTGGCTTATCTGTCTCCGTGAGATCTTTATATACATCAATAACGTAATATAACCTAACCTAAACCAACCTAACATCTCGGCCGCAATATTTGACATCATTCCTGGCGAGTTGGCTTCTCCGTATCCGTGGGACCTTCATATACATCAATAACGTAATATAACCTAACCTAACCCAACCTAACATCTCGGCGGTAATATTTGACCACATTCCTGGCGAGTTGGCCTCTACGTCTCCGTTTGATCTTCATATACATCAATAACGTAATATAACCTAACCTAACCCAACCTAACATCTTGGCGGTAATATCTGACAACATTCCTGGCGAGTTGGCTTCTCCGTCTCCGTGGGACCTTCATATACATCAATAACGTAATATAACGCAACCTAATCCAACCTATCATCTCGGCGGCAATATTTGACAACATTCCTGGCGAGTTGGCTTCTCCGTCTCCGTGGGACCTTCATATACATCAATAACGTAATATAACCTAACCTAACCCAACCTAACATCTCGGCGGTAATATGTGACCACATTCCTGGCGAGTTGGCCTCTACGTCTCCGTTTGACCTTCATATACATCAATAACGTAATATAACGTAACCTAACCCAACCTATCATCTCGGCGGTTATATTTGACCACATTCCTGGCGAGTTGGCTTCTCTGTCTCCGTGAGACCTTTATATACATCAATAACGTAATATAACCTAACCTAACCCAACCTAACATCTCGGCCGTAATATTTGACGTCATTCCTGGCGAGTTGGCCTCTACGTCTCCGTTTGACCATCATATACATCATTAACGTAATATACCGTAACCTAACCCATCCTATCATCTCGGCGGCAATATTTGACAACATTCCTGGCGAGTTGGCCTCTACGTCTCCGTTTGACCTTCATATACATCAATAACGTAATATAACCTAACCAAACCCAACCTATCATCTCGGCGGTAATATTTGACAACATTCCTGGCTAGTTGGCCTCTACGTCTCCGTTTGACCTTCATATACATCAATAACGTAATATAATGTAACCGAACCCAACCTATCATCTCGGCGGCAATATTTGACAACATTCCTGGCGAGTTGGCCTCTATGTCTCCGTTTGACCTTCATATACATCAATAACGTAATATAACCTAACCTAACCCAACCTATCATCTCGGCGGTAATATTTGACAACATTCCTGGCTAGTTGGCCTCTACGTCTCCGTTTGACCTTCATATACATCAATAACGTAATATAATGTAACCTAACCCAACCTATCATCTCGGCGGTTATATTTGACCACATTCCTGGCGAGTTGGCTTCTCCGTCTCCGTGGGACCTTCATATACATCAATAACGTAATATAACGCAACCTAACCCAACCTATCATCTCGGCGGCAATATTTGACAACATTCCTGGCGAGTTGGCTTCTCCGTCTCCGTGGGACCTTCATATACATCAATAACGTAATATAACGCAACCTAACCCAACCTATCATCTCGGCGGCAATATTTGACAACATTCCTGGCGAGTTGGCTTCTCCGTATCCGTGGGACCTTCATATACATCAATAACGTAATATAACCTAACCTAACCCAACCTAACATCTCGGCGGTAATATGTGACCACATTCCTGGCGAGTTGGCCTCTACGTCTCCGTTTGACCTTCATATACATCAATAACGTAACATAACGTAACCTAACCCAACCTATAACTTCGGCGGTAATATTTGACCACATTCCTGGCGAGTGGGCCTGTACGTCTCCGTTTGACCTTCATATACATCAATAACGTAATATAACGTAACCTAACCCAACCTATCATCTCGGCGGTAATATTTGACTACATTCCTGGCGAGTTGGCTTCTCTGTCTCCGTGAGTCCTTTATATACATCAATAACGTAATATAACCTAACCTAACCCAACCTAACATCTCGCGGGTAATATTTGACATCATTCCTGGCGAGTTGGCCTCTACGTCTCCGTTTGACCTTCATATACGTCAATAACGTAATATAACGTAAACTAACCCAACCTATCATCTCGGCGGTAATATTTGACCACATTTCTGGCGAGTTGGCCTCTCTGTCTCCGTGAGACCTTTATATACATCAATAACGTAATATAACCTAACCTAACCCAACCTAACATCTCGGCGGTAATATTTGACCACATTCCTGGCGAGTTGGCTTCTCCGTCTCCGTGGGACCTTCATATACATCAATAACGTAATATAACGCAACCTAACCCAACCTATCATCTCGGCGGCAATATTTGGCATCATTCCTGGCGAGTTGGCCTCTACGTCTCCGTTTGACCATCATATACATCATTAACGTAATATAACGTAACCTAACCCAACCTATCATCTCGGCGGCAATATTTGACAACATTCCTGGCGAGTTGGCCTCTACGTCTCCGTTTGACGTTCATATACATCAATAACGTAATATAACGTAACCTAACCCAACCTATAATTTCGGCGGTATTATTTGACCACATTCCTGGCGAGTTGGCCTCTACGTCTCCGTTTGATCTTCATATACATCAATAACGTAATATAACCTAACCTAACCCAACCTAACATCTTGGCGGTAATATTTGACCACATTCCTGGCGAGTTGGCTTGTCTGTCTCCGTGAGACCTTTATATACATCAATAACGTAATATAACCTAACCTAACCCAACCTAACATATCGCGGGTAATATTTGACATCATTCCTGGCGAGTTGGCCTCTACGTCTCCGTTTGACCTTCATATACATCAATAACGTAATATAACGTAAACTAACCCAACCTATCATCTCGGCGGTAATATTTGACCACATTCCTGGCGAGTTGGCTTCTCTGTCTCCGTGAGACCTTTATATACATCAATAACGTAATATAACCTAACCTAAACCAACCTAACATCTCGGCCGTAATATTTGACATCATTCCTGGCGAGTTGGCCTCTACGTCTCCGTTTGACTTTTATATACATCAATAACGTAATATAACCTAACCTAACCCAACCTAACATCTCGGCGGTAATATTTGACCACATTCCTGGCGAGTTGGCTTCTCTGTCTCCGTGAGACCTTTATATACATGAATAACGTAATACAACCTAACCTAACCCAATCTAACATCTCGGCGGTAATATTTGACAACATTCCCAGCGAGTTGGCTTCTCCGTCTCCGTGGGACCTTCATATACATCAATAACGTAATATAACCTAACCTAACCCAACCTAACATCTCGGCGGTAATATTTGACCACATTCCTGGCAAGTTGGCTTCTCCGTCTCCGTGGGACCTTCATATACATCAATAACGTAATATAACGCAACCTAACCCAACCTATCATCTCGGCGGCAATATTTGACAACATTCCTGGCGAGTTGGCTTCTCCGTCTCCGTGGGACCTTCATATACATCAATAACGTAATATAACCTAACCTAACCCAACCTAACATCTCGGCGGTAATATGTGACCACATTCCTGGCGAGTTGGCCTCTACGTCTCCGTTTGACCTTCATATACATCAATAACGTAATATAACGTAACCTAACCCAACCTATAACTTCGGCGGTAATATTTGACCACATTCCTGGCGAGTTGGCCTCTACGTCTCCGTTTGATCTTCATATACATCAATAACGTAATATAACCTAACCTAACCCAACCTAACATCTTGGCGGTAATATTTGACAACATTCCTGGCGAGTTGGCTTCTCCGTCTCCGTGGGACCTTCATATACATCAATAACGTAATATAACCTAACCTAACCCAACCTAACATCTCGGCGGCAATATTTGTCATTATTCCGAGCTAGTTGGCCTCTACGTCTCCGTTTGACCTTCATATACATCAATAACGTAATATAACGTAACCTAACCCAACCTATCATCTCGGCGGTAATATTTGACCACATTCCTGGCGAGTTGGCTTCTCTGTCTCCGTGAGACCTTTATATACATCAATAACGTAATATAACCTAACCTAAACCAACCTAACATCTCGGCCGTAATATTTGACATCATTCCTGGCGAGATGGCTTCTCCGTCTCCGTGGGACCTTCATATACATCAATAACGTAATATAACCTAACCTAACCCAACCTAACATCTCGGCGGTAATATTTGACCACATTCCTGGCGAGTTGGCCTCTACGTCTCCGTTTGATCTTCATATACATCAATAACGTAATATAACCTAACCTAACCCAACCTAACATCTTGGCGGTAATATTTGACAACATTCCTGGCGAGTTGGCTTCTCCGTCTCCGTGGGACCTTCATATACATCAATAACGTAATATAACCTAACCTAACCCAACCTAACATCTCGGCCGTAATATTTGACATCATTCCTGGCGAGTTGGCCTCTACGTCTCCGTTTGACCTTCATATACATCAATAACGTAATATAACCTAACCTAACCCAACCTCACATTTCGGCGGTAATATTTGACAACATTCCTGGCGAGTTGGCTTCTCCGTCTCCGTGGGACCTTCATATACATCAATAACGTAATATAATGTAACCTAACCCAACCTATCATCTCGGCGGTTATATTTGACCACATTCCTGGCGAGTTGGCTTCTCTGTCTCCGTGAGACGTTTATATACACCAATAACGTAATATAACCCAACCTAACCCAACCTAACATCTCGGCCGTAATATTTGACGTCATTACTGGCGAGTTGGCCTCTACGTCTCCGTTTGACCATCATATACATCATTAACGTAATATGCCGTAACCTAACCCAACCTATCATCTCGGCGGCAATATTTGACAACATTCCTGGCGAGTTGGCTTCTCTGTCTCCGTGAGACCTTTATATACATCAATAACGTAATATAGACTAACCTAAACCAACCTAACATCTCGGCCGTAATATTTGACATCATTCCTGGCGAGTTGGCTTCTCCGTCTCCGTGGGACCTTCATATACATCAATAACGTAATATAACCTAACCTAACCCAACCTAACATCTCGGCGGTAATATTTGACCACATTCCTGGCGAGTTGGCTTCTCTGTCTCCGTGAGACCTTTATATACATCAATAACGTAATATAACCTAACCTAACCCAACCTAACATCTCGGCCGTAATATTTGACATCATTCCTGGCGAGTTGGACTCTACGTCTCCGTTTGACCTTTATATACATCAATAACGTAATATAACATAACCTAACCCAACCTAACATCTCGGCCGTAATATTTGACATCATTCCTGGCGAGTTGGACTCTACGTCTCCGTTTGACCTTTATATACATCAATAACGTAATATAACATAACCTAACCCAACCTAACATCTCGGCCGTAATATTTGACATCATTCCTGGCGAGTTGGCCTCTACGTCTCCGTTTGACCTTCATATACATCAATAACGTAATATAACCTAACCTAACCCAACCTAACATCTCGGCGGTAATATTTGACAACATTCGTGGCGAGTTGGCTTCTCCGTCTCCGTGGGACCTTCATATACATCAATAACGTAATATAACCTAACCTAACCCAACCTAACATCTCGGCGGTAATATTTGACATCATTCCTGGCGAGTTGGCCTCTACGTCTCCGTTTGAGCTTCATATACATCAATGACGTAATATAACGTAACCTAACCCATCCTATCATCTCGGCGGCAATATTTGACAACATTCCTGGCGAGTTGGCCTCTACGTCTCCGTTTGACCTTCATATACATCAATAACGTAATATAACCTAACCTAACCCAACCTATCATCTCGGCGGTAATATTTGACAACATTCCTGGCTAGTTGGCCTCTACGTCTCCGTTTGACCTTCATATACATCAATAACGTAATATAATGTAACCTAACCCAACCTATCATCTCGGCGGTTATATTTGACCACATTCCTGGCGAGTTGGCTTCTCTGTCTCCGTGAGACCTTTATATACATCAATAACGTAATATAACCTAACCTAACACAACCTAACATCTCGGCCGTAATATTTGACGTCATTCCTGGCGAGTTGGCCTCTACGTCTCCGTTTGACCATCATATACATCATTAACGTAATATAACGTAACCTAACCCAACCTATCATCTCGGCGGCAATATTTGACAACATTCCTGGCGAGTTGGCCTCTACGTCTCCGTTTGACCTTCATATACATCAATAACGTAATATAACGTAACCTAACCCAACCTATAATTTCGGCGGTATTATTTGACCACATTCCTGGCGAGTTGGCCTCTACGTCTCCGTTTGGTCTTCATATACATCAATAACGTAATATAACCTAACCTAACCCAACCTAACATCTTGGCGGTAATATTTGACCACATTCCTGGCGAGTTGGCTTGTCTGTCTCCGTGAGACCTTTATATACATCAATAACGTAATATAACCTAACCTAACCCAACCTAACATCTCGGCCGTAATATTTGACATCATTCCTGGCGAGTTGGCCTCTACGTCTCCGTTTGACCTTCATATACATCAATAACGTAATATAACGTAAACTAACCCAACCTATCATCTCGGCGGTAATATTTGACCACATTCCTGGCGAGTTGGCTTCTCTGTCTCCGTGAAACCTTTATATACATCAATAACGTAATATAACCTAACCTAAACCAACCTAACATCTCGGCCGTAATATTTGACATCATTCCTGGCGAGTTGGCCTCTACGTCTCCGTTTGACTTTTATATACATCAATAACGTAATATAACCTAACCTAACCCAACCTAACATCTCGGCGGTAATATTTGACCACATTCCTGGCGAGTTGGCTTCTCTGTCTCCATGAGACCTTTATATACATGAATAACGTAATACAACCTAACCTAACCCAATCTAACATCTCGGCGGTAATATTTGACAACATTCCCAGCGAGTTGGCTTCTCCGTCTCCGTGAGACCTTCATATACATCAATAACGTAATATAACCTAACCTAACCCAACCTAACATCTCGGCGGTAATATTTGACCACATTCCTGGCGAGTTGGCTTCTCCGTCTCCGTGGGACCTTCATATACATCAATAACGTAATATAACGCAACCTAACCCAACCTATCATCTCGGCGGCAATATTTGACAACATTCCTGGCGAGTTGGCTTCTCCGTCTCCGTGGGACCTTCATATACATCAATAACGTAATATAACCTAACCTAACCCAACCTAACATCACGGCGGTAATATGTGACCACATTCCTGGCGAGTTGGCCTCTACGTCTCCGTTTGACCTTCATATAGATCAATAACGTAATATAACGTAACCTAACCCAACCTATAACTTCGGCGGTAATATTTGACCACATTCCTGGCGAGTTGGCCTCTACGTCTCCGTTTGATCTTCATATACATCAATAACGTAATATAACCTAACCTAACCCAACCTAACATCTTGGCGATAATATTTGACAACATTCCTGGCGAGTTGGCTTCTCCGTCTCCGTGGGACCTTCATATACATCAATAACGTAATATAACCTAACCTAACCCAACCTAACATCTCGGCGGCAATATTTGTCATTATTCCGGGCTAGTTGGCCTCTACGTCTCCGTTTGACCTTCATATACATCAATAACGTAATATAACGTAACCTAACCCAACCTATCATCTCGGCGGTAATATTTGACCACATTCCTGGCCAGTTGGCTTCTCTGTCTCCGTGAGACCTTTATATACATCAATAACGTAATATAACCTAACCTAAACCAACCTAACATCTCGGCCGTAATATTTGACATCATTCCTGGCGAGATGGCTTCTCCGTCTCCGTGGGACCTTCATATACATCAATAACGTAATATAACCTAACCTAACCCAACCTAACATCTCCGCGGTAATATTTGACCACATTCCTGGCGAGTTGGCCTCTACGTCTCCGTTTGATCTTCATATACATCAATAACGTAATATAACCTAACCTAACCCAACCTAACATCTTGGCGGTAATATTTGACAACATTCCTGGCGAGTTGGCTTCTCCGTCTCCGTGGGACCTTCATATACATCAATAACGTAATATAACCTAACCTAACCCAACCTAACATCTCGGCCGTAATATTTGACATCATTCCTGGCGAGTTGGCCTCTACGTCTCCGTTTGACCTTCATATACATCAATAACGTAATATAACCTAACCTAACCCAACCTCACATCTCGGCGGTAATATTTGACAACATTCCTGGCGAGTTGGCTTCTCCGTCTCCGTGGGACCTTCATATACATCAATAACGTAATATAATGTAACCTAACCCAACCTATCATCTCGGCGGTTATATTTGACCACATTCCTGGCGAGTTGGCTTCTCTGTCTCCGTGAGACCTTTATATACACCAATAACGTAATATAACCTAACCTAACCCAACCTAACATCTCGGCCGTAATATTTGACGTCATTACTGGCGAGTTGGCCTCTACGTCTCCGTTTGACCATCATATACATCATTAACGTAATATACCGTAACCTAACCCAACCTATCATCTCGGCGGCAATATTTGACAACATTCCTGGCGAGTTGGCTTCTCTGTCTCCGTGAGACCTTTATATACATCAATAACGTAATATAACCTAACCTAAACCAACCTAACATCTCGGCCGTAATATTTGACATCATTCCTGGCGAGTTGGCCTCTACGTCTCCGTTTGACTTTTATATACATCAATAACGTAATATAACCTAACCTAACCCAACCTAACATCTCGGCGGTAATATTTGACCACATTCCTGGCGAGTTGGCTTCTCTGTCTCCGTGAGACCTTTATATACATGAATAACGTAATACAACCTAACCTAACCCAATCTAACATCTCGGCGGTAATATTTGACAACATTCCCAGCGAGTTGGCTTCTCCGTCTCCGTGGGACCTTCATATACATCAATAACGTAATATAACCTAACCTAACCCAACCTAACATCTCGGCGGTAATATTTGACCACATTCCTGGCGAGTTGGCTTCTCCGTCTCCGTGGGACCTTCATATACATCAATAACGTAATATAACGCAACCTAACCCAACCTATCATCTCGGCGGCAATATTTGACAACATTCCTGGCGAGTTGGCTTCTCCGTCTCCGTGGGACCTTCATATACATCAATAACGTAATATAACCTAACCTAACCCAACCTAACATCTCGGCGGTAATATGTGACCACATTCCTGGCGAGTTGGCCTCTACGTCTCCGTTTGACCTTCATATACATCAATAACGTAATATAACGTAACCTAACCCAACCTATAACTTCGGCGGTAATATTTGACCACATTCCTGGCGAGTTGGCCTCTACGTCTCCGTTTGATCTTCATATACATCAATAACGTAATATAACCTAACCTAACCCAACCTATCATCTCGGCGGCAATATTTGGCATCATTCCTGGCGAGTTGGCCTCTACGTCTCCGTTTGAGCCTCATATACATCAATGACGTAATATAACGTAACCTAACCCATCCTATCATCTCGGCGGCAATATTTGACAACATTCCTGGCGAGTTGGCCTCTACGTCTCCGTTTGACCTTCATATACATCAATAACGTAATATAACCTAACCTAACCCAACCTATCATCTCGGCGGTAATACTTGACAACATTCCTGTCTAGTTGGCCTCTACGTCTCCGTTTGACCTTCATATACATCAATAACGTAATATAATGTAACCTAATACAACCTATCATCTCGGCGGTTATATTTGACCACATTCCTGGCGAGTTGGCTTGTCTGTCTCCGTGAGACCTTCATATACATCAATAACGTAATATAACCTAACCTAACCCAACCTAACATCTCGGCGGTAATATGTGACCACATTCCTGGCGAGTTGGCCTCTACGTCTCCGTTTGACCTTCATATACATCAATAACGTAATATAACGTAACCTAACCCAACCTATAACTTCGGCGGTAATATTTGACCACATTCCTGGCGAGTTGGCCTCTACGTCTCCGTTTGATCTTCATATACATCAATAACGTAATATAACCTAACCTAACCCAACCTATCATCTCGGCGGCAATATTTGGCATCATTCCTGGCGAGTTGGCCTCTACGTCTCCGTTTGAGCCTCATATACATCAATGACGTAATATAACGTAACCTAACCCATCCTATCATCTCGGCGGCAATATTTGACAACATTCCTGGCGAGTTGGCCTCTACGTCTCCGTTTGACCTTCATATACATCAATAACGTAATATAACCTAACCTAACCCAACCTATCATCTCGGCGGTAATACTTGACAACATTCCTGTCTAGTTGGCCTCTACGTCTCCGTTTGACCTTCATATACATCAATAACGTAATATAATGTAACCTAATCCAACCTATCATCTCGGCGGTTATATTTGACCACATTCCTGGCGAGTTGGCTTGTCTGTCTCCGTGAGACCTTTATATACATCAATAACGTAATATAACTTAACCTAACCCAACCTAACATCTCGCGGGTAATATTTGACATCATTCCTGGCGAGTTGGCCTCTACGTCTCCGTTTGACCTTCATATACATCAATAACGTAATATAACGTAAACTAACCCAACCTATCATCTCGGCGGTAATATTTGACCACATTCCTGGCGAGTTGGCTTCTCTGTCTCCGTGAGACCTTTATATACATCAATAACGTAATATAACATAACCTAAACCAACCTAACATCTCGGCCGTAATATTTGACATCATTCCTGGCGAGTTGGCTTCTCCGTCTCCGTGGGACCTTCATATACATCAATAACGTAATATAACCTAACCTAACCCAACCTAACATCTCGGCGGTAATATGTGACCACATTCCTGGCGAGTTGGCCTCTACGTCTCCGTTTGACCTTCATATACATCAATAACGTAACATAACGTAACCTAACCCAACCTATAACTTCGGCGGTAATATTTGACCACATTCCTGGCGAGTTGGCCTGTACGTCTCCGTTTGACCTTCATATACATCAATAACGTAATATAACGTAACCTAACCCAGCCTATAATTTCGGCGGTATTATTTGACCACATTCCTGGCGAGTTGGCCTCTACGTCTCCGTTTGATCTTCATATACATCAATAACGTAATATAACCTAACCTAACCCAACCTAACATCTTGGCGGTAATATTTGACCACATTCCTGGCGAGTTGGCTTGTCTGTCTCCGTGAGACCTTTATATACATCAATAACGTAATATAACCTAACCTAACCCAACCTAACATCTCGCGGGTAATATTTGACATCATTCCTGGCGAGTTGGCCTCTACGTCTCCGTTTGACCTTCATATACATCAATAACGTAATATAACGTAAACTAACCCAACCTATCATCTCGGCGGTAATATTTGACCACATTCCTGGCGAGTTGGCTCCTCTGTCTCCGTGAGACCTTTATATACATCAATAACGTAATATAACCTAACCTAACCCAACCTAACATCTCGGCGGTAATATTTGACATCATTCCTGGCGAGTTGGCCTCTACGTCTCCGTTTGAGCTTCATATACATCAATGACGTAATATAACGTAACCTAACCCATCCTATCATCTCGGCGGCAATATTTGACATCATTCCTGGCGAGTTGGCCTCTACGTCTCCGTTTGACCTTCATATACATCAATAACGTAATATAACCTAACCTAACCCAACCTAACATCTCGGCCGTAATATTTGACATCATTCCTGGCGAGTTGGCCTCTACGTCTCCGTTTGACCTTCATATACATCAATAACGTAATATAACCTAACCTAACCCAACCTAACATCTCGGCGGTAATATTTGACCACATTCCTGGCGAGTTGGCTTCTCCGTCTCCGTGGGACCTTCATATACATCAATAACGTAATATAACGCAACCTAACCCAACCTATCATCTCGGCGGCAATATTTGACCACATTCCTGGCGAGTTGGCTTCTCTGTCTCCGTGAGACCTTTATATACATCAATAACGTAATATAACCTAACCTAACCCAACCTAACATCTCGGCGGTAATATTTGACATCATTCCTGGCGAGTTGGCCTCTACGTCTCCGTTTGAGCTTCATATACATCAATGACGTAATATAACGTAACCTAACCCATCCTATCATCTCGGCGGCAATATTTGACATCATTCCTGGCGAGTTGGCCTCTACGTCTCCGTTTGACCTTCATATACATCAATAACGTAATATAACCTAACCTAACCCAACCTAACATCTTGGCGGTAATATTTGACAACATTCCTGGCGAGTTGTCTTCTCCGTCTCCGTGGGACCTTCATATACATCAATAACGTAATATAACCTAACCTAACCCAACCTAACATTTCGGCGGTAATATTTGACCACATTCCTTGCGAGTTGGCCTCTACGTCTCCGTTTGATCTTCATATACATCAATAACGTAATATAACCTAACCTAACCCAACCTAACATCTTGGCGGTAATATTTGACAACATTCCTGGCGAGTTGGCTTCTCCGTCTCCGTGGGACCTTCATATACATCAATAACGTAATATAACCTAACCTAACCCAACCTAACATCTCGGCCGTAATATTTGACATCATTCCTGGCGAGTTGGCCTCTACGTCTCCGTTTGACCTTCATATACATCAATAACGTAATATAACCTAACCTAACCCAACCTAACATCTCGGCGGTAATATTTGACCACATTCCTGGCGAGTTGGCTTCTCCGTCTCCGTGGGACCTTCATATACATCAATAACGTAATATAACGCATCCTAACCCAACCTATCATCTCGGCGGCAATATTTGACCACATTCCTGGCGAGTTGGCTTCTCTGTCTCCGTGAGACCTTTATATACATCAATAACGTAATATAACCTAACCTAACCCAACCTAACATCTCGGCGGTAATATTTGACATCATTCCTGTCGAGTTGGCCTCTACGTCTCCGTTTGAGCTTCATATACATCAATGACGTAATATAACGTAACCTAACCCATCCTATCATCTCGGCGGCAATATTTGACATCATTCCTGGCGAGTTGGCCTCTACGTCTCCGTTTGACCTTCATATACATCAATAACGTAATATAACCTAACCTAACCCAACCTAACATCTTGGCGGTAATATTTGACAACATTCCTGGCGAGTTGTCTTCTCCGTCTCCGTGGGACCTTCATATACATCAATAACGTAATATAACCTAACCTAACCCAACCTAACATTTCGGCGGTAATATTTGACCACATTCCTGGCGAGTTGGCCTCTACGTCTCCGTTTGATCTTCATATACATCAATAACGTAATATAACCTAACCTAACCCAACCTAACATCTTGGCGGTAATATTTGACAACATTCCTGGCGAGTTGGCTTCTCCGTCTCCGTGGGACCTTCATATACATCAATAACGTAATATAACCTAACCTAACCCAACCTAACATCTCGGCCGTAATATTTGACATCATTCCTGGCGAGTTGGCCTCTACGTCTGCGTTTGACCTTCATATACATCAATAACGTAATATAACCTAACCTAACCCAACCTAACATCTCGGCGGTAATATTTGACCACATTCCTGGCGAGTTGGCTTCTCCGTCTCCGTGGGACCTTCATATACATCAATAACGTAATATAACCTAACCTAACCCAACCTAACATCTCGGCGGTAATATTTGACATCATTCCTGGCGAGTTGGCCTCTACGTCTCCGTTTGACCTTCATATACATCAATAACGTAATATAACGTAACCTAACCCAACCTATCATCTCGGCGGTAATATTTGACCACATTCCTGGCGAGTTGGCTTCTCTGTCTCCGTGAGACCTTTATATACATCAATAACGTAATATAACATAACCTAAACCAACCTAACATCTCGGCCGTAATATTTGACATCATTCCTGGCGAGTTGGCTTCTCCGTCTCCGTGGGACCTTCATATACATCAATAACGTAATATAACCTAACCTAACCCAACCTAACATCTCGGCGGTAATATGTGACCAGATTCCTGGCGAGTTGGCCTCTACGTCTCCGTTTGACCTTCATATACATCAATAACGTAACATAACGTAACCTAACCCAACCTATAACTTCGGCGGTAATATTTGACCACATTCCTGGCGAGTTGGCCTGTACGTCTCCGTTTGACCTTCATATACATCAATAACGTAATATAACGTAACCTAACCCAGCCTATAATTTCGGCGGTATTATTTGACCACATTCCTGGCGAGTTGGCCTCTACGTCTCCGTTTGATCTTCATATACATCAATAACGTAATATAACCTAACCTAACCCAACCTAACATCTTGGCGGTAATATTTGACCACATTCCTGGCGAGTTGGCTTGTCTGTCTCCGTGAGACCTTTATATACATCAATAACGTAATATAACCTAACCTAACCCAACCTAACATCTCGCGGGTAATATTTGACATCATTCCTGGCGAGTTGGCCTCTACGTCTCCGTTTGACCTTCATATACATCAATAACGTAATATAACGTAAACTAACCCAACCTATCATCTCGGCGGTAATATTTGACCACATTCCTGGCGAGTTGGCTTCTCTGTCTCCGTGAGACCTTTATATACATCAATAACGTAATATAACCTAACCTAACCCAACCTAACATCTCGGCGGTAATATTTGACATCATTCCTGGCGAGTTGGCCTCTACGTCTCCGTTTGAGCTTCATATACATCAATGACGTAATATAACGTAACCTAACCCATCCTATCATCTCGGCGGCAATATTTGACATCATTCCTGGCGAGTTGGCCTCTACGTCTCCGTTTGACCTTCATATACATCAATAACGTAATATAACCTAACCTAACCCAACCTAACATCTTGGCGGTAATATTTGACAACATTCCTGGCGAGTTGTCTTCTCCGTCTCCGTGGGACCTTCATATACATCAATAACGTAATATAACCTAACCTAACCCAACCTAACATTTCGGCGGTAATATTTGACCACATTCCTGGCGAGTTGGCCTCTACGTCTCCGTTTGATCTTCATATACATCAATAACGTAATATAACCTAACCTAACCCAACCTAACATCTTGGCGGTAATATTTGACAACATTCCTGGCGAGTTGGCTTCTCCGTCTCCGTGGGACCTTCATATACATCAATAACGTAATATAACCTAACCTAACCCAACCTAACATCTCGGCCGTAATATTTGACATCATTCCTGGCGAGTTGGCCTCTACGTCTGCGTTTGACCTTCATATACATCAATAACGTAATATAACCTAACCTAACCCAACCTAACATCTCGGCGGTAATATTTGACCACATTCCTGGCGAGTTGGCTTCTCTGTCTCCGTGAGACCTTTATATACATCAATAACGTAATATAACATAACCTAAACCAACCTAACATCTCGGCCGTAATATTTGACATCATTCCTGGCGAGTTGGCTTCTCCGTCTCCGTGGGACCTTCATATACATCAATAACGTAATATAACCTAACCTAACCCAACCTAACATCTCGGCGGTAATATGTGACCAGATTCCTGGCGAGTTGGCCTCTACGTCTCCGTTTGACCTTCATATACATCAATAACGTAACATAACGTAACCTAACCCAACCTATAACTTCGGCGGTAATATTTGACCACATTCCTGGCGAGTTGGCCTGTACGTCTCCGTTTGACCTTCATATACATCAATAACGTAATATAACGTAACCTAACCCAGCCTAACATCTCGGCCGTAATATTTGACATCATTCCTGGCGAGTTGGCTTCTCCGTCTCCGTGGGACCTTCATATACATCAATAACGTAATATAACCTAACCTAACCCAACCTAACATCTCGGCGGTAATATGTGACCAGATTCCTGGCGAGTTGGCCTCTACGTCTCCGTTTGACCTTCATATACATCAATAACGTAACATAACGTAACCTAACCCAACCTATAACTTCGGCGGTAATATTTGACCACATTCCTGGCGAGTTGGCCTGTACGTCTCCGTTTGACCTTCATATACATCAATAACGTAATATAACGTAACCTAACCCAGCCTATAATTTCGGCGGTATTATTTGACCACATTCCTGGCGAGTTGGCCTCTACGTCTCCGTTTGATCTTCATATACATCAATAACGTAATATAACCTAACCTAACCCAACCTAACATCTTGGCGGTAATATTTGACCACATTCCTGGCGAGTTGGCTTGTCTGTCTCCGTGAGACCTTTATATACATCAATAACGTAATATAACCTAACCTAACCCAACCTAACATCTCGCGGGTAATATTTGACATCATTCCTGGCGAGTCGGCCTCTACGTCTCCGTTTGACCTTCATATACATCAATAACGTAATATAACGTAAACTAACCCAACCTATCATCTCGGCGGTAATATTTGACCACATTCCTGGCGAGTTGGCTTCTCTGTCTCCGTGAGACCTTTATATACATCAATAACGTAATATAACCTAACCTAACCCAACCTAACATCTCGGCGGTAATATTTGACATCATTCCTGGCGAGTTGGCCTCTACGTCTCCGTTTGAGCTTCATATACATCAATGACGTAATATAACGTAACCTAACCCATCCTATCATCTCGGCGGCAATATTTGACATCATTCCTGGCGAGTTGGCCTCTACGTCTCCGTTTGACCTTCATATACATCCATAACGTAATATAACCTAACCTAACCCAACCTAAAATCTCGGGCGTAATATTTGACATCATTCCTGGCGAGTTGGCCTCTACGTCTCCGTTTGACCTTCATATACATCAATAACGTAATATAACCTAACCTAACCCAACCTAACATCTCGGCGGTAATATTTGACCACATTCCTGGCGAGTTGGCTTCTCCGTCTCCGTGGGACCTTCATATACATCAATAACGTAATATAACGCAACCTAACCCAACCTATCATCTCGGCGGCAATATTTGACCACATTCCTGGCGAGTTGGCTTCTCTGTCTCCGTGAGACCTTTATATACATCAATAACGTAATATAACCTAACCTAACCCAACCTAACATCTCGATGGTAATATTTGACATCATTCCTGGCGAGTTGGCCTCTACGTCTCCGTTTGAGCTTCATATACATCAATGACGTAATATAACGTAACCTAACCCATCCTATCATCTCGGCGGCAATATTTGACATCATTCCTGGCGAGTTGGCCTCTACGTCTCCGTTTGACCTTCATATACATCAATAACGTAATATAACCTAACCTAACCCAACCTAACATCTTGGCGGTAATATTTGACAACATTCCTGGCGAGTTGGCTTCTCCGTCTCCGTGGGACCTTCATATACATCAATAACGTAATATAACCTAACCTAACCCAACCTAACATTTCGGCGGTAATATTTGACCACATTCCTGGCGAGTTGGCCTCTACGTCTCCGTTTGATCTTCATATACATCAATAACGTAATATAACCTAACCTAACCCAACCTAACATCTTGGCGGTAATATTTGACCACATTCCTGGCGAGTTGGCTTCTCTGTCTCCGTGAGACCTTTATATACATCAATAACGTAATATAACCTAACCTAAACCAACCTAACATCTCGGCCGTAATATTTGACATCATTCCTGGCGAGATGGCTTCTCCGTCTCCGTGGGACCTTCATATACATCAATAACGTAATATAACCTAACCTAACCCAACCTAACATCTCCGCGGTAATATTTGACCACATTCCTGGCGAGTTGGCCTCTACGTCTCCGTTTGATCTTCATATACATCAATAACGTAATATAACCTAACCTAACCCAACCTAACATCTTGGAGGTAATATTTGACAACATTCCTGGCGAGTTGGCTTCTCCGTCTCCGTGGGACCTTCATATACATCAATAACGTAATATAACCTAACCTAACCCAACCTAACATCTCGGCCGTAATATTTGACATCATTCCTGGCGAGTTGGCCTCTACGTCTCCGTTTGACCTTCATATACATCAATAACGTAATATAACCTAACCTAACCCAACCTCACATCTCGGCGGTAATATTTGACAACATTCCTGGCGAGTTGGCTTCTCCGTCTCCGTGGGACCTTCATATACATCAATAACGTAATATAATGTAACCTAACCCAACCTATCATCTCGGCGGTTATATTTGACCACATTCCTGGCGAGTTGGCTTCTCTGTCTCCGTGAGACCTTTATATACACCAATAACGTAATATAACCTAACCTAACCCAACCTAACATCTCGGCCGTAATATTTGACGTCATTACTGGCGAGTTGGCCTCTACGTCTCCGTTTGACCATCATATACATCATTAACGTAATATACCGTAACCTAACCCAACCTATCATCTCGGCGGCAATATTTGACAACATTCCTGGCGAGTTGGCTTCTCTGTCTCCGTGAGACCTTTATATACATCAATAACGTAATATAACCTAACCTAAACCAACCTAACATCTCGGCCGTAATATTTGACATCATTCCTGGCGAGTTGGCCTCTACGTCTCCGTTTGACTTTTATATACATCAATAACGTAATATAACCTAACCTAACCCAACCTAACATCTCGGCGGTAATATTTGACCACATTCCTGGCGAGTTGGCTTCTCTGTCTCCGTGAGACCTTCATATACATGAATAACGTAATACAACCTAACCTAACCCAATCTAACATCTCGGCGGTAATATTTGACAACATTCCCAGCGAGTTGGCTTCTCCGTCTCCGTGGGAATTCATATACATCAATAACGTAATATAACCTAACCTAACCCAACCTAACATCTCGGCGGTAATATTTGACCACATTCCTGGCGAGTTGGCTTCTCTGTCTCCGTGAGACCTTTATATACATCAATAACGTAATATAACATAACCTAAACCAACCTAACATCTCGGCCGTAATATTTGACATCATTCCTGGCGAGTTGGCTTCTCCGTCTCCGTGGGACCTTCATATACATCAATAACGTAATATAACCTAACCTAACCCAACCTAACATCTCGGCGGTAATATGTGACCACATTCCTGGCGAGTTGGCCTCTACGTCTCCGTTTGACCTTCATATACATCAATAACGTAACATAACGTAACCTAACCCAACCTATAACTTCGGCGGTAATATTTGACCACATTCCTGGCGAGTTGGCCTGTACGTCTCCGTTTGACCTTCATATACATCAATAACGTAATATAACGTAACCTAACCCAGCCTATAATTTCGGCGGTATTATTTGACCACATTCCTGGCGAGTTGGCCTCTACGTCTCCGTTTGATCTTCATATACATCAATAACGTAATATAACCTAACCTAACCCAACCTAACATCTCGGCGGTAATATTTGACCACATTCCTGGCGAGTTGGCTTGTCTGTCTCCGTGAGACCTTTATATACATCAATAACGTAATATAACCTAACCTAACCCAACCTAACATCTCGCGGGTAATATTTGACATCATTTCTGGCGAGTTGGCCTCTACGTCTCCGTTTGACCTTCATATACATCAATAACGTAATATAACGTAAACTAACCCAACCTATCATCTCGGCGGTAATATTTGACCACATTCCTGGCGAGTTGGCTCCTCTGTCTCCGTGAGACCTTTATATACATCAATAACGTAATATAACCTAACCTAAACCAACCTAACATCTCGGCCGTAATATTTGACATCATTCCTGGCGAGTTGGCTTCTCCGTCTCCGTGGGACCTTCATATACATCAATAACGTAATATAACCTAACCTAACCCAACCTAACATCTCGGCGGTAATATTTGACCACATTCCTGGCGAGTTGGCTCCTCCGTCTCCGTGGGACCTTCATATACATCAATAACGTAATATAACGCAACCTAACCCAACCTATCATCTCGGCGGCAATATTTGGCATCATTCCTGGCGAGTTGGCCTCTACGTCTCCGTTTGAGCCTCATATACATCAATGACGTAATATAACGTAACCTAACCCATCCTATCATCTCGGCGGCAATATTTGACAACATTCCTGGCGAGTTGGCCTCTACGTCTCCGTTTGACCTTCATATACATCAATAACGTAATATAACCTAACCTAACCCAACCTATCATCTCGGCGGTAATACTTGACAACATTCCTGTCTAGTTGGCCTCTACGTCTCCGTTTGACCTTCATATACATCAATAACGTAATATAATGTAACCTAATCCAACCTATCATCTCGGCGGTTATATTTGAACACATTCCTGGCGAGTTGTCTTGTCTGTCTCCGTGAGACCTTTATATACATCAATAACGTAATATAACTTAACCTAACCCAACCTAACATCTCGCGGGTAATATTTGACATCATTCCTGGCGAGTTGGCCTCTACGTCTCCGTTTGACCTTCATATACATCAATAACGTAATATAACGTAAACTAACCCAACCTATCATCTCGGCGGTAGTATTTGACCACATTTCTGGCGAGTTGGCTTCTCTGTCTCCGTGAGACCTTTATATACATCAATAACGTAATATAACATAACCTAAACCAACCTAACATCTCGGCCGTAATATTTGACATCATTCCTGGCGAGTTGGCTTCTCCGTCTCCGTGGGACCTTCATATACATCAATAACGTAATATAACCTAACCTAACCCAACCTAACATCTCGGCGGTAATATGTGACCACATTCCTGGCGAGTTGGCCTCTACGTCTCCGTTTGACCTTCATATACATCAATAACGTAACATAACGTAACCTAACCCAACCTATCATCTCGGCGGTAATATTTGACCACATTCCTGGCGAGTTGGCTCCTCTGTCTCCGTGAGACCTTTATATACATCAATAACGTAATATAACCTAACCTAACCCAACCTAACATCTCGGCGGTAATATTTGACATCATTCCTGGCGAGTTGGCCTCTACGTCTCCGTTTGAGCTTCATATACATCAATGACGTAATATAACGTAACCTAACCCATCCTATCATCTCGGCGGCAATATTTGACATCATTCCTGGCGAGTTGGCCTCTACGTCTCCGTTTGACCTTCATATACATCAATAACGTAATATAACCTAACCTAACCCAACCTAACATCTCGGCCGTAATATTTGACATCATTCCTGGCGAGTTGGCCTCTACGTCTCCGTTTGACCTTCATATACATCAATAACGTAATATAACCTAACCTAACCCAACCTAACATCTCGGCGGTAATATTTGACCACATTCCTGGCGAGTTGGCTTCTCCGTCTCCGTGGGACCTTCATATACATCAATAACGTAATATAACGCAACCTAACCCAACCTATCATCTCGGCGGCAATATTTGACCACATTCCTGGCGAGTTGGCTTCTCTGTCTCCGTGAGACCTTTATATACATCAATAACGTAATATAACCTAACCTAACCCAACCTAACATCTCGGCGGTAATATTTGACATCATTCCTGGCGAGTTGGCCTCTACGTCTCCGTTTGAGCTTCATATACATCAATGACGTAATATAACGTAACCTAACCCATCCTATCATCTCGGCGGCAATATTTGACATCATTCCTGGCGAGTTGGCCTCTACGTCTCCGTTTGACCTTCATATACATCAATAACGTAATATAACCTAACCTAACCCAACCTAACATCTTGGCGGTAATATTTGACAACATTCCTGGCGAGTTGTCTTCTCCGTCTCCGTGGGACCTTCATATACATCAATAACGTAATATAACCTAACCTAACCCAACCTAACATTTCGGCGGTAATATTTGACCACATTCCTTGCGAGTTGGCCTCTACGTCTCCGTTTGATCTTCATATACATCAATAACGTAATATAACCTAACCTAACCCAACCTAACATCTTGGCGGTAATATTTGACAACATTCCTGGCGAGTTGTCTTCTCCGTCTCCGTGGGACCTTCATATACATCAATAACGTAATATAACCTAACCTAACCCAACCTAACATCTCGGCGGTAATATGTGACCACATTCCTGGCGAGTTGGCCTCTACGTCTCCGTTTGACCTTCATATACATCAATAACGTAACATAACGTAACCTAACCCAACCTATAACTTCGGCGGTAATATTTGACCACATTCCTGGCGAGTTGGCCTGTACGTCTCCGTTTGACCTTCATATACATCAATAACGTAATATAACGTAACCTAACCCAGCCTATAATTTCGGCGGTATTATTTGACCACATTCCTGGCGAGTTGGCCTCTACGTCCCCGTTTGATCTTCATATACATCAATAACGTAATATAACCTAACCTAACCCAACCTAACATCTTGGCGGTAATATTTGACCACATTCCTGGCGAGTTGGCTTGTCTGTCTCCGTGAGACCTTTATATACATCAATAACGTAATATAACCTAACCTAACCCAACCTAACATCTCGCGGGTAATATTTGACATCATTCCTGGCGAGTTGGCCTCTACGTCTCCGTTTGAGCTTCATATACATCAATGACGTAATATAACGTAACCTAACCCATCCTATCATCTCGGCGGCAATATTTGACATCATTCCTGGCGAGTTGGCCTCTACGTCTCCGTTTGACCTTCATATACATCAATAACGTAATATAACCTAACCTAACCCAACCTAACATCTCGGCCGTAATATTTGACATCATTCCTGGCGAGTTGGCCTCTACGTCTCCGTTTGACCTTCATATACATCAATAACGTAATATAACCTAACCTAACCCAACCTAACATCTCGGCGGTAATATTTGACCACATTCCTGGCGAGTTGGCTTCTCCGTCTCCGTGGGACCTTTATATACATCAATAACGTAATATAACCTAACCTAAACCAACCTAACATCTCGGCCGTAATATTTGACATCATTCCTGGCGAGTTGGCCTCTACGTCTCCGTTTGACTTTTATATACATCAATAACGTAATATAACCTAACCTAACCCAACCTAACATCTCGGCGGTAATATTTGACCACATTCCTGGCGAGTTGGCTTCTCTGTCTCCGTGAGACCTTCATATACATGAATAACGTAATACAACCTAACCTAACCCAATCTAACATCTCGGCGGTAATATTTGACAACATTCCCAGCGAGTTGGCTTCTCCGTCTCCGTGGGAATTCATATACATCAATAACGTAATATAACCTAACCTAACCCAACCTAACATCTCGGCGGTAATATTTGACCACATTCCTGGCGAGTTGGCTTCTCTGTCTCCGTGAGACCTTTATATACATCAATAACGTAATATAACATAACCTAAACCAACCTAACATCTCGGTCGTAATATTTGACATCATTCCTGGCGAGTTGGCTTCTCCGTCTCCGTGGGACCTTCATATACATCAATAACGTAATATAACCTAACCTAACCCAACCTAACATCTCGGCGGTAATATGTGACCACATTCCTGGCGAGTTGGCCTCTACGTCTCCGTTTGACCTTCATATACATCAATAACGTAACATAACGTAACCTAACCCAACCTATAACTTCGGCGGTAATATTTGACCACATTCCTGGCGAGTTGGCCTGTACGTCTCCGTTTGACCTTCATATACATCAATAACGTAATATAACGTAACCTAACCCAGCCTATAATTTCGGCGGTATTATTTGACCACATTCCTGGCGAGTTGGCCTCTACGTCTCCGTTTGATCTTCATATACATCAATAACGTAATATAACCTAACCTAACCCAACCTAACATCTCGGCGGTAATATTTGACCACATTCCTGGCGAGTTGGCTTGTCTGTCTCCGTGAGACCTTTATATACATCAATAACGTAATATAACTTAACCTAACCCAACCTAACATCTCGCGGGTAATATTTGACATCATTCCTGGCGAGTTGGCCTCTACGTCTCCGTTTGACCTTCATATACATCAATAACGTAATATAACGTAAACTAACCCAACCTATCATCTCGGCGGTAATATTTGACCACATTCCTGGCGAGTTGGCTCCTCTGTCTCCGTGAGACCTTTATATACATCAATAACGTAATATAACCTAACCTAAACCAACCTAACATCTCGGCCGTAATATTTGACATCATTCCTGGCGAGTTGGCTTCTCCGTCTCCGTGGGACCTTCATATACATCAATAACGTAATATAACCTAACCTAACCCAACCTAACATCTCGGCGGTAATATTTGACCACATTCCTGGCGAGTTGGCTTCTCCGTCTCCGTGGGACCTTCATATACATCAATAACGTAATATAACGCAACCTAACCCAACCTATCATCTCGGCGGCAATATTTGGCATCATTCCTGGCGAGTTGGCCTCTACGTCTCCGTTTGAGCCTCATATACATCAATGACGTAATATAACGTAACCTAACCCATCCTATCATCTCGGCGGCAATATTTGACAACATTCCTGGCGAGTTGGCCTCTACGTCTCCGTTTGACCTTCATATACATCAATAACGTAATATAACCTAACCTAACCCAACCTATCATCTCGGCGGTAATACTTGACAACATTCCTGTCTAGTTGGCCTCTACGTCTCCGTTTGACCTTCATATACATCAATAACGTAATATAATGTAACCTAATCCAACCTATCATCTCGGCGGTTATATTTGAACACATTCCTGGCGAGTTGTCTTGTCTGTCTCCGTGAGACCTTTATATACATCAATAACGTAATATAACTTAACCTAACCCAACCTAACATCTCGCGGGTAATATTTGACATCATTCCTGGCGAGTTGGCCTCTACGTCTCCGTTTGACCTTCATATACATCAATAACGTAATATAACGTAAACTAACCCAACCTATCATCTCGGCGGTAGTATTTGACCACATTCCTGGCGAGTTGGCTTCTCTGTCTCCGTGAGACCTTTATATACATCAATAACGTAATATAACATAACCTAAACCAACCTAACATCTCGGCCGTAATATTTGACATCATTCCTGGCGAGTTGGCTTCTCCGTCTCCGTGGGACCTTCATATACATCAATAACGTAATATAACCTAACCTAACCCAACCTAACATCTCGGCGGTAATATGTGACCACATTCCTGGCGAGTTGGCCTCTACGTCTCCGTTTGACCTTCATATACATCAATAACGTAACATAACGTAACCTAACCCAACCTATCATCTCGGCGGTAATATTTGACCACATTCCTGGCGAGTTGGCTCCTCTGTCTCCGTGAGACCTTTATATACATCAATAACGTAATATAACCTAACCTAACCCAACCTAACATCTCGGCGGTAATATTTGACATCATTCCTGGCGAGTTGGCCTCTACGTCTCCGTTTGACCTTCATATACATCAATAACGTAATATAACGTAAACTAACCCAACCTATCATCTCGGCGGTAGTATTTGACCACATTCCTGGCGAGTTGGCTTCTCTGTCTCCGTGAGACCTTTATATACATCAATAACGTAATATAACCTAACCTAACCCAACCTAACATCTTGGCGGTAATATTTGACAACATTCCTGGCGAGTTGTCTTCTCCGTCTCCGTGGGACCTTCATATACATCAATAACGTAATATAACCTAACCTAACCCAACCTAACATCTCGGCGGTAATATGTGACCACATTCCTGGCGAGTTGGCCTCTACGTCTCCGTTTGACCTTCATATACATCAATAACGTAACATAACGTAACCTAACCCAACCTATAACTTCGGCGGTAATATTTGACCACATTCCTGGCGAGTTGGCCTGTACGTCTCCGTTTGACCTTCATATACATCAATAACGTAATATAACGTAACCTAACCCAGCCTATAATTTCGGCGGTATTATTTGACCACATTCCTGGCGAGTTGGCCTCTACGTCCCCGTTTGATCTTCATATACATCAATAACGTAATATAACCTAACCTAACCCAACCTAACATCTTGGCGGTAATATTTGACCACATTCCTGGCGAGTTGGCTTGTCTGTCTCCGTGAGACCTTTATATACATCAATAACGTAATATAACCTAACCTAACCCAACCTAACATCTCGCGGGTAATATTTGACATCATTCCTGGCGAGTTGGCCTCTACGTCTCCGTTTGAGCTTCATATACATCAATGACGTAATATAACGTAACCTAACCCATCCTATCATCTCGGCGGCAATATTTGACATCATTCCTGGCGAGTTGGCCTCTACGTCTCCGTTTGACCTTCATATACATCAATAACGTAATATAACCTAACCTAACCCAACCTAACATCTCGGCCGTAATATTTGACATCATTCCTGGCGAGTTGGCCTCTACGTCTCCGTTTGACCTTCATATACATCAATAACGTAATATAACCTAACCTAACCCAACCTAACATCTCGGCGGTAATATTTGACCACATTCCTGGCGAGTTGGCTTCTCCGTCTCCGTGGGACCTTTATATACATCAATAACGTAATATAACCTAACCTAAACCAACCTAACATCTCGGCCGTAATATTTGACATCATTCCTGGCGAGTTGGCCTCTACGTCTCCGTTTGACTTTTATATACATCAATAACGTAATATAACCTAACCTAACCCAACCTAACATCTCGGCGGTAATATTTGACCACATTCCTGGCGAGTTGGCTTCTCTGTCTCCGTGAGACCTTCATATACATGAATAACGTAATACAACCTAACCTAACCCAATCTAACATCTCGGCGGTAATATTTGACAACATTCCCAGCGAGTTGGCTTCTCCGTCTCCGTGGGAATTCATATACATCAATAACGTAATATAACCTAACCTAACCCAACCTAACATCTCGGCGGTAATATTTGACCACATTCCTGGCGAGTTGGCTTCTCTGTCTCCGTGAGACCTTTATATACATCAATAACGTAATATAACATAACCTAAACCAACCTAACATCTCGGTCGTAATATTTGACATCATTCCTAGCGAGTTGGCTTCTCCGTCTCCGTGGGACCTTCATATACATCAATAACGTAATATAACCTAACCTAACCCAACCTAACATCTCGGCGGTAATATGTGACCACATTCCTGGCGAGTTGGCCTCTACGTCTCCGTTTGACCTTCATATACATCAATAACGTAACATAACGTAACCTAACCCAACCTATAACTTCGGCGGTAATATTTGACCACATTCCTGGCGAGTTGGCCTGTACGTCTCCGTTTGACCTTCATATACATCAATAACGTAATATAACGTAACCTAACCCAGCCTATAATTTCGGCGGTATTATTTGACCACATTCCTGGCGAGTTGGCCTCTACGTCTCCGTTTGATCTTCATATACATCAATAACGTAATATAACCTAACCTAACCCAACCTAACATCTCGGCGGTAATATTTGACCACATTCCTGGCGAGTTGGCTTGTCTGTCTCCGTGAGACCTTTATATACATCAATAACGTAATATAACCTAACCTAACCCAACCTAACATCTCGCGGGTAATATTTGACATCATTCCTGGCGAGTTGGCCTCTACGTCTCCGTTTGACCTTCATATACATCAATAACGTAATATAACGTAAACTAACCCAACCTATCATCTCGGCGGTAATATTTGACCACATTCCTGGCGAGTTGGCTCCTCTGTCTCCGTGAGACCTTTATATACATCAATAACGTAATATAACCTAACCTAAACCAACCTAACATCTCGGCCGTAATATTTGACATCATTCCTGGCGAGTTGGCTTCTCCGTCTCCGTGGGACCTTCATATACATCAATAACGTAATATAACCTAACCTAACCCAACCTAACATCTCGGCGGTAATATTTGACCACATTCCTGGCGAGTTGGCTTCTCCGTCTCCGTGGGACCTTCATATACATCAATAACGTAATATAACGCAACCTAACCCAACCTATCATCTCGGCGGCAATATTTGGCATCATTCCTGGCGAGTTGGCCTCTACGTCTCCGTTTGAGCCTCATATACATCAATGACGTAATATAACGTAACCTAACCCATCCTATCATCTCGGCGGCAATATTTGACAACATTCCTGGCGAGTTGGCCTCTACGTCTCCGTTTGACCTTCATATACATCAATAACGTAATATAACCTAACCTAACCCAACCTATCATCTCGGCGGTAATACTTGACAACATTCCTGTCTAGTTGGCCTCTACGTCTCCGTTTGACCTTCATATACATCAATAACGTAATATAATGTAACCTAATCCAACCTATCATCTCGGCGGTTATATTTGAACACATTCCTGGCGAGTTGTCTTGTCTGTCTCCGTGAGACCTTTATATACATCAATAACGTAATATAACTTAACCTAACCCAACCTAACATCTCGCGGGTAATATTTGACATCATTCCTGGCGAGTTGGCCTCTACGTCTCCGTTTGACCTTCATATACATCAATAACGTAATATAACGTAAACTAACCCAACCTATCATCTCGGCGGTAGTATTTGACCACATTCCTGGCGAGTTGGCTTCTCTGTCTCCGTGAGACCTTTATATACATCAATAACGTAATATAACATAACCTAAACCAACCTAACATCTCGGCCGTAATATTTGACATCATTCCTGGCGAGTTGGCTTCTCCGTCTCCGTGGGACCTTCATATACATCAATAACGTAATATAACCTAACCTAACCCAACCTAACATCTCGGCGGTAATATGTGACCACATTCCTGGCGAGTTGGCCTCTACGTCTCCGTTTGACCTTCATATACATCAATAACGTAACATAACGTAACCTAACCCAACCTATCATCTCGGCGGTAATATTTGACCACATTCCTGGCGAGTTGGCTCCTCTGTCTCCGTGAGACCTTTATATACATCAATAACGTAATATAACCTAACCTAACCCAACCTAACATCTCGGCGGTAATATTTGACATCATTCCTGGCGAGTTGGCCTCTACGTCTCCGTTTGAGCTTCATATACATCAATGACGTAATATAACGTAACCTAACCCATCCTATCATCTCGGCGGCAATATTTGACATCATTCCTGGCGAGTTGGCCTCTACGTCTCCGTTTGACCTTCATATACATCAATAACGTAATATAACCTAACCTAACCCAACCTAACATCTTGGCGGTAATATTTGACAACATTCCTGGCGAGTTGTCTTCTCCGTCTCCGTGGGACCTTCATATACATCAATAACGTAATATAACCTAACCTAACCCAACCTAACATTTCGGCGGTAATATTTGACCACATTCCTTGCGAGTTGGCCTCTACGTCTCCGTTTGATCTTCATATACATCAATAACGTAATATAACCTAACCTAACCCAACCTAACATCTTGGCGGTAATATTTGACAACATTCCTGGCGAGTTGTCTTCTCCGTCTCCGTGGGACCTTCATATACATCAATAACGTAATATAACCTAACCTAACCCAACCTAACATCTCGGCGGTAATATGTGACCACATTCCTGGCGAGTTGGCCTCTACGTCTCCGTTTGACCTTCATATACATCAATAACGTAACATAACGTAACCTAACCCAACCTATAACTTCGGCGGTAATATTTGACCACATTCCTGGCGAGTTGGCCTGTACGTCTCCGTTTGACCTTCATATACATCAATAACGTAATATAACGTAACCTAACCCAGCCTATAATTTCGGCGGTATTATTTGACCACATTCCTGGCGAGTTGGCCTCTACGTCCCCGTTTGATCTTCATATACATCAATAACGTAATATAACCTAACCTAACCCAACCTAACATCTTGGCGGTAATATTTGACCACATTCCTGGCGAGTTGGCTTGTCTGTCTCCGTGAGACCTTTATATACATCAATAACGTAATATAACCTAACCTAACCCAACCTAACATCTCGCGGGTAATATTTGACATCATTCCTGGCGAGTTGGCCTCTACGTCTCCGTTTGAGCTTCATATACATCAATGACGTAATATAACGTAACCTAACCCATCCTATCATCTCGGCGGCAATATTTGACATCATTCCTGGCGAGTTGGCCTCTACGTCTCCGTTTGACCTTCATATACATCAATAACGTAATATAACCTAACCTAACCCAACCTAACATCTCGGCCGTAATATTTGACATCATTCCTGGCGAGTTGGCCTCTACGTCTCCGTTTGACCTTCATATACATCAATAACGTAATATAACCTAACCTAACCCAACCTAACATCTCGGCGGTAATATTTGACCACATTCCTGGCGAGTTGGCTTCTCCGTCTCCGTGGGACCTTCATATACATCAATAACGTAATATAACGCAACCTAACCCAACCTATCATCTCGGCGGCAATATTTGACCACATTCCTGGCGAGTTGGCTTCTCTGTCTCCGTGAGACCTTTATATACATCAATAACGTAATATAACCTAACCTAACCCAACCTAACATCTCGGCGGTAATATTTGACATCATTCCTGGCGAGTTGGCCTCTACGTCTCCGTTTGAGCTTCATATACATCAATGACGTAATATAACGTAACCTAACCCATCCTATCATCTCGGCGGCAATATTTGACATCATTCCTGGCGAGTTGGCCTCTACGTCTCCGTTTGACCTTCATATACATCAATAACGTAATATAACCTAACCTAACCCAACCTAACATCTTGGCGGTAATATTTGACAACATTCCTGGCGAGTTGGCTTCTCCGTCTCCGTGGGACCTTCATATACATCAATAACGTAATATAACCTAACCTAACCCAACCTAACATTTCGGCGGTAATATTTGACCACATTCCTGGCGAGTTGGCCTCTACGTCTCCGTTTGATCTTCATATACATCAATAACGTAATATAACCTAACCTAACCCAACCTAACATCTTGGCGGTAATATTTGACCACATTCCTGGCGAGTTGGCTTCTCCGTCTCCGTGGGACCTTCATATACATCAATAACGTAATATAACGCAACCTAACCCAACCTATCATCTCGGCGGCAATATTTGACCACATTCCTGGCGAGTTGGCTTCTCTGTCTCCGTGAGACCTTTATATACATCAATAACGTAATATAACCTAACCTAACCCAACCTAACATCTCGGCGGTAATATTTGACATCATTCCTGGCGAGTTGGCCTCTACGTCTCCGTTTGAGCTTCATATACATCAATGACGTAATATAACGTAACCTAACCCATCCTATCATCTCGGCGGCAATATTTGACATCATTCCTGGCGAGTTGGCCTCTACGTCTCCGTTTGACCTTCATATACATCAATAACGTAATATAACCTAACCTAACCCAACCTAACATCTTGGCGGTAATATTTGACAACATTCCTGGCGAGTTGGCTTCTCCGTCTCCGTGGGACCTTCATATACATCAATAACGTAATATAACCTAACCTAACCCAACCTAACATTTCGGCGGTAATATTTGACCACATTCCTGGCGAGTTGGCCTCTACGTCTCCGTTTGATCTTCATATACATCAATAACGTAATATAACCTAACCTAACCCAACCTAACATCTTGGCGGTAATATTTGACCACATTCCTGGCGAGTTGGCTTGTCTGTCTCCGTGAGACCTTTATATACATCAATAACGTAATATAACCTAACCTAACCCAACCTAACATCTCGCGGGTAATATTTGACATCATTCCTGGCGAGTTGGCCTCTACGTCTCCGTTTGACCTTCATATACATCAATAACGTAATATAACGTAAACTAACCCAACCTATCATCTCGGCGGTAATATTTGACCACATTCCTGGCGAGTTGGCTTCTCTGTCTCCGTGAGACCTTTATATACATCAATAACGTAATATAACCTAACCTAACCCAACCTAACATCTCGGCGGTAATATTTGACATCATTCCTGGCGAGTTGGCCTCTACGTCTCCGTTTGACCTTCATATACATCAATAACGTAATGTAACGTAAACTAACCCAACCTATCATCTCGGCGGTAATATTTGACCACATTCCTGGCGAGTTGGCTTCTCTGTCTCCGTGAGACATTTATATACATCAATAACGTAATATAACGTAACCTAACCCATCCTATCATCTCGGCGGCAATATTTGACATCATTCCTGGCGAGTTGGCCTCTACGTCTCCGTTTGACCTTCATATACATCAATAACGTAATATAACCTAACCTAACCCAACCTAACATCTCGGCCGTAATATTTGACATCATTCCTGGCGAGTTGGCCTCTACGTCTCCGTTTGACCTTCATATACATCAATAACGTAATATAACCTAACCTAACCCAACCTAACATCTCGGCGGTAATATTTGACCACATTCCTGGCGAGTTGGCTTCTCCGTCTCCGTGGGAACTTCATATACATCAATAACGTAATATAACGCAACCTAACCCAACCTATCATCTCGGCGGCAATATTTGACCACATTCCTGGCGAGTTGGCTTCTCTGTCTCCGTGAGACCTTTATATACATCAATAACGTAATATAACCTAACCTAACCCAACCTAACATCTCGGCGGTAATATTTGACATCATTCCTGGCGAGTTGGCCTCTACGTCTCCGTTTGAGCTTCATATACATCAATGACGTAATATAACGTAACCTAACCCATCCTATCATCTCGGCGGCAATATTTGACATCATTCCTGGCGAGTTGGCCTCTACGTCTCCGTTTGACCTTCATATACATCAATAACGTAATATAACCTAACCTAACCCAACCTAACATCTTGGCGGTAATATTTGACAACATTCCTGGCGAGTTGGCTTCTCCGTCTCCGTGGGACCTTCATATACATCAATAACGTAATATAACCTAACCTAACCCAACCTAACATTTCGGCGGTAATATTTGACCACATTCCTGGCGAGTTGGCCTCTACGTCTCCGTTTGATCTTCATATACATCAATAACGTAATATAACCTAACCTAACCCAACCTAACATCTTGGCGGTAATATTTGACCACATTCCTGGCGAGTTGGCTTCTCCGTCTCCGTGGGACCTTCATATACATCAATAACGTAATATAACGCAACCTAACCCAACCTATCATCTCGGCGGCAATATTTGACCACATTCCTGGCGAGTTGGCTTCTCTGTCTCCGTGAGACCTTTATATACATCAATAACGTAATATAACCTAACCTAACCCAACCTAACATCTCGGCGGTAATATTTGACATCATTCCTGGCGAGTTGGCCTCTACGTCTCCGTTTGAGCTTCATATACATCAATGACGTAATATAACGTAACCTAACCCATCCTATCATCTCGGCGGCAATATTTGACATCATTCCTGGCGAGTTGGCCTCTACGTCTCCGTTTGACCTTCATATACATCAATAACGTAATATAACCTAACCTAACCCAACCTAACATCTTGGCGGTAATATTTGACAACATTCCTGGCGAGTTGGCTTCTCCGTCTCCGTGGGACCTTCATATACATCAATAACGTAATATAACCTAACCTAACCCAACCTAACATTTCGGCGGTAATATTTGACCACATTCCTGGCGAGTTGGCCTCTACGTCTCCGTTTGATCTTCATATACATCAATAACGTAATATAACCAAACCTAACCCAACCTAACATCTTGGCGGTAATATTTGACCACATTCCTGGCGAGTTGGCTTGTCTGTCTCCGTGAGACCTTTATATACATCAATAACGTAATATAACCTAACCTAACCCAACCTAACATCTCGCGGGTAATATTTGACATCATTCCTGGCGAGTTGGCCTCTACGTCTCCGTTTGACCTTCATATACATCAATAACGTAATATAACGTAAACTAACCCAACCTATCATCTCGGCGGTAATATTTGACCACATTCCTGGCGAGTTGGCTTCTCTGTCTCCGTGAGACCTTTATATACATCAATAACGTAATATAACCTAACCTAACCCAACCTAACATCTCGGCGGTAATATTTGACATCATTCCTGGCGAGTTGGCCTCTACGTCTCCGTTTGACCTTCATATACATCAATAACGTAATGTAACGTAAACTAACCCAACCTATCATCTCGGCGGTAATATTTGACCACATTCCTGGCGAGTTGGCTTCTCTGTCTCCGTGAGACATTTATATACATCAATAACGTAATATAACGTAACCTAACCCATCCTATCATCTCGGCGGCAATATTTGACATCATTCCTGGCGAGTTGGCCTCTACGTCTCCGTTTGACCTTCATATACATCAATAACGTAATATAACCTAACCTAACCCAACCTAACATCTCGGCCGTAATATTTGACATCATTCCTGGCGAGTTGGCCTCTACGTCTCCGTTTGACCTTCATATACATCAATAACGTAATATAACCTAACCTAACCCAACCTAACATCTCGGCGGTAATATTTGACCACATTCCTGGCGAGTTGGCTTCTCCGTCTCCGTGGGAACTTCATATACATCAATAACGTAATATAACGCAACCTAACCCAACCTATCATCTCGGCGGCAATATTTGACCACATTCCTGGCGAGTTGGCTTCTCTGTCTCCGTGAGACCTTTATATACATCAATAACGTAATATAACCTAACCTAACCCAACCTAACATCTCGGCGGTAATATTTGACATCATTCCTGGCGAGTTGGCCTCTACGTCTCCGTGGGACCTTCATATACATCAATAACGTAATATAACCTAACCTAACCCAACCTAACATCTCGGCCGTAATATTTGACATCATTCCTGGCGAGTTGGCCTCTACGTCTCCGTTTGACCTTCATATACATCAATAACGTAATATAACCTAACCTAACCCAACCTAACATCTCGGCGGTAATATTTGACCACATTCCTGGCGAGTTGGCTTCTCCGTCTCCGTGGGACCTTCATATACATCAATAACGTAATATAACGCAACCTAACCCAACCTATCATCTCGGCGGCAATATTTGACCACATTCCTGGCGAGTTGGCTTCTCTGTCTCCGTGAGACCTTTATATACATCAATAACGTAATATAACCTAACCTAACCCAACCTAACATCTCGGCGGTAATATTTGACATCATTCCTGGCGAGTTGGCCTCTACGTCTCCGTTTGAGCTTCATATACATCAATGACGTAATATAACGTAACCTAACCCATCCTATCATCTCGGCGGCAATATTTGACATCATTCCTGGCGAGTTGGCCTCTACGTCTCCGTTTGACCTTCATATACATCAATAACGTAATATAACCTAACCTAACCCAACCTAACATCTTGGCGGTAATATTTGACAACATTCCTGGCGAGTTGGCTTCTCCGTCTCCGTGGGACCTTCATATACATCAATAACGTAATATAACCTAACCTAACCCAACCTAACATTTCGGCGGTAATATTTGACCACATTCCTGGCGAGTTGGCCTCTACGTGTCCGTTTGATCTTCATATACATCAATAACGTAATATAACCTAACCTAACCCAACCTAACATCTTGGCGGTAATATTTGACAACATTCCTGGCGAGTTGGCTTCTCCGCCTCCGTGGGACCTTCATATACATCAATAACGTAATATAACCTAACCTAACCCAACCTAACATCTCGGCCGTAATATTTGACATCATTCCTGGCGAGTTGGCCTCTACGTCTCCGTTTGACCTTCATATACATCAATAACGTAATATAACCTAACCTAACCCAACCTAACATCTCGGCGGTAATATTTGACCACATTCCTGGCGAGTTGGCTTCTCCGTCTCCGTGGGACCTTCATATACATCAATAACGTAATATAACGCAACCTAACCCAACCTATCATCTCGGCGGCAATATTTGACCACATTCCTGGCGAGTTGGCTTCTCTGTCTCCGTGAGACCTTTATATACATCAATAACGTAATATAACCTAACCTAACCCAACCTAACATCTCGGCGGTAATATTTGACATCATTCCTGGCGAGTTGGCCTCTACGTCTCCGTTTGAGCTTCATATACATCAATGACGTAATATAACGTAACCTAACCCATCCTATCATCTCGGCGGCAATATTTGACATCATTCCTGGCGTGTTGGCCTCTACGTCTCCGTTTGACCTTCATATACATCAATAACGTAATATAACCTAACTTAACCCAACCTAACATCTTGGCGGTAATATTTGACAACATTCCTGGCGAGTTGTCTTCTCCGTCTCCGTGGGACCTTCATATACATCAATAACGTAATATAACCTAACCTAACCCAACCTAACATTTCGGCGGTAATATTTGACCACATTCCTGGCGAGTTGGCCTCTACGTCTCCGTTTGATCTTCATATACATCAATAACGTAATATAACCTAACCTAACCCAACCTAACATCTCGGCCGTAATATTTGACATCATTCCTGGCGAGTTGGCCTCTACGTCTTCGTTTGACCTTCATATACAGCAATAACGTAATATAACCTAACCTAACCCAACCTAACATCTCGGCCGTAATATTTGACATCATTCCTGGCGAGTTGGCCTCTACGTCTTCGTTTGACCTTCATATACATCAATAACGTAATATAACCTAACCTAACCCAACCTCACATCTCGGCGGTAATATTTGACAACATTCCTGGCGAGTTGGCTTCTCCGTCTCCGTGGGACCTTCATATACATCAATAACGTAATATAACCTAACCTAACCCAACCTAACATCTCGGCGGTAATATTTGACATCATTCCTGGCGAGTTGGCCTCTACGTCTCCGTTTGAGCTTCATATACATCAATGACGTAATATAACGTAACCTAACCCATCCTATCATCTCGGCGGCAATATTTGACAACATTCCTGGCGAGTTGGCCTCTACGTCTCCGTTTGACCTTCATATACATCAATAACGTAATATAACGTAAACTAACCCAACCTAACATCTTGGCGGTAATATTTGACAACATTCCTGGCGAGTTGGGTTCTCCGTCTCCGTGGGACCTTCATATACATCAATAACGTAATATAACCTAACCTAACCCAACCTAACATCTCGGCCGTAATATTTGACATCATTCCTGGCGAGTTGGCCTCTACGTCTCCGTTTGAGCTTCATATACATCAATGACGTAATATCACGTAACCTAACCCATCCTATCATCTCGGCGGCAATATTTGACAACATTCCTGGCGAGTTGGCCTCTACGTCTCCGTTTGACCTTCATATACATCAATAACGTAATATAAACTAACCTAACCCAACCTATCATCTCGGCGGTAATATTTGACAACATTCCTGGCTAGTTGGCCTCTACGTCTCCGTTTGACCTTCATATACATCAATAACGTAATATAACGTAAACTAACCCAACCTATCATCTCGGCTGTAATATTTGACAACATTCCTGTCTAGGTGGCCTCTACGTCTCCGTTTGACCTTCATATACATCAATAACGTAATATAATGTAACCTAATCCAACCTATCATCTCGGCGGTTATATTTGACCACATACCTGGCGAGTTGGCTTGTCTGTCTCCGTGAGACCTTTATATACATCAATAACGTAATATAACCTAACCTAACCCAACCTAACATCTCGCGGATAATATTTGACATCATTCCTGGCGAGTTGGCCTCTACGTCTCCGTTTGACCTTCATATACATCAATAACGTAATATAACGTAAACTAACCCAACCTATCATCTCGGCGGTAATATTTGACAACATTCCTGTCTAGTTGGCCTCTACGTCTCCGTTTGACCTTCATATACATCAATAACGTAATATAATGTAACCTAATCCAACCTATCATCTCGGCGGTTATATTTGACCACATTCCTGGCGAGTTGGCTTGTCTGTCTCCGTGAGACCTTTATATACATCAATAACGTAATATAACCTAACCTAACCCAACCTAACATCTCGCGGGTAAAATTTGACATCATTCCTGGCGAGTTGGCCTCTACGTCTCCGTTTGACCTTCATATACATCAATAACGTAATATAACGTAAACTAACCCAACCTATCATCTCGGCGGTAATATTTGACCACATTCCTGGCGAGTTGGCTTCTCTGTCTCCGTGAGACCTTTATATACATCAATAACGTAATATAACCTAACCTAAACCAACCTAACATCTCGGCCGTAATATTTGACATCATTCCTGGCGAGTTGGCTTCTCCGTCTCCGTGGGACCTTCATATACATCAATAACGTAATATAACCTAACCTATCCCAACCTAACATCTCGGCGGTAATATTTGACCACATTCCTGGCGAGTTGGCTTCTCCGTCTCCGTGGGACCTTCATATACATCAATAACGTAATATAACGCAACCTAACCCAACCTATCATCTCGGCGGCAATATTTGACAACATTCCTGGCGAGTTGGCTTCTCCGTCTCCGTGGGACCTTCATATACATCAATAACGTAATATAACCTAACCTAAACCAACCTAACATCTCGGCGGTAATATGTGACCACATTCCTGGCGAGTTGGCCTCTACGTCTCCGTTTGACCTTCATATACATCAATAACGTAACATAACGTAACCTAACCCAACCTATAACTTCGGCGGTAATATTTGACATCATTCCTGGCGAGTTGGCCTCTACGTCTCCGTTTGAGCTTCATATACATCAATGACGTAATATAACGTAACCTAACCCATCCTATCATCTCGGCGGCAATATTTGACATCATTCCTGGCGAGTTGGCCTCTACGTCTCCGTTTGACCTTCATATACATCAATAACGTAATATAACCTAACCTAACCCAACCTAACATCTTGGCGGTAATATTTGACAACATTCCTGGCGAGTTGGCTTCTCCGTCTCCGTGGGACCTTCATATACATCAATAACGTAATATAACCTAACCTAACCCAACCTAACATTTCGGCGGTAATATTTGACCACATTCCTGGCGAGTTGGCCTCTACGTCTCCCTTTGATCTTCATATACATCAATAACGTAATATAACCTAACCTAACCCAACCTAACATCTTGGCGGTAATATTTGACAACATTCCTGGCGAGTTGGCTTCTCCGTCTCCGTGGGACCTTCATATACATCAATAACGTAATATAACCTAACCTAACCCAACCTAACATCTCGGCGGTAATATTTGACCACATTCCTGGCGAGTAGGCTTCTCCGTCTCCGTGGGACCTTCATATACATCAATAACGTAATATAACCTAACCTAACCCAACCTAACATCTCGGCGGTAATATTTGACATCATTCCTGGCGAGTTGGCCTCTACGTCTCCGTTTGACCTTCATATACATCAATAACGTAATATAACGTAACCTAACCCAACCTATCATCTCGGCGGTAATATTTGACCACATTCCTGGCGAGTTGGCCTCTACGTCTCCGTTTGATCTTCATATACATCAATAACGTAATATAACCTAACCTAAACCAACCTAACATCTCGGCGGTAATATTTGACCACATTCCTGGCGAGTTGGCCTCTACGTCTCCGTTTGATCTTTATATACATCAATAACGTAATATAACCTAACCTGACCCAACCTAACATCTTGGCGGTAATATTTGACAACATTCCTGGCGAGTTGGCTTCTCCGTCTCCGTGGGACCTTCATATACATCAATAACGTAATATAACCTAACCTAACCCAACCTAACATCTCGGCCGTAATATTTGACATCATTCCTGGCGAGTTGGCCTCTACGTCTTCGTTTGACCTTCATATACATCAATAACGTAATATAACCTAACCTAACCCAACCTCACATCTCGGCGGTAATATTTGACAACATTCCTGGCGAGTTGGCTTCTCCGTCTCCGTGGGACCTTCATATACATCAATAACGTAATATAACCTAACCTATCCCAACCTAACATCTCGGCGGTAATATTTGACCACATTACTGGCGAGTTGGCTTCTCCGTCTCCGTGGGACCTTCATATACATCAATAACGTAATATAACGTAAACGAACCCAACCTATCATCTCGGCGGTAATATTTGACAACATTCCTGTCTAGTTGGCCTCTACGTCTCCGTTTGACCTTCATATACATCAATAACGTAATATAATGTAACCTAATCCAACCTATCATCTCGGCGGTTATATTTGACCACATTCCTGGCGAGTTGGCTTGTCTGTCTCCGTGAGACCTTTATATACATCAATAACGTAATATAACCTAACCTAACCCAACCTAACATCTCGCGGGTAAAATTTGACATCATTCCTGGCGAGTTGGCCTCTACGTCTCCGTTTGACCTTCATATACATCAATAACGTAATATAACGTAAACTAACCCAACCTATCATCTCGGCGGTAATATTTGACGACATTCCTGGCGAGTTGGCTTCTCTGTCTCCGTGAGACCTTTATATACATCAATAACGTAATATAACCTAACCTAAACCAACCTAACATCTCGGCCGTAATATTTGACATCATTCCTGGCGAGTTGGCTTCTCCGTCTCCGTGGGACCTTCATATACATCAATAACGTAATATAACCTAACCTATCCCAACCTAACATCTCGGCGGTAATATTTGACCACATTCCTGGCGAGTTGGCTTCTCCGTCTCCGTGGGACCTTCATATACATCAATAACGTAATATAACGCAACCTAACCCAACCTATCATCTCGGCGGCAATATTTGACAACATTCCTGGCGAGTTGGCTTCTCCGTCTTCGTGGGACCTTCATATACATCAATAACGTAATATAACCTAACCTAACCCAACCTAACATCTCGGCGGTAATATGTGACCACATTCCTGGCGAGTTGGCCTCTACGTCTCCGTTTGACCTTCATATACATCAATAACGTAATATAACCTAACCTAACGCAACCTAACATTTCGGCGGTAATATTTGACCACATTCCTGGCGAGTTGGCCTCTACGTCTCCGTTTGATCTTCATATACATCAATGACGTAATATAACCTAACCTAACCCAACCTAACATCTTGGCGGTAATATTTGACAACATTCCTGGCGAGTTGGCTTCTCCGTCTCCGTGGGACCTTCATATACATCAATAACGTAATATAACCTAACCTAACCCAACCTAACATCTCGGCGGTAATATTTGACCACATTCCTGGCGAGTAGGCTTCTCCGTCTCCGTGGGACCTTCATATACATCAATAACGTAATATAACCTAACCTAACCCAACCTAACATCTCGGCGGTAATATTTGACATCATTCCTGGCGAGTTGGCCTCTACGTCTCCGTTTGACCTTCATATACATCAATAACGTAATATAACGTAACCTAACCCAACCTATCATCTCGGCGGTAATATTTGACCACATTCCTGGCGAGTTGGCTTCTCTGTCTCCGTGAGACCTTTATATACATCAATAACGTAATATAACCTAACCTAAACCAACCTAACATCTCGGCGGTAATATTTGACCACATTCCTGGCGAGTTGGCTTCTCCGTCTCCGTGGGACCTTCATATACATCAATAACGTAATATAACCTAACCTATCCCAACCTAACATCTCGGCGGTAATATTTGACCACATTCCTGGCGAGTTGGCTTCTCCGTCTCCGTGGGACCTTCATATACATCAATAACGTAATATAACGCAACCTAACCCAACCTATCATCTCGGCGGCAATATTTGACAACATTCCTGGCGAGTTGGGTTCTCCGTCTCCGTGGGACCTTCATATACATCAATAACGTAATATAACCTAACCTAACCCAACCTAACATCTCGGCGGTAATATGTGACCACATTCCTGGCGAGTTGGCCTCTACGTCTCCGTTTGACCTTCATATACATCAATAACGTAACATAACGTAACCTAACCCAACCTATAACTTCGGCGGTAATATTTGACATCATTCCTGGCGAGTTGGCCTCTACGTCTCCGTTTGAGCTTCATATACATCAATGACGTAATATAACGTAACCTAACCCATCCTATCATCTCGGCGGCAATATTTGACATCATTCCTGGCGAGTTGGCCTCTACGTCTCCGTTTGACCTTCATATACATCAATAACGTAATATAACCTAACCTAACCCGACCTAACATCTCGGCGGTAATATTTGACCACATTCCTGGCGAGTAGGCTTCTCCGTCTCCGTGGGACCTTCATATACATCAATAACGTAATATAACCTAACCTAACCCAACCTAACATCTCGGCGGTAATATTTGACATCATTCCTGGCGAGTTGGCCTCTACGTCTCCGTTTGACCTTCATATACATCAATAACGTAATATAACGTAACCTAACCCAACCTATCATCTCGGCGGTAATATTTGACCACATTCCTGGCGAGTTGGCTTCTCTGTCTCCGTGAGACCTTTATATACATCAATAACGTGATATAACCTAACCTAAACCAACCTAACATCTCGGCGGTAATATTTGACCACATTCCTGGCAAGTTGGCCTCTACGTCTCCGTTTGATCATCATATACATCAATAACGTAATATAACCTAACCTGACCCAACCTAACATCTTGGCGGTAATATTTGACAACATTCCTGGCGAGTTGGCTTCTCCGTCTCCGTGGGTCCTTCATATACATCAATAACGTAATATAACCTAACCTAACCCAACCTAACATCTCGGCCGTAATATTTGACATCATTCCTGGCGAGTTGGCCTCTACGTCTTCGTTTGACCTTCATATACATCAATAACGTAATATAACCTAACCTAACCCAACCTCACATCTCGGCGGTAATATTTGACAACATTCCTGGCGAGTTGGCTTCTCCGTCTCCGTGGGACCTTCATATACATCAATAACGTAATATAACCTAACCTATCCCAACCTAACATCTCGGCGGTAATATGTGACCACATTCCTGGCGAGTTGGCCTCTACGTCTCCGTTTGACCTTCATATACATCAATAACGTAACATAACGTAACCTAACCCAACCTATAACTTCGGCGGTAATATTTGACATCATTCCTGGCGAGTTGGCCTCTACGTCTCCGTTTGAGCTTCATATACATCAATGACGTAATATAACGTAACCTAACCCATCCTATCATCTCGGCGGCAATATTTGACATCATTCCTGGCGAGTTGGCCTCTACGTCTCCGTTTGACCTTCATATACATCAATAACGTAATATAACCTAACCTAACCCAACCTAACATCTTGGCGGTAATATTTGACAACATTCCTGGCGAGTTGGCTTCTCCGTCTCCGTGGGACCTTCATATACATCAATAACGTAATATAACCTAACCTAACCCAACCTAACATTTCGGCGGTAATATTTGACCACATTCCTGGCGAGTTGGCCTCTACGTCTCCGTTTGATCTTCATATACATCAATAACGTAATATAACCTAACCTAACCCAACCTAACATCTTGGCGGTAATATTTGACAACATTCCTGGCGAGTTGGCTTCTCCGTCTCCGTGGGACCTTCATATACATCAATAACGTAATATAACCTAACCTAACCCAACCTAACATCTCGGCGGTAATATTTGACCACATTCCTGGCGAGTAGGCTTCTCCGTCTCCGTGGGACCTTCATATACATCAATAACGTAATATAACCTAACCTAACCCAACCTAACATTTCGGCGGTAATATTTGACCACATTCCTGGCGAGTTGGCCTCTACGTCTCCGTTTGATCTTCATATACATCAATAACGTAATATAACCTAACCTAACCCAACCTATCATCTTGGCGGTAATATTCGACAACATTCCTGGCGAGTTGGCTTCTCCGTCTCCGTGGGACCTTCATATACATCAATAACGTAATATAACCTAACCTAACCCAACCTAACATCTCGGCCGTAATATTTGACATCATTCCTGGCGAGTTGGCTTCTCCGTCTCCGTGGGACCTTCATATACATCAATAACGTAATATAACCTAACCTATCCCAACCTAACATCTCGGCGGTAATATTTGACCACATTCCTGGCGAGTTGGCTTCTCCGTCTCCGTGGGACCTTCATATACATCAATAACGTAATATAACGCAACCTAACCCAACCTATCATCTCGGCGGCAATATTTGACAACATTCCTGGCGAGTTGGCCTCTACGTCTCCGTTTGACCTTCATATACATCAATAACGTAATATAACCTAACCTAACCCAACCTATCATCTCGGCGGTAATATTTGACAACATTCCTGGCTAGTTGGCCTCTACGTCTCCGTTTGACCTTCATATACATCAATAACGTAATATAACGTAAACTAACCCAACCTATCATCTCGGCGGTAATATTTGACAACATTCCTGTCTAGTTGGCCTCTACGTCTCCGTTTGACCTTCATATACATCAATAACGTAATATAATGTAACCTAATCCAACCTATCATCTCGGCGGTTATATTTGACCACATTCCTGGCGAGTTGGCTTGTCTGTCTCCGTGAGACCTTTATATACATCAATAACGTAATATAACCTAACCTAAACCAACCTAACATCTCGGCGGTAATATTTGACCACATTCCTGGCGAGTTGGCTTCTCCGTCTCCGTGGGACCTTCATATACATCAATAACGTAATATAACCTAACCTATCCCAACCTAACATCTCGGCGGTAATATTTGACCACATTCCTGGCGAGTTGGCTTCTCCGTCTCCGTGGGACCTTCATATACATCAATAACGTAATATAACGCAACCTAACCCAACCTATCATCTCGGCGGCAATATTTGACAACATTCCTGGCGAGTTGGGTTCTCCGTCTCCGTGGGACCTTCATATACATCAATAACGTAATATAACCTAACCTAACCCAACCTAACATCTCGGCGGTAATATGTGACCACATTCCTGGCGAGTTGGCCTCTACGTCTCCGTTTGACCTTCATATACATCAATAACGTAACATAACGTAACCTAACCCAACCTATAACTTCGGCGGTAATATTTGACATCATTCCTGGCGAGTTGGCCTCTACGTCTCCGTTTGAGCTTCATATACATCAATGACGTAATATAACGTAACCTAACCCATCCTATCATCTCGGCGGCAATATTTGACATCATTCCTGGCGAGTTGGCCTCTACGTCTCCGTTTGACCTTCATATACATCAATAACGTAATATAACCTAACCTAACCCGACCTAACATCTCGGCGGTAATATTTGACCACATTCCTGGCGAGTAGGCTTCTCCGTCTCCGTGGGACCTTCATATACATCAATAACGTAATATAACCTAACCTAACCCAACCTAACATCTCGGCGGTAATATTTGACATCATTCCTGGCGAGTTGGCCTCTACGTCTCCGTTTGACCTTCATATACATCAATAACGTAATATAACGTAACCTAACCCAACCTATCATCTCGGCGGTAATATTTGACCACATTCCTGGCGAGTTGGCTTCTCTGTCTCCGTGAGACCTTTATATACATCAATAACGTGATATAACCTAACCTAAACCAACCTAACATCTCGGCGGTAATATTTGACCACATTCCTGGCAAGTTGGCCTCTACGTCTCCGTTTGATCATCATATACATCAATAACGTAATATAACCTAACCTGACCCAACCTAACATCTTGGCGGTAATATTTGACAACATTCCTGGCGAGTTGGCTTCTCCGTCTCCGTGGGTCCTTCATATACATCAATAACGTAATATAACCTAACCTAACCCAACCTAACATCTCGGCCGTAATATTTGACATCATTCCTGGCGAGTTGGCCTCTACGTCTTCGTTTGACCTTCATATACATCAATAACGTAATATAACCTAACCTAACCCAACCTCACATCTCGGCGGTAATATTTGACAACATTCCTGGCGAGTTGGCTTCTCCGTCTCCGTGGGACCTTCATATACATCAATAACGTAATATAACCTAACCTATCCCAACCTAACATCTCGGCGGTAATATGTGACCACATTCCTGGCGAGTTGGCCTCTACGTCTCCGTTTGACCTTCATATACATCAATAACGTAACATAACGTAACCTAACCCAACCTATAACTTCGGCGGTAATATTTGACATCATTCCTGGCGAGTTGGCCTCTACGTCTCCGTTTGAGCTTCATATACATCAATGACGTAATATAACGTAACCTAACCCATCCTATCATCTCGGCGGCAATATTTGACATCATTCCTGGCGAGTTGGCCTCTACGTCTCCGTTTGACCTTCATATACATCAATAACGTAATATAACCTAACCTAACCCAACCTAACATCTTGGCGGTAATATTTGACAACATTCCTGGCGAGTTGGCTTCTCCGTCTCCGTGGGACCTTCATATACATCAATAACGTAATATAACCTAACCTAACCCAACCTAACATTTCGGCGGTAATATTTGACCACATTCCTGGCGAGTTGGCCTCTACGTCTCCGTTTGATCTTCATATACATCAATAACGTAATATAACCTAACCTAACCCAACCTAACATCTTGGCGGTAATATTTGACAACATTCCTGGCGAGTTGGCTTCTCCGTCTCCGTGGGACCTTCATATACATCAATAACGTAATATAACCTAACCTAACCCAACCTAACATCTCGGCGGTAATATTTGACCACATTCCTGGCGAGTAGGCTTCTCCGTCTCCGTGGGACCTTCATATACATCAATAACGTAATATAACCTAACCTAACCCAACCTAACATTTCGGCGGTAATATTTGACCACATTCCTGGCGAGTTGGCCTCTACGTCTCCGTTTGATCTTCATATACATCAATAACGTAATATAACCTAACCTAACCCAACCTATCATCTTGGCGGTAATATTCGACAACATTCCTGGCGAGTTGGCTTCTCCGTCTCCGTGGGACCTTCATATACATCAATAACGTAATATAACCTAACCTAACCCAACCTAACATCTCGGCCGTAATATTTGACATCATTCCTGGCGAGTTGGCTTCTCCGTCTCCGTGGGACCTTCATATACATCAATAACGTAATATAACCTAACCTATCCCAACCTAACATCTCGGCGGTAATATTTGACCACATTCCTGGCGAGTTGGCTTCTCCGTCTCCGTGGGACCTTCATATACATCAATAACGTAATATAACGCAACCTAACCCAACCTATCATCTCGGCGGCAATATTTGACAACATTCCTGGCGAGTTGGCCTCTACGTCTCCGTTTGACCTTCATATACATCAATAACGTAATATAACCTAACCTAACCCAACCTATCATCTCGGCGGTAATATTTGACAACATTCCTGGCTAGTTGGCCTCTACGTCTCCGTTTGACCTTCATATACATCAATAACGTAATATAACGTAAACTAACCCAACCTATCATCTCGGCGGTAATATTTGACAACATTCCTGTCTAGTTGGCCTCTACGTCTCCGTTTGACCTTCATATACATCAATAACGTAATATAATGTAACCTAATCCAACCTATCATCTCGGCGGTTATATTTGACCACATTCCTGGCGAGTTGGCTTGTCTGTCTCCGTGAGACCTTTATATACATCAATAACGTAATATAACCTAACCTAACCCAACCTAACATCTCGCGGGTAATATTTGACATCATTCCTGGCGAGTTGGCCTCTACGTCTCCGTTTGACCTTCATATACATCAATAACATAATATAACGTAAACTAACCCAACCTATCATCTCGGCGGTAATATTTGACAACATTCCTGGCGAGTTGGCCTCTACGTCTCCGTTTGACCTTCATATACATCAATAACGTAATATAACGTAACCTAACCCAACCTATCATCTCGGCGGTAATATTTGACCACATTCCTGGCGAGTTGGCTTCTCTGTCTCCGTGAGACCTTTATATACATCAATAACGTAATATAACCTAACCTAAACCAACCTAACATCTCGGCCGTAATATTTGACATCATTCCTGGCGAGTTGGCTTCTCCGTCTCCGTGGGACCTTCATATACATAAATAACGTAATATAACCTAACCTAACCCAACCTAACATCTCGGCGGTAATATTTGACCACATTCCTGGCGAGTTGGCCTCTACGTCTCCGTTTGATCTTCATATACATCAATAACGTAATATAACCTAACCTAACCCAACCTAACATCTTGGCGGTAATATTTGACAACATTCCTGGCGAGTTGGCTTCTCCGTCTCCGTGGGACCTTCATATACATCAATAACGTAATATAACCTAACCTAACCCAACCTAACATTTCGGCGGTAATATTTGACCACATTCCTGGCGAGTTGGCCTCTACGTCTCCGTTTGATCTTCATATACATCAATAACGTAATATAACCTAACCTAACCCAACCTAACATCTTGGCGGTAATATTTGACAACATTCCTGGCGAGTTGGCTTCTCCGTCTCCGTGGGACCTTCATATACATCAATAACGTAATATAACCTAACCTAACCCAACCTAACATCTCGGCCGTAATATTTGACATCATTCCTGGCGAGTTGGCCTCTACGTCTTCGTTTGACCTTCATATACATCAATAACGTAATATAACCTAACCTAACCCAACCTCACATCTCGGCGGTAATATTTGACAACATTCCTGGCGAGTTGGCTTCTCCGTCTCCGTGGGACCTTCATATACATCAATAACGTAATATAACCTAACCTAACCCAACCTAACATCTCGGCGGTAATATTTGACATCATTCCTGGCGAGTTGGCCTCTACGTCTCCGTTTGAGCTTCATATACATCAATGACGTAATATAACGTAACCTAACCCATCCTATCATCTCGGCGGCAATATTTGACAACATTCCTGGCGAGTTGGCCTCTACGTCTCCGTTTGACCTTCATATACATCAATAACGCAATATAACCTAACCTAACCCAACCTATCATCTCGGCGGTAATATTTGACAACATTCCTGGCTAGTTGGCCTCTAGGTCTCCGTTTGACCTTCATATACATCAATAACGTAATATAACGTAAACTAACCCAACCTATCATCTCGGCGGTAATATTTGACAACATTCCTGTCTAGTTGGCCTCTACGTCTCCGTTTGACCTTCATATACATCAATAACGTAATATAATGTAACCTAATCCAACCTATCATCTCGGCGGTTATATTTGACCACATTCCTGGCGAGTTGGCTTGTCTGTCTCCGTGAGACCTTTATATACATCAATAACGTAATATAACCTAACCTAACCCAACCTAACATCTCGCGGGTAATATTTGACATCATTCCTGGCGAGTTGGCCTCTACGTCTCCGTTTGACCTTCATATACATCAATAACGTAATATAACGTAAACTAACCCAACCTATCATCTCGGCGGTAATATTTGACCACATTCCTGGCGAGTTGGATTCTCTGTCTCCGTGAGACCTTTATATACATCAATAACGTAATATAACGTAAACTAACCCAACCTATCATCTCGGCGGTAATATTTGACCACATTCCTGGCGAGCTGGCTTCTCTGTCTCCGTGAGACCTTTATATACATCAATAACGTAATATAACCTAACCTAAACCAACCTAACATCTCGGCCGTAATATTTGACATCATTCCTGGCGAGTTGGCTTCCCCGTCTCCGTGGGACCTTCATATACATCAATAACGTAATATAACCTAACCTATCCCAACCTAACATCTCGGCGGTAATATTTGACCACATTCCTGGCGAGTTGGCTTCTCCGTCTCCGTGGGACCTTCATATACATCAATAACGTAATATAACGCAACCTAACCCAACCTATCATCTCGGCGGCAATATTTGACAACATTCCTGGCGAGTTGGCTTCTCCGTCTCCGTGGGACCTTCATATACATCAATAACGTAATATAACCTAACCTAACCCAACCTAACATCTCGGCGGTAATATTTGACCACATTCCTGGCGAGTTGGCCTCTACGTCTCCGTTTGACCTTCATATACATCAATAACGTAATATAACGTAACCTAACCCAACCTATCATCTCGGCGGTAATATTTGACCACATTCCTGGCGAGTTGGCTTCTCTGTCTCCGTGAGACCTTTATATACATCAATAACGTAATATAACCTAACCTAAACCAACCTAACATCTCGGCGGTAATATTTGACCACATTCCTGGCGAGTTGGCCTCTACGTCTCCGTTTGATCTTCATATACATCAATAACGTAATATAACCTAACCTAACCCAACCTAACATCTTGGCGGTAATATTTGACAACATTCCTGGCGAGTTGGCTTCTCCGTCTCCGTGGGACCTTCATATACATCAATAACGTAATATAACCTAACCTAACCCAACCTAACATCTCGGCCGTAATATTTGACATCAATCCTGGCGAGTTGGCCTCTACGTCTTCGTTTGACCTTCATATACATCAATAACGTAATATAACCTAACCTAACCCAACCTCACATCTCGGCGGTAATATTTGACCACATTCCTGGCGAGTTGGCTTGTCTGTCTCCGTGAGACCTTTATATACATCAATAACGTAATATAACCTAACCTAACCCAACCTAACATCTCGCGGGTAATATTTGACATCATTCCTGGCGAGTTGGCCTCTACGTCTCCGTTTGACCTTCATATACATCAATAACGTAATATAACCTAACCTAACCCAACCTAACGTCTTGGCGGTAATATTTGACAACATTCCTGGCGAGTTGGCCTCTACGTCTCCGTTTGACCTTCATATACATCAATAACGTAATATAATGTAACCTAATCCAACCTATCATCTCGGCGGTTATATTTGACCACATTCCTGGCGAGTTGGCTTGTCTGTCTCCGTGAGACCTTTATATACATCAATAACGTAATATAACCTAACCTAACCCAACCTAACATCTCGCGGGTAATATTTGACATCATTCCTGGCGAGTTGGCCTCTACGTCTCCGTTTGACCTTCATATACATCAATAACGTAATATAACGTAAACTAACCCAACCTATCATCTCGGCGGTAATATTTGACCACATTCCTGGCGAGTTGGATTCTCTGTCTCCGTGAGACCTTTATATACATCAATAACGTAATATAACGTAAACTAACCCAACCTATCATCTCGGCGGTAATATTTGACCACATTCCTGGCGAGCTGGCTTCTCTGTCTCCGTGAGACCTTTATATACATCAATAACGTAATATAACCTAACCTAAACCAACCTAACATCTCGGCCGTAATATTTGACATCATTCCTGGCGAGTTGGCTTCCCCGTCTCCGTGGGACCTTCATATACATCAATAACGTAATATAACCTAACCTATCCCAACCTAACATCTCGGCGGTAATATTTGACCACATTCCTGGCGAGTTGGCTTCTCCGTCTCCGTGGGACCTTCATATACATCAATAACGTAATATAACGCAACCTAACCCAACCTATCATCTCGGCGGCAATATTTGACAACATTCCTGGCGAGTTGGCTTCTCCGTCTCCGTGGGACCTTCATATACATCAATAACGTAATATAACCTAACCTAACCCAACCTAACATCTCGGCGGTAATATGTGACCACATTCCTGGCGAGTTGGCCTCTACGTCTCCGTTTGACCTTCATATACATCAATAACGTAACATAACGTAACCTAACCCAACCTATAACTTCGGCGGTAATATTTGACATCATTCCTGGCGAGTTGGCCTCTACGTCTCCGTTTGACCTTCATATACATCAATAACGTAATATAACGTAACCTAACCCAACCTATCATCTCGGCGGTAGTATTTGACCACATTCCTGGCGAGTTGGCTTCTCTGTCTCCGTGAGACCTTTATATACATCAATAACGTAATATAACCTAACCTAAACCAACCTAACATCTCGGCGGTAATATTTGACCACATTCCTGGCGAGTTGGCCTCTACGTCTCCGTTTGATCTTCATATACATCAATAACGTAATATAACCTAACCTAACCCAACCTAACATCTTGGCGGTAATATTTGACAACATTCCTGGCGAGTTGGCTTCTCCGTCTCCGTGGGACCTTCATATACATCAATAACGTAATATAACCTAACCTAACCCAACCTAACATCTCGGCCGTAATATTTGACATCAATCCTGGCGAGTTGGCCTCTACGTCTTCGTTTGACCTTCATATACATCAATAACGTAATATAACCTAACCTAACCCAACCTCACATCTCGGCGGTAATATTTGACCACATTCCTGGCGAGTTGGCTTGTCTGTCTCCGTGAGACCTTTATATACATCAATAACGTAATATAACCTAACCTAACCCAACCTAACATCTCGCGGGTAATATTTGACATCATTCCTGGCGAGTTGGCCTCTACGTCTCCGTTTGACCTTCATATACATCAATAACGTAATATAACCTAACCTAACCCAACCTAACGTCTTGGCGGTAATATTTGACAACATTCCTGGCGAGTTGGCTTCTCCGTCTCCGTGGGACCTTCATATACATCAATAACGTAATATAACCTAACCTAACCCAACCCAACATTTCGGCGGTAATATTTGACCACATTCCTGGCGAGTTGGCCTCTACGTCTCCGTTTGATCTTCATATACATCAATAACGTAATATAACCTAACCTAACCCAACCTAACATCTTGGCGGTAATATTTGACAACATTCCTGGCGAGTTGGATTCTCCGTCTCCGTGGGACCTTCATATACATCAATAACGTAATATAACCTAACCTAACCCAACCTAACATCTCGGCCGTAATATTTGACATCATTCCTGGCGAGTTGGCCTCTACGTCTCCGTTTGACCTTCATATACATCAATAACGTAATATAAACTAACCTAACCCAACCTAACATCCCGGCGGTAATATTTGACCACATTCCTGGCGAGTTGGCTTCTCCGTCTCCGTGGGACCTTCATATACATCAATAACGTAATATAACCTAACCTAACCCAACCTAACATCTCGGCGGTAATATTTGACATCATTCCTGGCGAGTTGGCCTCTACGTCTCCGTTTGACCTTCATATACATCAATAACGTAATATAACGTAACCTAACCCAACCTATCATCTCGGCGGTAATATTTGACCACATTCCTGGCGAGTTGGCTTCTCTGTCTCCGTGAGACCTTTATATACATCAATAACGTAATATAACCTAACCTAAACCAACCTAACATCTCGGCGGTAATATTTGACCACATTCCTGGCGAGTTGGCCTCTACGTCTCCGTTTGATCTTCATATACATCAATAACGTAATATAACCTAACCTAACCCAACCTAACATCTTGGCGGTAATATTTGACAACATTCCTGGCGAGTTGGCTTCTCCGTCTCCGTGGGACCTTCATATACATCAATAACGTAATATAACCTAACCTAACCCAACCTAACATCTCGGCCGTAATATTTGACATCAATCCTGGCGAGTTGGCCTCTACGTCTTCGTTTGACCTTCATATACATCAATAACGTAATATAACCTAACCTAACCCAACCTCACATCTCGGCGCTAATATTTGACAACATTCCTGGCGAGTTGGCTTCTCCGTCTCCGTGGGACCTTCATATACATCAATAACGTAATATAACCTAACCTAACCCAACCTAACATCTCGGCGGTAATATTTGACATCATTCCTGGCGAGTTGGCCTCTACGTCTCCGTTTGAGCTTCATATACATCAATGACGTAATATAACGTAACCTAATCCAACCTATCATCTCGGCGGTTATATTTGACCACATTCCTGGCGAGTTGGCTTGTCAGTCTCCGTGAGACCTTTATATACATCAATAACGTAATATAACCTAACCTAACCCAACCTAACATCTCGCGGGTAATATTTGACATCATTCCTGGCGAGTTGGCCTCTACGTCTCCGTTTGACCTTCATATACATCAATAACGTAATATAACGTAAACTAACCCAACCTATCATCTCGGCGGTAATATTTGACAACATTCCTGTCTAGTTGGCCTCTACGTCTCCGTTTGACCTTCATATACATCAATAACGTAATATAATGTAACCTAATCCAACCTATCATCTCGGCGGTCATATTTGACCACATTCCTGGCGAGTTGGCTTGTCTGTCTCCGTGAGACCTTTATATACATCAATAACGTAATATAACCTAACCTAACCCAACCTAACATCTCGCGGGTAATATTTGACATCATTCCTGGCGAGTTGGCCTCTACGTCTCCGTTTGACCTTCATATACATCAATAACGTAATATAACGTAAACTAACCCAACCTATCATCTCGGCGGTAATATTTGACCACATTCCTGGCGAGTTGGCTTCTCTGTCTCCGTGAGACCTTTATATACATCAATAACGTAATATAACCTAACCTAAACCAACCTAACATCTCGGCCGTAATATTTGACATCATTCCTGGCGAGTTGGCCTCTACGTCTCCGTTTGACCTTCATATACATCAATAACGTAATATAACGTAAACTAACCCAACCTATCATCTCGGCGGTAATATTTGACAACATTCCTGGCGAGTTGGCCTCTACGTCTCCGTTTGATCTTCATATACATCAATAACGTAATATAACGTAACCTAACCCAACCTATCATCTCGGCGGTAATATTTGACCACATTCCTGGCGAGTTGGCTTCTCTGTCTCCGTGAGACCTTTATATACATCAATAACGTAATATAACCTAACCTAAACCAACCTAACATCTCGGCGGTAATATTTGACCACATTCCTGGCGAGTTGGCCTCTACGTCTCCGTTTGATCTTCATATACATCAATAACGTAATATAACCTAACCTAACCCAACCTAACATCTTGGCGGTAATATTTGACAACATTCCTGGCGAGTTGGCTTCTCCGTCTCCGTGGGACCTTCATATACATCAATAACGTAATATAACCTAACCTAACCCAACCTAACATCTCGGCCGTAATATTTGACATCAATCCTGGCGAGTTGGCCTCTACGTCTTCGTTTGACCTTCATATACATCAATAACGTAATATAACCTAACCTAACCCAACCTCACATCTCGGCGGTAATATTTGACAACATTCCTGGCGAGTTGGCTTCTCCGTCTCCGTGGGACCTTCATATACATCAATAACGTAATATAACCTAACCTAACCCAACCTAACATCTCGGCGGTAATATTTGACATCATTCCTGGCGAGTTGGCCTCTACGTCTCCGTTTGAGCTTCATATACATCAATGACGTAATATAACGTAACCTAATCCAACCTATCATCTCGGCGGTTATATTTGACCACATTCCTGGCGAGTTGGCTTGTCAGTCTCCGTGAGACCTTTATATACATCAATAACGTAATATAACCTAACCTAACCCAACCTAACATCTCGCGGGTAATATTTGACATCATTCCTGGCGAGTTGGCCTCTACGTCTCCGTTTGACCTTCATATACATCAATAACGTAATATAACGTAAACTAACCCAACCTATCATCTCGGCGGTAATATTTGACAACATTCCTGTCTAGTTGGCCTCTACGTCTCCGTTTGACCTTCATATACATCAATAACGTAATATAATGTAACCTAATCCAACCTATCATCTCGGCGGTCATATTTGACCACATTCCTGGCGAGTTGGCTTGTCTGTCTCCGTGAGACCTTTATATACATCAATAACGTAATATAACCTAACCTAACCCAACCTAACATCTCGCGGGTAATATTTGACATCATTCCTGGCGAGTTGGCCTCTACGTCTCCGTTTGACCTTCATATACATCAATAACGTAATATAACGTAAACTAACCCAACCTATCATCTCGGCGGTAATATTTGACCACATTCCTGGCGAGTTGGCTTCTCTGTCTCCGTGAGACCTTTATATACATCAATAACGTAATATAACCTAACCTAAACCAACCTAACATCTCGGCCGTAATATTTGACATCATTCCTGGCGAGTTGGCCTCTACGTCTCCGTTTGACCTTCATATACATCAATAACGTAATATAACGTAAACTAACCCAACCTATCATCTCGGCGGTAATATTTGACAACATTCCTGGCGAGTTGGCCTCTACGTCTCCGTTTGATCTTCATATACATCAATAACGTAATATTACCTAACCTAACCCAACCTAACATCTTGGCGGTAATATTTGACAACATTCCTGGCGAGTTGGCTTCTCCGTCTCCGTGGGACCTTCATATACATCAATAACGTAATATAACCTAACCTAACCCAACCTAACATCTCGGCCGTAATATTTGACATCAATCCTGGCGAGTTGGCCTCTACGTCTTCGTTTGACCTTCATATACATCAATAACGTAATATAACCTAACCTAACCCAACCTCACATCTCGGCGGTAATATTTGACCACATTCCTGGCGAGTTGGCTTGTCTGTCTCCGTGAGACCTTTATATACATCAATAACGTAATATAACCTAACCTAACCCAACCTAACATCTCGCGGGTAATATTTGACATCATTCCTGGCGAGTTGGCCTCTACGTCTCCGTTTGACCTTCATATACATCAATAACGTAATATAACCTAACCTAACCCAACCTAACGTCTTGGCGGTAATATTTGACAACATTCCTGGCGAGTTGGCCTCTACGTCTCCGTTTGACCTTCATATACATCAATAACGTAATATAATGTAACCTAATCCAACCTATCATCTCGGCGGTTATATTTGACCACATTCCTGGCGAGTTGGCTTGTCTGTCTCCGTGAGACCTTTATATACATCAATAACGTAATATAACCTAACCTAACCCAACCTAACATCTCGCGGGTAATATTTGACATCATTCCTGGCGAGTTGGCCTCTACGTCTCCGTTTGACCTTCATATACATCAATAACGTAATATAACGTAAACTAACCCAACCTATCATCTCGGCGGTAATATTTGACCACATTCCTGGCGAGTTGGATTCTCTGTCTCCGTGAGACCTTTATATACATCAATAACGTAATATAACGTAAACTAACCCAACCTATCATCTCGGCGGTAATATTTGACCACATTCCTGGCGAGCTGGCTTCTCTGTCTCCGTGAGACCTTTATATACATCAATAACGTAATATAACCTAACCTAAACCAACCTAACATCTCGGCCGTAATATTTGACATCATTCCTGGCGAGTTGGCTTCCCCGTCTCCGTGGGACCTTCATATACATCAATAACGTAATATAACCTAACCTATCCCAACCTAACATCTCGGCGGTAATATTTGACCACATTCCTGGCGAGTTGGCTTCTCCGTCTCCGTGGGACCTTCATATACATCAATAACGTAATATAACGCAACCTAACCCAACCTATCATCTCGGCGGCAATATTTGACAACATTCCTGGCGAGTTGGCTTCTCCGTCTCCGTGGGACCTTCATATACATCAATAACGTAATATAACCTAACCTAACCCAACCTAACATCTCGGCGGTAATATGTGACCACATTCCTGGCGAGTTGGCCTCTACGTCTCCGTTTGACCTTCATATACATCAATAACGTAACATAACGTAACCTAACCCAACCTATAACTTCGGCGGTAATATTTGACATCATTCCTGGCGAGTTGGCCTCTACGTCTCCGTTTGACCTTCATATACATCAATAACGTAATATAACGTAACCTAACCCAACCTATCATCTCGGCGGTAATATTTGACCACATTCCTGGCGAGTTGGCTTCTCTGTCTCCGTGAGACCTTTATATACATCAATAACGTAATATAACCTAACCTAAACCAACCTAACATCTCGGCGGTAATATTTGACCACATTCCTGGCGAGTTGGCCTCTACGTCTCCGTTTGATCTTCATATACATCAATAACGTAATATAACCTAACCTAACCCAACCTAACATCTTGGCGGTAATATTTGACAACATTCCTGGCGAGTTGGCTTCTCCGTCTCCGTGGGACCTTCATATACATCAATAACGTAATATAACCTAACCTAACCCAACCTAACATCTCGGCCGTAATATTTGACATCAATCCTGGCGAGTTGGCCTCTACGTCTTCGTTTGACCTTCATATACATCAATAACGTAATATAACCTAACCTAACCCAACCTCACATCTCGGCGGTAATATTTGACCACATTCCTGGCGAGTTGGCTTGTCTGTCTCCGTGAGACCTTTATATACATCAATAACGTAATATAACCTAACCTAACCCAACCTAACATCTCGCGGGTAATATTTGACATCATTCCTGGCGAGTTGGCCTCTACGTCTCCGTTTGACCTTCATATACATCAATAACGTAATATAACCTAACCTAACCCAACCTAACGTCTTGGCGGTAATATTTGACAACATTCCTGGCGAGTTGGCTTCTCCGTCTCCGTGGGACCTTCATATACATCAATAACGTAATATAACCTAACCTAACCCAACCCAACATTTCGGCGGTAATATTTGACCACATTCCTGGCGAGTTGGCCTCTACGTCTCCGTTTGATCTTCATATACATCAATAACGTAATATAACCTAACCTAACCCAACCTAACATCTTGGCGGTAATATTTGACAACATTCCTGGCGAGTTGGATTCTCCGTCTCCGTGGGACATTCATATACATCAATAACGTAATATAACCTAACCTAACCCAACCTAACATCTCGGCCGTAATATTTGACATCATTCCTGGCGAGTTGGCCTCTACGTCTCCGTTTGACCTTCATATACATCAATAACGTAATATAACCTAACCTAACCCAACCTAACATCCCGGCGGTAATATTTGACCACATTCCTGGCGAGTTGGCTTCTCCGTCTCCGTGGGACCTTCATATACATCAATAACGTAATATAACCTAACCTAACCCAACCTAACATCTCGGCGGTAATATTTGACATCATTCCTGGCGAGTTGGCCTCTACGTCTCCGTTTGACCTTCATATACATCAATAACGTAATATAACGTAACCTAACCCAACCTATCATCTCGGCGGTAATATTTGACCACATTCCTGGCGAGTTGGCTTCTCTGTCTCCGTGAGACCTTTATATACATCAATAACGTAATATAACCTAACCTAAACCAACCTAACATCTCGGCGGTAATATTTGACCACATTCCTGGCGAGTTGGCCTCTACGTCTCCGTTTGATCTTCATATACATCAATAACGTAATATAACCTAACCTAACCCAACCTAACATCTTGGCGGTAATATTTGACAACATTCCTGGCGAGTTGGCTTCTCCGTCTCCGTGGGACCTTCATATACATCAATAACGTAATATAACCTAACCTAACCCAACCTAACATCTCGGCCGTAATATTTGACATCAATCCTGGCGAGTTGGCCTCTACGTCTTCGTTTGACCTTCATATACATCAATAACGTAATATAACCTAACCTAACCCAACCTCACATCTCGGCGGTAATATTTGACAACATTCCTGGCGAGTTGGCTTCTCCGTCTCCGTGGGACCTTCATATACATCAATAACGTAATATAACCTAACCTAACCCAACCTAACATCTCGGCGGTAATATTTGACATCATTCCTGGCGAGTTGGCCTCTACGTCTCCGTTTGAGCTTCATATACATCAATGACGTAATATAACGTAACCTAATCCAACCTATCATCTCGGCGGTTATATTTGACCACATTCCTGGCGAGTTGGCTTGTCAGTCTCCGTGAGACCTTTATATACATCAATAACGTAATATAACCTAACCTAACCCAACCTAACATCTCGCGGGTAATATTTGACATCATTCCTGGCGAGTTGGCCTCTACGTCTCCGTTTGACCTTCATATACATCAATAACGTAATATAACGTAAACTAACCCAACCTATCATCTCGGCGGTAATATTTGACAACATTCCTGTCTAGTTGGCCTCTACGTCTCCGTTTGACCTTCATATACATCAATAACGTAATATAATGTAACCTAATCCAACCTATCATCTCGGCGGTCATATTTGACCACATTCCTGGCGAGTTGGCTTGTCTGTCTCCGTGAGACCTTTATATACATCAATAACGTAATATAACCTAACCTAACCCAACCTAACATCTCGCGGGTAATATTTGACATCATTCCTGGCGAGTTGGCCTCTACGTCTCCGTTTGACCTTCATATACATCAATAACGTAATATAACGTAAACTAACCCAACCTATCATCTCGGCGGTAATATTTGACCACATTCCTGGCGAGTTGGCTTCTCTGTCTCCGTGAGACCTTTATATACATCAATAACGTAATATAACCTAACCTAAACCAACCTAACATCTCGGCCGTAATATTTGACATCATTCCTGGCGAGTTGGCCTCTACGTCTCCGTTTGACCTTCATATACATCAATAACGTAATATAACGTAAACTAACCCAACCTATCATCTCGGCGGTAATATTTGACAACATTCCTGGCGAGTTGGCCTCTACGTCTCCGTTTGACCTTCATATACATCAATAACGTAATATAATGTAACCTAATCCAACCTATCATCTCGGCGGTTATATTTGACCACATTCCTAGCGAGTTGGCTTGTCTGTCTCCGTGAGACCTTTATATACATCAATAACGTAATATAACCTAACCTAACCCAACCTAACATCTCGCGGGTAATATTTGACATCATTCCTGGCGAGTTGGCCTCTACGTCTCCGTTTGACCTTCATATACATCAATAACGTAATATAACGTAAACTAACCCAACCTATCATCTCGGCGGTAATATTTGACCACATTCCTGGCGAGTTGGCTTCTCTGTCTCCGTGAGACATTTATATACATCAATAACGTAATATAACCTAACCTAAACCAACCTAACATCTCGGCCGTAACATTTGACATCATTCCTGGCGAGTTGGCTTCTCCGTCTCCGTGGGACCTTCATATACATCAATAACGTAATATAACCTAACCTAACCCAACCTAACATCTTGGCGGTAATATTTGACCACATTCCTGGCGAGTTGGCTTCCCCGTCTCCGTGGGACCTTCATATACATCAATAACGTAATATAACGCAACCTAACCCAACCTATCATCTCGGCGGCAATATTTGACAACATCCCTGGCGAGTTGGCTTCTCCGTCTCCGTGGGACCTTCATATACATCAATAACGTAATATAACCTAACCTAACCCAACCTAACATCTCGCGGGTAATATTTTACATCATTCCTGGCGAGTTGGCCTCTACGTCTCCGTTTGACCTTCATATACATCAATAACGTAATATAACGTAAACTAACCCAACCTATCATCTCGGCGGTAATATTTGACCACATTTCTGGCGAGTTGGCTTCTCTGTCTCCGTGAGACCTTTATATACATCAATAACGTAATATAACCTAACCTAAACCAACCTAACATCTCGGCCGTAATATTTGACATCATTCCTGGCGAGTTGGCTTCTCCGTCTCCGTGGGACCTTCATATACATCAATAACGTAATATAACCTAACCTAACCCAACCTAACATCTCGGCGGTAATATTTGACCACATTCCTGGCGAGTTGGCCTCTACGTCTCCGCTTGATCTTCATATACATCAATAACGTAATATAACCTAACCTAACCCAACCTAACAGCTTGGCGGTAATATTTGACAACATTCCTGGCGAGTTGGCTTCTCCGTCTCCGTGGGACCTTCATATACATCAATAACGTAATATAACCTAACCTAACCCAACCTAACATCTCGGCGGTAATATTTGACATTATTCCGGGCTAGTTGGCCTCTACGTCTCCGTTTGACCTTCATATACATCAATAACGTAATATAACGTAACCTAACCCAACCTATCATCTCGGCGGTAATATTTGACTACATTCCTGGCGAGTTGGCTTCTCTGTCTCCGTGAGTCCTTTATATACATCAATAACGTAATATAACCTAACCTAACCCAACCTAACATCTCGCGGGTAATATTTGACATCATTCCTGGCGAGTTGGCCTCTACGTCTCCGTTTGACCTTCATATACGTCAATAACGTAATATAACGTAAAGTAACCCAACCTATCATCTCGGCGGTAATATTTGACCACATTTCTGGCGAGTTGGCTTCTCTGTCTCCGTGAGACCTTTATATACATCAATAACGTAATATAACCTAACCTAACCCAACCTAACATCTCGGCCGTAATATTTGACATCATTCCTGGCGAGTTGGCCTCTACGTCTCCGTTTGACCTTTATATACATCAATAACGTAGTATAACATAACCTAACCCAAACTAACATCTCGGCCGTAATATTTGACATCATTCCTGGCGAGTTGGCCTCTACGTCTCCGTTTGACCTTCATATACATCAATAGCGTAATATAACCTAACCTAACCCAACCTATCATCTCGCGGGTAATATTTGACATCATTCCTGGCGAGTTGGCCTCTACGTCTCCGTTTGACCTTCATATACATCAATAACGTAATATAACGTAAACTAACCCAACCTATCATCTCGGCGGTAATATTTGACCACATTCCTGGCGAGTTGGCTTCTCTGTCCCCGTGAGACCTTTATATACATCAATAACGTAATATAAACTAACCTAAACCAACCTAACATCTCGGTCGTAATATTTGACATCATTCCTGGCGAGTTGGCTTCTCCGTCTCCGTGGGACCTTCATATACATCAATAACGTAATATAACCTAACCTAACCCAACCTAACATCTCGGCGGTAATATTTGACCACATTCCTGGCGAGTTGGCTTCTCCGTCTCCGTGGGACCTTCATATACATCAATAACGTAATATAACCTAACCTAACCCAACCTAACATCTCGGCGGTAATATTTGACCACATTCCTGGCGAGTTGGCCTCTACGTTTCCGCTTGATCTTCATATACATCAATAACGTAATATAACCTAACCTAACCCAACCTAACAGCTTGGCGGTAATATTTGACAACATTCCTGGCGAGTTGGCTTCTCCGTCTCCGTGGGACCTTCATATACATCAATAACGTAATATAACCTAACCTAACCCAACCTAACATCTCGGCGGTAATATTTGACATTATTCCGGGCTAGTTGGCCTCTACGTCTCCGTTTCACCTTCATATACATCAATAACGTAATATAACGTAACCTAACCCAACCTATCATCTCGGCGGTAATATTTGACTACATTCCTGGCGAGTTGGCTTCTCTGTCTCCGTGAGTCCTTTATATACATCAATAACGTAATATAACCTAACCTAACCCAACCTAACATCTCGCGGGTAATATTTGACATCATTCCTGGCGAGTTGGCCTCTACGTCTCCGTTTGACCTTCATATACGTCAATAACGTAATATAACGTAAACTAACCCAACCTATCATCTCGGCGGTAATATTTGACCACATTTCTGGCGAGTTGGCTTCTCTGTCTCCGTGAGACCTTTATATACATCAATAACGTAATATAACCTAACCTAACCCAACCTAACATCTCGGCCGTAATATTTGACATCATTCCTGGCGAGTTGGCCTCTACGTCTCCGTTTGACCTTTATATACATCAATAACGTAGTATAACATAACCTAACCCAAACTAACATCTCGGCCGTAATATTTGACATCATTCCTGGCGAGTTGGCCTCTACGTCTCCGTTTGACCTTCATATACATCAATAGCGTAATATAACCTAACCTAAAACAACCTATCATCTCGCGGGTAATATTTGACATCATTCCTGGCGAGTTGGCCTCTACGTCTCCGTTTGACCTTCATATACATCAATAACGTAATATAACGTAAACTAACCCAACCTATCATCTCGGCGGTAATATTTGACCACATTCCTGGCGAGTTGGCTTCTCTGTCCCCGTGAGACCTTTATATACATCAATAACGTAATATAACCTAACCTAAACCAACCTAACATCTCGGTCGTAATATTTGACATCATTCCTGGCGAGTTGGCTTCTCCGTCTCCGTGGGACCTTCATATACATCAATAACGTAATATAACCTAACCTAACCCAACCTAACATCTCGGCGGTAATATTTGACCACATTCCTGGCGAGTTGGCTTCTCCGTCTCCGTGGGACCTTCATATACATCAATAACGTAATATAACGCAACCTAACCCAACCTATCATCTCGGCGGCAATATTTGACAACATTCGTGGCGAGTTGGCTTCTCCGTCTCCGTGGGACCTTCATATACATCAATAACGTAATATAACCTAACCTAACCCAACCTAACATCTCGGCGGTAATATGTGACCACATTCCTGGCGAGTTGGCCTCTACGTCTCCGTTTGACCTTCATATACATCAATAACGTAACATAACGTAACCTAACCCAACCTATAACTTCGGCGGTAATATTTGACCACATTCCTGGCGAGTTCGCCTCTACGTCTCCGTTTGACCTTCATATACATCAATAACGTAATATAACGTAACCTAACCCAACCTATCATCTCGGCGGTAAGATTTGCCCACATTCCTGGCGAGTTGGCTTCTCTGTCTCCGTGAGGCCTTTATATACATCAATAACGTAATATAACCTAACCTAACCCAACCTAACATCTCGCGGGTAATATTTGACATCATTCCTGGCGAGTTGGCCTCTACGTCTCCGTTTGACCTTCATATACGTCAATAACGTAATATAACGTAAACTAACCCAACCTATCAGTTCGGCGTTAATATTTGACCACATTCCTGGCGAGTTGGCTTCTCTGTCTCCGTGAGACCTTTATATACATAAATAACGTAATATAACCTAACCTAACCCAACCTAACATCTCGGCCGTAATATTTGACATCATTCCTGGCGAGTTGGCCTCTACGTCTCCGTTTGACCTTTATATACATCAATAACGTAATATAACCTAACCTAACCCAACCTAACATCTCGGGCGTAATATTTGACATCATTCCTGGCGAGTTGGCCTCTACGTCTCCGTTTGAGCTTCATATACATCAATGACGTAATATAACGTAACCTAACCCATCCTATCATCTCGGCGGCAATATTTGACAACATTCCTGGCGAGTTGGCCTCTACGTCTCCGTTTGACCTTCATATACATCAATAACGTAATATAACCTAACCTAACCCAACCTCACATCTCGGCGGTAATATCTGACAACATTCCTGGCGAGTTGGCTTCTCCGTCTCCGTGGGACCTTCATATACATCAATAACGTAATATAACCTAACCTAACCCAACCTAACATCTCGGCGGTAATATTTCACATCATTCCTGGCGAGTTGGCCTCTACGTCTCCGTTTGAGCTTCATATACATCAATGACGTAATATAACGTAACCTAACCCATCCTATCATCTCGGCGGCAATATTTGACAACATTCCTGGCGAGTTGGCCTCTACGTCTCCGTTTGACCTTCATATACATCAATAACGTAATATAACCTAACCTAACCCAACCTATCATCTCGGCGGTAATATTTGACAACATTCCTGGCTAGTTGGCCTCTACGTCTCCGTTTGACCTTCATATACATCAATAACGTAATATAACGTAAACTAACCCAACCTATCATCTCGGCGGTAATATTTGACGACATTCGTGTCTAGTTGGCCTCTACGTCTCCGTTTGACCTTCATATACATCAATAACGTAATATAATGTAACCTAATCCAACCTGTCATCTCGGCGGTTATATTTGACCACATTCCTGGCGAGTTGGCTTGTCTGTCTCCGTGAGACCTTTATATACATCAATAACGTAATATAACCTAACCTAACCCAACCTAACATCTCGCGGGTAATATTTGACATCATTCCTGGCGAGTTGGCCTCTACGTCTCCGTTTGACCTTCATATACATCAATAACGTAATATAACGTAAACTAACCCAACCTATCATCTCGGCGGTAAGATTTTCCCACATTCCTGTCGAGTTGGCTTCTCTGTCTCCGTGAGTCCTTTATATACATCAATAACGTAATATAACCTAACCTAACCCAACCTAACATCTCGCGGGTAATATTTGACATCATTCCTGGCGAGTTGGCCTCTACGTCTCCGTTTGACCTTCATATACGTCAATAACGTAATATAACGTAAACTAACCCAACCTATCAGTTCGGCGGTAATATTTGACCACATTCCTGGCGAGTTGGCTTCTCTGTCTCCGTGAGACCTTTATATACATCAATAACGTAATATAACCTAACCTAACCCAACCTAACATCTCGGCCGTAATATTTGACATCATTCCTGGCGAGTTGGCCTCTACGTCTCCGTTTGACCTTTATATACATCAATAACGTAATATAACCTAACCTAACCCAACCTAACATCTCGGGCGTAATATTTGACATCATTCCTGGCGAGTTGGCCTCTACGTCTCCGTTTGAGCTTCATATACATCAATGACGTAATATAACGTAACCTAACCCATCCTATCATCTCGGCGGCAATATTTGACAACATTCCTGGCGAGTTGGCCTCTACGTCTCCGTTTGACCTTCATATACATCAATAACGTAATATAACCTAACCTAACCCAACCTCACATCTCGGCGGTAATATCTGACAACATTCCTGGCGAGTTGGCTTCTCCGTCTCCGTGGGACCTTCATATACATCAATAACGTAATATAACCTAACCTAACCCAACCTAACATCTCGGCGGTAATATTTCACATCATTCCTGGCGAGTTGGCCTCTACGTCTCCGTTTGAGCTTCATATACATCAATGACGTAATATAACGTAACCTAACCCATCCTATCATCTCGGCGGCAATATTTGACAACATTCCTGGCGAGTTGGCCTCTACGTCTCCGTTTGACCTTCATATACATCAATAACGTAATATAACCTAACCTAACCCAACCTATCATCTCGGCGGTAATATTTGACAACATTCCTGGCTAGTTGGCCTCTACGTCTCCGTTTGACCTTCATATACATCAATAACGTAATATAACGTAAACTAACCCAACCTATCATCTCGGCGGTAATATTTGACAACATTCGTGTCTAGTTGGCCTCTACGTCTCCGTTTGACCTTCATATACATCAATAACGTAATATAATGTAACCTAATCCAACCTATCATCTCGGCGGTTATATTTGACCACATTCCTGGCGGGTTGGCTTGTCTGTCTCCGTGAGACCTTTATATACATCAATAACGTAATATAACCTAACCTATCCCAACCTAACATCTCGGCGGTAATATTTGACCACATTCCTGGCGAGTTGGCTTCTCCGTCTCCGTGGGACCTTCATATACATCAATAACGTAATATAACGCAACCTAACCCAACCTATCATGTCGGCGGCAATATTTGACAACATTCCTGGCGAGTTGGCTTCTCCGTCTCCGTGGGACCTTCATATACATCAGTAACGTAATATAACCTAACCTAACCCAACCTAACATCTCGGCGGTAATATGTGACCACATTCCTGGCGAGTTGGCCTCTACGTCTCCGTTTGACCTTCATATACATCAATAACGTAACATAACGTAACCTAACCCAACCTATAAGTTCGGCGGTAATATTTGACGTCATTCCTGGCGAGTTGGCCTCTACGTCTCCGTTTGAGCTTCATATACATCAATGACGTAATATAACGTAACCTAACCCATCCTATCATCTCGGCGGCAATATTTGACATCATTCCTGGCGAGTTGGCCTCTACGTCTCCGTTTGACCTTCATATACATCAATAACGTAATATAACCTAACCTAACCCAACCTAACATCTTGGCGGTAATATTTGACAACATTCCTGGCGAGTTGGCTTCTCCGTCTCCGTGGGACCTTCATATACATCAATAACGTAATATAACCTAACCTAACCCAACCTAACATTTCGGCGGTAATATTTGACCACATTCCTGGCGAGTTGGCCTCTACGTCTCCGTTTGATCTTCATATACATCAATAACGTAATATAACCTAACCTAACCCAACCTAACATCTTGGCGGTAATATTTGACAACATTCCTGGCGAGTTGGCTTCTCCGTCTCCGTGGGACCTTCATATACATCAATAACGTAATATAAACTAACCTAACCCAACCTAACATCTCGGCCGTAATATTTGACATCATTCCTGGCGAGTTGGCCTCTACGTCTCCGTTTGACCTTCATATACATCAATAACGTAATATAACCTAACCTAACCCAACCTAACATCTCGGCGGTAATATTTGACCACATTCCTGGCGAGTTGGCTTCTCCGTCTCCGTGGGACCTTCATATACATCAATAACGTAATATAACCTAACCTAACCCAACCTAACATCTCGGCGGTAATATTTGACATCATTCCTGGCGAGTTGGCCTCTACGTCTCCGTTTGACCTTCATATACATCAATAACGTAATATAACGTAACCTAACCCAACCTATCATCTCGGCGGTAATATTTGACCACATTCCTGGCGAGTTGGCTTCTCTGTCTCCGTGAGACCTTTATATACATCAATAACGTAATATAACCTAACCTAAACCAACCTAACATCTCGGCGGTAATATTTGACCTCATTCCTGGCGAGTTGGCCTCTACGTCTCCGTTTGATCTTCATATACATCAATAACGTAATATAACCTAACCTAACCCAACCTAACATCTTGGCGGTAATATTTGACAACATTCCTGGCGAGTTGGCTTCTCCGTCTCCGTGGGACCTTCATATACATCAATAACGTAATATAACCTAACCTAACCCAACCTAACATCTCGGCCGTAATATTTGACATCATTCCTGGCGAGTTGGCCTCTACGTCTTCGTTTGACCTTCATATACATCAATAACGTAATATAACCTAACCTAACCCAACCTCACATCTCGGCGGTAATATTTGACAACATTCCTGGCGAGTTGGCTTCTCCGTCTCCGTGGGACCTTCATATACATCAATAACGTAATATAACCTAACCTAACCCAACCTAACATTTCGGCGGTAATATTTGACATCATTCCTGGCGAGTTGGCCTCTACGTCTCCGTTTGAGCTTCATATACATCAATGACGTAATATAACGTAACCTAACCCATCCTATCATCTCGGCGGCAATATTTGACAACATTCCTGGCGAGTTGGCCTCTACGTCTCCGTTTGACCTTCATATACATCAATAACGTAATATAACCTAACCTAAGCCAACCTATCATCTCGGCGGTAATATTTGACATCATTCCTGGCGAGTTGGCTTCTCCGTCTCCGTGGGACCTTCATATACATCAATAACGTAATATAACCTAACCTAACCCAACCTAACATTTCGGCGGTAATATGTGACCACATTCCTGGCGAGTTGGCCTCTACGTCTCCGTTTGACCTTCATATACATCAATAACGTAACATAACGTAACCTAACGCAACCTATAACTTCGGCGGTAATATTTGACCACATTCCTGGCGAGTTGGCCTGTACGTCTCCGTTTGACCTTCATATACATCAATAACGTAATATAACGTAACCTAACCCAGCCTATAATTTCGGCGGTAATATTTGACCACATTCCTGGCGAGTTGGCTTCTCTGTCTCCGTGAGACCTTTATATACATCAATAACGTAATATAACCTAACCTAAACCAACCTAACATCTCGGCCGTAATATTTGACATCATTCCTGGCGAGTTGGCTTCTCCGTCTCCGTGGGACCTTCATATACATCAATAACGTTATATAACCTAACCTAACCCAACTTAACATCTCGGCGGTAATATTTGACCACATTCCTGGCGAGTTGGCTTCTCCGTCTCCGTGGGACCTTCATATACATCAATAACGTAATATAACGCAACCTAACCAAACCTATCATCTCGGCGGCAATATTTGACAACATTCCTGGCGAGTTGGCTTCTCCGTCTCCGTGGGACCTTCATATACATCAATAACGTAATATAACCTAACCTAACCCAACCTAACATCTCGGCGGTAATATGTGACCACATTCCTGGCGAGTTGGCCTCTACGTCTCCGTTTGACCTTCATATACATCAATAACGTAACATAACGTAACCTAACCCAACCTATAACTTCGGCGGTAATATTTGACCACATTCCTGGCGAGTTGGCCTGTACGTCTCCGTTTGACCTTCATATACATCAATAACGTAATATAACGTAACCTAACCCAGCCTATAATTTCGGCGGTATTATTTGACCACATTCCTGGCGAGTTGGCCTCTACGTCTCCGTTTGATCTTCATATACATCAATAACGTAATATAACCTAACCTAACCCAACCTAACATCTTGGCGGTAATATTTGACCACATTCCTGGCGAGTTGGCTTGTCTGTCTCCGTGAGACCTTTATATACATCAATAACGTAATATAACCTAACCTAACCCAACCTAACATCTCGCGGGTAATATTTGACATCATTCCTGGCGAGTTGGTCTCTACGTCTCCGTTTGACCTTCATATACACCAATAACGTAATATAACGTAAACTAACCCAACCTATCATCTCGGCGGTAATATTTGACAACATTCCTGGCGAGTTGGCCTCTACGTCTCCGTTTGACCTTCATATACATCAATAACGTAATATAATGTAACCTAATCCAACCTATCATCTCGGCGGTTATATTTGACCACATTCCTGGCGAGTTGGCTTGTCTGTCTCCGTGAGACCTTTATATACATCAATAACGTAATATAACCTAACCTAACCCAACCTAACATCTCGCGGGTAATATTTGACAGCATTCCTGGCGAGTTGGCCTCTACGTCTCCGTTTGACCTTCATATACATCAATAACGTAATATAACGTAAACTAACCCAACCTATCATCTCGGCGGTAATATTTGACCACATTCCTGGCGAGTTGGCTTCTCTGTCTCCGTGAGACATTTATATACATCAATAACGTAATATAACCTAACCTAAACCAACCTAACATCTCGGCCGTAATATTTGACATCATTCCTGGCGAGTTGGCTTCTCCGTCTCCGTGGGACCTTCATATACATCAATAACGTAATATAACGTAAACTAACCCAACCTATCATCTCGGCGGTAATATTTGACCACATTCCTGGCGAGTTGGCTTCTCTGTCTCCGTGAGACATTTATATACATCAATAACGTAATATAACCTAACCTAAACCAACCTAACATCTCGGCCGTAATATTTGACATCATTCCTGGCGAGTTGGCTTCTCCGTCTCCGTGGGACCTTCATATACATCAATAACGTAATATAACCTAACCTAACCCAACCTAACATCTCGGCGGTAATATTTGACCACATTCCTGGCGAGTTGGCTTCTCCGTCTCCTTGGGACCTTCATATACATCAATAACGTAATATAACGCAACCTAACCCAACCTATCATCTCGGCGGCAATATTTGACAACATTCCTGGCGAGTTGGCTTCTCCGTCTCCGTGGGACCTTCATATACATCAATAACGTAATATAACCTAACCTAACCCAACCTAACATCTCGGCGGTAATATGTGACCACATTCCTGGCGAGTTGGCCTCTACGTCTCCGTTTGACCTTCATATACATCAATAACGTAACATAACGTAACCTAACCCAACCTATAACTTCGGCGGTAATATTTGACCACATTCCTGGCGAGTTGGCCTCTACGTCTCCGTTTGACCTTCATATACATCAATAACGTAATATAACGTAACCTAACCCAACCTATCATCTCGGCGGTAATATTTGACCACATTCCTGGCGAGTTGGCTTCTCCGTCTCCGTGGGACCTTCATATACATCAATAACGTAATATAACGCAACCTAACCCAACCTATCATCTCGGCGGCAATATTTGACAACATTCCTGGCGAGTTGGCCTCTACGTCTCCGTTTGACCTTCATATACATCAATAACGTAATATAACCTAACCTAACCCAACCTATCATCTCGGCGGTAATATTTGACAACATTCCTGGCTAGTTGGCCTCTACGTCTCCGTTTGACCTTCATATACATCAATAACGTAATATAATGTAACCTAACCCAACATATCATCTCGAAGGTTATATTTGACCACATTCCTGGCGAGTTGGCTTCTCTGTCTCCGTGAGACCTTTATATACATCAATAACGTAATATAACCTAACCTAACCCAACCTAACATCTCGGCCGTAATATTTGACATCATTCCTGGCGAGTTGGCCTCTACGTCTCCGTTTGACCTTCATATACATCAATAACGTAATATAACGTAAACTAACCCAACCTATCATCTCGGCGGTAATATTTGACCACATTCCTGGCGAGTTGGCTTCTCTGTCTCCGTGAGACCTTTATATACATCAATAACGTAATATAACCTAACCTAAACCAACCTAACATCTCGGCCGTAATATTTGACATCATTCCTGGCGAGTTGGCCTCTACGTCTCCGTTTGACTTTTATATACATCAATAACGTAATATAACCTAACCTAACCCAACCTAACATCTCGGCGGTAATATTTGTCCACATTCCTGGCGAGTTGGCTTCTCTGCCTCCGTGAGACCTTTATATACATGAATAACGTAATACAACCTAACCTAACCCAATCTAACATCTCGGCGGTAATATTTGCCAACATTCCCAGCGAGTTGGCTTCTCCGTCTCCGTGGGACCTTCATATACATCAATAACGTAATATAACCTAACCTAACCCAACCTAACATCTCGGCGGTAATATTTGGCATCATTCCTGGCGAGTTGGCCTCTACGTCTCCGTTTGAGCTTCATATACATCAGTGACGTAATATAACGTAACCTAACGCATCCTATCATCTCGGCGGCAATATTTGACAACATTCCTGGCGAGTTGGCTTCTACGTCTCCGTTTGACCTTCATATACATCAATAACGTAATATAACTTAACCTAACCCAACCTATCATCTCGGCGGTAATATTTGACAACATTCCTGGCTAGTTGGCCTCTACGTCTCCGTTTGACCTTCATATACATCAATAACGTAATATAATGTAACCTAACCCAACCTATCATCTCGGCGGTTATATTTGACCACATTCCTGGCGAGTTGGCTTCTCTGTGTCCGTGAGACCTTTATATACATCAATAACGTAATATAACCTAACCTAACCCAACCTAACATCTCGGCCGTAATATTTGACGTCATTCCTGGCGAGTTGGTCTCTACGTCTCCGTTTGACCATCATATACATCATTAACGTAATATAACCTTTTTTTTTTTTTTTTTTTTTCGCAGGGAAATCCTCATGGATACCGTGGATTTTTTGGGAAATCCGCGGTTATGTCGGACTCTTACCGACTAAAACCCTGCGGTGGTCTTCCTACACTTGTAGCGGGTAGCCGGGAACTCTTTCGAACGCGTCCAGCATCCCGCCTCGTGTCTGAGTTCTTTGAACTCTCTGTTCATAGCTGGCGTGCGAGTTCATACTTTAGATTGGCAACGACTGCAACCACCACAGTCGTTTGCCTCTCCTCGGTCGAGCGCGTGCCGGATAGACTTGACCCAAATCCTGTCTAGCCGGCGCTCGGCTGCTCTTTCTGTTTTTTCTTATTTACTTTTTCTTTGCGCAATCTTTTCTATTACGCTTGTGTGCGAATGCATGCATTCCTCACGCGTACCTCTTTGTCGAATTTCTTGCGCCTGTCTTCAATCTTCGAAGTCGTCTTCCTCTTCTCCCGCTTGCGGCGTTTGAGATGGACGGCGGCGGCGAAGCTCCGCTCCCCGGTGGGTACTTTGGAGCGACTCTCGCGCCCTGACGGACGAGAGTCCCCTACCTTCGAGTGGAACGTGGCAAACGTCTACAACGCCGACCACGTAAGGCTCGTCGAGCAGAAAGCGTGCGCTCTCTTTCGCGCTCGGCGGCTTCCTTCGCAGCCATCACTTTGTCGCAAAACAAGGTAACGGCTCGCCAGTATCTCTCCCCTTCCAGCATCTTCGGCAGGATGCTGGTCGGCGAGAGATCCCGTCCGATCTCTGCCACGAGAGCGTGGCGCAGCGTTTGCCACGCTGGACAGCGTTCCAACGTGTGCTGCGCAGAGTCGTCTCCGTCTCCGCAATGGTGACATTCAGCCGTGGCCTCTTTTCCGATCTTGCAGAGGTACTGACCGAAGCATCCATGTCCAGTCAGCACCTGCGTCACTCTGAAGGTGAGCTGCCCTCTCCTGTTTTCTACCCAGTTTTCCAAGATGGGTAGAATCGCTCCCACGATCCTGTGATTGGTCGCAGGTGCGAGTTTCTCCTTCCATTTAGAGAAAGTGAAGCGTCTCGCTTCTCTTCTAATCTCGTCCCTTGTCGGAGCAGGTGCACCTTCTTCTTCTACCTGGCGCGTTGTGCGAAGGGTTTCGTACACTATGAGGTCTTCCTGCGCCAGGTATTCCAGGGGTGCGAGACCCGCCAGCATTGTTGCCGCGTCGTAGGAAATCGTGCGATATCCTCTTATGACCCGAATGGCTATTCTTCGCCACGCGCTTCGCAGCAGCTGCAGCTTTCTGCCTCCTTTGTTAAGCGCGTCGCTCCATACCGGGGCTCCGTAAAGCGCAATGCTTTTTATCACCCCAGCATAGACTTTCCTTACTTTCTCGTCCGGTCCGTGCAGATTCGGCATGATGCGGCTTAGATAATTTGCCGCAGCATCCAGTCGAACGGCCTGACGAGCGAAGTGGAGACCAAAGTTCCATTTATCGTCGAGGAGCAGTCCGAGATACTTCATCTCGCTCCCCACTGTAACTTTGGATGGTCCAATGTTGACCACTTCGTTTCCTCCTCGCGGGTCTCTTCTTCGTCCCTTGAAGCACAGGATTTCAGATTTCTCCGGTGCCATCTGGAGCCCCATCTTCTTGATCGTATTAGCCACGACCGCAACTGCCACTTCGGCCCGGCAGATTGCGCGTTGCCGACACGTGTCGACTGCCAACACCATCGTGTCATCCGCGTAGCACGTGAGATGCACGCCGGACGGCATTGGCAGCTTCAGGACCGCGTCGTACCCGAGATTCCAGAGAAGCGGTCCGAGGACCGATCCCTGGGGAACGCCGCGATCAATCTTCTTTTTCTCGATTCCATGCCGGCTATCGTAGAGAACCGCGCGGTCGCTCAGGTAATTTTCCACGACCCTTCGCAGGTATCGCGGAAACCCGTGCTTTTCAAGCGCTCTACGAATCGTACTCCATTCGAGGGAGTTGAACGCATTCTTAATATCTAAAGATATCGCGATTACGACTCCCCCGGCGGCGATCGCGTTTTCGGCGAAACTTTTCACTTGTCGAATCGCGTCAATCGTCGATCGTCCTTCTCGGAAGCCGAATTGGTTCTCGGCTAAGTTCGGCCCGGTTCGCGACAGGTGCTCGATGAGGCGGTTGTGGATTATCCTTTCAAATAATTTTCCGACCTCGTCGAGCAAAACTATCGGCCTGTACGCTGCCGGTAAATCCTCCGATTTTCCCGGCTTTCGGAGCAACACTAATCTGCCGGTTTTCCATCTTGCTGGAAACGTACCCGTCTTCAAGCATGCTGTAAATAACTTCCGCAATCTTGAATTCAGGACACTGAGTGCCATCGACCAGGCACGGCCGGGAATTCCGTCCGGTCCGGGCGCGGTGTTCTTCTTTGTCATGCGCTTTATGGCGCGAGCCATTTCCTCCTCGGTGACGTCGTTGTCCAGCGACCAGATGATCGGGTCGATGTGTGCTGAAATTTGCGAGTTGCTCGCCGACGTAGCCTCTTCCGGTGGGAAGAGCGTGTCGACAACTCGCTTCAAGAACGGCGTCTCCATCGTCTCCGTTAACGGGGGCGCCCACGGTCGTAATTTATTCATTACTATCTTGTACGGCCGCCCCCACGGATCCTCGCGCAGTGTTTCCAGCAGCCCGTCCCATGCTCGTGCCTTTGATGTCTTTATGGCCGCCTGCAGCTCTATTTTCTTCTCCTTGTAAACTTCATAGAGCTGCGCTTTCCTCACCGAATCGGGATTCCTCCGTTTCCGGTATCTCGTATATTGCCTCCGTGCGTTTGTGCTCTCCGCACGGAGAAGAGCGATCTCGTTCCTCCACCAATATACGGGTTTACGAGTGGGGTTCGACCTTATTTTCGGCATGCTTGCGTTGCACACCGATGTCAACGTCCTCGTAAACCATTCTGCTTCTCGCTCGACTACGGCCGCTTCGGTCGGTTCGCTCGGCCAGGTAGCGGCGAGGGTTGCCGCCATAAACATATCTTCGTCGATTTTTCGCAACGACCATCTATTTTGCTTCTGGTCCGCTGCCCTTCTTCCTTGTACCGTGGATATGTCGATCCTTATATATAAGTGATCAGATAAAGTTTCGATCGGATCCACTTTCCAGCTCGTGACTCTTCGAGATGCTGCGTCGTTCGCGAACGAGAGGTCGACCTTGCTCTCGCCCTGTGGACGCACGCACGTACTGGCAGATCCTTGATTCAACAGTCTGAGATTCGCGGATGCTGCCCAGTCCATCGTCGAGTGTCCACGCTGAGTCGTTCTGGAAGAGCGCCACATAGTCGCGTGCGCGTTGAAATCTCCCAGTACGAATGTCGGTTGCGAGGCGTGATTTCGCACTACACCCTCCACTTCGTCCAGGAGCTGATCGAAATCTTGCAACGACCAACTCGGCGGCGCGTATATTCCAATGACGACGCAATCCGACCACGATACTGCGACGTAACCACGCCCTTGCGCGATGGCTGTGATCGGTCGGATGCGTGTCGGCGTCGCCTGAATTATTGCAACCGTCTTCTCCCTGTTTGCTATCCATGACGGCTTGTCGTGGATTAAATACGGCTCCGCGGCAACCACTAATTCAACCACGCCGCTTTGCAGGCTTTCGAGCATAAGATCTTGTGCTCTCGCGGCGTGATTTAAATTAGTTTGCAGGATCTGGCATTTCATATTGAAAGTTACGCCAGATCCATCGCCTCCTCGCGGCTGGTGCTCGCCTTCAGAGTTTCGCGCTCCTTCTCCTCTTCGTGGTTGTGTTTGGCTGCTGCTGCAGCTTTTTCCTTCTTTTCCTCAGGTTTCTTATCCTTACCTGAGGATTTAGCGCTCGATTGAGTAGCGTTCTTCTGTCCTTTTTTTGCCGGCGGCGGGACAGAGCAGGCTTTGCTACCTGCTCTGTGTCCATGCGGGCGGCTCGCCGATTTGCATACCGGGCACGTCGGTACCTTCTCATTGCATTCCGCAGCGGACCGGTTTTTATCTCGTCGGCGGTGCAACCGCCTTGTGCGGCGACTGCTTCGACGACCTCACCGACCGTGATCGAGTCTTCCATCCTGAAGACTCTCAGGGCCGCTCTCTTGCAGGGGCGCGTGATTTTTACACCCCTCGTGATCGCGAATAGCCCGGTTAACTTGTTGGCGAGCGCGTTCGCCTTCTCTTCTTTACCTTCGCCGCTTATTTCGAGAATAAGCGCTCCGGTCAGCGCTTTCCTGGGTTTGACCTCACCGATTCCCAGGTCCGACAGTTTGATCTTCTGCCGCGCCGTTGTCATAAGCTCGGCGTATGTCGATTTACTGCCCTCCTCTATAGTGATTACGACAGCGGCCGTGCTCGGGGTTTTCATCACTATCGGCTTTTCTTTTGGCATCGACTTCGCAGCTGCTACCTTCTTGCCTGCCCTCACGGTCTTGTTTACGGTGGCCGTCGTCTCCTTTTTCGACTTTCTGCCGAGGACTTTCGTCCACGGCGTCTCCGTCTCCTTCTTGTTCTGCGGAGCAGGTGCGCTCGCTGCTGGACACTTCCCTTCGCTCTCCTTCCGAACCTGCTCCTTTTGAATCTGTTCCATCCTCTTCTGGATGGGTGATTTCTTTGTTTCCGCTTTCGCGGATTTTTTCACCGGTGGAAGGGGCATTGCCTCTCTCTTCCCAGCGGACTTCTCCTTCTTTATGATTGCGGCGCTTGTTCCCTCTTTCGCGGGTTCTTCGCGTCGTGCAACATTTCGTGCCTCCGACCGCGGACGATCCTCCTTCGGAGCGAAGCGCTTCTCCGCCTTCTCCCAAAATTGTGTAAGCCGTTCGTTGACAACGGCCCCAATCTGCTCCATTAGCAGTACGAGACCGGTGTCGGGGATGCTGGCTTCCTCCTGCTTCGTAGTCAGCGATTGCCGTCGTGTTCTTTTATCACTACGCTCGGCGATCTCCATGCTTTTGATCGCCGGCGATAATTGGCTGTTTGCCGTATTTTCGAGGGCGGTCAGCCTCTCCTTGAGAAGGGCATTCTCCTTCTCCAGTTTTTCAGCCTTAGCTTTAATAAGGCTGAATTCCTGATCTCCTGCTGTTCCGGCGATGGCGCGGCTGGCGCGTTGTTCAGCTTCCGTAGTCGCCGCTCGCAGGATTCGAACGCTGACGCGCATCGACCGTTTAATTGTGCCTTTCAGCTGCGACGACTTCGCAGCGGCATATTCAATTTTGGCCGCCGATTCCAGAGCCCAGGCTGCCAGATCCTCTATCGGCATTTTCCTGGCCTCTTCGTCAAAAACTTCCTGGTCCGGAATAGGATTTGACGTCCTTGATGGTGGCGGCGGCATGCAATCACCGTAGAGGAGCTCTCGCTCTAGAGCGTCCTCTGCATCCTTCTCGGCAGCTTTATCGGCTAGCAGTTTGGCTTCCGCCAATTTTATGTATTCCTCCGTTGTGGGGGGGGGGGGGCGTCCCCTCTTCTTCAGATGCTTCGTTGACTCGGACGGCGTCGTCGAGAGCAACGAAGCGAGTGACGTGTCCGAATCGTATTCGGACGTCTCCGCCTTTGACCTCTTCACGCTCCTGCGCGTGCGTGGAATTCTCCTCTCTGGTTCCCGCAGCATCCTGCCTTCCGTCCTCTCCGACTTGCTGCTGCCGCCGGTTCTGCAACTGATAAGGCCACTCGGGCCGGCCCCCTCTCCCCCACTCGCCACGGTCGCGTAATCGCGCGTCGCCATGCTTGGTTACCCAAGCAGGGCTTCGCACGATAATTAATTTGCCGACGAGTCGGTCGCGCAAACGCTATTCTCCTCCGTGGAGAAAATCACACCGCGCACCTCACTTGCTCCGCCGTGTGGGAACGTTCGCACTTCCCACGTTCAGCGCAGACCGGTTGTCTGTCTCTGTCCCGCACACAGTTCAACCGTCACTCTCTCTTTGTCTCTCTATTCGTCCTCTCACTCGCTCTTGCGTTCGCTTCGATTTCCGCGAACAGTTCACGGAGCGACGCCAGAGTTCAAGATTCGCGCTTTAAGAGTCTCTAGCACTTACCTTTTTTGTCTTCTTTGTCGCAATCTCCTGGAATAATCCGAGATTGATTACGGCTGGTAGCCTCTTTCTCGCCGAGTTCCCGCGTCGCACTTTTACACCGTTTTTTGCACTAATGTTATCGAAAATCAGTGTTTCTACAATCGTGCTTAACGACCGGAAGCGCTGAAAGTGCGGGAACACGTCGAAAAGGCCGGGAGAAGCCCTTGTTTCGCGACCGCCGTCTCGACGCGGCGTACGTGCCACGCCTGACTGTCAAGATGGCGGCGGCGACGCCTCGTTTTCTCCCGATGCTTTTCCACGTATTATCGCACCTTTTTCTCCAGTGCCCGCAACCACGGGAGCCACCTCACAGTCACTTTTGCCGCAAAGAGCACTTCAAGTTCGCAAACAAGCAGCAATCGCCGGAAAGAACGCCCTAATCGCGGTGGAACGCGTACGTGCCACGGCTGCGCGGCAATATGGCGGCGGTGACGCCCTGTTCCCTTCCGCCGATTTCCACTTGTTTTCGCACACTTTTGGCACTTTCCACTGCACAAACTGCGCACTGGTTGTGCCGCACGTGACACTGACTCTCAGGGAAGTGATCCAGACCACTTTCCAACTCCTTTTCTGCCGAAAACGCCGAATCAATTGTCGACGCCACGTCACCGAAAGCGAACAAAGGACACGCAGAGCGTATATTCCTTTCTATCGCGTTATTCTTGCTACTAGCTTCTAGTTCTTACACTAGAAGTTTTCACAATCCTCCTCGGAAGGGTATAAACCGAAGTATATATCCTTTATCGCCTAAAAAGTCGCGTCGTACAACTCAGGTAGCGGAGCGAACCGAAACACGTCCGCTCTCTACGGCTGCTCGAACGAGACTCAACGTAATATAACCTAACCTAACCCAACCTATCATCTCGGCGGCAATATTTGACAACATTCCTGGCGAGTTGGCCTCTACGTCTCCGTTAGACCTTCATATACATCAATAACGTAATATAACGTAACCTAACCCAACCTATAATTTCGGCGGTATTATTTGACCACATTCCTGGCGAGCTGGCTTCTCCGTCTCCGTGGGACCTTCATATACATCAATAACGTAATATAACGCAACCTAACCCAACCTATCATATCGGCGGCAATATTTGACAACATTCCTGGCGAGTTGGCTTCTCCGTCTCCGTGGGACCTTCATATACATCAATAACGTAATATAACCTAACCTAACCCAACCTAACATCTCGGCGGTAATATGTGACCACATTCCTGGCGAGTTGGCCTCTACGTCTCCGTTTGACCTTCATATACATCAATAACGTAACATAACGTAACCTAACCCAACCTATAACTTCGGCGGTAATATTTGACCACATTCCTGGCGAGTTGGCTTCCCCGTCTCCGTGGGACCTTCATATACATCAATAACGTAATATAACGCAACCTAACCCAACCTATCATCTCGGCGGCAATATTTGACAACATTCCTGGCGAGTTGGCTTCTCCGTCTCCGTGGGACCTTCATATACATCAATAACGTAATATAACCTAACCTAACCCAACCTAACATCTCGCGGGTAATATTTTACATCATTCCTGGCGAGTTGGCCTCTACGTCTCCGTTTGACCTTCATATACATCAATAACGTAATATAACGTAAACTAACCCAACCTATCATCTCGGCGGTAATATTTGACCACATTTCTGGCGAGTTGGCTTCTCTGTCTCCGTGAGACCTTTATATACATCAATAACGTAATATAACCTAACCTAAACCAACCTAACATCTCGGCCGTAATATTTGACATCATTCCTGGCGAGTTGGCTTCTCCGTCTCCGTGGGACCTTCATATACATCAATAACGTAATATAACCTAACCTAACCCAACCTAACATCTCGGCGGTAATATTTGACCACATTCCTGGCGAGTTGGCCTCTACGTCTCCGCTTGATCTTCATATACATCAATAACGTAATATAACCTAACCTAACCCAACCTAACAGCTTGGCGGTAATATTTGACAACATTCCTGGCGAGTTGGCTTCTCCGTCTCCGTGGGACCTTCATATACATCAATAACGTAATATAACCTAACCTAACCCAACCTAACATCTCGGCGGTAATATTTGACATTATTCCGGGCTAGTTGGCCTCTACGTCTCCGTTTGACCTTCATATACATCAATAACGTAATATAACGTAACCTAACCCAACCTATCATCTCGGCGGTAATATTTGACTACATTCCTGGCGAGTTGGCTTCTCTGCCTCCGTGAGTCCTTTATATACATCAATAACGTAATATAACCTAACCTAACCCAACCTAACATCTCGCGGGTAATATTTGACATCATTCCTGGCGAGTTGGCCTCTACGTCTCCGTTTGACCTTCATATACGTCAATAACGTAATATAACGTAAACTAACCCAACCTATCATCTCGGCGGTAATATTTGACCACATTTCTGGCGAGTTGGCTTCTCTGTCTCCGTGAGACCTTTATATACATCAATAACGTAATATAACCTAACCTAACCCAACCTAACATCTCGGCCGTAATATTTGACATCATTCCTGGCGAGTTGGCCTCTACGTCTCCGTTTGACCTTTATATACATCAATAACGTAATATAACATAACCTAACCCAACCTAACATCTCGGCCGTAATATTTGACATCATTCCTGGCGAGTTGGCCTCTACGTCTCCGTTTGACCTTCATATACATCAATAACGTAATATAACCTAACCTAACCCAACCTATCATCTCGCGGGTAATATTTGACATCATTCCTGGCGAGTTGGCCTCTACGTCTCCGTTTGACCTTCATATACATCAATAACGTAATATAACGTAAACTAACCCAACCTATCATCTCGGCGGTAATATTTGACCACATTCCTGGCGAGTTGGCTTCTCTGTCTCCGTGGGACCTTCATATACATCAATAACGTAATATAACCTAACCTAACCCAACCTAACATCTCGGCGGTAATATGTGACCACATTCCTGGCGAGTTGGCCTCTACGTCTCCGTTTGACCTTCATATACATCAATAACGTAACATAACGTAACCTAACCCAACCTATAACTTCGGCGGTAATATTTGACCACATTCCTGGCGAGTTGGCCTCTACGTCTCCGTTTGACCTTCATATACATCAATAACGTAATATAACGTAACCTAACCCAACCTATCATCTCGGCGGTAATATTTGACCACATTCCTGGCGAGTTGGCTTCTCTGTCTCCGTGAGTCCTTTATATACATCAATAACGTAATATAACCTAACCTAACCCAACCTAACATCTCGCGGGTAATATTTGACATCATTCCTGGCGAGTTGGCCTCTACGTCTCCGTTTGACCTTCATATACGTCAATAACGTAATATAACGTAAACTAACCCAACCTATCAGTTCGGCGGTAATATTTGACCACATTCCTGGCGAGTTGGCTTCTCTGTCTCCGTGAGACCTTTATATACATCAATAACGTAATATAACCTAACCTAAACCAACCTAACATCTCGGCCGTAGTATTTGACATCATTCCTGGCGAGTTGGCTTCTCCGTCTCCGTGGGACCTTCATATACATCAATAACGTAATATAACCTAACCTAACCCAACCTAACATCTCGGCGGCAATATTTGACAACATTCCTGGCGAGTTGGCCTCTACGTCTCCGTTTTACCTTCATATACATCAATAACGTAATATAACGTAACCTAACCCAACCTATCATCTCGGCGGTAATATTTGACCACATTCCTGGCGAGTTGGCTTCTCTGTCTCCGTGAGGCCTTTATATACATCAATAACGCAATATAACCTAACCTAACCCAACCTAACATCCCGGCCGTAATATTTGACGTCATTCCTGGCGAGTTGGCCTCTACGTCTCCGTTTGACCTTCATATACATCAATAACGTAATATAACGTAACCTAACCCAACCTATCATCTCGGCGGCAATATTTGACAACATTCCTGGCGAGTTGGCCTCTACGTCTCCGTTTGACCTTCATATACATCAATAACGTAATATAAGGTAACCCAACCCAACCTAACATCTCGGCGGCAATATTTGACAACATTCCTGGCGAGTTGGCCTCTACGTCTCCGTTTGACCTTCATATACATCAATAACGTAATATAACGTAACCTAACCCAACCTAACATCTCGGCGGTAATATTTGACCACATTCCTGGCGAGTTGGCTTCTCTGTCTCCGTGAGACCTTTATATACATGAATAACGTAATACAACCTAACCTAACCCAATCTAGCATCTCGGCGGTAATATTTGACAACATTCCTGGCGAGTTGGCTTCTCCTTCTGCGTGGGACCTTCATATACATCAATAACGTAATATAACCTAACCTAACCCAACCTAACATCTCGGCGGTATTATTTGACATTATTCCTGGCTAGTTGGCCTCTACGTCTCCGTTTGACCTTCATATACATCAATAACGTAATATAACGTAACCTAACACAACCTAACATCTCGCGGGTAATATTTGACATCATTCCTGGCTAGTTGGCCTCTGCGTCTCCGTTTGACCTTCGTATACATCAATAACGTAATATAACGTAACCTAACCCAACCTATCATCTCGGCGGCAATATTTGACAACATTCCTGGCGAGTTGGCTTCTCCGTCTCCGTGGGACCTTCATATACATCAATAACGTAATATAATCTAACCTAACCCAACCTAACATCTCGCGGGTAATATTTGACATCATTCCTGGCGAGTTGGCCTCTACGTCTCCGTTTGACGTTCATATACATCAATAACGTAATATAACGTAACCTAACCCAACCTATCATCTCGTCGGTTATATTTGACCACATTCCTGGCGAGTTGGCTTCTCTGTCTCCGTGAGACATTTATATACATCAATAACGTTATATAACCTAACCTAACCCAACCTAACATCTCGGCCGTAATATTTGACATCATTCCTGGCGAGTTGGCCTCTACGTCTCCGTTTGACCTTTATATACATCAATAACTTAATATAACCTAACCTAACCCAAGCTAACATCTCGGCCGTAATATTTGACATCATTCCTTGCGAGTTGGCCTCCACGTCTCCGTTTTAACTTCATATACATCAATAACGTAATATAAGTTAACCCAACCCAACCTAACATCTCGGCGGTAATATTTGACATCATTCCTGGCTAGTTGGCCTCTACGTCTCCGTTTGACCTTCATATACATCAATAACGTAATATAACCTAACCTAACCCAACCTAACATCTTGACGGTAATATTTGACAACATTCCTGGCGAGTTGGCTTCTCCGTCTCCGTGCGACCTTCATATACATCAATAACGTAATATAACGTAATCTAACCCAACCTATAATTTCGGCGGTAATATTTGGCCACATTCCTGGCGAGTTCGCCTCTACGTCTCCGTTTGACCTTCATATACATCAATAACGTAATATAACGTAACCTAACCCAACCTAACATCTCGGCGGTAATATTTGACCACATTCCTGGCGAGTTGGCTTCTCTGTCTCCGTGAGACCTTTATATACATGAATAACGTAATATAGCCTAACCTAACCCAACCTAACATCTCGGCGGTAATATTTGACATTATTCCTGGCTATTTGGCCTCTACGTCTCCGTTTGACCTTCATATACATCAATAACGTAATATAACGTAACCTAACCCAACCTATGATCTCGGCGGTTATATTTGACCACATTCCTGGCGAGTTGGCTTCTCTGTCTCCGTGAGACATTTATATACATCAATAACGTTATATAACCTAACCTAACCCAACCTAACATCTCGGCCGTAATATTTGACATCATTCCTGGCGAGTTGGCCTCTACGTCTCCGTTTGACCTTTATATACATAAATAACTTAATATAACCTAACCTAACCCAAGCTAACATCTCGGCCGTAATATTTGACATCATTCCTTGCGAGTTGGCCTCTACGTCTCCGTTTTAACTTCATATACATCAATAACGTAATATAAGGTAACCCAACCCAACCTAACATCTCGCCGGAATATTTGACATCATTCCTGGCTAGTTGGCCTCTACGTCTCCGCTTGACCTTCATATACATCAATAACGTAATATAAGGTAACCCAACCCAATCTAACATCTCGGCGGTAATATTTGACAACATTCCTGGCGAGTTGGCACCTCCTTCTGCGTGGGACCTTCATATACATCAATAACGTAATATAACCTAACCTAACCCAACCTAACATCTCGGCGGTAATATTTGACATTATTCCTGGCTAGTTGGCCTCTACGTCTCCGTTCGACCTTCATATACATCAATAACGTAATATAACGTAACCTAACACAACCTAACATCTCGCGGGTAATATTTGACATCATTCCTGGTTAGTTGGCCTCTGCGTCTCCGTTTGACCTTCATATACATCAATAACGTAATATAACGTAACCTAACCCAACCTATCATCTCGGCGGCAATATTTGACAACATTCCTGGCGAGTTGGCTTCTCCGTCTCCGTGGGACCTTCATATACATCAATAACGTAATATAATCTAACCTAACCCAACCTAACATCTCGCGGGTAATATTTGACATCATTCCTGGCGAGTTGGCCTCTACGTCTCCGTTTGACCTTCATATACATCAATAACGTAATATAACGTAACCTAACCCAACCTATCATCTCGGCGGTTATATTTGACCACATTCCTGGCGAGTTGGCTTCTCTGTCTCCGTGAGACATTTATATACATCAATAACGTTATATAACCTAACCTAACCCAACCTAACATCTCGGCCGTAATATTTGACATCATTCCTGGCGAGTTGGCCTCTACGTCTCCGTTTGACATTCATATACATCAATAACGTAATATAACGTAACCTAACCCAACCTATAATTTCGGCGGTAATATTTGGCCACATTTCTGGCGAGTTGGCCTCTACGTCTCCGTTTGACCTTCATATACATCAATAACGTAATATAACGTAACCTAACCCAACCTAACATCTCGGCGGTAATATTTGACCACATTCCTGGCGAGTTGGCTTCTCTGTCTCCGTGAGACCTTTATATACATGAATAACGTAATACAACCTAACCTAACCCAATCTAACATCTCGGCGGTAATACTTGAGAACATTCCTGGCGAGTTGGCACCTCCTTCTGCGTGGGACCTTCATATACATCAATAACGTAATATAACCTAACCTAACCCAACCTAACATCTCGGCGGTAATATTTGACATTATTCCTGGCTAGTTGGCCTCTACGTCTCCGTTTGACCTTCATATACATCAATAACGTAATATAAGGTAACCCAACCCAAACTAACATCTCGGCGGTAATATTTGACATCATTCCTGGCGAGTTAGCCTCTACGTCTCCGTTTGACATTCATATACATCAATAACGTAATATAACCTAACCTAACCCAACCTAACATCTCGGCGGTAATATTTGACCACATTCCTGGCGAGTTGGCTTCTCCGTCTCCGTGGAACCTTCATATACATCAATAACGTAATATAACCTAACCTAACCCAACCTAACATCTCGCGGGTAATATTTGACATCATTCCTGGCGAGTTGGCCTCTACGTCTCCGTTTGACCTTCATATACATCAATAACGTAATATAACCTAACCTAACCCAACCTAACATCTCGGCGGTAATATTTGACCACATTCCTGGCGAGTTAGCTTCTCTGTCTCCGTGAGACCTTTATATACATGAATAACGTAATACAACCTAACCTAACCCAATCTAACATCTCGGCGGTAATATTTGACAACATTCCTGGCGAGTTGGCTTCTCCTTCTGCGTGGGACCTTCATATACATCAATAACGTAATATAACCTAACCTAACCCAACCTAACATCCTGGCGGTATTATTTGACATTATTCCTGGCTATTTGGCCTCTACGGTCTCCGTTTGACCTTCATATACATCAATAACGTAATATAACGTAACCTAACCCAACCTATGATCTCGGCGGTTATATTTGACCTTATTCCTGGCGAGTTGGCTTCTCTGTCTCCGTGAGACATTTATATACATCAATAACGTTATATAACCTAACCAAACCCAACCTAACATCCCGGCCGTAATATTTGACGTCATTCCTGGCGAGTTGGCCTCTACGTCTCCGTTTGACCTTCATATACATCAATAACGTAATATAAGGTAACCCAACCCAACCTAACATCTCGCCGGAATATTTGACATCATTCCTGGCGAGTTGGCCTCTACGTCTCCGTTTGACCTTCATATACATCAATAACGTAATATAAGGTAACCCAACCCAACCTAACATGTCGGCGGTAATATTTAACAACATTCCTGGCGAGTTGGCTTCTCCTTCTGCGTGGGACCTTCATATACATCAATAACGTAATATAACCTAACCTAACCCAACCTAACATCTCGGCGGTAATATTTGACATTATTCCTGGCTAGTTGGCCTCTACGTCTCCGTTTGACCTTCATATACATCAATAACGTAATATAACGTAACCTAACACAACCTAACATCTCGCGGGTAATATTTGACATCATTCCTGGCTAGTTGGCCTCTGCGTCTCCGTTTGACCTTCATATACATCAATAACGTAATATAACGTAACCTAACCCAACCTATCATCTCGGCGGCAATATTTGACAACATTCCTGGCGAGTTGGCTTCTCCGTCTCCGTGGGACCTTCATATACATGAATAATGTAATATACTCTAACCTAACCCAACCTAACATCTCGCGGGTAATATTTGACATCATTCCTGGCGAGTTGGCCTCTACGTCTCCGTTTGACCTTCATATACATCAATAACGTAATATAACGTAACCTAACCCAACCTATCATCTCGGCGGTTATATTTGACCACATTCCTGGCGAGTTGGCTTCTCTGTCTCCGTGAGACATTTATATACATCAATAACGTTATATAACCTAACCTAACCCAACCTAACATCCCGGCCGTAATATTTGACGTCATTCCTGGCGAGTTGGCCTCTACGTCTCCGTTTGACCTTCATATACATCAATAACGTAATATAACCTAACCTAACCCAACCTAACATCTCGGCGGCAATATTTGACAACATTCCTGGCGAGTTGGATTCTCCGTCTCCGTGGGACCTTCATATGCATCAATAATGTAATATAACCTAACCTAACCCAACCTAACATCACGCGGGTAATATTTGACATCATTCCTGGAGAGTTGGCCTCTACGTCTCCGTTTGACCTTCATATACATCAATAACGTAATATAACGTAACCTAACCCAACCTAACATCTCGGCGGTAATATTTGACCACATTCCTTGCGAGTTGGCTTCTCTGTCTCCGTGAGACCTTTATATACATGAATAACGTAATACAACCTAACCTAACCCAATCTAACATCTCGGCGGTAATATTTGACAACATTCCTGGCGAGTTGGCTTCTCCTTCTGCGTGGGACCTTCATATACATCAATAACGTAATATAACCTAACCTATCCCAACCTAACATCTCGGCGGTATTATTTGACATTATTCCTGTCTAGTTGGCCTCTACGTCTCCGTTTGACCTTCATATACATCAATAACGTAATATAACGTAACCTAACCCAACCTATCATCTCGGCGGTTATATTTGACCACATTCCTGGCGAGTTGGCTTCTCTGTCTCCGTGAGACATTTATATACATCAATAACGTTATATAACCTAACCTAACCCAACCTAACATCCCGGCCGTAATATTTGACGTCATTCCTGGCGAGTTGGCCTCTACGTCTCCGTTTGACCTTCATATACATCAATAACGTAATATAACGTAACCTAACCCAACCTATCATCTCGGCGGTAATATTTGACAACATTCCTGGCGAGTTGGCCTCTACGTCTCCGTTTGACCTTCATATACATCAATAACGTAATATAAGGTAACCCAACCCAACCTAACATCTCGGCGGTAATATTTGACATCATTCCTGGCGAGTTGGCCTCTACGTCTCCGTTTGACATTCATATACATCAATAACGTAATATAACGTAACCTAACCCAACCTATAATTTCGGCGGTAATATTTGGCCACATTTCTGGCGAGTTGGCCTCTACGTCTCCGTTTGACCTTCATATACATCAATAACGTAATATAACGTAACCTAACCCAACCTAACATCTCGGCGGTAATATTTGACCACATTCCTGGCGAGTTGGCTTCTCTGTCTCCGTGAGACCTTTATATACATGAATAACGTAATACAACCTAACCTAACCCATTCTAACATCTCGGCGGTAATACTTGAGAACATTCCTGGCGAGTTGGCACCTCCTTCTGCGTGGGACCTTCATATACATCAATAACGTAATATAACCTAACCTAACCCAACCTAACATCTCGGCGGTAATATTTGACATTATTCCTGGCTAGTTGGCCTCTACGTCTCCGTTTGACCTTCATATACATCAATAACGTAATATAAGGTAACCCAACCCAAACTAACATCTCGGCGGTAATATTTGACATCATTCCTGGCGAGTTAGCCTCTACGTCTCCGTTTGACATTCATATACATCAATAACGTAATATAACCTAACCTAACCCAACCTAACATCTCGGCGGTAATATTTGACCACATTCCTGGCGAGTTGGCTTCTCCGTCTCCGTGGAACCTTCATATACATCAATAACGTAATATAACCTAACCTAACCCAACCTAACATCTCGCGGGTAATATTTGACATCATTCCTGGCGAGTTGGCCTCTACGTCTCCGTTTGACCTTCATATACATCAATAACGTAATATAACCTAACCTAACTCAACCTAACATCTCGGCGGTAATATTTGACCACATTCCTGGCGAGTTGGCTTCTCCGTCTCCGTGGAACCTTCATATACATCAATAACGTAATATAACCTAACCTAACCCAACCTAACATCTCGCGGGTAATATTTGACATCATTCCTGGCGAGTTGGCCTCTACGTCTCCGTTTGACCTTCATATACATCAATAACGTAATATAACCTAACCTAACCCAACCTATAATTTCGGCGGTAATATTTGGCCACATTCCTGGCGAGTTGGCCTCTACGTCTCCGTTTGACCTTCATATACATCAATAACGTAATATAAGGTAACCCAACCCAACCTAACATCTCGGCGGTAATATTTGACATCATTCCTGGCGAGTTGGCCTCTACGTCTCCGTTTGACCTTCATATACATCAATAACATAATATAACCTAACCTAACCCAACCTAACATCTCGGCGGCAATATTTGACAACATTCCTGGCGAGTTGGCTTCTCCGTCTCCGTGGGACCTTCATATGCATCAATAATGTAATATAACCTAACCTAACCCAACCTAACATCTCGCGGGTAATATTTGACATCATTCCTGGCGAGTTGGCCTCTATGTCTCCGTTTGACCTTCATATACATCAATAACGTAATATAACCTAACCTAACTCAACCTAACATCTCGGCGGTAATATTTGACCACATTCCTGGCGAGTTGGCTTCTCCGTCTCCGTGGAACCTTCATATACATCAATAACGTAATATAACCTAACCTAACCCAACCTAACATCTCGCGGGTAATATTTGACATCATTCCTGGCGAGTTGGCCTCTACGTCTCCGTTTGACCTTCATATACATCAATAACGTAATATAACCTAACCTAACCCAACCTATAATTTCGGCGGTAATATTTGGCCACATTCCTGGCGAGTTGGCCTCTACGTCTCCGTTTGACCTTCATATACATCAATAACGTAATATAAGGTAACCCAACCCAACCTAACATCTCGGCGGTAATATTTGACATCATTCCTGGCGAGTTGGCCTCTACGTCTCCGTTTGACCTTCATATACATCAATAACATAATATAACCTAACCTAACCCAACCTAACATCTCGGCGGCAATATTTGACAACATTCCTGGCGAGTTGGCTTCTCCGTCTCCGTGGGACCTTCATATGCATCAATAATGTAATATAACCTAACCTAACCCAACCTAACATCTCGCGGGTAATATTTGACATCATTCCTGGCGAGTTGGCCTCTACGTCTCCGTTTGACCTTCATATACATCAATAACGTAATATAACGTAACCTAACCCAACCTAACATCTCGGCGGTAATATTTGACCACATTCCTGGCGAGTTAGCTTCTCTGTCTCCGTGAGACCTTTATATACATGAATAACGTAATACAACCTAACCTAACCCAATCTAACATCTCGGCGGTAATATTTGACAACATTCCTGGCGAGTTGGCTTCTCCTTCTGCGTGGGACCTTCATATACATCAATAACGTAATATAACCTAACCTAACCCAACCTAACATCTCGGCGGTATTATTTGACATTATTCCTGGCTAGTTGGCCTCTACGTCTCCGTTTGACCTTCATATACATCAATAACGTAATATAACGTAACCTAACCCAACCTATCATCTCGGCGGTTATATTTGACCACATTCCTGGCGAGTTGGCTTCTCTGTCTCCGTGAGACATTTATACACATCAATAACGTTATATAACCTAACCTAACCCAACCTAACATCCCGGCCGTAATATTTGACGTCATTCCTGGCGAGTTGGCCTCTACGTCTCCGTTTGACCTTCATATACATCAATAACGTAATATAAGGTAACCCAACCCAACCTAACATCTCGGCGGTAATATTTGACATCATTCCTGGCTAGTTGGCCTCTACGTCTCCGTTTGACCTTCATATACATCAATAACGTAATATAACCTAACCTAACCCAACCTAACATCTTGACGGTAATATTTGACAACATTCCTGGCGAGTTGGCTTCTCCGTCTCCGTGGGACCTTCATATACATCAATAACGTAATATAACCTAACCTAACCCAACCTAACATCTCGGCGGTAATATTTGACATTATTCCTGGCTATTTGGCCTCTACGTCTCCGTTTGACCTTCATATACATCAATAACGTAATATAACGTAACCTAACCCAACCTATGATCTCGGCGGTTATATTTGACCACATTCCTGGCCAGTTGGCTTCTCCGTCTCCGTGAGACATTTATATACATCAATAACGTTATATAACCTAACCAAACCCAACCTAACATCCAGGCCGTAATATTTGACCTTATTCCTGGCGAGTTGGCCTCTACGTCTCCGTTTGACCTTCATATACATCAATAACGTAATATAACGTAACCTAACCCAACCTATCATCTCGGCGGCAATATTTGACAACATTCCTGGCGAGTTGGCCTCTACGTCTCCGTTTGACCTTCATATACATTAATAACGTAATATAAGGTAACCCAACCCAACCTAACATCTCGGCGGTAATATTTGACATCATTCCTGGCGAGTTGGCCTCTACGTCTCCGTTTGACCTTCATATACATTAATAACGTAATATAACCTAACCTAACCCAACCTAACATCTCGGCGGCAATATTTGACAACATTCCTGGCGAGTTGGCTTCTCCGTCTCCGTGGGACCTTCATATGCATCAATAATGTAATATAACCTAACCTAACCCAACCTAACATCTCGCGGGTAATATTTGACATCATTCCTGGCGAGTTGGCCTCTACGTCTCCGTTTGACCTTCATATACATCAATAACGTAATATAACGTAACCTAACCCAACCTAACATCTCGGCGGTAATATTTGACCACATTCCTGGCGAGTTGGCTTCTCTGTCTCCGTGAGACCTTTATATACATGAATAACGTAATACAACCTAACCTAACCCAATCTAACAACTCGGCGGTAATATTTGACAACATTCCTGGCGAGTTGGCTTCTCCTTCTGCGTGGGACCTTCATATACATCAATAACGTAATATAACATAACCTAACCCAACCTAACATCTCGGCGGTATTATTTGACATTATTCCTGGCTAGTTGGCCTCTACGTCTCCGTTTGACCTTCATATACATCAATAACGTAATATAACGTAACCTAACCCAACCTATCATCTCGGCGGTTATATTTGACCACATTCCTGGCGAGTTGGCTTCTCTGTCTCCGTGAGACATTTATATACATCAATAACGTTATATAACCTAACCTAACCCAACCTAACATCCCGGCCGTAATATTTGACGCCATTCCTGGCGAGTTGGCCTCTACGTCTCCGTTTGACCTTCATATAAATCAATAACGTAATATAACGTAACCTAACCCAACCTATCATCTCGGCGGTAATATTTGACAACATTCCTGGCGAGTTGGCCTCTACGTCTCCGTTTGACCTTCATATACATCAATAACGTAATATAAGGTAACCCAACCCAACCTAACATCTCGGCGGTAATATTTGACATCATTCCTGGCGAGTTGGACTCTACGTCTCCGTTTGACATTCATATACATAAATAACGTAATGTAACGTAACCTAACCCAACCTATAATTTCGGCGGTAATATTTGGCCACATTCCTGGCGAGTTGGCCTCTACGTCTCTGTTTGACCTTCATATACATCAATAACGTAATATAAGGTAACCCAACCCAACCTAACATCTCGGCGGTAATATTTGACATCATTCCTGGCGAGTTGGCCTCTACGTCTCCGTTTGACCTTCATATACATTAATAACGTAATATAACCTAACCTAACCCAACCTAACATCTCGGCGGCAATATTTGACAACATTCCTGGCGAGTTGGCTTCTCCGTCTCCGTGGGACCTTCATATGCATCAATAATGTAATATAACCTAACCTAACCCAACCTAACATCTCGCGGGTAATATTTGACATCATTCCTGGCGAGTTGGCCTCTACGTCTCCGTTTGACCTTCATATACATCAATAACGTAATATAACGTAACCTAACCCAACCTAACATCTCGGCGGTAATATTTGACCACATTCCTGGCGAGTTGGCTTCTCTGTCTCCGTGAGACCTTTATATACATGAATAACGTAATACAACCTAACCTAACCCAATCTAACAACTCGGCGGTAATATTTGACAACATTCCTGGCGAGTTGGCTTCTCCTTCTGCGTGGGACCTTCATATACATCAATAACGTAATATAACATAACCTAACCCAACCTAACATCTCGGCGGTATTATTTGACATTATTCCTGGCTAGTTGGCCTCTACGTCTCCGTTTGACCTTCATATACATCAATAACGTAATATAACGTAACCTAACCCAACCTATCATCTCGGCGGTTATATTTGACCACATTCCTGGCGAGTTGGCTTCTCTGTCTCCGTGAGACATTTATATACATCAATAACGTTATATAACCTAACCTAACCCAACCTAACATCCCGGCCGTAATATTTGACGCCATTCCTGGCGAGTTGGCCTCTACGTCTCCGTTTGACCTTCATATAAATCAATAACGTAATATAACGTAACCTAACCCAACCTATCATCTCGGCGGTAATATTTGACAACATTCCTGGCGAGTTGGCCTCTACGTCTCCGTTTGACCTTCATATACATCAATAACGTAATATAAGGTAACCCAACCCAACCTAACATCTCGGCGGTAATATTTGACATCATTCCTGGCGAGTTGGACTCTACGTCTCCGTTTGACATTCATATACATAAATAACGTAATGTAACGTAACCTAACCCAACCTATAATTTCGGCGGTAATATTTGGCCACATTCCTGGCGAGTTGGCCTCTACGTCTCTGTTTGACCTTCATATACATCAATAACGTAATATAACGTAACCTAACCCAACCTAACATCTCGGCGGTAATATTTGACCACATTCCTGGCGAGTTGGCTTCTCTGTCTCCGTGAGACCTTTATATACATGAATAACGTAATACAACCTAACCTAACCCAATCTAACATCTCGGCGGTGATACTTGACAACATTCCTGGCGAGTTGGCACCTCCTTCTGCGTGGGACCTTCATATACATCAATAACGTAATATAACCTAACCTAACCCAACCTCACATCTCGGCGGTAATATTTGACATTATTCCTGGCGAGTTGGCCTCTACGTCTCCGTTTGACCTTCATATACATCAATAACGTAATATAACGTAACCTAACCCAACCTAACATCTCGGCGGTAATATTTGACCACATTCCTGGCGAGTTGGCTTCTCTGTCTCCGTGAGACCTTTATATACATGAATAACGTAATACAACCTAACCTAACCCAATCTAACATCTCGGCGGTAATACTTGACAACATTCCTGGCGAGTTGGCACCTCCTTCTGCGTGGGACCTTCATATACATCAATAACGTAATATAACCTAACCTAACCCAACCTAACATCTCGGCGGTAATATTTGACATTATTCCTGGCTAGTTGGCCTCTACGTCTCCGTTTGACCTTCATATACATCAATAACGTAATATAACGTAACCTAACACAACCTAACATCTCGGCCGTAATATTTAACATCATTCCTTGCGAGTTGGCCTCTACGTCTCCGTTTTAACTTCATATACATCAATAACGTAATATAAGGTAACCCAACCCAACCTAACATCTCGGCGGTAATATTTGACATCATTCCTGGCTAGTTGGCCTCTACGTCTCCGTTTGACCTTCATATACATCAATAACGTAATATAACCTAACCTAACCCAACCTAACATCTTGGCGGTAATATTTGACAACATTCCTGGCGAGTTGGCTTCTCCGTCTCCGTGGGACCTTCATATACATCAATAACGTAATATAACCTAACCTAACCCAACCTAACATCTCGGCGGTAATATTTGACATTATTCCTGGCTATTTGGCCTCTACGTCTCCGTTTGACCTTCATATACATCAATAACGTAATATAACGTAACCTAACCCAACCTAACATCTCGCGGGTAATATTTGACATCATTCCTGGCGAGTTGGCCTCTACGTCTCCGTTTGACCTTCATATACATCAATAACGTAATATAACGTAACCTAACCCAACCTAACATCTCGGCGGTAATATTTGACCACATTCCTGGCGAGTTGGCTTCTCTGTCTCCGTGAGACCTTTATATACATGAATAACGTAATACAACCTAACCTAACCCAATCTAACATCTCGGCGGTAATATTTGACAACATTCCTGGCGAGTTGGCTTCTCCTTCTGCGTGGGACCTTCATATACATCAATAACGTAATATAACATAACCTAACCCAACCTATCATCTCGGCGGTTATATTTGACCACATTCCTGGCGAGTTGGCTTCTCTGTCTCCGTGAGACATTTATATACATCAATAACGTTATATAACCTAACCTAACCCAACCTAACATCCCGGCCGTAATATTTGACGTCATTCCTGGCGAGTTGGCCTCTACGTCTCCGTTTGACCTTCATATAAATCAATAACGTAATATAACGTAACCTAACCCAACCTATCATCTCGGCGGTAATATTTGACAACATTCCTGGCGAGTTGGCCTCTACGTCTCCGTTTGACCTTCATGTACATCAATAACGTAATATAAGGTAACCCAACCCAACCTAACATCTCGGCGGTAATATTTGACATCATTCCTGGCGAGTTGGACTCTACGTCTCCGTTTGACATTCATATACATAAATAACGTAATGTAACGTAACCTAACCCAACCTATAATTTCGGCGGTAATATTTGGCCACATTCCTGGCGAGTTGGCCTCTACGTCTCTGTTTGACCTTCATATACATCAATAACGTAATATAACGTAACCTAACCCAACCTAACATCTCGGCGGTAATATTTGACCACATTCCTGGCGAGTTGGCTTCTCTGTCTCCGTGAGACCTTTATATACATGAATAACGTAATACAACCTAACCTAACCCAATCTAACATCTCGGCGGTGATACTTGACAACATTCCAGGCGAGTTGGCACCTCCTTCTGCGTGGGACCTTCATATACATCAATAACGTAATATAACCTAACCTAACCCAACCTCACATCTCGGCGGTAATATTTGACATTATTCCTGGCTAGTTGGCCTCTACGTCTCCGTTTGACCTTCATATACATCAATAACGTAATATAACGTAACCTAACCCACCCTAACCTCTCGGCGGTAATATTTGACCACATTCCTGGCGAGTTGGCTTCTCTGTCTCCGTGAGACCTTTATATACATGAATAACGTAATACAACCAAACCTAACCCAATCTAACATCTCGGCGGTAATATTTGACAACATTCCTGGCGAGTTGGCTTCTCCGTCTCCGTGGGACCTTCATATACATCAATAACGTAATATAACCTAACCTAACCCAACCTAACATCTCGGCGGTAATATTTGACATTATTCCTGGCTATTTGGCCTCTACGTCTCCGTTTGACCTTCATATACATCAATAACGTAATATAACGTAACCTAACCCAACCTATGATCTCGGCGGTTATATTTGACCACATTCCTGGCGAGTTGGCTTCTCCGTCTCCGTGAGACATTTATATACATCAATAACGTTATATAACCTAACCAAACCCAACCTAACATCCAGGCCGTAATATTTGACCTTATTCCTGGCGAGTTGGCCTCTACGTCTCCGTTTGACCTTCATATACATCAATAACGTAATATAACGTAACCTAACCCAACCTATCATCTCGGCGGCAATATTTGACAACATTCCTGGCGAGTTGGCCTCTACGTCTCCGTTTGACCTTCATATACATTAATAACGTAATATAAGGTAACCCAACCCAACCTAACATCTCGGCGGTAATATTTGACATCATTCCTGGCGAGTTGGCCTCTACGTCTCCGTTTGACCTTCATATACATTAATAACGTAATATAACCTAACCTAACCCAACCTAACATCTCGGCGGCAATATTTGACAACATTCCTGGCGAGTTGGCTTCTCCGTCTCCGTGGGACCTTCATATGCATCAATAATGTAATATAACCTAACCTAACCCAACCTAACATCTCGCGGGTAATATTTGACATCATTCCTGGCGAGTTGGCCTCTACGTCTCCGTTTGACCTTCATATACATCAATAACGTAATATAACGTAACCTAACCCAACCTAACATCTCGGCGGTAATATTTGACCACATTCCTGGCGAGTTGGCTTCTCTGTCTCCGTGAGACCTTTATATACATGAATAACGTAATACAACCTAACCTAACCCAATCTAACAACTCGGCGGTAATATTTGACAACATTCCTGGCGAGTTGGCTTCTCCTTCTGCGTGGGACCTTCATATACATCAATAACGTAATATAACATAACCTAACCCAACCTAACATCTCGGCGGTATTATTTGACATTATTCCTGGCTAGTTGGCCTCTACGTCTCCGTTTGACCTTCATATACATCAATAACGTAATATAACGTAACCTAACCCAACCTATCATCTCGGCGGTTATATTTGACCACATTCCTGGCGAGTTGGCTTCTCTGTCTCCGTGAGACATTTATATACATCAATAACGTTATATAACCTAACCTAACCCAACCTAACATCCCGGCCGTAATATTTGACGTCATTCCTGGCGAGTTGGCCTCTACGTCTCCGTTTGACCTTCATATACATCAATAACGTAATATAACGTAACCTAACCCAACCTAACATCTCGGCGGTAATATTTGACCACATTCCTGGCGAGTTGGCTTCTCTGTCTCCGTGAGACCTTTATATACATGAATAACGTAATACAACCTAACCTAACCCAATCTAACATCTCGGCGGTAATACTTGACAACATTCCTGGCAAGTTGGCACCTCCTTCTGCGTGGGACCTTCATATACATCAATAACGTAATATAACCTAACCTAACCCAACCTCACATCTCGGCGGTAATATTTGACATTATTCCTGGCTAGTTGGCCTCTACGTCTCCGTTTGACCTTCATATACATCAATAACGTAATATAACGTAACCTAACCCAACCTAACATCTCGGCGGTAATATTTGACCACATTCCTGGCGAGTTGGCTTCTCTGTCTCCGTGAGACCTTTATATACATGAATAACGTAATACAACCTAACCTAACCCAATCTAACATCTCGGCGGTAATATTTGACAACATTCCTGGCGAGTTGGCTTCTCCTTCTGCGTGGGACCTTCATATACATCAATAACGTAATATAACCTAACCTAACCCAACCTAACATCTCGGCGGTATTATTTGACATTATTCCTGGCTAGTTGGCCTCTACGTCTCCGTTTGACCTTCATATACATCAATAACGTAATATAACGTAACCTAACCCAACCTATCATCTCGGCGGTTATATTTGACCACATTCCTGGCGAGTTGGCTTCTCTGTCTCCGTGAGACATTTATATACATCAATAACGTTATATAACCTAACCTAACCCAACCTAACATCCCGGCCGTAATATTTGACGTCATTCCTGGCGAGTTGGCCTCTACGTCTCCGTTTGACCTTCATATACATCAATAACGTAATATAACGTAACCTAACCCAACCTATCATCTCGGCGGTAATATTTGACAACATTCCTGGCGAGTTGGCCTCTACGTCTCCGTTTGACCTTCATATACATCAATAACGTAATATAAGGTAACCCAACCCAACCTAACATCTCGGCGGTAATATTTGACATCATTCCTGGCGAGTTGGACTCTACGTCTCCGTTTGACACTCATATACATCAATAACGTAATATAACGTAACCTAACCCAACCTATAATTTCGGCGGTAATATTTGGCCACATTCCTGGCGAGTTGGCCTCTACGTCTCCGTTTGACCTTCATATACATCAATAACGTAATATAACGTAACCTAACCCAACCTAACATCTCGACGGTAATATTTGACCACATTCCTGGCGAGTTGGCTTCTCTGTCTCCGTGAGACCTTTATATACATGAATAACGTAATACAACCTAACCTAACCCAATCTAACATCTCGGCGGTAATACTTGACAACATTCCTGGCGAGTTGGCACCTCCTTCTGCGTGGGACCTTCATATACATCAATAACGTAATATAACCTAACCTAACCCAACCTAACATCTCGGCGGTAATATTTGACATTATTCCTGGCTAGTTGGCCTCTACGTCTCCGTTTGACCTTCATATACATCAATAACGTAATATAACGTAACCTAACACAACCTAACATCTCGGCCGTAATATTTGACATCATTCCTTGCGAGTTGGCCTCTACGTCTCCGTTTTAACTTCATATACATCAATAACGTAATATAAGGTAACCCAACCCAACCTAACATCTCGGCGGTAATATTTGACATCATTCCTGGCTAGTTGGCCTCTACGTCTCCGTTTGACCTTCATATACATCAATAACGTAATATAACCTAACCTAACCCAACCTAACATCTTGGCGGTAATATTTGACAACATTCCTGGCGAGTTGGCTTCTCCGTCTCCGTGGGACCTTCATATACATCAATAACGTAATATAACCTAACCTAACCCAACCTAACATCTCGGCGGTAATATTTGACATTATTCCTGGCTATTTGGCCTCTACGTCTCCGTTTGACCTTCATATACATCAATAACGTAATATAACGTAACCTAACCCAACCTATGATCTCGGCGGTTATATTTGACCACATTCCTGGCGAGTTGGCTTCTCCGTCTCCGTGAGACATTTATATACATCAATAACATTATATAACCTAACCAAACCCAACCTAACATCCCGGCCGTAATATTTGACCTTATTCCTGGCGAGTTGGCCTCTACGTCTCCGTTTGACCTTCATATACATCAATAACGTAATATAACGTAACCTAACCCAACCTATCATCTAGGCGGCAATATTTGACCACATTCCTGGCTAGTTGGCTTCTCTGTCTCCGTGAGACCTTTATATACATCAATAACGTAATATAACCTAACCTAACCCAACCTAACATCTCGGCCGTAATATTAGATATCATTCCTGGCGAGTTGGCCTCTACGTCTCCGTTTGGCCTTTATATACATCAATAACGTAATATAACCTAACCTAACCCAACCTAACATATCGGCCGTAATATTTGACATCATTCCTGGCGAGTTGGCCTCTATGTCTCCGTTTGACCTTTATATACATTAATAACGTAATATAACCTAACCTAACCCAACCTAACATCTTGACGGTAATATTTGACAACATTCCTGGCGGGTTGGCCTCTACGTCTCCGTTTTACCTTCATATACATCAATAACGTAATATAACCTAACCTAACCCAACCTAACATATCGGCGGTAATATTTGACCACATTCCTGGCGAGTTGGCTTCTCTGTGTCCGTGAGACCTTTATACACATCAATAACGTAATATAACGTAACCTAACCCAACCTATCATCTCGGCGGCAATATTTGACAACATTCCTGGCGAGTTGGCACCTCCTTCTGCGTGGGACCTTCATATACATCAATAACGTAATATAAGGTAACCTAACCCAACCTAACATCTCGGCGGTAATATTTGACCACATTCCTGGCGAGTTGGCTTCTCCGTCTCCGTGGGACCTTCATATACATCAATAGTGTAATATAACCTAACCTAACACAACCTAACATCTCGCGGGTAATATTTGACATCATTCCTGGCGAGTTGGCCTCTACGTCTCCGTTTGAGCTTCATATACATCAATGACGTAATATAACGTAACCTAACCCATCCTATCATCTCGGCGGCAATATTTGACAACATTCCTGGCGAGTTGGCCCCTACGTCTCCGTTTGAGCTTCATATACATCAATGACGTAATATAACGTAACCTAACCCATCCTATCATCTCGGCGGCAATATTTGACAACATTCCTGGCGAGTTGGCTTCTCCGTCTCCGTGGGACCTTCATATACATCAATAACGTAATATAACCTAACCTAACCCAACCTAACAACTCGCGGGTAATATTTGACATCATTCCTGGCGAGTTGGCCTCTACGTCTCCGTTTGACCTTCATATACATCAATAACGTAATATAACGTAACCTAACCCAACCTAACATATCGGCCGTAATATTTGACATCATTCCTGGCGAGTTGGCCTCTATGTCTCCGTTTGACCTTTATATACATCAATAACGTAATATAACCTAACCTAACCCAACCTAACATCTTGACGGTAATATTTGACAACATTCCTGGCGGGTTGGCCTCTACGTCTCCGTTTTACCTTCATATACATCAATAACGTAATATAACCTAACCTAACCCAACCTAACATCTCGCGGGTAATATTTGACATCATTCCTGGCGAGTTGGCCTCTACGTCTCCGTTTGACCTTCATATACATCAATAACGTAATATAACCTAACCTAACCCAACCTATAATTTCGGCGGTAATATTTGGCCACATTCCTGGCGAGTTGGCCTCTACGTCTCCGTTTGACCTTCATATACATCAATAACGTAATATAACGTAACCTAACCCAACCTATCATCTCGGCGGTAATATTTGACCACATTCCTGGCGAGTTGGCTTCTCTGTCTCCGTGAGACCTTTATATACATCAATAACGTAATATAACCTAACCTAACCCAACCTAACATCTCGGCCGTAATATTAGACATCATTCCTGGCGAGTTGGGCTCCACGTCTCCGTTTGACCTTTATATACATCAATAACGTAATATAACCTAACCTAACCCAACCTAACATCTCGGCCGTAATATTTGTCATCATTCCTGGCGAGTTGGCCTCAATGTCTCCGTTTGACCTTCATATACATCAATAACGTAATATAACCTAACCTAACCCAACCTAACATCTCGGCGGTAATATTTGACCACATTCCTGGCGAGTTGGCTTCTCTGTCTCCGTGAGACCTTTATATACATCAATAACGTAATATAACCTAACCTAACCCAACCTATCATCTCGGCGGCAATATTTGACATCATTCCTGGCTAGTTGGCCTCTACGTCTCCGTTTGACCTTCATATACATCAATAACGTAATATAACCTAACCTAACCCAACCTAACATCTTGACGGTAATATTTGACAACATTCCTGGCGAGTTGGCTTCTCCGTCTCCGTGAGACCTTTATATACATCAATAACGTAATATAACCTAACCTAACCCAACCTATCATCTCGGCGGCAACATTTGACCACATTCCTGGCGAGTTGGCTTCTCTGTCTCCGTGAGACCTTTATATACATCAATAACGCAATATAACCTAACCTAACCCAACCTAACATCTCGGCCGTAATATTTGACATCATTCCTGGCGAGTTGGCCTCTACGTCTCCGTTTGACCTTTATATACATCAATAACGTAATATAACCTAACCTAACCCAAGCTAACATGTCGGCCGTAATATTTGACATCATTTCTTGCGAGTTGGCCTCTACGTCTCCGTTTTAACTTCATATACATCAATAACGTAATATAAGGTAACCCAACCCAACCTAACATCTCGGTGGTAATATTTGACATCATTCCTGGCTAGTTGGCCTCTACGTCTCCGTTCGACCTTCATATACATCAATAACGTAATATAACCTAACCTAACCCAACCTATCATCTCGGCGGCAATATTTCACAACATTCCTGGCGAGTTGGCCTCTACGTCTCCGTTTGAGCTTCATATACATCAATGACGTAATATAACGTAACCTAACCCATCCTATCATCTCGGCGGCAATATTTGACAACATTCCTGGCGAGTTGGCTTCTCCGTCTCCGTGGGACCTTCATATACATCAATAACGTAATATAACCTAACCTAACCCAACCTAACAACTCGCGGGTAATATTTGACATCATTCCTGGCGAGTTGGCCTCTACGTCTCCGTTTGACCTTCATATACATCAATAACGTAATATAACCTAACCTAACCCAACCTAACATATCGGCCGTAATATTTGACATCATTCCTGGCGAGTTGGCGTCTATGTCTCCGTTTGACCTTGATATACATCAATAACGTAATATAACCTAACCTAACCCAAACTAACAACTCGCGGGTAATATTTGACATCATTCCTGGCGAGTTGGCCTCTACGTCTCCGTTTGACCTTCATATGCATCAATAACGTAATATAACCTAACCTAACCCAACCTAACATATCGGCCGTAATATTTGACATCATTCCTGGCGAGTTGGCCTCTATGTCTCCGTTTGACCTTTATATACATCAATAACGTAATATAACCTAACCTAACCCAACCTAACATCTTGACGGTAATATTTGACAACATTCCTGGCGAGTTGGCCTCTACGTCTCCGTTTTACCTTCATATACATCAATAACGTAATATAACCTAACCTAACCCAACCTAACATATCGGCGGTAATATTTGACCACATTCCTGGCGAGTTGGCTTCTCTGGCTCCGTGAGACCTTTATATACATCAATAACGTAATATAACCTAACCTAACCCAACCTAACATCTCGGCCGTAATATTAGACATCATTCCTGGCGAGTTGGCCTCTACGTCTCCGTTTGACCTTTATATACATCAATAACGTAATATAACCTAACCTAACCCAACCTAACATCTCGGCCGTAATATTTGTCATCATTCCTGGCGAGTTGGCTTCAATGTCTCCGTTTGACCTTCATATACATCAATAACGTAATATAACCTAACCTAACCCAACCTAACATCTCGGCGGTAATATTTGACAACATTCCTGGCGAGTTGGCTTCTCCGTCTCCGTGGGACATTCATATACATCAATAACGTAATATAACCTAACCTAACCCAACCTAACAACTCGCGGGTAATATTTGACATCATTCCTGGCGAGTTGGCCTCTACGTCTCCGTTTGACCTTCATATACATCAATAACGTAATATAACCTAACCTAACCCAACCTAACATATCGGCCGTAATATTTGACATCATTCCTGGCGAGTTGGCGTCTATGTCTCCGTTTGACCTTTATATACATCAATAACGTAATATAACCTAACCTAACCCAACCTAACATCTTGACGGTAATATTTGACAATATTCCTGGCGGGTTGGCCTCTACGTCTCCGTTTTACCTTCATATACATCAATAACGTAATATAACCTAACCTAACCCAACCTAACATATCGGCGGTAATATTTGACCACATTCCTGGCGAGTTGGCTTCTCTGTGTCCGTGAGACCTTTATATACATCAATAACGTAATATAACGTAACCTAACCCAACCTATCATCTCGGCGGCAATATTTGACAACATTCCTGGCGAGTTGGCCTCTACGTCTTCGTTTGACCTTCATATACATCAATAACGTAATATAAGGTAACCCAACCCAAAGTAACATCTCGGCGGTAATATTTGACATCATTCCTGGCGAGTTAGCCTCTACGTCTCCGTTTGACATTCATATACATCAATAACGTAATATAACCTAACCTAACCCAACCTAACATCTCGGCGGTAATGTTTGACCACATTCCTGGCGAGTTGGCTTCTCCGTCTCCGTGGAACCTTCATATACATCAATAACGTAATATAACCTAACCTAACCCAACCTAACATCCCGCGGGTAATATTTGACATCATTCCTGCCGAGTTGGCCTCTACGTCTCCGTTTGACCTTCATATACATCAATAACGTAATATAACCTAACCTAACCCAACCTATAATTTCGGCGGTAATATTTGGCCACATTCCTGGCGAGTTGGCCTCTACGTCTCCGTTTGACCGTCATATACATCAATAACGTAATATAACGTAACCTAACCCAACCTATCATCTCGGCGGTAATATTTGACCACATTCCTGGCGAGTTGGCTTCTCTGTCTCCGTGAGACCTTTATATACATCAATAACGTATTATAACCTAACCTAACCCAACCTAACATCTCGGCCGTAATATTAGACATCATTCCTGGCGAGTTGTCCTCCACGTCTCCGTTAGACCTTTATATACATCAATAACGTAATATAACCTAACCTAGCCCAACCTAACATCTCGGCCGTAATATTTGTCATCATTCCTGGCGAGTTGGCCTCAATGTCTCCGTTTGACCTTCATATACATCAATAACGTAATATAACCTAACCTAACCCAACCTAACATCTCGGCGGCAATATTTGACAACATTCCTGGCGAGTTGGCTTTTCCGTCTCCGTGGGACATTCATATACATCAATAACGTAATATAACCTAACCTAACCCAACCTAACATCTCGGCGGTAATATTTGACATCATTCCTGGCGAGTTGGCCTCTACGTCTCCGTTTGAGCTTCATATACATCAATAACGTAATATAACGTAACCTAACCCAACCTATCATCTCGGCGGCAATATTTGACAATATTCCTGGCGAGTTGGCTTCTCCGTCTCCGTGGGACCTTCATATACATCAATAACGTAATATAACCTAACATAACCCAACCTAACATCTCGCGGGTAATATTTGACATCATTCCTTGCGAGTTGGCCTTTACGTCTCCGTTTTACCTTCATATACATCAATAACGTAATATAACGTAACCTAACCCAACCTATCATCTCGGCGGTAATATTTGACCACATTCCTGGCGAGTTGGCTTCTCTGTCTCCGTGAGACCTTTATATACATCAATAACGTAATATAACCTAACCTAACCCAACCTATCATCTCGGCGGCAATATTTGACATCATTCCTGGCTAGTTGGCCTCTACGTCTCCGTTTGACCTTCATATACATCAATAACGTAATATAACCTAACCTAACCCAACCTAACATCTTGAGGGTAATATTTGACAACATTCCTGGCGAGTTGGCTTCTCCGTCTCCGTGAGACCTTTATATACATCAATAACGTAATATAACCTAACCTAACCCAACCTAACATCTCGGCGGCAATATTTGACAACATTCCTGGCGAGTTGGCTTCTCCGTCTCCGTGGGACCTTCATATACATCAATAATGTAATATAACCTAACCTAACCCAACCTAACATCTCGCGGGTAATATTTGACATCATTCCTGGCGAGTTGGCCTCTACGTCTCCGTTTGACCTTCATATACATCAATAACGTAATATAGCGTAACCTAACCCAACCTAACATCTCGGCGGTAATATTTGACCACATTCCTGGCGAGTTGGCTTCTCTGTCTCCGTGAGACATTTATATACATCAATAACGTTATATAACCTAACCTAACCCAACCTAACATCCCGGCCGTAATATTTGACGTCATTACTGGCGAGTTGGCCTCTACGTCTCCGTTTGACCTTCATATACATCAATAACGTAATATAACGTAACCTAACCCAACCTATCATCTCGGCGGTAATATTTGACAACATTCCTGGCGAGTTGGCCTCTACGTCTCCCTTTGACCTTCATATACATCAATAACGTAATATAAGGTAACCCAACCCAACCTAACATCTCGGCGGTAATATTTGACATCATTCCTGGCGAGTTGGCCTCTACGTCTCCGTTTGACATTCATATACATCAATAACGTAATATAACGTAACCTAACCCAACCTATAATTTCGGCGGTAATATTTGGCCACATTCCTGGCGAGTTGGCCCCTACGTCTCCGTTTGACCTTCATATACATCAATAACGTAATATAACGTAACCTAACCCAACCTAACATCTCGGCGGTAATATTTGACCACATTCCTGGCGAGTTGGCTTCTCTGTCTCCGTGAGACCTTTATATACATGAATAACGTAATACAACCTAACCTAACCCAATCTAACATCTCGGTGGTAATATTTGACAACATTCCTGGCGAGTTGGCACCTCCTTCTGCGTGGGACCTTCATATACATCAATAACGTAATATAACCTAACCTAAACCAACCTAACATCTCGGCGGTAATATTTGACATTATTCCTGGCTAGTTGGCCTCTACGTCTCCGTTTGACCTTCATATACATCAATAACGTAAGATAACGTAACCTAACCCAACCTATCATCTCGGCGGTTATATTTGACCACATTCCTGGCGAGTTGGCTTCTCTGTCTCCGTGAGACCTTTATATACATCAATAACGTAATATAACCTAACCTAACCCAACCTAACATCTCGGCGGTAATATTTGACAACATTCCTGACGAGTTGGCTTCTCCGTCTCCGTGGGACCTTCATATACATCAATAACGTAATATAACCCAACCTAACCCAACCTAACATCTCGCGGGTAATATTTCACATCATTCCTGGCGAGTTGGCCTCTACGTCTCCGTTTGACCTTCATATACATCAATAACGTAATATAACCTAACCTAACCCAACCTAACATATCGGCGGTAATATTTGACCACATTCCTGGCGAGTTGGCTTCTCTGTGTCCGTGAGACCTTTATATACATCAATAACGTAATATAACTTAACCTAACCCAACCTAACATATCGGCGGTAATATTTGACCACATTCCTGGCGAGTTGGCTTCTCTGTCTCCGTGAGACCTTTATATACATGAATAACGTAATACAACCTAACCTAACCCAACCTAACATCTCGGCGGCAATATTTGACAACATTCCTGGCGAGTTGGCTTCTCCTTCTCCGTGGGACCTTCATATACATCAATAATGTAATATAACCTAACCTAACCCAACCTAACATCTCGCGGGTAATATTTGACATCATTCCTGGCGAGTTGGCCTCTACGTCTCCGTTTGACCTTCATATACATCAATAACGTAATATAGCGTAACCTAACCCAACCTAACATCTCGGCGGTAATATTTGACCACATTCCTGGCGAGTTGGCTTCTCTGTCTCCGTGAGACATTTATATACATCAATAACGTTATATAACCTAACCTAACCCAACCTAACATCCCGGCCGTAATATTTGACGTCATTACTGGCGAGTTGGCCTCTACGTCTCCGTTTGACCTTCATATACATCAATAACGTAATATAACGTAACCTAACCCAACCTATCATCTCGGCGGTAATATTTGACAACATTCCTGGCGAGTTGGCCTCTACGTCTCCCTTTGACCTTCATATACATCAATAACGTAATATAAGGTAACCCAACCCAACCTAACATCTCGGCGGTAATATTTGACATCATTCCTGGCGAGTTGGCCTCTACGTCTCCGTTTGACATTCATATACATCAATAACGTAATATAACGTAACCTAACCCAACCTATAATTTCGGCGGTAATATTTGGCCACATTCCTGGCGAGTTGGCCCCTACGTCTCCGTTTGACCTTCATATACATCAATAACGTAATATAACGTAACCTAACCCAACCTAACATCTCGGCGGTAATATTTGACCACATTCCTGGCGAGTTGGCTTCTCTGTCTCCGTGAGACCTTTATATACATGAATAACGTAATACAACCTAACCTAACCCAATCTAACATCTCGGTGGTAATATTTGACAACATTCCTGGCGAGTTGGCACCTCCTTCTGCGTGGGACCTTCATATACATCAATAACGTAATATAACCTAACCTAAACCAACCTAACATCTCGGCGGTAATATTTGACATTATTCCTGTCTAGTTGGCCTCTACGTCTCCGTTTGACCTTCATATACATCAATAACGTAATATAACGTAACCTAACCCAACCTATCATCTCGGCGGTTATATTTGACCACATTCCTGGCGAGTTGGCTTCTCTGTCTCCGTGAGACCTTTATATACATCAATAACGTAATATAACCTAACCTAACCCAACCTAACATCTCGGCGGTAATATTTGACAACATTCCTGGCGAGTTGGCTTCTCCGTCTCCGTGGGACCTTCATATACATCAATAACGTAATATAACCCAACCTAACCCAACCTAACATCTCGCGGGTAATATTTCACATAATTCCTGGCGAGTTGGCCTCTACGTCTCCGTTTGACCTTCATATACATCAATAACGTAATATAACCTAACCTAACCCAACCTAACATATCGGCGGTAATATTTGACCACATTCCTGGCGAGTTGGCTTCTCTGTGTCCGTGAGACCTTTATATACATCAATAACGTAATATAACTTAACCTAACCCAACCTAACATATCGGCGGTAATATTTGACCACATTCCTGGCGAGTTGGCTTCTCTGTCTCCGTGAGACCTTTATATACATGAATAACGTAATACAACCTAACCTAACCCAATCTAACATCTCGGCGGTAATATTTGACAACATTCCTGGCGAGTTGGCTTCTCCTTCTGCGTGGGACCTTCATATACATCAATAACGTAATATAACGTAACCTAACCCAACCTATAATTTCGGCGGTAATATTTGGCCACATTCCTGGCGAGTTGGCCTCTACGTCTCCGTTTGACCTTCATATACATCAATAATGTAATATAACGTAACCTAACCCAACCTATCATCTCGGCGGTAATATTTGACCACATTCCTGGCGAGTTGGCTTCTCTGTCTCCGTGAGACCTTTATATACATCAATAACGTAATATAACCTAACCTAACCCAACCTATCATCTCGGCCGTAATATTTGTCATCATTCCTGGCGAGTTGGCCTCTACGTCTCCGTTTGACCTTCATATACATCAATAACGTAATATAAGGTAACCCAACCCAACCTAACATCTCGGCGGTAATATTTGACATCATTCCTGGCGAGTTGGCCTCTACGTCTCCGTTTGACATTCATATACATCAATAACGTAATATAACGTAACCTAACCCAACCTATAATTTCGGCGGTAATATTTGGCCACATTCCTGGCGAGTTGGCCCCTACGTCTCCGTTTGACCTTCATATACATCAATAACGTAATATAACGTAACCTAACCCAACCTAACATCTCGGCGGTAATATTTGACCACATTCCTGGCGAGTTGGCTTCTCTGTCTCCGTGAGACCTTTATATACATGAATAACGTAATACAACCTAACCTAACCCAATCTAACATCTCGGTGGTAATATTTGACAACATTCCTGGCGAGTTGGCACCTCCTTCTGCGTGGGACCTTCATATACATCAATAACGTAATATAACCTAACCTAAACCAACCTAACATCTCGGCGGTAATATTTGACATTATTCCTGTCTAGTTGGCCTCTACGTCTCCGTTTGACCTTCATATACATCAATAACGTAATATAACGTAACCTAACCCAACCTATCATCTCGGCGGTTATATTTGACCACATTCCTGGCGAGTTGGCTTCTCTGTCTCCGTGAGACCTTTATATACATCAATAACGTAATATAACCTAACCAAACCCAACCTAACATCTCGGCGGTAATATTTGACAACATTCCTGGCGAGTTGGCTTCTCCGTCTCCGTGGGACCTTCATATACATCAATAACGTAATATAACCCAACCTAACCCAACCTAACATCTCGCGGGTAATATTTCACATAATTCCTGGCGAGTTGGCCTCTACGTCTCCGTTTGACCTTCATATACATCAATAACGTAATATAACCTAACCTAACCCAACCTAACATATCGGCGGTAATATTTGACCACATTCCTGGCGAGTTGGCTTCTCTGTGTCCGTGAGACCTTTATATACATCAATAACGTAATATAACTTAACCTAACCCAACCTAACATATCGGCGGTAATATTTGACCACATTCCTGGCGAGTTGGCTTCTCTGTCTCCGTGAGACCTTTATATACATGAATAACGTAATACAACCTAACCTAACCCAATCTAACATCTCGGCGGTAATATTTGACAACATTCCTGGCGAGTTGGCTTCTCCTTCTGCGTGGGACCTTCATATACATCAATAACGTAATATAACGTAACCTAACCCAACCTATAATTTCGGCGGTAATATTTGGCCACATTCCTGGCGAGTTGGCCTCTACGTCTCCGTTTGACCTTCATATACATCAATAATGTAATATAACGTAACCTAACCCAACCTATCATCTCGGCGGTAATATTTGACCACATTCCTGGCGAGTTGGCTTCTCTGTCTCCGTGAGACCTTTATATACATCAATAACGTAATATAACCTAACCTAACCCAACCTATCATCTCGGCCGTAATATTTGTCATCATTCCTGGCGAGTTGGCCTCTACGTCTCCGTTTGACCTTCATATACATCAATAACGTAATATAAGGTAACCCAACCCAACCTAACATCTCGGCGGTAATATTTGACATCATTCCTGGCGAGTTGGCCTCTACGTCTCCGTTTGACATTCATATACATCAATAACGTAATATAACGTAACCTAACCCAACCTATAATTTCGGCGGTAATATTTGGCCACATTCCTGGCGAGTTGGCCCCTACGTCTCCGTTTGACCTTCATATACATCAATAACGTAATATAACGTAACCTAACCCAACCTAACATCTCGGCGGTAATATTTGACCACATTCCTGGCGAGTTGGCTTCTCTGTCTCCGTGAGACCTTTATATACATGAATAACGTAATACAACCTAACCTAACCCAATCTAACATCTCGGTGGTAATATTTGACAACATTCCTGGCGAGTTGGCACCTCCTTCTGCGTGGGACCTTCATATACATCAATAACGTAATATAACCTAACCTAAACCAACCTAACATCTCGGCGGTAATATTTGACATTATTCCTGGCTAGTTGGCCTCTACGTCTCCGTTTGACCTTCATATACATCAATAACGTAATATAACGTAACCTAACCCAACCTATAATTTCGGCGGTAATATTTGGCCACATTCCTGGCGAGTTGGCCCCTACGTCTCCGTTTGACCTTCATATACATCAATAACGTAATATAACGTAACCTAACCCAACCTAACATCTCGGCGGTAATATTTGACCACATTCCTGGCGAGTTGGCTTCTCTGTCTCCGTGAGACCTTTATATACATGAATAACGTAATACAACCTAACCTAACCCAATCTAACATCTCGGTGGTAATATTTGACAACATTCCTGGCGAGTTGGCACCTCCTTCTGCGTGGGACCTTCATATACATCAATAACGTAATATAACCTAACCTAAACCAACCTAACATCTCGGCGGTAATATTTGACATTATTCCTGGCTAGTTGGCCTCTACGTCTCCGTTTGACCTTCATATACATCAATAACGTAATATAACGTAACCTAACCCAACCTATCATCTCGGCGGTTATATTTGACCACATTCCTGGCGAGTTGGCTTCTCTGTCTCCGTGAGACCTTTATATACATCAATAACGTAATATAACCTAACCTAACCCAACCTAACATCTCGGCGGTAATATTTGACAACATTCCTGGCGAGTTGGCTTCTCCGTCTCCGTGGGACCTTCATATACATCAATAACGTAATATAACCCAACCTAACCCAACCTAACATCTCGCGGGTAATATTTCACATCATTCCTGGCGAGTTGGCCTCTACGTCTCCGTTTGACCTTCATATACATCAATAACGTAATATAACCTAACCTAACCCAACCTATCATCTCGGCCGTAATATTTGTCATCATTCCTGGCGAGTTGGCCTCTACGTCTCCGTTTGACCTTCATATACATCAATAACGTAATATAACCTAACCTAACCCAACCTAACATCTCGGCGGTAATATTTGACAACATTCCTGGCGAGTTGGCTTCTCCTTCTGCGTGGGACCTTCATATACATCAATAACGTAATATAACCTAACCTAACCCAACCTAACATCTCGGCGGTAATATTTGACATTATTCCTGGCTAGTTGGCCTCTACGTCTCCGTTTGACCTTCATATACATCAATAACGTAATATAACGTAACCTAAACCAACCTATCATCTCGGCGGTTATATTTGACCACATTCCTGGCGAGTTGGCTTCTCTGTCTCCGTGAGACCTTTATATACATCAATAACGTTATATAACCTAACCTAACCCAACCTAACATCCCGGCCGTAATATTTGACGTCATTCCTGGCGAGTTGGCCTCTACGTCTCCGTTTGACCTTCATATACATCAATAACGTAATATAACGTAACCTAACCCAACCTATCATCTCGGCGGCAATATTTGACAACATTCCTGGCGAGTTGGCCTCTACGTCTCCGTTTGACCTTCATATACATCAATAACGTAATATAACGTAACCTAACCCAACCTATAATTTCGGCGGTAATATTTGGCCACATTCCTGGCGAGTTGGCCTCTACGTCTCCGTTTGACCTTCATATACATCAATAACGTAATATAACGTAACCTAACCCAACCTATCATCTCGGCGGTAATATTTGACCACATTCCTGGCGAGTTGGCTTCTCTGTCTCCGTGAGACCTTTATATACATCAATAACGTAATATAACCTAACCTAACCCAACCTAACATCTCGGCGGTAATATTTGACATCATTCCTGGCGAGTTGGCCTCTACGTCTCCGTTTGAGCTTCATATACATCAATGACGTAATATAACGTAACCTAACCCATCCTATCATCTCGGCGGCAATATTTGACAACATTCCTGGCGAGTTGGCTTCTCCGTCTCCGTGGGACCTTCATATACATCAATAGCGTAATATAACCTAACCTAACCCAACCTAACAACTCGCGGGTAATATTTGACATCATTCCTGGCGAGTTGGCCTCTACGTCTCCGTTTGACCTTCATATACATCAATAACGTAATATAACCTAACCTAACCCAACCTAACATATCGGCCGTAATATTTGACATCATTCCTGGCGAGTTGGCCTCTATGTCTCCGTTTGACCTTTATATACATCAATAACGTAATATAACCTAACCTAACCCAACCTAACATTTTGACGGTAATATTTGACAACATTCCTGGCGAGTTGGCCTCTACGTCTCCGTTTTACCATCATATACATCAATAACGTAATATAACCTAACCTAACCCAACCTAACATATCGGCTATAATATTTGACCACATTCCTGGCGAGTTGGCTTCTCTGTGTCCGTGAGACTTTTATATACATCAATAACGTAATATAACGTAACCTAACCCAACCTATCATCTCGGCGGCAATATTTGACAACATTCCTGGCGAGTTGGCCTCTACGTCTCCGTTTGACCTTCATATACATCAATAACGTAATATGAGGTAACCCAACCCAACCTAACATCTCGGCGGTAATATTTGACATCATTCCTGGCGAGTTGGCCTCTACGTCTCCGTTTGTCATTCATATACATCAATAACGTAATATAACGTAACCTAACCCAACCTATAATTTCGGCGGTAATATTTGGCCACATTCCTGGCGAGTTGGCCCCTACGTCTCCGTTTGACCTTCATATACATCAATAACGTAATATAACGTAACCTAACCCAACCTAACATCTCGGCGGTAATATTTGACCACATTCCTGGCGAGTTGGCTTCTCTGTCTCCGTGAGACCTTTATATACATGAATAACGTAATATAACCTAACCTAACCCAACCTAACATATCGGCGGTAATATTTGACCACATTCCTGGCGAGTTGGCTTCTCTGTGTCCGTGAGACCTTTATATACATCAATAACGTAATATAACTTAACCTAACCCAACCTAACATCTCGGCGGTAATATTTGACAACATTCCTGGCGAGTTGGCCTCTACGTCTCCGTTTGACCTTCATATACATCAATAACGTAATATAACCTAACCTAACCCAACCTAACATATCGGCGGTAATATTGGACCACATTCCTGGCGAGTTGGCTTCTCTGTCTCCGTGAGACCTTTATATACATGAATAACGTAATACAACCTAACCTAACCCAATCTAACATCTCGGCGGTAATATTTGACAACATTCCTGGCGAGTTGGCTTCTCCTTCTGCGTGGGACCTTCATATACATCAATAACGTAATATAACGTAACCTAACCCAACCTATCATCTCGGCTGTAATATTTGACCACATTCCTGGCGAGTTGGCTTCTCTGTCTCAGTGAGACCTTTATATACATCAATAACGTAATATAACCTAACCTAACCCAACCTAACATCTCGGCCGTAATATTAGACATCATTCCTGGCGAGTTGGCCTCTACGTCTCCGTTTGACCTTTATATACATCAATAACGTAATATAACCTAACCTAACCCAACCTATCATCTCGGCCGTAATATTTGTCATCATTCCTGGCGAGTTGGCCTCTACGTCTCCGTTTGACCTTCATATACATCAATAACGTAATATAACCTAACCTAACCCAACCTAACATCTCGGCGGTAATATTTGACAACATTCCTGGCGAGTTGGCCTCTACGTCTCCGTTTGACCTTCATATACATCAATAACGTAATATAACCTAACCTAACCCAACCTAACATATCGGCGGTAATATTTGACCACATTCCTGGCGAGTTGGCTTCTCTGTCTCCGTGAGACCTTTATATACATGAATAACGTAATACAACCTAACCTAACCCAATCTAACATCTCGGCGGTAATATTTGACAACATTCCTGGCGAGTTGGCTTCTCCTTCTGCGTGGGACCTTCATATACATCAATAACGTAATATAACGTAACCTAACCCAACCTAACATCTCGGCGGTAATATTTGACATTATTCCTGGCTAGTTGGCCTCTACGTCTTCGTTTGACCTTCATATACATCAATAAGGTAATATAACGTAACCTAACCCAACCTATCATCTCGGCGGATATATTTGACCACATTCCTGGCGAGTTGGCTTCTCTGTCTCCGTGAGACATTTATATACATCAATAACGTTATATAACCTAACCTAACCCAACCTAACATCCCGGCCGTAATATTTGACGTCATTCCTGGCGAGTTGGCCTCTACGTCTCCGTTTGACCTTCATATACATCAATAACGTAATATAACGTAACCTAACCCAACCTAACATCTCGGCGGTAATATTTGACATTATTCCTGGCTAGTTGGCCTCTACGTCTCCGTTTGACCTTCATATACATCAATAACGTAATATAACGTAACCTAACCCAACCTATCATGTCGGCGGCTATATTTGACCACATTCCTGGCGAGTTGGCTTCTCTGTCTCCGTGAGACATTTATATACATCAATAACGTTATATAACCTAACCTAACCCAACCTAACATCCCGTCCGTAATATTTGCCGTCATTCCTGGCGAGTTGGCCTCTACGTCTCCGTTTGACCTTCATATACATCAATAACGTAATATAACGTAACCTAACCCAACCTATCATCTCGGCGGCAATATTTGACAACATTCCTGGCGAGTTGGCCTCTACGTCTCCGTTTGACCTTCATATACATCAATAACGTAATATAACGTAACCTAACCCAACCTATAATTTCGGCGGTAATATTTGGCCACATTCCTGGCGAGTTGGCCTCTACGTCTCCGTTTGACCTTCATATACATCAATAACGTAATATAACGTAACCTAACCCAACCTATCATCTCGGCGGTAATATTTGACCACATTCCTGGCGAGTTGGCTTCTCTGGCTCCGTGAGACCTTTATATACATCAATAACGTAATATAACCTAACCTAACCCAAGCTAACATCTCGGCCGTAATATTAGACATCATTCCTGGCGAGTTGGCCTCTACGTCTCCGTTTGACCTTTATATACATCAATAACGTAATATAACCTAACCTAACCCAACCTAACATCTCGGCCGTAATATTTGTCATCATTCCTGGCGAGTTGGCCTCAATGTCTCCGTTTGACCTTCATATACATCAATAACGTAATATAACCTAACCTAACCCAACCTAACATCTCGGCGGTAATATTTGACAACATTCCTGGCGAGTTGGCTTCTCCGTCTCCGTGGGACATTCATATACATCAATAACGTAATATAACCTAACCTAACCCAACCTAACATCTCGGCGGTAATATTTGACATCATTCCTGGCGAGTTGGCCTCTACGTCTCCGTTTGAGCTTCATATACATCAATGACGTAATATAACGTAACCTAACCCATCCTATCATCTCGGCGGCAATATTTGACAACATTCCTGGCGAGTTGGCCTCTACGTCTCCGTTTGAGCTTCATATACATCAATGACGTAATATAACGTAACCTAACCCATCCTATCATCTCGGCGGCAATATTTGACAACATTCCTGGCGAGTTGGCTTCTCCGTCTCCGTGGGACCTTCATATACATCAATAACGTAATATAACCTAACCTAACCCAACCTAACAACTCGCGGGTAATATTTGACATCATTCCTGGCGAGTTGGCCTCTACTTCTCCGTTTGACCTTCATATGCATCAATAACGTAATATAACCTAACCTAACCCAACCTAACATATCGGCCGTAATATTAGACATCATTCCTGGCGAGTTGGACTCTACTTCTCCGTTTGACCTTCATATACATCAATAACGTAATATAACCTAACCTAACCCAACCTAACATCTCGGCGGTAATATTTGACAACATTCCTGGCGAGTTGGCTTCTCCTTCTGCGTGGGACCTTCATATACATCAATAACGTAATATAACCTAACCTAACCCAACCTAACATCTCGGCCGTAATATTAGACATCATTCCTGGCGAGTTGGACTCTACTTCTCCGTTTGACCTTTATATACATCAATAACGTAATATAACCTAACCTAACCCAACCTAACATCTCGGCCGTAATATTTGTCATCATTCCTGGCGAGTTGGCCTCAATGTCTCCGTTTGACCTTCATATACATCAATAACGTAATATAACCTAACGTAACCCAACCTAACATCTCGGCGGTAATATTTGACAACATTCCTGGCGAGTTGGCTTCTCCGTCTCCGTGGGACATTCATATACATCAATAACGTAATATAACCTAACCTAACCCAACCTAACATCTCGGCGGTAATATTTGACATCATTCCTGGCGAGTTGGCCTCTACGTCTCCGTTTGAGCTTCATATACATCAATGACGTAATATAACGTAACCTAACCCATCCTATCATCTCGGCGGCAATATTTGACAACATTCCTGGCGAGTTGGCCTCTACGTCTCCGTTTGAGCTTCATATACATCAATGACGTAATATAACGTAACCTAACCCATCCTATCATCTCGGCGGCAATATTTGACAACATTCCTGGCGGGTTGGCTTCTCCGTCTCCGTGGGACCTTCATATACATCAATAGCGTAATATAACCTAACCTAACCCAACCTAACAACTCGCGGGTAATATTTGACATCATTCCTGGCGAGTTGGCCTCTACGTCTCCGTTTGACCTTCATATACATCAATAACGTAATATAACCTAACCTAACCCAACCTAACATATCGGCCGTAATATTTGACATCATTCCTGGCGAGTTGGCCTCTATGTCTCCGTTTGACCTTTATATACATCAATAACGTAATATAACCTAACCTAACCCAACCTAACATTTTGACGGTAATATTTGACAACATTCCTGGCGAGTTGGCCTCTACGTCTCCGTTTTACCTTCATATACATCAATAACGTAATATAACCTAACCTAACCCAACCTAACATATCGGCGGTAATATTTGACCACATTCCTGGCGAGTTGGCTTCTCTGTGTCCGTGAGACTTTTATATACATCAATAACGTAATATAACGTAACCTAACCCAACCTATCATCTCGGCGGCAATATTTGACAACATTCCTGGCGAGTTGGCCTCTACGTCTCCGTTTGACCTTCATATACATCAATAACGTAATATAAGGTAACCCAACCCAACCTAACATCTCGGCGGTAATATTTGACATCATTCCTGGCGAGTTGGCCTCTACGTCTCCGTTTGACATTCATATACATCAATAACGTAATATAACGTAACCTAACCCAACCTATAATTTCGGCGGTAATATTTGACATTATTCCTGGCTAGTTGGCCTCTACGTCTCCGTTTGACCTTCATATACATCAATAACGTAATATAACGTAGCCTAACCCAACCTATCATCTCGGCGGCTATATTTGACCACATTCCTGGCGAGTTGGCTTCTCTGTCTCCGTGAGACATTTATATACATCAATAACGTTATATAACCTAACCTAACCCAACCTAACATCCCGTCCGTAATATTTGCCGTCATTCCTGGCGAGTTGGCCTCTACGTCTCCGTTTGACCTTCATATACATCAATAACGTAATATAACGTAACCTAACCCAACCTATCATCTCGGCGGCAATATTTGACAACATTCCTGGCGAGTTGGCCTCTACGTCTCCGTTTGACCTTCATATACATCAATAACGTAATATAACGTAACCTAACCCAACCTATAATTTCGGCGGTAATATTTGGCCACATTCCTGGCGAGTTGGCCTCTACGTCTCCGTTTGACCTTCATATACATCAATAACGTAATATAACGTAACCTAACCCAACCTATCATCTCGGCGGTAATATTTGACCACATTCCTGGCGAGTTGGCTTCTCTGGCTCCGTGAGACCTTTATATACATCAATAACGTAATATAACCTAACCTAACCCAACCTAACATCTCGGCCGTAATATTAGACATCATTCCTGTCGAGTTGGCCTCTACGTCTCCGTTTGACCTTTATATACATCAATAACGTAATATAACCTAACCTAACCCAACCTAACATCTCGGCCGTAATATTTGTCATCATTCCTGGCGAGTTGGCCTCAATGTCTCCGTTTGACCTTCATATACATCAATAACGTAATATAACCTAACCTAACCCAACCTAACATCTCGGCGGTAATATTTGACAACATTCCTGGCGAGTTGGCTTCTCCGTCTCCGTGGGACATTCATATACATCAATAACGTAATATAACCTAACCTAACCCAACCTAACATCTCGGCGGTAATATTTGACGTCATTCCTGGCGAGTTGGCCTCTACGTCTCCGTTTGAGCTTCATATACATCAATGACGTAATATAACGTAACCTAACCCATCCTATCATCTCGGCGGCAATATTTGACAACATTCCTGGCGAGTTGGCCTCTACGTCTCCGTTTGAGCTTCATATACATCAATGACGTAATATAACGTAACCTAACCCATCCTATCATCTCGGCGGCAATATTTGACAACATTCCTGGCGAGTTGGCTTCTCCGTCTCCGTGGGACCTTCATATACATCAATAGCGTAATATAACCTAACCTAACCCAACCTAACAACTCGCGGGTAATATTTGACATCATTCCTGGCGAGTTGGCCTCTACGTCTCCGTTTGACCTTCATATACATCAATAACGTAATATAACCTAACCTAACCCAACCTGACATATCGGCCGTAATATTTGACATCATTCCTGGCGAGTTGGCCTCTATGTCTCCGTTTGACCTTTATATACATCAATAACGTAATATAACCTAACCTAACCCAACCTAACATTTTGACGGTAATATTTGACAACATTCCTGGCGAGTTGGCCTCTACGTCTCCGTTTTACCTTCATATACATCAATAACGTAATATAACCTAACCTAACCCAACCTAACATCTCGGCGGTAATATTTGACCACATTCCTGGCGAGTTGGCTTCTCTGTCTCCGTGAGACCTTTATATACATGAATAACGTAATATAACCTAACCTAACCCAACCTAACATATCGGCGGTAATATTTGACCACATTCCTGGCGAGTTGGCTTCTCTGTGTCCGTGAGACCTTTATATACATCAATAACGTAATATAACTTAACCTAACCCAACCTAACATCTCGGCGGTAATATTTGACAACATTCCTGGCGAGTTGGCCTCTACGTCTCCGTTTGACCTTCATATACATCAATAACGTAATATAACCTAACCTAACCCAACCTAACATATCGGCGGATATATTTGACCACATTCCTGGCGAGTTGGCTTCTCTGTCTCCGTGAGACATTTATATACATCAATAACGTTATATAACCTAACCTAACCCAACCTAACATCCCGGCCGTAATATTTGACGTCATTCCTGGCGAGTTGGCCTCTACGTCTCCGTTTGACCTTCATATACATCAATAACGTAATATAACGTAACCTAACCCAACCTATCATCTCGGCGGCAATATTTGACAACATTCCTGGCGAATTGGCCTCTACGTCTCCGTTTGACCTTCATATACATCAATAACGTAATATAACGTAACCTAACCCAACCTATAATTTCGGCGGTAATATTTGGCCACATTCCTGGCGAGTTGGCCTCTACGTCTCCGTTTGACCTTCATATACATCAATAATGTAATATAACGTAACCTAACCCAACCTATCATCTCGGCGGTAATATTTGACCACATTCCTGGCGAGTTGGCTTCTCTGTCTCCGTGAGACCTTTATATACATCAATAACGTAATATAACCTAACCTAACCCAACCTAACATCTCGGCCGTAATATTAGACATCATTCCTGGCGAGTTGGCCTCTACGTCTCTGTTTGACCTTTATATACATCAATAACGTAATATAACCTAACCTAACCCAACCTATCATCTCGGCCGTAATATTTGTCATCATTCCTGGCGAGTTGGCCTCTACGTCTCCGTTTGACCTTCATATACATCAATAACGTAATATAAGGTAACCCAACCCAACCTAACATCTCGGCGGTAATATTTGACATCATTCCTGGCGAGTTGGCCTCTGCGTCTCCGTTTGACATTCATATACATCAATAACGTAATATAACGTAACCTAACCCAACCTATAATTTCGGCGGTAATATTTGGCCACATTCCTGGCGAGTTGGCCCCTACGTCTCCGTTTGACCTTCATATACATCAATAACGTAATATAACGTAACCTAACCCAACCTAACATCTCGGCGGTAATATTTGACCACATTCCTGGCGAGTTGGCTTCTCTGTCTCCGTGAGACCTTTATATACATGAATAACGTAATATAACCTAACCTAACCCAACCTAACATATCGGCGGTAATATTTGACCACATTCCTGGCGAGTTGGCTTCTCTGTGTCCGTGAGACCTTTATATACATCAATAACGTAATATAACTTAACCTAACCCAACCTAACATCTCGGCGGTAATATTTGACATTATTCCTGGCTAGTTGGCCTCTACGTCTCCGTTTGACCTTCATATACATCAATAACGTAATATAACGTAGCCTAACCCAACCTATCATCTCGGCGGCTATATTTGACCACATTCCTGGCGAGTTGGCTTCTCTGTCTCCGTGAGACATTTATATACATCAATAACGTTATATAACCTAACCTAACCCAACCTAACATCCCGTCCGTAATATTTGCCGTCATTCCTGGCGAGTTGGCCTCTACGTCTCCGTTTGACCTTCATATACATCAATAACGTAATATAACGTAACCTAACCCAACCTATCATCTCGGCGGCAATATTTGACAACATTCCTGGCGAGTTGGCCTCTACGTCTCCGTTTGACCTTCATATACATCAATAACGTAATATAACGTAACCTAACCCAACCTATAATTTCGGCGGTAATATTTGGCCACATTCCTGGCGAGTTGGCCTCTACGTCTCCGTTTGACCTTCATATACATCAATAACGTAATATAACGTAACCTAACCCAACCTATCATCTCGGCGGTAATATTTGACCACATTCCTGGCGAGTTGGCTTCTCTGGCTCCGTGAGACCTTTATATACATCAATAACGTAATATAACCTAACCTAACCCAACCTAACATCTCGGCCGTAATATTAGACATCATTCCTGTCGAGTTGGCCTCTACGTCTCCGTTTGACCTTTATATACATCAATAACATAATATAACCTAACCTAACCCAACCTAACATCTCGGCCGTAATATTTGTCATCATTCCTGGCGAGTTGGCCTCAATGTCTCCGTTTGACCTTCATATACATCAATAACGTAATATAACCTAACCTAACCCAACCTAACATCTCGGCGGTAATATTTGACAACATTCCTGGCGAGTTGGCTTCTCCGTCTCCGTGGGACATTCATATACATCAATAACGTAATATAACCTAACCTAACCCAACCTAACATCTCGGCGGTAATATTTGACGTCATTCCTGGCGAGTTGGCCTCTACGTCTCCGTTTGAGCTTCATATACATCAATGACGTAATATAACGTAACCTAACCCATCCTATCATCTCGGCGGCAATATTTGACAACATTCCTGGCGAATTGGCCTCTACGTCTCCGTTTGACCTTCATATACATCAATAACGTAATATAACGTAACCTAACCCAACCTATAATTTCGGCGGTAATATTTGGCCACATTCCTGGCGAGTTGGCCTCTACGTCTCCGTTTGACCTTCATATACATCAATAATGTAATATAACGTAACCTAACCCAACCTATCATCTCGGCGGTAATATTTGACCACATTCCTGGCGAGTTGGCTTCTCTGTCTCCGTGAGACCTTTATATACATCAATAACGTAATATAACCTAACCTAACCCAACCTAACATCTCGGCCGTAATATTAGACATCATTCCTGGCGAGTTGGCCTCTACGTCTCTGTTTGACCTTTATATACATCAATAACGTAATATAACCTAACCTAACCCAACCTATCATCTCGGCCGTAATATTTGTCATCATTCCTGGCGAGTTGGCCTCTACGTCTCCGTTTGACCTTCATATACATCAATAACGTAATATAAGGTAACCCAACCCAACCTAACATCTCGGCGGTAATATTTGACATCATTCCTGGCGAGTTGGCCTCTGCGTCTCCGTTTGACATTCATATACATCAATAACGTAATATAACGTAACCTAACCCAACCTATAATTTCGGCGGTAATATTTGGCCACATTCCTGGCGAGTTGGCCCCTACGTCTCCGTTTGACCTTCATATACATCAATAACGTAATATAACGTAACCTAACCCAACCTAACATCTCGGCGGTAATATTTGACCACATTCCTGGCGAGTTGGCTTCTCTGTCTCCGTGAGACCTTTATATACATGAATAACGTAATATAACCTAACCTAACCCAACCTAACATATCGGCGGTAATATTTGACCACATTCCTGGCGAGTTGGCTTCTCTGTGTCCGTGAGACCTTTATATACATCAATAACGTAATATAACTTAACCTAACCCAACCTAACATCTCGGCGGTAATATTTGACATTATTCCTGGCTAGTTGGCCTCTACGTCTCCGTTTGACCTTCATATACATCAATAACGTAATATAACGTAGCCTAACCCAACCTATCATCTCGGCGGCTATATTTGACCACATTCCTGGCGAGTTGGCTTCTCTGTCTCCGTGAGACATTTATATACATCAATAACGTTATATAACCTAACCTAACCCAACCTAACATCCCGTCCGTAATATTTGCCGTCATTCCTGGCGAGTTGGCCTCTACGTCTCCGTTTGACCTTCATATACATCAATAACGTAATATAACGTAACCTAACCCAACCTATCATCTCGGCGGCAATATTTGACAACATTCCTGGCGAGTTGGCCTCTACGTCTCCGTTTGACCTTCATATACATCAATAACGTAATATAACGTAACCTAACCCAACCTATAATTTCGGCGGTAATATTTGGCCACATTCCTGGCGAGTTGGCCTCTACGTCTCCGTTTGACCTTCATATACATCAATAACGTAATATAACGTAACCTAACCCAACCTATCATCTCGGCGGTAATATTTGACCACATTCCTGGCGAGTTGGCTTCTCTGGCTCCGTGAGACCTTTATATACATCAATAACGTAATATAACCTAACCTAACCCAACCTAACATCTCGGCCGTAATATTAGACATCATTCCTGTCGAGTTGGCCTCTACGTCTCCGTTTGACCTTTATATACATCAATAACATAATATAACCTAACCTAACCCAACCTAACATCTCGGCCGTAATATTTGTCATCATTCCTGGCGAGTTGGCCTCAATGTCTCCGTTTGACCTTCATATACATCAATAACGTAATATAACCTAACCTAACCCAACCTAACATCTCGGCGGTAATATTTGACAACATTCCTGGCGAGTTGGCTTCTCCGTCTCCGTGGGACATTCATATACATCAATAACGTAATATAACCTAACCTAACCCAACCTAACATCTCGGCGGTAATATTTGACGTCATTCCTGGCGAGTTGGCCTCTACGTCTCCGTTTGAGCTTCATATACATCAATGACGTAATATAACGTAACCTAACCCATCCTATCATCTCGGCGGCAATATTTGACAACATTCCTGGCGAATTGGCCTCTACGTCTCCGTTTGACCTTCATATACATCAATAACGTAATATAACGTAACCTAACCCAACCTATAATTTCGGCGGTAATATTTGGCCACATTCCTGGCGAGTTGGCCTCTACGTCTCCATTTGACCTTCATATACATCAATAATGTAATATAACGTAACCTAACCCAACCTATCATCTCGGCGGTAATATTTGACCACATTCCTGGCGAGTTGGCTTCTCTGTCTCCGTGAGACCTTTATATACATCAATAACGTAATATAACCTAACCTAACCCAACCTAACATCTCGGCCGTAATATTAGACATCATTCCTGGCGAGTTGGCCTCTACGTCTCTGTTTGACCTTTATATACATCAATAACGTAATATAACCTAACCTAACCCAACCTATCATCTCGGCCGTAATATTTGTCATCATTCCTGGCGAGTTGGCCTCTACGTCTCCGTTTGACCTTCATATACATCAATAACGTAATATAAGGTAACCCAACCCAACCTAACATCTCGGCGGTAATATTTGACATCATTCCTGGCGAGTTGGCCTCTACGTCTCCGTTTGACATTCATATACATCAATAACGTAATATAACGTAACCTAACCCAACCTATAATTTCGGCGGTAATATTTGGCCACATTCCTGGCGAGTTGGCCCCTACGTCTCCGTTTGACCTTCATATACATCAATAACGTAATATAACGTAACCTAACCCAACCTAACATCTCGGCGGTAATATTTGACCACATTCCTGGCGAGTTGGCTTCTCTGTCTCCGTGAGACCTTTATATACATGAATAACGTAATATAACCTAACCTAACCCAACCTAACATATCGGCGGTAATATTTGACCACATTCCTGGCGAGTTGGCTTCTCTGTGTCCGTGAGACCTTTATATACATCAATAACGTAATATAACTTAACCTAACCCAACCTAACATCTCGGCGGTAATATTTGACAACATTCCTGGCGAGTTGGCCTCTACGTCTCCGTTTGACCTTCATATACATCAATAACGTAATATAACCTAACCTAACCCAACCTAACATATCGGCGGATATATTTGACCACATTCCTGGCGAGTTGGCTTCTCTGTCTCCGTGAGACATTTATATACATCAATAACGTTATATAACCTAACCTAACCCAACCTAACATCCCGGCCGTAATATTTGACGTCATTCCTGGCGAGTTGGCCTCTACGTCTCCGTTTGACCTTCATATACATCAATAACGTAATATAACGTAACCTAACCCAACCTATCATCTCGGCGGCAATATTTGACAACATTCCTGGCGAATTGGCCTCTACGTCTCCGTTTGACCTTCATATACATCAATAACGTAATATAACGTAACCTAACCCAACCTATAATTTCGGCGGTAATATTTGGCCACATTCCTGGCGAGTTGGCCTCTACGTCTCCGTTTGACCTTCATATACATCAATAATGTAATATAACGTAACCTAACCCAACCTATCATCTCGGCGGTAATATTTGACCACATTCCTGGCGAGTTGGCTTCTCTGTCTCCGTGAGACCTTTATATACATCAATAACGTAATATAACCTAACCTAACCCAACCTAACATCTCGGCCGTAATATTAGACATCATTCCTGGCGAGTTGGCCTCTACGTCTCTGTTTGACCTTTATATACATCAATAACGTAATATAACCTAACCTAACCCAACCTATCATCTCGGCCGTAATATTTGTCATCATTCCTGGCGAGTTGGCCTCTACGTCTCCGTTTGACCTTCATATACATCAATAACGTAATATAACCTAACCTAACCCAACCTAACATCTCGGCGGTAATATTTGACAACATTCCTGGCGAGTTGGCCTCTACGTCTCCGTTTGACCTTCATATACATCAATAACGTAATATAACCTAACCTAACCCAACCTAACATATCGGCGGTAATATTTGACCACATTCCTGGCGAGTTGGCTTCTCTGTCTCCGTGAGACCTTTATATACATGAATAACGTAATACAACCTAACCTAACCCAATCTAACATCTCGGCGGTAATATTTGACAACATTCCTGGCGAGTTGGCTTCTCCTTCTGCGTGGGACCTTCATATACATCAATAACGTAATATAACCTAACCTAACCCAACCTAACATCTCGGCGGTAATATTTGACATTATTCCTGGCTAGTTGGCCTCTACGTCTCCGTTTGACCTTCATATACATCAATAAGGTAATATAACGTAACCTAACCCAACCTATCATCTCGGCGGATATATTTGACCACATTCCTGGCGAGTTGGCTTCTCTGTCTTTGTGAGACATTTATATACATCAATAACGTTATATAACCTAACCTAACCCAACCTAACATCCCGGCCGTAATATTTGACGTCATTCCTGGCGAGTTGGCCTCTACGTCTCCGTTTGACCTTCATATACATCAATAACGTAATATAACGTAACCTAACCCAACCTAACATCTCGGCGGTAATATTTGACATTATTCCTGGCTAGTTGGCCTCTACGTCTCCGTTTGACCTTCATATACATCAATAACGTAATATAACGTAACCTAACCCAACCTATCATCTCGGCGGCTATATTTGACCACATTCCTGGCGAGTTGGCTTCTCTGTCTCCGTGAGACATTTATATACATCAATAACGTTATATAACCTAACCTAACCCAACCTAACATCCCGTCCGTAATATTTGCCGTCATTCCTGGCGAGTTGGCCTCTACGTCTCCGTTTGACCTTCATATACATCAATAACGTAATATAACGTAACCTAACCCAACCTATCATCTCGGCGGCAATATTTGACAACATTCCTGGCGAGTTGGCCTCTACGTCTCCGTTTGACCTTCATATACATCAATAACGTAATATAACGTAACCTAACCCAACCTATAATTTCGGCGGTAATATTTGGCCACATTCCTGGCGAGTTGGCCTCTACGTCTCCGTTTGACCTTCATATACATCAATAACGTAATATAACGTAACCTAACCCAACCTATCATCTCGGCGGTAATATTTGACCACATTCCTGGCGAGTTGGCTTCTCTGGCTCCGTGAGACCTTTATATACATCAATAACGTAATATAACCTAACCTAACCCAACCTAACATCTCGGCCGTAATATTAGACATCATTCCTGTCGAGTTGGCCTCTACGTCTCCGTTTGACCTTTATATACATCAATAACGTAATATAACCTAACCTAACCCAACCTAACATCTCGGCCGTAATATTTGTCATCATTCCTGGCGAGTTGGCCTCAATGTCTCCGTTTGACCTTCATATACATCAATAACGTAATATAACCTAACCTAACCCAACCTAACATCTCGGCGGTAATATTTGACAACATTCCTGGCGAGTTGGCTTCTCCGTCTCCGTGGGACATTCATATACATCAATAACGTAATATAACCTAACCTAACCCAACCTAACATCTCGGCGGTAATATTTGACATCATTCCTGGCGAGTTGGCCTCTACGTCTCCGTTTGAGCTTCATATACATCAATGACGTAATATAACGTAACCTAACCCATCCTATCATCTCGGCGGCAATATTTGACAACATTCCTGGCGAGTTGGCCTCTACGTCTCCGTTTGAGCTTCATATACATCAATGACGTAATATAACGTAACCTAACCCATCCTATCATCTCGGCGGCAATATTTGACAACATTCCTGGCGAGTTGGCTTCTCCGTCTCCGTGGGACCTTCATATACATCAATAACGTAATATAACCTAACCTAACCCAACCTAACAACTCTCGGGTAATATTTGACATCATTCCTGGCGAGTTGGCCTCTACGTCTCCGTTTGACCTTCATATGCATCAATAACGTAATATAACCTAACCTAACCCAACCTAACATATCGGCCGTAATATTTGACATCATTCCTGGCGAGTTGGCCTCTATGTCTCCGTTTGACCTTTATATACATCAATAACGTAATATAACCTAACCTAACCCAACCTAACATCTTGACGGTAATATTTGACAACATTCCTGGCGAGTTGGCCTCTACGTCTCCGTTTTACCTTCATATACATCAATAACGTAATATAACCTAACCTAACCCAACCTAACATATCGGCGGTAATATTTGACCACATTCCTGGCGAGTTGGCTTCTCTGTGTCCGTGAGACTTTTATATACATCAATAACGTAATATAACGTAACCTAACCCAACCTATCATCTCGGCGGCAATATTTGACAACATTCCTGGCGAGTTGGCCTCTACGTCTCCGTTTGACCCTCATATACATCAATAACGTAATATAAGGTAACCCAACCCAACCTAACATCTCGGCGGTAATATTTGACATCATTCCTGGCGAGTTGGCCTCTACGTCTCCGTTTGACATTCATATACATCAATAACGTAATATAACCTAACCTAACCCAACCTAACATCTCGGCGGCAATATTTGACCACATTCCTGGCGAGTTGGCTTCTCCGTCTCCGTGGAACCTTCATATACATCAATAACGTAATATAACCTAACCTAACCCAACCTAACATCTCGCGGGTAATATTTGACAACATTCCTGGCGAGTTGGCCTCTACGTCTCCGTTTGACCTTCATATACATCAATAACGTAATATAACCTAACCTAACCCAACCTATAATTTCGGCGGTAATAGTTTGCCACATTCCTGGCGAGTTGGCCTCTACGTCTCCGTTTGACCTTCATATACATCAATAACGTAATATAACGTAACCTAACCCAACCTATCATCTCGGCGGTAATATTTGACCACATTCCTGGCGAGTTGGCTTCTCCGTCTCCGTGGGCCCTTCATATACATCAATAACGTAATATAACCTAACCTAACCCAACCTAACATCTCGGCGGTAATATTTGACATCATTCCTGGCGAGTTGGCCTCTACGTCTCCGTTTGAGCTTCATATACAACAATGACGTAATATAACGTAACCTAACCCATCCTATCATCTCGGCGGCAATATTTGACAACATTCCTGGCGAGTTGGCCTCTACGTCTCCGTTTGACCTTCATATACATCAATAACGTAATATAACCTAACCTAACCCAACCTATAATTTCGGCGGTAATATTTGACCACATTCCTGGCGAGTTGGCCTCTACGTCTCCGTTTGACCTTCATATACATCAATAACGTAATATAACGTAACCTAACCCAACCTATCATCTCGGCGGTAATATTTGACCACATTCCTGGCGAGTTGGCTTCTCTGTCTCCGTAAGACCTTTATATACATCAATAACGTAATATAACCTAACCTAACCCAACCTAACATCTCGGCGGTAATATTTGACCACATTCCTGGCGAGTTGGCCTCTACGTCTCCGTTTGACCTTCATATACATCAATAACGTAATATACGCTAACCTAACCCAACCTAACATCTCGGCGGCAATATTTGACAACATTCCTGGCGAGTTGGCTTCTCCGTCTCCGTGGGACCTTCATATACATCAATAACGTAATATAACCTAACCTAACCCAACCTAACATCTCGCGGGTAATATTTGACATCATTCCTGGCGAGTTGGTCTCTACGTCTCCGTTTGACCTTCATATACATCAATAACGTAATATAACGTAACCTAACCCAACCTATCATCTCGGCGGTAATATTTGAACACATTCCTGGCGAGTTGGCTTCTCCGTCTCCGTGGGACATTCATATACATCAATAACGTAATATAACCTAACCTAACCCAACCTAACATCTCGGCGGTAATATTTGACATCATTCCTGGCGAGTTGGCCTCTACGTCTCCGTTTGAGCTTCATATACATCAATGACGTAATATAACGTAACCTAACCCATCCTATCATCTCGGCGGCAATATTTGACAACATTCCTGGCGAGTTGGCCTCTACGTCTCCGTTTGAGCTTCATATACATCAATGACGTAATATAACGTAACCTAACCCAACCTAACATCTCGGCGGTAATATTTGACAACATTCCTGGCGAGTTGGCCTCTACGTCTCCGTTTGACCTTCATATACATCAATAACGTAATATAACCTAACCTAACCCAACCTAACACCTCGCGGGTAATATTTGACGTCATTCCTGGCGAGTTGGCCTCTACGTCTCCGTTTGACCTTCATATACATCAATAACGTAATATAACGTAACCTAACCCAACCTATCATCTCGGCGGTAACATTTGACCACATTCCTGGCGAGTTGGCTTCTCTGTCTCCGTGAGACCTTTATATACATCAATAACGTAATATAACCTAACCTAACCCAACCTAACATCTCGGCCGTAATATTTGACATCATTCCTGACGAGTTGGCCTCTACGTCTCCGTTTGACCTTTATATACATCAATAACGTAATATAACCTAACCTAACCCAACCTAACATCTCGGCCGTAATATTTGACATCATTCCTGGCGAGTTGGACTCTACGTCTCCGTTTGACCTTCATATACATCAATAACGTAATATAACCTAACCTAACCCAACCTATCATCTCGGCGGCAATATTTGACAACATTCCTGGCGAGTTGGCTTCTCCGTCTCCGTTTGACCTTCATATACATCAATAACGTAATATAACCTAACCTAACCCAACCTAACACCTCGCGGGTAATATTTGACGTCATTCCTGGCGAGTTGGCCTCTACGTCTCCGTTTGACCTTCATATACATCAATAACGTAATATAACGTAACCTAACCCAACCTATCATCTCGGCGGTAACATTTGACCACATTCCTGGCGAGTTGGCTTCTCCGTCTCCGTGGGCCCTTCATATACATCAATAACGTAATATAACCTAACCTAACCCAACCTAACATCTCGGCGGTAATATTTGACATCATTCCTGGCGAGTTTGCCTCTACGTCTCCGTTTGAGCTTCATATACAACAATGACGTAATATAACGTAACCTAACCCATCCTATCATCTCGGCGGCAATATTTGACAACATTCCTGGCGAGTTGGCCTCTACGTCTCCGTTTGACCTTCATATACATCAATAACGTAATATAACCTAACCTAACCCAACCTATCATCTCGGCGGCAATATTTGACAACATTCCTGGCGAGTTGGCTTCTCCGTCTCCGTGGGACCTTCATATACATCAATAACGTAATATAATCTAACCTAACCCAACCTAACACCTCGCGGGTAATATTTGACATCATTCCTGGCGAGTTGGCTTCTACGTCTCCGTTTGACCTTCATATACATCAATAACGTAATATAACCTAACCTAACCCAACCTAACATCTCGGCGGTAATATTTGACAACATTCCTGGCGAGTTGGCTTCTCCGTCTCCGTGGGCCCTTCATATACATCAATAACGTAATATAACCTAACCTAACCCAACCTAACATCTCGGCGGTAATATTTGACATCATTCCTGGCGAGTTGGCCTCTACGTCTCCGTTTGAGCTTCATATACAACAATAACGTAATATAACGTAACCTAACCCATCCTATCATCTCGGCGGCAATATTTGACAACATTCCTGGCGAGTTGGCCTCTACGTCTCCGTTTGACCTTCATATACATCAATAACGTAATATAACCTGACCTAACCCAACCTAACATCTCGGCGGTAATATTTGACCACATTCCTGGCGAGTTGGCCTCTACGTCTCCGTTTGACCTTCATATACATCAATAACGTAATATAACGTAACCTAACCCAACCTATCATCTCGGCGGTAATATTTGACCACATTCCTGGCGAGTTGGCTTCTCTGTCTCCGTGAGACCTTTATATACATCAATAACGTAATATAACCTAACCTAACCCAACCTAACATCTCGGCTGTAATATTTGACCACATTCCTGGCGAGTTGGCCTCTACGTCTCCGTTTGACCTTCATATACATCAATAACGTAATATAACGTAACCTAACCCAACCTATCATCTCGGCGGTAACATTTGACCACATTCCTGGCGAGTTGGCTTCTCTGTCTCCGTGAGACCTTTATATACATCAATAACGTAATATAACCTAACCTAACCCAACCTAACATCTCGGCCGTAATATTTGACATCATTCCTGACGAGTTGGCCTCTACGTCTCCGTTTTACCTTCATATACATCAATAACGTAATATAACGTAACCTCACCCAACCTATCATCTCGGCGGTAATATTTGACCACATTCCTGGCGAGTTGGCTTCTCCGTCTCCGTGGGACCTTCATATACATCAATAACGTAATATAACCTAACCTAACCCAACCTAACATCTCGGCGGTAATATTTGACATTATTCCTGGCGAGTTGGCCTCTACGTCTCCGTTTGACCTTTATATACATCAATAACGCAATATAACCTAACCTAACCCAACCTAACATCTCGGCCGTAATATTTGACATCATTCCTGGCGAGTTGGCCTCTACGTCTCCGTTTGAGCTTCATATACATCAATAACGTAATATAACCTAACCTAATCCAACCTAACATCTCGGCGGTAATATTTGACAACATTCCTGGCGAGTTGGCTTCTCCGTCTCCGTGGGACCTTCATATACATCAATAACGTAATACAACCTAACCTAACCCATCCTACCATCTCGGCGGTAATATTCGACAACATTCCTGGCGATTTGGCCTCTACGTCTACGTTTGTCCTTCATATACATCTATAACGTAATACAAACTAACCTAACCCAACCTATCATCTCGGCGGTAATATTTGACAACATTCCTGGCGAGTTGGCTTCTCCGTCTCCGTGGGACCTTCATATACATCAATAACGTAATATAACCTAACCTAACCCAACCTAACATCTCGGCGGTAATATTTGACCACATTCCCGGCAAGTTGGCCTCTACGTCTCCGTTTGACCTTCATATACATCAGTAACGTAATATAAGGTAACCTAACCCAACCTATCATCTCGGCGGTAATATTTGACCACATTCCTGGCGAGTTGGCTTCTCTGTCTCCGTGAGACCTTTATATACATCAATAACGTAATATAACCTAACCTAACCCAACCTATCATCTCGGCGGCAATATTTGACAACATTCCTGGCGAGTTGGCTTCTCCGTCTCCGTGGGACCTTCATATACATCAATAACGTAATATAATCTAACCTAACCCAACCTAACACCTCGCGGGTAATATTTGACGTCATTCCTGGCGAGTTGGCCTCTACGTCTCCGTTTGACCTTCATATACATCAATAACGTAATATAACGTAACCTAACCCAACCTATCGTCTCGGCGGTAATATTTGACCACATTCCTGGCGAGTTGGCTTCTCTGTCTCCGTGAGACCTTTATATACATCAATAACGCAATATAACCTAACCTAACCCAACCTAACATCTCGGCGGCAATATTTGACAACATTCCTGGCGAGTTGGCTTCTCCGTCTCCGTGGGACCTTCATATACATCAATAACGTAATATAATCTAACCTAACCCAACCTAACACCTCGCGGGTAATATTTGACATCATTCCTGGCGAGTTGGCTTCTACGTCTCCGTTTGACCTTCATATACATCAATAACGTAATATAACCTAACCTAACCCAACCTAACATCTCGGCGGTAATATTTGACAACATTCCTGGCGAGTTGGCTTCTCCGTCTCCGTGGGCCCTTCATATACATCAATAACGTAATATAACCTAACCTAACCCAACCTAACATCTCGGCGGTAATATTTGACCACATTCCCGGCGAGTTGGCCTCTACGTCTCCGTTTGACCTTCATATACATCAGTAACGTAATATAAGGTAACCTAACCCAACCTATCATCTCGGCGGTAATGTTTGACCACATTCCTGGCGAGTTGGCTTCTCTGTCTCCGTGAGACCTTTATATACATCAATAACGTAATATAACCTAACCTAACCCAACCTATCATCTCGGCGGCAATATTTGACAACATTCCTGGCGAGTTGGCTTCTCCGTCTCCGTGGGACCTTCATATACATCAATAACGTAATTTAATCTAACCTAACCCAACCTAACACCTCGCGGGTAATATTTGACGTCATTCCTGGCGAGTTGGCCTCTACGTCTCCGTTTGACCTTCATATACATCAATAACGTAATATAACGTAACCTAACCCAACCTATCATCTCGGCGGTAACATTTGACCACATTCCTGGCGATTTGGCTTCTCTGTCTCCGTGAGACCTTTATATACATCAATAACGTAATATAACCTAACCTAACCCAACCTAACATCTCGGCCGTAATATTTGACATCATTCCTGACGAGTTGGCCTCTACGTCTCCGTTTGACCTTTATATACATCAATAACGTAATATAACCTAACCTAACCCAACCTAACATCTCGGCCGTAATATTTGACATCATTCCTGGCGAGTTGGCCTCTACGTCTCCGTTTGACCTTCATATACATCAATAACGTAATATAACCTAACCTAACCCAACCTAACATCTCGGCGGTAATATTTGACAACATTCCTGGCGAGTTGGCTTCTCCGTCACCGTGGGCCCTTCATATACATCAATAACGTAATATAACCTAACCTAACCCAACCTAACATCTCGGCGGTAATATTTGACATCATTCCTGGCGAGTTGGCCTCTACGTCTCCGCTTGAGCTTCATATACAACAATGACGTAATATAACGTAACCTAACCCATCCTATCATCTCGGCGGCAATATTTGACAACATTCCTGGCGAGTTGGCCTCTACGTCTCCGTTTGACCTTCATATACATCAATAACGTAATATAACGTAACCTAACCCAACCTATCATCTCGGCGGTAACATTTGACCACATTCCTGGCGAGTTGGCTTCTCTGTCTCCGTGAGACATTTATATACATCAATAACGTAATATAACCTAACCTAACCCAACCTAACATCTCGGCCGTAATATTTGACATCATTCCTGACGAGTTGGCCTCTACGTCTCCGTTTGACCTTTATATACATCAATAACGTAATATAACCTAACCTAACCCAACCTAACATCTCGGCCGTAATATTTGACATCATTCCCGGCGAGTTGGCCTCTACGTCTCCGTTTGACCTTCATATACATCAGTAACGTAATATAAGGTAACCTAACCCAACCTATCATCTCGGCGGTAATGTTTGACCACATTCCTGGCGAGTTGGCTTCTCTGTCTCCGTGAGACCTTTATATACATCAATAACGTAATATAACCTAACCTAACCCAACCTATCATCTCGGCGGCAATATTTGACAACATTCCTGGCGAGTTGGCTTCTCCGTCTCCGTGGGACCTTCATATACATCAATAACGTAATATAATCTAACCTAACCCAACCTAACACCTCGCGGGTAATATTTGACATCATTCCTGGCGAGTTGGCTTCTACGTCTCCGTTTGACCTTCATATACATCAATAACGTAATATAACCTAACCTAACCCAACCTAACATCTCGGCGGTAATATTTGACAACATTCCTGGCGAGTTGGCTTCTCCGTCTCCGTGGGCCCTTCATATACATCAATAACGTAATATAACCTAACCTAACCCAACCTAACATCTCGGCGGTAATATTTGACCACATTCCCGGCGAGTTGGCCTCTACGTCTCCGTTTGACCTTCATATACATCAGTAACGTAATATAAGGTAACCTAACCCAACCTATCATCTCGGCGGTAATGTTTGACCACATTCCTGGCGAGTTGGCTTCTCTGTCTCCGTGAGACCTTTATATACATCAATAACGTAATATAACCTAACCTAACCCAACCTATCATCTCGGCGGCAATATTTGACAACATTCCTGGCGAGTTGGCTTCTCCGTCTCCGTGGGACCTTCATATACATCAATAACGTAATTTAATCTAACCTAACCCAACCTAACACCTCGCGGGTAATATTTGACGTCATTCCTGGCGAGTTGGCCTCTACGTCTCCGTTTGACCTTCATATACATCAATAACGTAATATAACGTAACCTAACCCAACCTATCATCTCGGCGGTAACATTTGACCACATTCCTGGCGATTTGGCTTCTCTGTCTCCGTGAGACCTTTATATACATCAATAACGTAATATAACCTAACCTAACCCAACCTAACATCTCGGCCGTAATATTTGACATCATTCCTGACGAGTTGGCCTCTACGTCTCCGTTTGACCTTTATATACATCAATAACGTAATATAACCTAACCTAACCCAACCTAACATCTCGGCCGTAATATTTGACATCATTCCTGGCGAGTTGGCCTCTACGTCTCCGTTTGACCTTCATATACATCAATAACGTAATATAACCTAACCTAACCCAACCTAACATCTCGGCGGTAATATTTGACAACATTCCTGGCGAGTTGGCTTCTCCGTCACCGTGGGCCCTTCATATACATCAATAACGTAATATAACCTAACCTAACCCAACCTAACATCTCGGCGGTAATATTTGACATCATTCCTGGCGAGTTGGCCTCTACGTCTCCGCTTGAGCTTCATATACAACAATGACGTAATATAACGTAACCTAACCCATCCTATCATCTCGGCGGCAATATTTGACAACATTCCTGGCGAGTTGGCCTCTACGTCTCCGTTTGACCTTCATATACATCAATAACGTAATATAACGTAACCTAACCCAACCTATCATCTCGGCGGTAACATTTGACCACATTCCTGGCGAGTTGGCTTCTCTGTCTCCGTGAGACATTTATATACATCAATAACGTAATATAACCTAACCTAACCCAACCTAACATCTCGGCCGTAATATTTGACATCATTCCTGACGAGTTGGCCTCTACGTCTCCGTTTGACCTTTATATACATCAATAACGTAATATAACCTAACCTAACCCAACCTAACATCTCGGCCGTAATATTTGACATCATTCCCGGCGAGTTGGCCTCTACGTCTCCGTTTGACCTTCATATACATCAGTAACGTAATATAAGGTAACCTAACCCAACCTATCATCTCGGCGGTAATGTTTGACCACATTCCTGGCGAGTTGGCTTCTCTGTCTCCGTGAGACCTTTATATACATCAATAACGTAATATAACCTAACCTAACCCAACCTATCATCTCGGCGGCAATATTTGACAACATTCCTGGCGAGTTGGCTTCTCCGTCTCCGTGGGACCTTCATATACATCAATAACGTAATATAATCTAACCTAACCCAACCTAACACCTCGCGGGTAATATTTGACGTCATTCCTGGCGAGTTGGCCTCTACGTCTCCGTTTGACCTTCATATACATCAATAACGTAATATAACGTAACCTAACCCAACCTATCATCTCGGCGGTAACATTTGACCACATTCCTGGCGATTTGGCTTCTCTGTCTCCGTGAGACCTTTATATACATCAATAACGTAATATAACCTAACCTAACCCAACCTAACATCTCGGCCGTAATATTTGACATCATTCCTGACGAGTTGGCCTCTACGTCTCCGTTTGACCTTTATATACATCAATAACGTAATATAACCTAACCTAACCCAACCTAACATCTCGGCCGTAATATTTGACATCATTCCTGGCGAGTTGGCCTCTACGTCTCCGTTTGACCTTCATATACATCAATAACGTAATATAACCTAACCTAACCCAACCTAACATCTCGGCGGTAATATTTGACAACATTCCTGGCGAGTTGGCTTCTCCGTCACCGTGGGCCCTTCATATACATCAATAACGTAATATAACCTAACCTAACCCAACCTAACATCTCGGCGGTAATATTTGACATCATTCCTGGCGAGTTGGCCTCTACGTCTCCGCTTGAGCTTCATATACAACAATGACGTAATATAACGTAACCTAACCCATCCTATCATCTCGGCGGCAATATTTGACAACATTCCTGGCGAGTTGGCCTCTACGTCTCCGTTTGACCTTCATATACATCAATAACGTAATATAACGTAACCTAACCCAACCTATCATCTCGGCGGTAACATTTGACCACATTCCTGGCGATTTGGCTTCTCTGTCTCCGTGAGACCTTTATATACATCAATAACGTAATATAACCTAACCTAACCCAACCTAACATCTCGGCCGTAATATTTGACATCATTCCTGACGAGTTGGCCTCTACGTCTCCGTTTGACCTTTATATACATCAATAACGTAATATAACCTAACCTAACCCAACCTAACATCTCGGCCGTAATATTTGACATCATTCCTGGCGAGTTGGCCTCTACGTCTCCGTTTGACCTTCATATACATCAATAACGTAATATAACCTAACCTAACCCAACCTAACATCTCGGCGGTAATATTTGACAACATTCCTGGCGAGTTGGCTTCTCTGTGTCCGTGAGTCCTTTATATACATCAATAACGTAATATAACCTAACCTAACCCAACCTAACATCTCGCGGGTAATATTTGACATCATTCCTGGCGAGTTGGCCTCTACGTCTCCGTTTGACCTTCATATACATCAATAACGTAATATAACGTAACCTAACCCAACCTATCATCTCGGCGGTAATATTTGACCACATTCCTGGCGAGTTGGCCTCTACGTCTCCGTTTGACCTTCATATACATCAATAACGTAATATAACGTAACCTAACCCAACCTATCATCTCGGCGGTAACATTTGACCACATTCCTGGCGAGTTGGCTTCTCTGTCTCCGTGAGACATTTATATACATCAATAACGTAATATAACCTAACCTAACCCAACCTAACATCTCGGCCGTAATATTTGACATCATTCCTGACGAGTTGGCCTCTACGTCTCCGTTTGACCTTTATATACATCAATAACGTAATATAACCTAACCTAACCCAACCTAACATCTCGGCCGTAATATTTGACATCATTCCCGGCGAGTTGGCCTCTACGTCTCCGTTTGACCTTCATATACATCAGTAACGTAATATAAGGTAACCTAACCCAACCTATCATCTCGGCGGTAATGTTTGACCACATTCCTGGCGAGTTGGCTTCTCTGTCTCCGTGAGACCTTTATATACATCAATAACGTAATATAACCTAACCTAACCCAACCTATCATCTCGGCGGCAATATTTGACAACATTCCTGGCGAGTTGGCTTCTCCGTCTCCGTGGGACCTTCATATACATCAATAACGTAATATAATCTAACCTAACCCAACCTAACACCTCGCGGGTAATATTTGACGTCATTCCTGGCGAGTTGGCCTCTACGTCTCCGTTTGACCTTCATATACATCAATAACGTAATATAACGTAACCTAACCCAACCTATCATCTCGGCGGTAACATTTGACCACATTCCTGGCGATTTGGCTTCTCTGTCTCCGTGAGACCTTTATATACATCAATAACGTAATATAACCTAACCTAACCCAACCTAACATCTCGGCCGTAATATTTGACATCATTCCTGACGAGTTGGCCTCTACGTCTCCGTTTGACCTTTATATACATCAATAACGTAATATAACCTAACCTAACCCAACCTAACATCTCGGCCGTAATATTTGACATCATTCCTGGCGAGTTGGCCTCTACGTCTCCGTTTGACCTTCATATACATCAATAACGTAATATAACCTAACCTAACCCAACCTAACATCTCGGCGGTAATATTTGACAACATTCCTGGCGAGTTGGCTTCTCCGTCACCGTGGGCCCTTCATATACATCAATAACGTAATATAACCTAACCTAACCCAACCTAACATCTCGGCGGTAATATTTGACATCATTCCTGGCGAGTTGGCCTCTACGTCTCCGCTTGAGCTTCATATACAACAATGACGTAATATAACGTAACCTAACCCATCCTATCATCTCGGCGGCAATATTTGACAACATTCCTGGCGAGTTGGCCTCTACGTCTCCGTTTGACCTTCATATACATCAATAACGTAATATAACGTAACCTAACCCAACCTATCATCTCGGCGGTAACATTTGACCACATTCCTGGCGAGTTGGCTTCTCTGTCTCCGTGAGACCTTTATATACATCAATAACGTAATATAACCTAACCTAACCCAACCTAACATCTCGGCCGTAATATTTGACATCATTCCTGACGAGTTGGCCTCTACGTCTCCGTTTGACCTTTATATACATCAATAACGTAATATAACCTAACCTAACCCAACCTAACATCTCGGCCGTAATATTTGACATCATTCCTGGCGAGTTGGCCTCTACGTCTCCGTTTGACCTTCATATACATCAATAACGTAATATAACCTAACCTAACCCAACCTAACATCTCGGCGGTAATATTTGACAACATTCCTGGCGAGTTGGCTTCTCTGTGTCCGTGAGTCCTTTATATACATCAATAACGTAATATAACCTAACCTAACCCAACCTAACATCTCGCGGGTAATATTTGACATCATTCCTGGCGAGTTGGCCTCTACGTCTCCGTTTGACCTTCATATACATCAATAACGTAATATAACGTAACCTAACCCAACCTATCATCTCGGCGGTAATATTTGACCACATTCCTGGCGAGTTGGCCTCTACGTCTCCGTTTGACCTTCATATACATGAATAACGTAATATAACCTAACCTAACCCAACCTAACATATCGGCGGTAATATTTGACCACATTCCTGGCGAGTTGGCTTCCCTGTGTCCGTGAGACCTTTATATACATCAATAACGCAATATAACTTAACCTAACCCAACCTAACATCTCGGCGGTAATATTTGACAACATTCCTGGCGAGTTGGCCTCTACGTCTCCGTTTGACCTTCATATACATCAATAACGTAATATAACGTAACCTAACCCAACCTATCATCTCGGCGGTAACATTTGACCACATTCCTGGCGAGTTGGCTTCTCTGTCTCCGTGAGACCTTTATATACATCAATAACGTAATATAACCTAACCTAACCCAACCTAACATCTCGGCCGTAATATTTGACATCATTCCTGACGAGTTGGCCTCTACGTCTCCGTTTGACCTTTATATACATCAATAACGTAATATAACGTAACCTAACCCAACCTATCATCTCGGCGGTAACATTTGACCACATTCCTGGCGAGTTGGCTTCTCTGTCTCCGTGAGACCTTTATATACATCAATAACGTAATATAACCTAACCTAACCCAACCTAACATCTCGGCCGTAATATTTGACATCATTCCTGACGAGTTAGCCTCTACGTCTCCGTTTGACCTTTATATACATCAATAACGTAATATAACCTAACCTAACCCAACCTAACATCTCGGCCGTAATATTTGACATCATTCCTGGCGAGTTGGCCTCTACGTCTCCGTTTGACCTTCATATACATCAATAGCGTAATATAACCTAACCTAACCCAACCTAACATCTCGGCGGTAATATTTGACAACATTCCTGGCGAGTTGGCTCCTCCGTCACCGTGGGCCCTTCATATACATCAATAACGTAATATAACCTAACCTAACCCAACCTAACATCTCGGCGGTAATATTTGACATCATTCCTGGCGAGTTGGCCTCTACGTCTCCGCTTGAGCTTCATATACAACAATGACGTAATATAACGTAACCTAACCCATCCTATCATCTCGGCGGCAATATTTGACAACATTCCTGGCGAGTTGGCCTCTACGTCTCCGTTTGACCTTCATATACATCAATAACGTAATATAACCTAACCTAACCCAACCTAACATCTCGGCGGTAATATTTGACCACATTCCTGGCGAGTTGGCCTCTACGTCTCCGTTTGACCTTCATATACATCAATAACGTAATATAACCTAACCTAACCCAACCTAACATATCGGCGGTAATATTTGACCACATTCCTGGCGAGTTGGCTTCTCTGTGTCCGTGAGTCCTTTATATACATCAATAACGTAATATAACCTAACCTAACCCAACCTAACATCTCGCGGGTAATATTTGACATCATTCCTGGCGAGTTGGCCTCTACGTCTCCGTTTGACCTTCATATACATCAATAACGTAATATAACGTAACCTAACCCAACCTATCATCTCGGCGGTAACATTTGACCACATTCCTGGCGAGTTGGCTTCTCTGTCTCCGTGAGACCTTTATATACATCAATAACGTAATATAACCTAACCTAACCCAACCTAACATCTCGGCCGTAATATTTGACATCATTCCTGACGAGTTGGCCTCTACGTCTCCGTTTGACCTTTATATACATCAATAACGTAATATAACCTAACCTAACCCAACCTAACATCTCGGCCGTAATATTTGACATCATTCCTGGCGAGTTGGCCTCTACGTCTCCGTTTGACCTTCATATACATCAATAACGTAATATAACCTAACCTAACCCAACCTAACATCTCGGCGGTAATATTTGACAACATTCCTGGCGAGTTGGCTTCTCCGTCACCGTGGGCCCTTCATATACATCAATAACGTAATATAACCTAACCTAACCCAACCTAACATCTCGGCGGTAATATTTGACATCATTCCTGGCGAGTTGGCCTCTACGTCTCCGCTTGAGCTTCATATACAACAATGACGTAATATAACGTAACCTAACCCATCCTATCATCTCGGCGGCAATATTTGACAACATTCCTGGCGAGTTGGCCTCTACGTCTCCGTTTGACATTCATATACATCAATAACGTAATATAACCTAACCTAACCCAACCTAACATCTCGGCGGTAATATTTGACCACATTCCTGTCGAGTTGGCCTCTACGTCTCCGTTTGACCTTCATATACATCAATAACGTAATATAACCTAACCTAACCCAACCTAACATATCGGCGGTAATATTTGACCACATTCCTGGCGAGTTGGCTTCCCTGTGTCCGTGAGACCTTTATATACATCAATAGCGCAATATAACTTAACCTAACCCAACCTAACATCTCGGCGGTAATATTTGACAACATTCCTGGCGAGTTGGCCTCTACGTCTCCGTTTGACCTTCATATACATCAATAACGTAATATAACGTAACCTAACCCAACCTATCATCTCGGCGGCAATATTTGACAACATTCCTGGCGAGTTGGCCTCTACGTCTCCGTTTGACCTTCATATACATCAATAACGTAATATAACGTAACCTAACCCAACCTATCATCTCGGCGGTAATATTAGACCACATTCCTGGCGAGTTGGCTTCTCTGTCTCCGTGAGACATTTATATACATCAATAACGCAATATAACCTAACCTAACCCAACCTAACATCTCGGCCGTAATATTTGACAACATTCCTGGCGAGTTGGCTTCTCCGTCTCCGTGGGACCTTCATATACATCAATAACGTAATATAACCTAACCTAACCCAACCTAATATCTCGCGGGTAATATTTGACATCATTCCTGGCGAGTTGGCCTCTACGTCTCCGTTTGACCTTCATATACATCAATAACGTAATATAACCTAACCTAACCCAACCTAACATCTCGGCGGTAATATTTGACCACATTCCTGGCGAGTTGGCTTCTCTGTCTCCGTGAGACCTTTATATACATCAATAACGTAATATAACCTAACCTAACCCAACCTAACATCTCGGCGGTAATATTTGACCACATTCCTGGCGAGTTGGCCTCTACGTCTCCGTTTGACCTTCATATACATCAATAACGTAATATAACCTAACCTAACCCAACCTATCATCTCGGCGGTAACATTTGACCACATTCCTGGCGAGTTGGCTTCTCTGTCTCCGTGAGACCTTTATATACATCAATAACGTAATATAACCTAACCTAACCCAACCTAACATCTCGGCCGTAATATTTGACATCATTCCTGACGAGTTGGCCTCTACGTCTCCGTTTTACCTTCATATACATCAATAACGTAATATAACGTAATCTCACCCAACCTATCATCTCGGCGGTAATATTTGACCACATTCCTGGCGAGTTGGCTTCTCCGTCTCCGTGGGACCTTCATATACATCAATAACGTAATATAACCTAACCTAACCCAACCTAACATCTCGGCGGTAATATTTGACATTATTCCTGGCGAGTTGGCCTCTACGTCTCCGTTTGACCTTTATATACATCAATAACGCAATATAACCTAACCTAACCCAACCTAACATCTCGGCCGTAATATTTGACATCATTCCTGGCGAGTTGGCCTCTACGTCTCCGTTTGACCTTCATATACATCAATAACGTAATATAACCTAACCTAATCCAACCTAACATCTCGGCGGTAATATTTGACAACATTCCTGGCGAGTTGGCTTCTCCGCCTCCGTGGGACCTTCATATACATCAATAACGTAATACAACCTAACCTAACCCATCCTACCATCTCGGCGGTAATATTCGACAACATTCCTGGCGATTTGGCCTCTACGTCTACGTTTGTCCTTCATATACATCTATAACGTAATACAAACTAACCTAACCCAACCTATCATCTCGGCGGTAATATTTGACAACATTCCTGGCGAGTTGGCTTCTCCGTCTCCGTGGGACCTTCATATACATCAATAACGTAATATAACCTAACCTAACCCAACCTAACATCTCGGCGGTAATATTTGACCACATTCCCGGCAAGTTGGCCTCTACGTCTCCGTTTGACCTTCATATACATCAGTAACGTAATATAAGGTAACCTAACCCAACCTATCATCTCGGCGGTAATATTTGACCACATTCCTGGCGAGTTGGCTTCTCTGTCTCCGTGAGACCTTTATATACATCAATAACGTAATATAACCTAACCTAACCCAACCTATCACCTCGGCGGCAATATTTGACAACATTCCTGGCGAGTTGGCTTCTCCGTCTCCGTGGGACCTTCATATACATCAATAACGTAATATAATCTAACCTAACCCAACCTAACACCTCGCGGGTAATATTTGACGTCATTCCTGGCGAGTTGGCCTCTACGTCTCCGTTTGACTTTCATATACATCAATAACGTAATATAACGTAACCTAACCCAACCTATCGTCTCGGCGGTAATATTTGACCACATTCCTGGCGAGTTGGCTTCTCTGTCTCCGTGAGACCTTTATATACATCAATAACGCAATATAACCTAACCTAACCCAACCTAACATCTCGGCGGCAATATTTGACAACATTCCTGGCGAGTTGGCTTCTCCTTCTCCGTGGGACCTTCATATACATCAATAACGTAATATAATCTAACCTAACCCAACCTAACACCTCGCGGGTAATATTTGACATCATTCCTGGCGAGTTGGCTTCTACGTCTCCGTTTGACCTTCATATACATCAATAACGTAATATAACCTAACCTAACCCAACCTAACATCTCGGCGGTAATATTTGACAACATTCCTGGCGAGTTGGCTTCTCCGTCTCCGTGGGCCCTTCATATACATCAATAACGTAATATAACCTAACCTAACCCAACCTAACATCTCGGCGGTAATATTTGACCACATTCCCGGCGAGTTGACCTCTACGTCTCCGTTTAACCTTCATATACATCAGTAACGTAATATAAGGTAACCTAACACAACCTATCATCTCGGCGGTAATGTTTGACCACATTCCTGGCGAGTTGGCTTCTCTGTCTCCGTGAGACCTTTATATACATCAATAACGTAATATAACCTAACCTAACCCAACCTATCATCTCGGCGGCAATATTTGACAACATTCCTGGCGAGTTGGCTTCTCCGTCTCCGTGGGACCTTCATATACATCAATAACGTAATATAATCTAACCTAACCCAACCTAACACCTCGCGGGTAATATTTGACGTCATTCCTGGCGAGTTGGCCTCTACGTCTCCGTTTGACCTTCATATACATCAATAACGTAATATAACGTAACCTAACCCAACCTATCATCTCGGCGGTAACATTTGACCACATTCCTGGCGATTTGGCTTCTCTGTCTCCGTGAGACCTTTATATACATCAATAACGTAATATAACCTAACCTAACCCAACCTAACATCTCGGCCGTAATATTTGACATCATTCCTGACGAGTTGGCCTCTACGTCTCCGTTTGACCTTTATATACATCAATAACGTAATATAACCTAACCTAACCCAACCTAACATCTCGGCCGTAATATTTGACATCATTCCTGGCGAGTTGGCCTCTACGTCTCCGTTTGACCTTCATATACATCAATAACGTAATATAACCTAACCTAACCCAACCTAACATCTCGGCGGTAATATTTGACAACATTCCTGGCGAGTTGGCTTCTCCGTCACCGTGGGCCCTTCATATACATCAATAACGTAATATAACCTAACCTAACCCAACCTAACATCTCGGCGGTAATATTTGACATCATTCCTGGCGAGTTGGCCTCTACGTCTCCGCTTGAGCTTCATATACAACAATGACGTAATATAACGTAACCTAACCCATCCTATCATCTCGGCGGCAACATTTGACAACATTCCTGGCGAGTTGGCCTCTACGTCTCCGTTTGACCTTCATATACATCAATAACGTAATATAACGTAACCTAACCCAACCTATCATCTCGGCGGTAACATTTGACCACATTCCTGGCGAGTTGGCTTCTCTGTCTCCGTGAGACCTTTATATACATCAATAACGTAATATAACCTAACCTAACCCAACCTAACATCTCGGCCGTAATATTTGACATCATTCCTGACGAGTTGGCCTCTACGTCTCCGTTTGACCTTTATATACATCAATAACGTAATATAACCTAACCTAACCCAACCTAACATCTCGGCCGTAATATTTGACATCATTCCTGGCGAGTTGGCCTCTACGTCTCCGTTTGACCTTCATATACATCAATAACGTAATATAACCTAACCTAACCCAACCTAACATCTCGGCGGTAATATTTGACAACATTCCTGGCGAGTTGGCTTCTCCGTCACCGTGGGCCCTTCATATACATCAATAACGTAATATAACCTAACCTAACCCAACCTAACATCTCGGCGGTAATATTTGACATCATTCCTGGCGAGTTGGCCTCTACGTCTCCGCTTGAGCTTCATATACAACAATGACGTAATATAACGTAACCTAACCCATCCTATCATCTCGGCGGCAATATTTGACAACATTCCTGGCGAGTTGGCCTCTACGTCTCCGTTTGACCTTCATATACATCAATAACGTAATATAACGTAACCTAACCCAACCTATCATCTCGGCGGTAACATTTGACCACATTCCTGGCGAGTTGGCTTCTCTGTCTCCGTGAGACCTTTATATACATCAATAACGTAATATAACCTAACCTAACCCAACCTAACATCTCGGCCGTAATATTTGACATCATTCCTGACGAGTTGGCCTCTACGTCTCCGTTTGACCTTTATATACATCAATAACGTAATATAACGTAACCTAACCCAACCTATCACCTCGGCGGTAACATTTGACCACATTCCTGGCGAGTTGGCTTCTCTGTCTCCGTGAGACCTTTATATACATCAATAACGTAATATAACCTAACCTAACCCAACCTAACATCTCGGCCGTAATATTTGACATCATTCCTGACGAGTTAGCCTCTACGTCTCCGTTTGACCTTTATATACATCAATAATGTAATATAACCTAACATAACCCAACCTAACATCTCGGCCGTAATATTTGACATCATTCCTGGCGAGTTGGCCTCTACGTCTCCGTTTGACCTTCATATACATCAATAACGTAATATAACCTAACCTAACCCAACCTAACATCTCGGCGGTAATATTTGACAACATTCCTGGCGAGTTGGCTTCTCCGTCACCGTGGGCCCTTCATATACATCAATAACGTAATATAACCTAACCTAACCCAACCTAACATCTCTGCGGTAATATTTGACATCATTCCTGGCGAGTTGGCCTCTACGTCTCCGCTTGAGCTTCATATACAACAATGACGTAATATAACGTAACCTAACCCATCCTATCATCTCGGCGGCAATATTTGACAACATTCCTGGCGAGTTGGCCTCTACGTCTCCGTTTGACCTTCATATACATCAATAACGTAATATAACCTAACCTAACCCAACCTAACATCTCGGCGGTAATATTTGACCACATTCCTGGCGAGTTGGACTCTACGTCTCCGTTTGACCTTCATATACATCAATAACGTAATATAACCTAACCTAACCCAACCTAACATATCGGCGGTAATATTTGACCACATTCCTGGCGAGTTGGCTTCTCTGTGTCCGTGAGTCCTTTATATACATCAATAACGTAATATAACCTAACCTAACCCAACCTAACATCTCGCGGGTAATATTTGACATCATTCCTGGCGAGTTGGCCTCTACGTCTCCGTTTGACCTTCATATACATCAATAACGTAATATAACGTAACCTAACCCAACCTATCATCTCGGCGGTAATATTTGACCACATTCCTGGCGAGTTGGCCTCTACGTCTCCGTTTGACCTTCATATACATGAATAACGTAATATAACCTAACCTAACCCAACCTAACATATCGGCGGTAATATTTGACCACATTCCTGGCGAGTTGGCTTCCCTGTGTCCGTGAGACCTTTATATACATCAATAACGCAATATAACTTAACCTAACCCAACCTAACATCTCGGCCGTAATATTTGACAACATTCCTGGCGAGTTGGCCTCTACGTCTCCGTTTGACCTTCATGTACATCAATAACGTAATATAACGTAACCTAACCCAACCTATCATCTCGGCGGTAACATTTGACCACATTCCTGGCGAGTTGGCTTCTCTGTCTCCGTGAGACCTTTATATACATCAATAACGTAATATAACCTAACCTAACCCAACCTAACATCTCGGCCGTAATATTTGACATCATTCCTGACGAGTTGGCCTCTACGTCTCCGTTTGACCTTTATATACATCAATAACGTAATATAACGTAACCTAACCCAACCTATCATCTCGGCGGTAACATTTGACCACATTCCTGGCGAGTTGGCTTCTCTGTCTCCGTGAGACCTTTATATACATCAATAACGTAATATAACCTAACCTAACCCAACCTAACATCTTGGCCGTAATATTTGACATCATTCCTGACGAGTTAGCCTCTACGTCTCCGTTTGACCTTTATATACATCAATAACGTAATATAACCTAACCTAACCCAACCTAACATCTCGGCCGTAATATTTGACATCATTCCTGGCGAGTTGGCCTCTACGTCTCCGTTTGACCTTCATATACATCAATAACGTAATATAACCTAACCTAACCCAACCTAACATCTCGGCGGTAATATTTGACAACATTCCTGGCGAGTTGGCATCTCCGTCACCGTGGGCCCTTCATATACATCAATAACGTAATATAACCTAACCTAACCCAACCTAACATCTCGGCGGTAATATTTGACATTATTCCGGGCTAGTTGGCATCTACGTCTCCGTTTGACCTTCATATACATCAATAACGTAATATAACGTAACCTAACCCAACCTATCATCTCGGCGGTAATATTTGACCACATTCCTGGCGAGTTGGCTTCTCTGTCTCCGTGAGTCCTTTATATACATCAATAACGTAATATAACCTAACCTAACCCAACCTAACATCTCGGCCGTAATATTTGACATCATTCCTGACGAGTTAGCCTCTACGTCTCCGTTTGACGTTTATATACATCAATAACGTAATATAACCTAACCTAACCCAACCTAACATCTCGGCCGTAATATTTGACATCATTCCTGGCGAGTTGGCCTCTACGTCTCCGTTCGACCTTCATATACATCAATAACGTAATATAACCTAACCTAACCCAACCTAACATCTCGGCGGTAATATTTGACAACATTCCTGGCGAGTTGGCTTCTCCGTCACCGTGGGCCCTTCATATACATCAATAACGTAATATAACCTAACCTAACCCAACCTAACATCTCGGCGGTAATATTTGACATCATTCCTGGCGAGTTGGCCTCTACGTCTCCGCTTGAGCTTCATATACAACAATGACGTAATATAACGTAACCTAACCCATCCTATCATCTCGGCGGCAATATTTGACAACATTCCTGGCGAGTTGGGCTCTACGTCTCCGTTTGACCTTCATATACATCAATAACGTAATATAACGTAACCTAACCCAACCTATCATCTCGGCGGTAACATTTGACCACATTCCTGGCGAGTTGGCTTCTCTGTCTCCGTGAGACCTTTATATACATCAATAACGTAATATAACCTAACCTAACCCAACCTAACATCTCGGCCGTAATATTTGACATCATTCCTGACGAGTTGGCCTCTACGTCTCCGTTTGACCTTTATATACATCAATAACGTAATATAACCTAACCTAACCCAACCTAACATCTCGGCCGTAATATTTGACATCATTCCTGGCGAGTTGGCCTCTACGTCTCCGTTTGACCTTCATATACATCAATAACGTAATATAACCTAACCTAACCCAACCTAACATCTCGGCGGTAATATTTGACAACATTCCTGGCGAGTTGGCTTCTCCGTCACCGTGGGCCCTTCATATACATCAATAACGTAATATAACCTAACCTAACCCAACCTAACATCTCGGCGGTAATATTTGACATCATTCCTGGCGAGTTGGCCTCTACGTCTCCGTTTGACCTTCATATACATCAATAACGTAATATAACGTAACCTAACCCAACCTATCATCTCGGCGGTAACATTTGACCACATTCCTGGCGAGTTGGCTTCTCTGTCTCCGTGAGACCTTTATATACATCAATAACGTAATATAACCTAACCTAACCCAACCTAACATCTCGGCCGTAATATTTGACATCATTCCTGACGAGTTGGCCTCTACGTCTCCGTTTGACCTTTATATACATCAATAACGTAATATAACCTAACCTAACCCAACCTAACATCTCGGCCGTAATATTTGACATCATTCCTGGCGAGTTGGCCTCTACGTCTCCGTTTGACCTTCATATACATCAATAACGTAATATAACCTAACCTAACCCAACCTAACATCTCGGCGGTAATATTTGACAACATTCCTGGCGAGTTGGCTTCTCCGTCACCGTGGGCCCTTCATATACATCAATAACGTAATATAACCTAACCTAACCCAACCTAACATCTCGGCGGTAATATTTGACATCATTCCTGGCGAGTTGGCCTCTACGTCTCCGCTTGAGCTTCATATACAACAATGACGTAATATAACGTAACCTAACCCATCCTATCATCTCGGCGGCAATATTTGACAACATTCCTGGCGAGTTGGCCTCTACGTCTCCGTTTGACCTTCATATACATTCATAACGTAATATAACCTAACCTAACCCAACCTAACATCTCGGCGGTAATATTTGACCACATTCCTGGCGAGTTGGCCTCTACGTCTCCGTTTGACCTTCATATACATCAATAACGTAATATAACCTAACCTAACCCAACCTAACATATCGGCGGTAATATTTGACCACATTCCTGGCGAGTTGGCTTCCCTGTGTCCGTGAGACCTTTATATACATCAATAGCGCAATATAACTTAACCTAACCCAACCTAACATCTCGGCGGTAATATTTGACAACATTCCTGACGATTTGGCCTCTTCGTCTCCGTTTGACCTTCATATACATCAATAACGTAATATAACCTAACCTAACCCAACCTAACATCTCGGCGGTAATATTTGACATCATTCCTGGCGAGTTGGCCTCTACGTCTCCGCTTGAGCTTCATATACAACAATGACGTAATATAACGTAACCTAACCCATCCTATCATCTCGGCGGCAATATTTGACCACATTCCTGGCGAGTTGGCTTCTCCGTCTCCGTGGGACCTTCATATACATCAATAACGTAATATAACCTAACCTAACCCAAACTAACATTTCGGCGGTAATATTTGACATTATTCCGGGCTAGTTGGCATCTACGTCTCCGTTTGACCTTCATATACATCAATAACGTAATATAACGTAACCTAACCCAACCTATCATCTCGGCGGTAATATTTGACCACATTCCTGGCGAGTTGGCTTCTCTGTCTCCGTGAGTCCTTTATATACATCAATAACGTAATATAACCTAACCTAACCCAACCTAACATCTCGCGGGTAATATTTGACATCATTCCTGGCGAGTTGGCCTCTACGTCTCCGTTTGACCTTCATATACATCAATAACGTAATATAACGTAACCTAACCCAACCTATCATCTCGGCGGTAACATTTGACCACATTCCTGGCGAGTTGGCTTCTCTGTCTCCGTGAGACCTTTATATACATCAATAACGTAATATAACCTAACCTAACCCAACCTAACATCTCGGCCGTAATATTTGACATCATTCCTGACGAGTTGGCCTCTACGTCTCCGTTTGACATTCATATACAACAATGACGTAAAATAACGTAACCTAACCGATCCTATCATCTCGGCGGCAATATTTGACAACATTCCTGGCGAGTTGGCCTCTACGTCTCCGTTTGACCTTCATATACATCAATAACGTAATATAACCTAACCTAACCCAACCTAACATATCGGCGGTAATATTTGACCACATTCCTGGCGAGTTGGCTTCCCTGTGTCCGTGAGACCTTTATATACATCAATAACGCAATATAACTTAACCTAACCCAACCTAACATCTCGGCGGTAATATTTGACAACATTCCTGGCGAGTTGGCCTCTACGTCTCCGTTTGACCTTCATATACATCAATAACGTAATATAACGTAACCTAACCCAACCTATCATCTCGGCGGCAATATTTGACAACATTCCTGGCGAGTTGGCCTCTACGTCTCCGTTTGACCTTCATATACATCAATAACGTAATATAACGTAACCTAACCCAACCTATAATTTCGGCGGTAATATTTGACCACATTCCTGGCGAGTTGGCCTCTACGTCTCCGTTTGACCTTCATATACATCAATAACGTAATATAACGTAACCTAACCCAACCTATCATCTCGGCGGTAATATTTGACCACATTCCTGGCGAGTTGGCTTCTCTGTCTCCGTGAGACCTTTATATACATCAATAACGTAATATAACCTAACCTAACCCAACCTAACATCTCGGCGGTAATATTTGACAACATTCCTGGCGAGTTGGCTTCTCCGTCTCCGTGGGACCTTCATATACATCAATAACGTAATATAACCTAACCTAACCCAACCTAACATCTCGGCGGTAATATTTGACATTATTCCGGGCTAGTTGGCCTCTACGTCTCCGTTTGACCTTCATATACATCAATAACGTGATATAACGTAACCTAACCCAACCTATCATCTCGGCGGTAATATTTGACCACATTCCTGGCGAGTTGGCTTCTCTGTCTCCGTGAGTCCTTTATATACATCAATAACGTAATATAACCTAACCTAACCCAACCTAACATCTCGCGGGTAATATTTGACATCATTCCTGGCGAGTTGGCCTCTACGTCTCCGTTTGACCTTCATATACATCAATAACGTAATATAAGGTAACCTAACCCAACCTAACATCTCGGCCGTAATATTTGACATCATTCCTGGCGAGTTGGCTTCTCTGTCTCCGTGAGACCTTTATATACATCAATAACGTAATATAACGTAACCTAACCCAACCTATCATCTCGGCGGCAATATTTGACAACATTCCTGGCGAGTTGGCTTCTCCGTCTCCGTGGGACCTTCATATACATCAATAACATAATATAACCTAACCTAACCCAACCTAACATCTCGCGGGTAATATTTGACATCATTCCTGGTGAGTTGGCCTCTACGTCTCCGTTTGACCTTCATATACATCAATAACGTAATATAACGTAACCTAACACAACCTAACATCTCGCGGGTAATATTTGACATCATTCCTGGCGAATTGGCCTCTGCGTCTCCGTTTGACCTTCATATACATCAATAACGTAATATAACGTAACCTAATCCAACCTATCATCTCGGCGGCAATATTTGACAACATTCCTGGCGAGTTGGCTTCTCCGTCTCCGTGGGACCTTCATATACATCAATAACGTAATATAACCTAACCTAACCCAACCTAACATCTCGCGGGTAATATTTGACATCATTCCTTGCGAGTTGGCCTCTACGTCTCCGTTTTACCTTCATATACATCAATAACGTAATATAACCTAACCTAACCCAACCTATCATCTCGGCGGCAATATTTGACAACATTCCTGGCGAGTTGGCTTCTCCGTCTCCGTTTGACCTTCATATACATCAATAACGTAATATAACCTAACCTAACCCAACCTAACATATCGGCGGTAATATTTGACAACATTCCTGGCGAGTTGGCTTCTCCGTCTCCGTGGGACCTTTATATACATCAATAACGTAATATAACGTAACCTAACCCAACCTATCATCTCGGCGGCAATATTTGACAACATTCCTGGCGAGCTGGCTTCTCCGTCTCCGTGGGACCTTCATATACATCAATAACATAATATAACCTAACCTAACCCAACCTAACATCTCGCGGGTAATATTTGACATCATTCCTGGCGAGTTGGCCTCTACGTCTCCGTTTGACCTTCATATACATCAATAACGTAATATAACGTAACCTAACACAACCTAACATCTCGCGGGTAATATTTGACATCATTCCTGGCGAGTTGGCCTCTGCGTCTCCGTTTGACCTTCATATACATCAATAACGTAATATAACGTAACCTAACCCAACCTATCATCTCGGCGGCAATATTTGACAACATTCCTGGCGAGTTGGCTTCTCCGTCTCCGTGGGACCTTCATATACATCAATAACGTAATATAACCTAACCTAACCCAACCTAACATCTCGCGGGTAATATTTGACATCATTCCTTGCGAGTTGGCCTCTACGTCTCCGTTTTACCTTCATATACATCAATAACGTAATATAACCTAACCTAACCCAACCTATCATCTCGGCGGCAATATTTGACAACATTCCTGGCGAGTTGGCTTCTCCGTCTCCGTTTGACCTTCATATACATCAATAACGTAATATAACCTAACCTAACCCAACCTAACATCTCGGCGGTAATATTTGACAACATTCCTGGCGAGTTGGCTTCTCCGTCTCCGTGGGACCTTTATATACATCAATAACGTAATATGACGTAACCTAACCCAACCTATCATCTCGGCGGCAATATTTGACAACATTCCTGGCGAGCTGGCTTCTCCGTCTCCGTGGGACCTTCATATACATCAATAACATAATATAACCTAACCTAACCCAACCTAACATCTCGCGGGTAATATTTGACATCATTCCTGGCGAGTTGGCCTCTACGTCTCCGTTTGACCTTCATATACATCAATAACGTAATATAACGTAACCTAACACAACCTAACATCTCGCGGGTAATATTTGACATCATTCCTGGCGAGTTGGCCTCTGCGTCTCCGTTTGACCTTCATATACATCAATAACGTAATATAACGTAACCTAACCCAACCTATCATCTCGGCGGTAATATTTGACCACATTCCTGGCGAGTTGGCTTCTCCGTCTCCGTGGGACCTTTATATACATCAATAACGTAATATGACGTAACCTAACCCAACCTATCATCTCGGCGGCAATATTTGACAACATTCCTGGCGAGCTGGCTTCTCCGTCTCCGTGGGACCTTCATATACATCAATAACATAATATAACCTAACCTAACCCAACCTAACATCTCGCGGGTAATATTTGACATCATTCCTGGCGAGTTGGCCTCTACGTCTCCGTTTGACCTTCATATACATCAATAACGTAATATAACGTAACCTAACACAACCTAACATCTCGCGGGTAATATTTGACATCATTCCTGGCGAGTTGGCCTCTGCGTCTCCGTTTGACCTTCATATACATCAATAACGTAATATAACGTAACCTAACCCAACCTATCATCTCGGCGGTAATATTTGACCACATTCCTGGCGAGTTGGCTTCTCTGTCTCCGTGAGTCCTTTATATACATCAATAACGTAATATAACCTAACCTAACCCAACCTAACATCTCGCGGGTAATATTTGACATCATTCCTGGCGGGTTGGCCTCTACGTCTCCGTGGGACCTTCATATACATCAATAACGTAATATAACCTAACCTAACCCAACCTAACATCTCGGCGGTAATATTTGACCACATTCCCGGCGAGTTGGCTTCTCCGTCTCCGTGGGCACTTCATATACATCAATAACGTAATATAACCTAACCTAACCCAACCTAACATCTCGGCGGTAATATATGACATCGTTCCTGGCGAGTTGGCCTCTACGTCTCCGTTTGAGCTTCATATACAACAATGACGTAATATAACGTAACCTAAACCATCCTATCATCTCCGCGGCAATATTTGACAACATTCCTGGCGAGCTGGCCCCTACGTCTCCGTTTGACCTTCATATACATCAATAACGTAATATAACCTAACCTAACCCAACCTAACATCTCGGCGGTAATATTTGACCACATTCCCGGCGAGTTGGCCTCTACGGCTCCGTTTGACCTTCATATACATCAGTAACGTAATATAAGGTAACCTAACCCAACCTATCATCTCGGCGGTAATATTTGACCACATTCCTGGCGAGTTGGCTTCTCTGTCTCCGTGAGACCTTTATATACATCAATAACGTAATATAAGGTAACCTAACCCAACCTAACATCTCGGCCGTAATATTTGACATCATTCCTGGCGAGTTGGCTTCTCTGTCTCCGTGAGACCTTTATATACATCAATAACGTAATATAACCTAACCTAACCAAACCTAACATCTCGCGGGTAATATTTGACATCATTCCTGACGAGTTGGCCTCAACGTCTCCGTTTGACCTTTATATACATCAATAACGTAATATAACCTAACCTAACCCAACCTAACATCTCGGCCGTAATATTTGACATCATTCCTGGCGAGTTGGCCTCTACGTCTCCGTTTGACCTTCATATACATCAATAACGTAATATAACATAACCTAACCCAACCTAACATCTCGGCGGTAATATTTGACAACATTCCTGGCGAGTTGGCTTCTCCGTCTCCGTGGGCCCTTCATATACATCAATAACGTAATATAACCTAACCTAACCCAACCTAACATCTCGGCGGTAATATTTGACATCATTCCTGGCGAGTTGGCCTCTACGTCTCCGTTTGAGCTTCATATACAACAATGACGTAATATAACGTAACCTAACCCATCCTATCATCTCGGCGGCAATATTTGACAACATTCCTGGCGAGTTGGCCTCTACGTCTCCGTTTGACCTTCATATACATCAATAACGTAATATAACCTAACCTAACCCAACCTAACATCTCGGCGGTAATATTTGACCACATTCCTGGCGAGTTGGCTTCTCCGTCTCCGTGGGACCTTCATATACATCAATAACATAATATAACCTAACCTAACCGACCTAACATCTCGCGGGTAATATTTGACATCATTCCTGGCGAGTTGGCCTCTACGTCTCCGTTTGACCTTCATATACATCAATAACGTAATATAACGTAACCTAACACAACCTAACATCTCGCGGGTAATATTTGACATCATTCCTGGCGAGTTGGCCTCTGCGTCTCCGTTTGACCTTCATATACATCAATAACGTAATATAACGTAACCTAACCCAACCTATCATCTCGGCGGTAATATTTGACCACATTCCTGGCGAGTTGGCTTCCCTGTGTCCGTGAGACCTTTATATACATAAATAACGCAATATAAGGTAACCTAACCCAACCTAACATCTCGGCCGTAATATTTGACATCATTCCTGGCGAGTTGGCTTCTCTGTCTCCGTGAGACCTTTATATACATCAATAACGTAATATAACGTAACCTAACCCAACCTATCATCTCGGCGGCAATATTTGACAACATTCCTGGCGAGTTGGCTTCTCCGTCTCCGTGGGACCTTCATATACATCAATAACATAATATAACCTAACCTAACCCAACCTAACATCTCGCGGGTAATATTTGACATCATTCCTGGCGAGTTGGCCTCTACGTCTCCGTTTGACCTTCATATACATCAATAACGTAATATAACGTAACCTAACACAACCTAACATCTCGCGGGTAATATTTGACATCATTCCTGGCGAGTTGGTCTCTGCGTCTCCGTTTGACCTTCATATACATCAATAACGTAATATAACGTAACCTAACCCAACCTATCATCTCGGCGGCAATATTTGACAACATTCCTGGCGAGTTGGCTTCTCCGTCTCCGTGGGACCTTCATATACATCAATAACGTAATATAACCTAACCTAACCCAACCTAACATCTCGCGGGTAATATTTGACATCATTCCTTGCGAGTTGGCCTCTACGTCTCCGTTTTACCTTCATATACATCAATAACGTAATATAACCTAACCTAACCCAACCTATCATCTCGGCGGCAATATTTGACAACATTCCTGGCGAGTTGGCTTCTCCGTCTCCGTTTGACCTTCATATACATCAATAACGTAATATAACCTAACCTAACCCAACCTAACATCTCGGCGGTAATATTTGACAACATTCCTGGCGAGTTGGCTTCTCCGTCTCCGTGGGACCTTTATATACATCAATAACGTAATATAACGTAACCTAACCCAACCTATCATCTCGGCGGCAATATTTGACAACATTCCTGGCGAGCTGGCTTCTCCGTCTCCGTGGGACCTTCATATACATCAATAACATAATATAACCTAACCTAACCCAACCTAACATCTCGCGGGTAATATTTGACATCATTCCTGGCGAGTTGGCCTCTACGTCTCCGTTTGACCTTCATATACATCAATAACGTAATATAAAGTAACCTAACACAACCTAACATCTCGCGGGTAATATTTGACATCATTCCTGGCGAGTTGGCTTCTCCGTCTCCGTGGGACCTTCATATACATCAATAACATAATATAACCTAACCTAACCGACCTAACATCTCGCGGGTAATATTTGACATCATTCCTGGCGAGTTGGCCTCTACGTCTCCGTTTGACCTTCATATACATCAATAACGTAATATAACGTAACCTACCCCAACCTAACATCTCGCGGGTAATATTTGACATCATTCCTGGCGAGTTGGCCTCTGCGTCTCCGTTTGACCTTCATATACATCAATAACGTAATATAACGTAACCTAACCCAACCTATCATCTCGGCGGCAATATTTGACAACATTCCTGGCGAGTTGGCTTCTCCGTCTCCGTGGGACCTTCATATACATCAATAACGTAATATAACCTAACCTAACCCAACCTAACATCTCGGCGGTAATATTTGACATTATTCCGGGCTAGTTGGCCTCTACGTCTCCGTTTGACCTTCATATACATCAATAACGTAATATAACGTAACCTAACCCAACCTATCATCTCGGCGGTAATATTTGACCACATTCCTGGCGAGTTGGCTTCTCTGTCTCCGTGAGTCCTTTATATACATCAATAACGTAATATAACCTAACCTAACCCAACCTAACATCTCGCGGGTAATATTTGACATCATTCCTGGCGAGTTGGCCTCTACGTCTCCGTTTGACCTTCATATACATCAATAACGTAATATAACCTAACCTAACCCAACCTATCATCTCGGCGGTAATATTTGACAACATTCCTGGCGAGTTGGCTTCTCCGTCTCCGTAGGACCTTCATATACTTCAATAACGTAATATAACCTAACCTAACCCAACCTAACATCTCGGCGGTAATATTTGACCACATTCCCGGCGAGTTGGCTTCTCCGTCTCCGTGGGCCCTTCATATACATCAATAACGTAATATAACCTAACCTAACCCAACCTAACATCTCGGCGGTAATATATGACATCGTTCCTGGCGAGTTGGCCTCTACGTCTCCGTTTGACCTTTATATACATCAATAACGTAATATAACCTAACCTAACCCAACCTAACATCTCGGCCGTAATATTTGACATCATTCCTGGCGAGTTGGCCTCTACGTCTCCGTTTGACCTTCATATACATCAATAACGTAATATAACATAACCTAACCCAACCTAACATCTCGGCGGTAATATTTGACAACATTCCTGGCGAGTTGGCTTCTCCGTCTCCGTGGGCCCTTCATATACATCAATAACGTAATATAACCTAACCTAACCCAACCTAACATCTCGGCGGTAATATTTGACATCATTCCTGGCGAGTTGGCCTCTACGTCTCCGTTTGAGCTTCATATACAACAATGACGTAATATAACGTAACCTAACCCATCCTATCATCTCGGCGGCAATATTTGACAACATTCCTGGCGAGTTGGCCTCTACGTCTCCGTTTGACCTTCATATACATCAATAACGTAATATAACCTAACCTAACCCAACCTAACATCTCAGCGGTAATATTTGACCACATTCCTGGCGAGTTGGCTTCTCCGTCTCCGTGGGACCTTCATATACATCAATAACATAATATAACCTAACCTAACCGACCTAACATCTCGCGGGTAATATTTGACATCATTCCTGGCGAGTTGGCCTCTACGTCTCCGTTTGACCTTCATATACATCAATAACGTAATATAACGTAACCTAACACAACCTAACATCTCGCGGGTAATATTTGACATCATTCCTGGCGAGTTGGCCTCTGCGTCTCCGTTTGACCTTCATATACATCAATAACGTAATATAACGTAACCTAACCCAACCTATTATCTCGGCGGCAATATTTGACAACATTCCTGGCGAGTTGGCTTCTCCGTCTCCGTGGGACCTTCATATACATCAATAACGTAATATAACCTAACCTAACCCAACCTAACATCTCGGCCGTAATATTTGACATCATTCCTGGCGAGTTGGCCTCTACGTCTCCGTTTGACCTTTATATACATCAATAACGTAATATAACCTAACCTAACCTAACCTAACATCTCGGCGGTAATATTTGACAACATTCCTGGCGAGTTGGCTTCTCCGTCTCCGTGGGACCTTCATATACATCAATAACGTAATATAACCTAACCTAACCCAACCTAACATCTCGGCGGTAATATTTGACATTATTCCGGGCTAGTTGGCCTCTACGTCTCCGTTTGACCTTCATATACATCAATAACGTAATATAACGTAACCTAACCCAACCTATCATCTCGGCGGTAATATTTGACCACATTCCTGGCGAATTGGCTTCTCTGTCTCCGTGAGTGCTTTATATACATCAATAACGTAATATAACCTAACCTAACCCAACCTAACATCTCGCGGGTAATATTTGACATCATTCCTGGCGAGTTGGCCTCTACGTCTCCGTTTGACCTTCATATACATCAATAACGTAATATAACCTAACCTAACCCAACCTATCATCTCGGCGGTAATATTTGACAACATTCCTGGCGAGTTGGCTTCTCCGTCTCCGTGGGACCTTCATATACATCAATAACGTAATATAACCTAACCTAACCCAACCTAACATCTCGGCGGTAATATTTGACCACATTCCCGGCGAGTTGGCTTCTCCGTCTCCGTGGGCCCTTCATATACATCAATAACGTAATATAACCTAACCTAACCCAACCTAACATCTCGGCGGTAATATTTGACATCGTTTCTGGCGAGTTGGCCTCTACGTCTCCGTTTGAGCTTCATATACAACAATGACGTAATATAACGTAACCTAACCCATCCTATCATCTCGGCGGCAATATTTGACAACATTCCTGGCGAGCTGGCCCCTACGTCTCCGTTTGACCTTCATATACATCAATAACGTAATATAACCTAACCTAACCCAACCTAACATCTCGGCGGTAATATTTGACCACATTCCCGGCGAGTTGGCCTCTACGTCTCCGTTTGACCTTCATATACATCAGTAACGTAATATAAGGTAACCTAACCCAACCTATCATCTCGGCGGTAATATTTGACCACATTCCTGGCGAGTTGGCTTCTCTGTCTCCGGGAGACCTTTATATACATCAATAACGTAATATAAGGTAACCTAACCCAACCTAACATCTCGGCCGTAATATTTGACATCATTCCTGGCGAGTTGGCTTCTCTGTCTCCGTGAGACCTTTATATACATCAATAACGTAATATAACGTAACCTAACCCAACCTATCATCTCGGCGGCAATATTTGACAACATTCCTGGCGAGTTGGCTTCTCCGTCTCCGTGGGACCTTCATATACATCAATAACATAATATAACCTAACCTAACCCAACCTAACATCTCGCGGGTAATATTTGACATCATTCCTGGCGAGTTGGCCTCTACGTCTCCGTTTGACCTTCATATACATCAATAACGTAATATAACGTAACCTAACACAACCTAACATCTCGCGGGTAATATTTGACATCATTCCTGGCGAGTTGGCCTCTGCGTCTCCGTTTGACCTTCATATACATCAATAACGTAATATAGCGTAACCTAACCCAACCTATCATCTCGGCGCCAATATTTGACAACATTCCTGGCGAGTTGGCTTCTCCGTCTCCGTGGGACCTTCATATACATCAATAACGTAATATAACCTAACCTAACCCAACCTAACATCTCGCGGGTAATATTTGACATCATTCCTGGCGAGTTGGCCTCTGCGTCTCCGTTTGACCTTCATATACATCAATAACGTAATATAGCGTAACCTAACCCAACCTATCATCTCGGCGGCAATATTTGACAACATTCCTGGCGAGTTGGCTTCTCCGTCTCCGTGGGACCTTCATATACATCAATAACGTAATATAACGTAACCTAACACAACCTAACATCTCGCGCGTAATATTTGACATCATTCCTTGCGAGTTGGCCTCTACGTCTCCGTTTTACCTTCATATACATCAATAACGTAATATAACGTAACCTAACCCAACCTATCATCTCGGCGGTAATATTTGACCACATTCCTGGCGAGTTGGCTTCTCTGTCTCCGTGAGACCTTTATATACATCAATAACGTAATATAACCTAACCTAACGCAACCTATCATCTCGGCGGCAATATTTGACAAAATTCCTGGCGAGTTGGCTTCTCCGTCTCCGTTTGACCTTCATATACATCAATAACGTAATATAACGTAACCTAACCCAACCTATCATCTCGGCGGCAATATTTGACAACATTCCTGGCGAGTTGGCTTCTCTGTCTCCGTGAGACCTTTATATACATCAATAACGTAATATAACCTAACCTAACGCAACCTATCATCTCGGCGGCAATATTTGACAAAATTCCTGGCGAGTTGGCTTCTCCGTCTCCGTTTTACCTTCATATACATCAATAACGTAATATAACGTAACCTAACTCAACCTAACATCTCGCGCGTAATATTTGACATCATTCCTGGCGAGTTGGCCTCTGCGTCTCCGTTTGACCTTCATATACATCAATAACGTAATATAACGTAACCTAACCCTACCTATCATCTCGGCGGCAATATTTGACAACATTCCTGGCGAGTTGGCTTCTCCGTCTCCGTGGGACCTTCATATACATCAATAACGTAATATAACCTAACCTAACCCAACCTAACATCTCGCGGGTAGTATTTGACATCATTCCTTGCGAGTTGGCCTCTACGTCTCCGTTTGACCTTTATATACATCAATAACGTAATATAACCTAACCTAACCCAACCTAACATCTCGGCCGTAATATTTGACATCATTCCTGGCGAGTTGGCCTCTACGTCTCCGTTTGACCTTCATATACATCAATAACGTAATATAACATAACCTAACCCAACCTAACATCTCGGCGGTAATATTTGACAACATTCCTGGCGAGTTGGCTTCTCCGTCTCCGTGGGCCCTTCATATACATCAATAACGTAATATAACCTAACCTAACCCAACCTAACATCTCGGCGGTAATATTTGACATCATTCCTGGCGAGTTGGCCTCTACGTCTCCGTTTGAGCTTCATATACAACAATGACGTAATATAACGTAACCTAACCCATCCTATCATCTCGGCGGCAATATTTGACAACATTCCTGGCGAGTTGGCCTCTACGTCTCCGTTTGACCTTCATATACATCAATAACGTAATATAACCTAACCTAACCCAACCTAACATCTCGGCGGTAATATTTGACCACATTCCTGGCGAGTTGGCTTCTCCGTCTCCGTGGGACCTTCATATACATCAATAACATAATATAACCTAACCTAACCGACCTAACATCTCGCGGGTAATATTTGACATCATTCCTGGCGAGTTGGCCTCTACGTCTCCGTTTGACCTTCATATACATCAATAACGTAATATAACGTAACCTAACACAACCTAACATCTCGCGGGTAATATTTGACATCATTCCTGGCGAGTTGGCCTCTGCGTCTCCGTTTGACCTTCATATACATCAATAACGTAATATAACGTAACCTAACCCAACCTATCATCTCGGCGGTAATATTTGACCACATTCCTGGCGAGTTGGCTTCCCTGTGTCCGTGAGACCTTTATATACATAAATAACGCAATATAAGGTAACCTAACCCAACCTAACATCTCGGCCGTAATATTTGACATCATTCCTGGCGAGTTGGCTTCTCTGTCTCCGTGAGACCTTTATATACATCAATAACGTAATATAACGTAACCTAACCCAACCTATCATCTCGGCGGCAATATTTGACAACATTCCTGGCGAGTTGGCTTCTCCGTCGCCGTGGGACCTTCATATACATCAATAACATAATATAACCTAACCTAACCCAACCTAACATCTCGCGGGTAATATTTGACATCATTCCTGGCGAGTTGGCCTCTACGTCTCCGTTTGACCTTCATATACATCAATAACGTAATATAACGTAACCTAACACAACCTAACATCTCGCGGGTAATATTTGACATCATTCCTGGCGAGTTGGTCTCTGCGTCTCCGTTTGACCTTCATATACATCAATAACGTAATATAACGTAACCTAACCCAACCTATCATCTCGGCGGCAATATTTGACAACATTCCTGGCGAGTTGGCTTCTCCGTCTCCGTGGGACCTTCATATACATCAATAACGTAATATAACCTAACCTAACCCAACCTAACATCTCGCGGGTAATATTTGACATCATTCCTTGCGAGTTGGCCTCTACGTCTCCGTTTTACCTTCATATACATCAATAACGTAATATAACCTAACCTAACCCAACCTATCATCTCGGCGGCAATATTTGACAACATTCCTGGCGAGTTGGCTTCTCCGTCTCCGTTTGACCTTCATATACATCAATAACGTAATATAACCTAACCTAACCCAACCTAACATCTCGGCGGTAATATTTGACAACATTCCTGGCGAGTTGGCTTCTCCGTCTCCGTGGGACCTTTATATACATCAATAACGTAATATAACGTAACCTAACCCAACCTATCATCTCGGCGGCAATATTTGACAACATTCCTGGCGAGCTGGCTTCTCCGTCTCCGTGGGACCTTCATATACATCAATAACATAATATAACCTAACCTAACCCAACCTAACATCTCGCGGGTAATATTTGACATCATTCCTGGCGAGTTGGCCTCTACGTCTCCGTTTGACCTTCATATACATCAATAACGTAATATAACGTAACCTAACACAACCTAACATCTCGCGGGTAATATTTGACATCATTCCTGGCGAGTTGGCTTCTCCGTCTCCGTGGGACCTTCATATACATCAATAACATAATATAACCTAACCTAACCGACCTAACATCTCGCGGGTAATATTTGACATCATTCCTGGCGAGTTGGCCTCTACGTCTCCGTTTGACCTTCATATACATCAATAACGTAATATAACGTAACCTACCCCAACCTAACATCTCGCGGGTAATATTTGACATCATTCCTGGCGAGTTGGCCTCTGCGTCTCCGTTTGACCTTCATATACATCAATAACGTAATATAACGTAACCTAACCCAACCTATCATCTCGGCGGCAATATTTGACAACATTCCTGGCGAGTTGGCTTCTCCGTCTCCGTGGGACCTTCATATACATCAATAACGTAATATAACCTAACCTAACCCAACCTAACATCTCGGCGGTAATATTTGACATTATTCCGGGCTAGTTGGCCTCTACGTCTCCGTTTGACCTTCATATACATCAATAACGTAATATAACGTAACCTAACCCAACCTATCATCTCGGCGGTAATATTTGACCACATTCCTGGCGAGTTGGCTTCTCTGTCTCCGTGAGTCCTTTATATACATCAATAACGTAATATAACCTAACCTAACCCAACCTAACATCTCGCGGGTAATATTTGACATCATTCCTGGCGAGTTGGCCTCTACGTCTCCGTTTGACCTTCATATACATCAATAACGTAATATAACCTAACCTAACCCAACCTATCATCTCGGCGGTAATATTTGACAACATTCCTGGCGAGTTGGCTTCTCCGTCTCCGTAGGACCTTCATATACTTCAATAACGTAATATAACCTAACCTAACCCAACCTAACATCTCGGCGGTAATATTTGACCACATTCCCGGCGAGTTGGCTTCTCCGTCTCCGTGGGCCCTTCATATACATCAATAACGTAATATAACCTAACCTAACCCAACCTAACATCTCGGCGGTAATATATGACATCGTTCCTGGCGAGTTGGCCTCTACGTCTCCGTTTGACCTTTATATACATCAATAACGTAATATAACCTAACCTAACCCAACCTAACATCTCGGCCGTAATATTTGACATCATTCCTGGCGAGTTGGCCTCTACGTCTCCGTTTGACCTTCATATACATCAATAACGTAATATAACATAACCTAACCCAACCTAACATCTCGGCGGTAATATTTGACAACATTCCTGGCGAGTTGGCTTCTCCGTCTCCGTGGGCCCTTCATATACATCAATAACGTAATATAACCTAACCTAACCCAACCTAACATCTCGGCGGTAATATTTGACATCATTCCTGGCGAGTTGGCCTCTACGTCTCCGTTTGAGCTTCATATACAACAATGACGTAATATAACGTAACCTAACCCATCCTATCATCTCGGCGGCAATATTTGACAACATTCCTGGCGAGTTGGCCTCTACGTCTCCGTTTGACCTTCATATACATCAATAACGTAATATAACCTAACCTAACCCAACCTAACATCTCAGCGGTAATATTTGACCACATTCCTGGCGAGTTGGCTTCTCCGTCTCCGTGGGACCTTCATATACATCAATAACATAATATAACCTAACCTAACCGACCTAACATCTCGCGGGTAATATTTGACATCATTCCTGGCGAGTTGGCCTCTACGTCTCCGTTTGACCTTCATATACATCAATAACGTAATATAACGTAACCTAACACAACCTAACATCTCGCGGGTAATATTTGACATCATTCCTGGCGAGTTGGCCTCTGCGTCTCCGTTTGACCTTCATATACATCAATAACGTAATATAACGTAACCTAACCCAACCTATTATCTCGGCGGCAATATTTGACAACATTCCTGGCGAGTTGGCTTCTCCGTCTCCGTGGGACCTTCATATACATCAATAACGTAATATAACCTAACCTAACCCAACCTAACATCTCGGCCGTAATATTTGACATCATTCCTGGCGAGTTGGCCTCTACGTCTCCGTTTGACCTTTATATACATCAATAACGTAATATAACCTAACCTAACCTAACCTAACATCTCGGCGGTAATATTTGACAACATTCCTGGCGAGTTGGCTTCTCCGTCTCCGTGGGACCTTCATATACATCAATAACGTAATATAACCTAACCTAACCCAACCTAACATCTCGGCGGTAATATTTGACATTATTCCGGGCTAGTTGGCCTCTACGTCTCCGTTTGACCTTCATATACATCAATAACGTAATATAACGTAACCTAACCCAACCTATCATCTCGGCGGTAATATTTGACCACATTCCTGGCGAGTTGGCTTCTCTGTCTCCGTGAGTGCTTTATATACATCAATAACGTAATATAACCTAACCTAACCCAACCTAACATCTCGCGGGTAATATTTGACATCATTCCTGGCGAGTTGGCCTCTACGTCTCCGTTTGACCTTCATATACATCAATAACGTAATATAACCTAACCTAACCCAACCTATCATCTCGGCGGTAATATTTGACAACATTCCTGGCGAGTTGGCTTCTCCGTCTCCGTGGGACCTTCATATACATCAATAACGTAATATAACCTAACCTAACCCAACCTAACATCTCGGCGGTAATATTTGACCACATTCCCGGCGAGTTGGCTTCTCCGTCTCCGTGGGCCCTTCATATACATCAATAACGTAATATAACCTAACCTAACCCAACCTAACATCTCGGCGGTAATATTTGACATCGTTTCTGGCGAGTTGGCCTCTACGTCTCCGTTTGAGCTTCATATACAACAATGACGTAATATAACGTAACCTAACCCATCCTATCATCTCGGCGGCAATATTTGACAACATTCCTGGCGAGCTGGCCCCTACGTCTCCGTTTGACCTTCATATACATCAATAACGTAATATAACCTAACCTAACCCAACCTAACATCTCGGCGGTAATATTTGACCACATTCCCGGCGAGTTGGCCTCTACGTCTCCGTTTGACCTTCATATACATCAGTAACGTAATATAAGGTAACCTAACCCAACCTATCATCTCGGCGGTAATATTTGACCACATTCCTGGCGAGTTGGCTTCTCTGTCTCCGGGAGACCTTTATATACATCAATAACGTAATATAAGGTAACCTAACCCAACCTAACATCTCGGCCGTAATATTTGACATCATTCCTGGCGAGTTGGCTTCTCTGTCTCCGTGAGACCTTTATATACATCAATAACGTAATATAACGTAACCTAACCCAACCTATCATCTCGGCGGCAATATTTGACAACATTCCTGGCGAGTTGGCTTCTCCGTCTCCGTGGGACCTTCATATACATCAATAACATAATATAACCTAACCTAACCCAACCTAACATCTCGCGGGTAATATTTGACATCATTCCTGGCGAGTTGGCCTCTACGTCTCCGTTTGACCTTCATATACATCAATAACGTAATATAACGTAACCTAACACAACCTAACATCTCGCGGGTAATATTTGACATCATTCCCGGCGAGTTGGCCTCTGCGTCTCCGTTTGACCTTCATATACATCAATAACGTAATATAGCGTAACCTAACTCAACCTATCATCTCGGCGCCAATATTTGACAACATTCCTGGCGAGTTGGCTTCTCCGTCTCCGTGGGACCTTCATATACATCAATAACGTAATATAACCTAACCTAACCCAACCTAACATCTCGCGGGTAATATTTGACATCATTCCTGGCGAGTTGGCCTCTGCGTCTCCGTTTGACCTTCATATACATCAATAACGTAATATAGCGTAACCTAACCCAACCTATCATCTCGGCGGCAATATTTGACAACATTCCTGGCGAGTTGGCTTCTCCGTCTCCGTGGGACCTTCATATACATCAATAACGTAATATAACGTAACCTAACACAACCTAACATCTCGCGCGTAATATTTGACATCATTCCTTGCGAGTTGGCCTCTACGTCTCCGTTTTACCTTCATATACATCAATAACGTAATATAACGTAACCTAACCCAACCTATCATCTCGGCGGTAATATTTGACCACATTCCTGGCGAGTTGGCTTCTCTGTCTCCGTGAGACCTTTATATACATCAATAACGTAATATAACCTAACCTAACGCAACCTATCATCTCGGCGGCAATATTTGACAAAATTCCTGGCGAGTTGGCTTCTCCGTCTCCGTTTGACCTTCATATACATCAATAACGTAATATAACGTAACCTAACCCAACCTATCATCTCGGCGGCAATATTTGACAACATTCCTGGCGAGTTGGCTTCTCTGTCTCCGTGAGACCTTTATATACATCAATAACGTAATATAACCTAACCTAACGCAACCTATCATCTCGGCGGCAATATTTGACAAAATTCCTGGCGAGTTGGCTTCTCCGTCTCCGTTTTACCTTCATATACATCAATAACGTAATATAACGTAACCTAACACAACCTAACATCTCGCGCGTAATATTTGACATCATTCCTGGCGAGTTGGCCTCTGCGTCTCCGTTTGACCTTCATATACATCAATAACGTAATATAACGTAACCTAACCCTACCTATCATCTCGGCGGCAATATTTGACAACATTCCTGGCGAGTTGGCTTCTCCGTCTCCGTGGGACCTTCATATACATCAATAACGTAATATAACCTAACCTAACCCAACCTAACATCTCGCGGGTAGTATTTGACATCATTCCTTGCGAGTTGGCCTCTACGTCTCCGTTTGACCTTCATATACATCAATAACGTAATATAACGTAACCTAACCCTACCTATCATCTCGGCGGCAATATTTGACAACATTCCTGGCGAGTTGGCTTCTCCGTCTCCGTGGGACCTTCATATACATCAATAACGTAATATAACCTAACCTAACCCAACCTAACATCTCGCGGGTAATATTTGACATCATTCCTTGCGAGTTGGCCTCTACGTCTCCGTTTTACCTTCATATACATCAATAACGTAATATAACCTAACCTAACCCAACCTATCATCTCGGCGGCAATATTTGACAACATTCCTGGCGAGTTGGCTTCTCCGTCTCCGTTTGACCTTCATATACATCAATAACGTAATATAACCTAACCTAACCCAACCTAACATCTCGGCGGTAATATTTGACAACATTCCTGGCGAGTTGGCTTCTCCGTCTCCGTGGGACCTTCATATACATCAATAACGTAATATAACCTAACCTAACCCAACCTAACATCTCGCGGGTAATATTTGACATCATTCCTGACGAGTTGGCCTCTACGTCTCCGTTTGACCTTTATATACATCAATAACGTAATATAACCTAACCTAACCCAATCTAACATCTCGGCCGTAATATTTGACATCATTCCTGGCGAGTTGGCCTCTACGTCTCCGTTTGACCTTCATATACGTGAATAACGTAATATAACATAACCTATCCCAACCTAACATCTCGGCGGTAATATTTGACAACATTCCTGGCGAGCTGGCTTCTCCGTCTCCGTGGGCCCTTCATATACATCAATAACGTAATATAACCTAACCTAACCCAACCTAACATCTCGGCGGTAATATTTGACATCATTCCTGGCGAGTTGGCCTCTACGTCTCCGTTTGAGCTTCATATACAACAATGACGTAATATAACGTAACCTAACCCTTTCTATCATCTCGGCGGCAATATTTGACAACATTCCTGGCGAGTTGGCCTCTACGTCTCCGTTTGACCTTCATATACATCAATAACGTAATATAACGTAACCTAACCCAACCTATCATCTCGGCGGCAATATTTGACAACATTCCTGGCGAGTTGGCTTCTCCGTCTCCGTGGGACCTTCATATACATCAATAACATAATATAACCTAACCTAACCCAACCTAACATCTCGCGGGTAATATTTGACATCATTCCTGGCGAGTTGGCCTCTACGTCTCCGTTTGACCTTCATATACATCAATAACGTAATATAACGTAACCTAACACAACCTAACACCTCGCGGGTAATATTTGACATCATTCCTGGCGAGTTGGCCTCTGCGTCTCCGTTTGACCTTCATATACATCAATAACGTAATATAACGTAACCTAACCCAACCTATCATCTCGGCGGCAATATTTGACAACATTCCTGGCGAGTTGGCTTCTCCGTCTCCGTGGGACCTTCATATACATCAATAACGTAATATAACCTAACCTAACCCAACCTAACATGTCGGCCGTAATATTTGACATCATTCCTGGCGAGTTGGCCTCTACGTCTCCGTTTGACCTTCATATACATCAATAACGTAATATAACCTAACCTAACCAAACCTAACATCTCGGCGGTAATATTTGACAACATTCCTGGCGAGTTGGCTTCTCCGTCTCCGTGGGACCTTCATATACATCAATAACGTAATATAACCTAACCTAACCCAACCTAACATCTCGGCGGTAATATTTGACATTATTCCGGGCTAGTTGGCCTCTACGTCTCCGTTTGACCTTCATATACATCAATAACGTAATATAACGTAACCTAACCCAACCTATCATCTCGGCGGTAATATTTGACCACATTCCTGGCGAGTTGGCTTCTCCGTCTCCGTGGGACCTTCATATACATCAATAACGTAATATAACCTAACCTAACCCAACCTAACATCTCGGCCGTAATATTTGACATCATTCCTGGCGAGTTGGCCTCTACGTCTCCGTTTGACCTTCATATACATCAATAACGTAATATAACCTAACCTAACCTAACCTAACATCTCGGCGGTAATATTTGACAACATTCCTGGCGAGTTGGCTTCTCCGTCTCCGTGGGACCTTCATATACATCAATAACGTAATATAACCTAACCTAACCCAACCTAACATCTCGGCGGTAATATTTGACATTATTCCGGGCTAGTTGGCCTCTACGTCTCCGTTTGACCTTCATATACATCAATAACGTAATATAACGTAACCTAACCCAACCTATCATCTCGGCGGTAATATTTGACCACATTCCTGGCGAGTTGGCTTCTCTGTCTCCGTGAGTCCTTTATATACATCAATAACGTAATATAACCTAACCTAACCCAACCTAACATCTCGCGGGTAATATTTGACATCATTCCTGGCGAGTTGGCCTCTACGTCTCCGTTTGACCTTCATATACATCAATAACGTAATATAACCTAACCTATCCCAACCTATCATCTCGGCGGTAATATTTGACAACATTCCTGGCGAGTTGGCTTCTCCGTCTCCGTAGGACCTTCATATACTTCAATAACGTAATATAACCTAACCTAACCCAACCTAACATCTCGGCGGTAATATTTGACCACATTCCCGGCGAGTTGGCTTCTCCGTCTCCGTGGGCCCTTCATATACATCAATAACGTAATATAACCTAACCTAACCCAACCTAACATCTCGGCGGTAATATATGACATCGTTCCTGGCGAGTTGGCCTCTACGTCTCCGTTTGACCTTTATATACATCAATAACGTAATATAACCTAACCTAACCCAACCTAACATCTCGGCCGTAATATTTGACATCATTCCTGGCGAGTTGGCCTCTACGTCTCCGTTTGACCTTCATATACATCAATAACGTAATATAACATAACCTAACCCAACCTAACATCTCGGCGGTAATATTTGACAACATTCCTGGCGAGTTGGCTTCTCCGTCTCCGTGGGCCCTTCATATACATCAATAACGTAATATAACCTAACCTAACCCAACCTAACATCTCGGCGGTAATATTTGACATCATTCCTGGCGAGTTGGCCTCTACGTCTCCGTTTGAGCTTCATATACAACAATGACGTAATATAACGTAACATAACCCATCCTATCATCTCGGCGGCAATATTTGACAACATTCCTGGCGAGTTGGCCTCTACGTCTCCGTTTGACCTTCATATACATCAATAACGTAATATAACCTAACCTAACCCAACCTAACATCTCAGCGGTAATATTTGACCACATTCCTGGCGAGTTGGCTTCTCCGTCTCCGTGGGACCTTCATATACATCAATAACATAATATAACCTAACCTAACCGACCTAACATCTCGCGGGTAATATTTGACATCATTCCTGGCGAGTTGGCCTCTACGTCTCCGTTTGACCTTCATATACATCAATAACGTAATATAACGTAACCTAACACAACCTAACATCTCGCGGGTAATATTTGACATCATTCCTGGCGAGTTGGCCTCTGCGTCTCCGTTTGACCTTCATATACATCAATAACGTAATATAACGTAACCTAACCCAACCTATTATCTCGGCGGCAATATTTGACAACATTCCTGGCGAGTTGGCTTCTCCGTCTCCGTGGGACCTTCATATACATCAATAACGTAATATAACCTAACCTAACCCAACCTAACATCTCGGCCGTAATATTTGACATCATTCCTGGCGAGTTGGCCTCTACGTCTCCGTTTGACCTTTATATACATCAATAACGTAATATAACCTAACCTAACCTAACCTAACATCTCGGCGGTAATATTTGACAACATTCCTGGCGAGTTGGCTTCTCCGTCTCCGTGGGACCTTCATATACATCAATAACGTAATATAACCTAACCTAACCCAACCTAACATCTCGGCGGTAATATTTGACATTATTCCGGGCTAGTTGGCCTCTACGTCTCCGTTTGACCTTCATATACATCAATAACGTAATATAACGTAACCTAACCCAACCTATCATCTCGGCGGTAATATTTGACCACATTCCTGGCGAGTTGGCTTCTCTGTCTCCGTGAGTGCTTTATATACATCAATAACGTAATATAACCTAACCTAACCCAACCTAACATCTCGCGGGTAATATTTGACATCATTCCTGGCGAGTTGGCCTCTACGTCTCCGTTTGACCTTCATATACATCAATAACGTAATATAACCTAACCTAACCCAACCTATCATCTCGGCGGTAATATTTGACAACATTCCTGGCGAGTTGGCTTCTCCGTCTCCGTGGGACCTTCATATACATCAATAACGTAATATAACCTAACCTAACCCAACCTAACATCTCGGCGGTAATATTTGACCACATTCCCGGCGAGTTGGCTTCTCCGTCTCCGTGGGCCCTTCATATACATCAATAACGTAATATAACCTAACCTAACCCAACCTAACATCTCGGCGGTAATATTTGACATCGTTTCTGGCGAGTTGGCCTCTACGTCTCCGTTTGAGCTTCATATACAACAATGACGTAATATAACGTAACCTAACCCATCCTATCATCTCGGCGGCAATATTTGACAACATTCCTGGCGAGCTGGCCCCTACGTCTCCGTTTGACCTTCATATACATCAATAACGTAATATAACCTAACCTAACCCAACCTAACATCTCGGCGGTAATATTTGACCACATTCCCGGCGAGTTGGCCTCTACGTCTCCGTTTGACCTTCATATACATCAGTAACGTAATATAACCTAACCTAACCCAACCTAACATCTCGGCCGTAATATTTGACATCATTCCTGGCGAGTTGGCTTCTCTGTCTCCGTGAGACCTTTATATACATCAATAACGTAATATAACGTAACCTAACCCAACCTATCATCTCGGCGGCAATATTTGAAAACATTCCTGGCGAGTTGGCTTCTCCGTCTCCGTGGGACCTTCATATACATCAATAACATAATATAACCTAACCTAACCCAACCTAACATCTCGCGGGTAATATTTGACATCATTCCTGGCGAGTTGGCCTCTACGTCTCCGTTTGACCTTCATATACATCAATAACGTAATATAACGTAACCTAACACAACCTAACATCTCGCGGGTAATATTTGACATCATTCCCGGCGAGTTGGCCTCTGCGTCTCCGTTTGACCTTCATATACATCAATAACGTAATATAGCGTAACCTAACCCAACCTATCATCTCGGCGCCAATATTTGACAACATTCCTGGCGAGTTGGCTTCTCCGTCTCCGTGGGACCTTCATATACATCAATAACGTAATATAACCTAACCTAACCCAACCTAACATCTCGCGGGTAATATTTGACATCATTCCTGGCGAGTTGGCCTCTGCGTCTCCGTTTGACCTTCATATACATCAATAACGTAATATAGCGTAACCTAACCCAACCTATCATCTCGGCGGCAATATTTGACAACATTCCTGGCGAGTTGGCTTCTCCGTCTCCGTGGGACCTTCATATACATCAATAACGTAATATAACGTAACCTAACACAACCTAACATCTCGCGCGTAATATTTGACATCATTCCTTGCGAGTTGGCCTCTACGTCTCCGTTTTACCTTCATATACATCAATAACGTAATATAACGTAACCTAACCCAACCTATCATCTCGGCGGTAATATTTGACCACATTCCTGGCGAGTTGGCTTCTCTGTCTCCGTGAGACCTTTATATACATCAATAACGTAATATAACCTAACCTAACGCAACCTATCATCTCGGCGGCAATATTTGACAAAATTCCTGGCGAGTTGGCTTCTCCGTCTCCGTTTGACCTTCATATACATCAATAACGTAATATAACGTAACCTAACCCAACCTATCATCTCGGCGGCAATATTTGACAACATTCCTGGCGAGTTGGCTTCTCTGTCTCCGTGAGACCTTTATATACATCAATAACGTAATATAACCTAACCTAACGCAACCTATCATCTCGGCGGCAATATTTGACAAAATTCCTGGCGAGTTGGCTTCTCCGTCTCCGTTTTACCTTCATATACATCAATAACGTAATATAACGTAACCTAACACAACCTAACATCTCGCGCGTAATATTTGACATCATTCCTGGCGAGTTGGCCTCTGCGTCTCCGTTTGACCTTCATATACATCAATAACGTAATATAACGTAACCTAACCCTACCTATCATCTCGGCGGCAATATTTGACAACATTCCTGGCGAGTTGGCTTCTCCGTCTCCGTTTGACCTTCATATACATCAATAACGTAATATAACCTAACCTAACCCAACCTAACATCTCGGCGGTAATATTTGACAACATTCCTGGCGAGTTGGCTTCTCCGTCTCCGTGGGACCTTCATATACATCAATAACGTAATATAACCTAACCTAACCCAACCTAACATCTCGCGGGTAATATTTGACATCATTCCTGACGAGTTGGCCTCTACGTCTCCGTTTGACCTTTATATACATCAATAACGTAATATAACCTAACCTAACCCAATCTAACATCTCGGCCGTAATATTTGACATCATTCCTGGCGAGTTGGCCTCTACGTCTCCGTTTGACCTTCATATACGTGAATAACGTAATATAACATAACCTATCCCAACCTAACATCTCGGCGGTAATATTTGACAACATTCCTGGCGAGCTGGCTTCTCCGTCTCCGTGGGCCCTTCATATACATCAATAACGTAATATAACCTAACCTAACCCAACCTAACATCTCGGCGGTAATATTTGACATCATTCCTGGCGAGTTGGCCTCTACGTCTCCGTTTGAGCTTCATATACAACAATGACGTAATATAACGTAACCTAACCCATTCTATCATCTCGGCGGCAATATTTGACAACATTCCTGGCGAGTTGGCCTCTACGTCTCCGTTTGACCTTCATATACATCAATAACGTAATATAACGTAACCTAACCCAACCTATCATCTCGGCGGCAATATTTGACAACATTCCTGGCGAGTTGGCTTCTCCGTCTCCGTGGGACCTTCATATACATCAATAACATAATATAACCTAACCTAACCCAACCTAACATCTCGCGGGTAATATTTGACATCATTCCTGGCGAGTTGGCCTCTACGTCTCCGTTTGACCTTCATATACATCAATAACGTAATATAACGTAACCTAACACAACCTAACACCTCGCGGGTAATATTTGACATCATTCCTGGCGAGTTGGCCTCTGCGTCTCCGTTTGACCTTCATATACATCAATAACGTAATATAACGTAACCTAACCCAACCTATCATCTCGGCGGCAATATTTGACAACATTCCTGGCGAGTTGGCTTCTCCGTCTCCGTGGGACCTTCATATACATCAATAACGTAATATAACCTAACCTAACCCAACCTAACATGTCGGCCGTAATATTTGACATCATTCCTGGCGAGTTGGCCTCTACGTCTCCGTTTGACCTTCATATACATCAATAACGTAATATAACCTAACCTAACCAAACCTAACATCTCGGCGGTAATATTTGACAACATTCCTGGCGAGTTGGCTTCTCCGTCTCCGTGGGACCTTCATATACATCAATAACGTAATATAACCTAACCTAACCCAACCTAACATCTCGGCGGTAATATTTGACATTATTCCGGGCTAGTTGGCCTCTACGTCTCCGTTTGACCTTCATATACATCAATAACGTAATATAACGTAACCTAACCCAACCTATCATCTCGGCGGTAATATTTGACCACATTCCTGGCGAGTTGGCTTCTCCGTCTCCGTGGGACCTTCATATACATCAATAACGTAATATAACCTAACCTAACCCAACCTAACATCTCGGCCGTAATATTTGACATCATTCCTGGCGAGTTGGCCTCTACGTCTCCGTTTGACCTTCATATACATCAATAACGTAATATAACCTAACCTAACCTAACCTAACATCTCGGCGGTAATATTTGACAACATTCCTGGCGAGTTGGCTTCTCCGTCTCCGTGGGACCTTCATATACATCAATAACGTAATATAACCTAACCTAACCCAACCTAACATCTCGGCGGTAATATTTGACATTATTCCGGGCTAGTTGGCCTCTACGTCTCCGTTTGACCTTCATATACATCAATAACGTAATATAACGTAACCTAACCCAACCTATCATCTCGGCGGTAATATTTGACCACATTCCTGGCGAGTTGGCTTCTCTGTCTCCGTGAGTGCTTTATATACATCAATAACGTAATATAACCTAACCTAACCCAACCTAACATCTCGCGGGTAATATTTGACATCATTCCTGGCGAGTTGGCCTCTACGTCTCCGTTTGACCTTCATATACATCAATAACGTAATATAACCTAACCTAACCCAACCTATCATCTCGGCGGTAATATTTGACAACATTCCTGGCGAGTTGGCTTCTCCGTCTCCGTGGGACCTTCATATACATCAATAACGTAATATAACCTAACCTAACCCAACCTAACATCTCGGCGGTAATATTTGACCACATTCCCGGCGAGTTGGCTTCTCCGTCTCCGTGGGCCCTTCATATACATCAATAACGTAATATAACCTAACCTAACCCAACCTAACATCTCGGCGGTAATATTTGACATCGTTTCTGGCGAGTTGGCCTCTACGTCTCCGTTTGAGCTTCATATACAACAATGACGTAATATAACGTAACCTAACCCATCCTATCATCTCGGCGGCAATATTTGACAACATTCCTGGCGAGCTGGCCCCTACGTCTCCGTTTGACCTTCATATACATCAATAACGTAATATAACCTAACCTAACCCAACCTAACATCTCGGCGGTAATATTTGACCACATTCCCGGCGAGTTGGCCTCTACGTCTCCGTTTGACCTTCATATACATCAGTAACGTAATATAAGGTAATCTAACCCAACCTATCATCTCGGCGGTAATATTTGACCACATTCCTGGCGAGTTGGCTTCTCTGTCTCCGGGAGACCTTTATATACATCAATAACGTAATATAAGGTAACCTAACCCAACCTAACATCTCGGCCGTAATATTTGACATCATTCCTGGCGAGTTGGCTTCTCTGTCTCCGTGAGACCTTTATATACATCAATAACGTAATATAACGTAACCTAACCCAACCTATCATCTCGGCGGGTATATTTGACAACATTCCTGGCGAGTTGGCTTCTCCGTCTCCGTGGGACCTTCATATACATCAATAACATAATATAACCTAACCTAACCCAACCTAACATCTCGCGGGTAATATTTGACATCATTCCTGGCGAGTTGGCCTCTACGTCTCCGTTTGACCTTCATATACATCAATAACGTAATATAACGTAACCTAACACAACCTAACATCTCGCGGGGATTATTTGACATCATTCCTGGCGAGTTGGCCTCTGCGTCTCCGTTTGACCTTCATATACATCAATAACGTAATATAGCGTAACCTAACCCAACCTATCATCTCGGCGCCAATATTTGACAACATTCCTGGCGAGTTGGCTTCTCCGTCTCCGTGGGACCTTCATATACATCAATAACGTAATATAACCTAACCTAACCCAACCTAACATCTCGCGGGTAATATTTGACATCATTCCTGGCGAGTTGGCCTCTGCGTCTCCGTTTGACCTTCATATACATCAATAACGTAATATAGCGTAACCTAACCCAACCTATCATCTCGGCGGCAATATTTGACAACATTCCTGGCGAGTTGGCTTCTCCGTCTCCGTGGGACCTTCATATACATCAATAACGTAATATAACCTAACCTAACCCAACCTAACATCTCGCGGGTAATATTTGACATCATTCCTTGCGAGTTGGCCTCTACGTCTCCGTTTTACCTTCATATACATCAATAACGTAATATAACGTAACCTAACCCAACCTATCATCTCGGCGGTAATATTTGACCACATTCCTGGCGAGTTGGCTTCTCTGTCTCCGTGAGACCTTTATATACATCAATAACGTAATATAACCTAACCTAACGCAACCTATCATCTCGGCGGCAATATTTGACAAAATTCCTGGCGAGTTGGCTTCTCCGTCTCCGTTTGACCTTCATATACATCAATAACGTAATATAACGTAACCTAACCCAACCTATCATCTCGGCGGCAATATTTGACAACATTCCTGGCGAGTTGGCTTCTCCGTCTCCGTGGGACCTTCATATACATCAATAACATAATATAACCTAACCTAACCCAACCTAACATCTCGCGGGTAATATTTGACATCATTCCTGGCGAGTTGGCCTCTACGTCTCCGTTTTACCTTCATATACATCAATAACGTAATATAACGTAACCTAACACAACCTAACATCTCGCGCGTAATATTTGACATCATTCCTGGCGAGTTGGCCTCTGCGTCTCCGTTTGACCTTCATATACATCAATAACGTAATATAACGTAACCTAACCCTACCTATCATCTCGGCGGCAATATTTGACAACATTCCTGGCGAGTTGGCTTCTCCGTCTCCGTGGGACCTTCATATACATCAATAACGTAATATAACCTAACCTAACCCAACCTAACATCTCGCGGGTAATATTTGACATCATTCCTTGCGAGTTGGCCTCTACGTCTCCGTTTTACCTTCATATACATCAATAACGTAATATAACGTAACCTAACCCAACCTATCATCTCGGCGGTAATATTTGACCACATTCCTGGCGAGTTGGCTTCTCTGTCTCCGTGAGACCTTTATATACATCAATAACGTAATATAACCTAACCTAACGCAACCTATCATCTCGGCGGCAATATTTGACAAAATTCCTGGCGAGTTGGCTTCTCCGTCTCCGTTTGACCTTCATATACATCAACAACGTAATATAACGTAACCTAACCCAACCTATCATCTCGGCGGCAATATTTGACAACATTCCTGGCGAGTTGGCTTCTCCGTCTCCGTGGGACCTTCATATACATCAATAACATAATATAACCTAACCTAACCCAACCTAACATCTCGCGGGTAATATTTGACATCATTCCTGGCGAGTTGGCCTCTACGTCTCCGTTTTACCTTCATATACATCAATAACGTAATATAACGTAACCTAACACAACCTAACATCTCGCGCGTAATATTTGACATCATTCCTGGCGAGTTGGCCTCTGCGTCTCCGTTTGACCTTCATATACATCAATAACGTAATATAACGTAACCTAACCCTACCTATCATCTCGGCGGCAATATTTGACAACATTCCTGGCGAGTTGGCTTCTCCGTCTCCGTGGGACCTTCATATACATCAATAACGTAATATAACCTAACCTAACCCAACCTAACATCTCGCGGGTAATATTTGACATCATTCCTGACGAGTTGGCCTCTACGTCTCCGTTTGACCTTTATATACATCAATAACGTAATATAACCTAACCTAACCCAACCTAACATCTCGGCCGTAATATTTGACATCATTCCTGGCGAGTTGGCCTCTACGTCTCCGTTTGACCTTCATATACATCAATAACGTAATATAACATAACCTATCCCAACCTAACATCTCGGCGGTAATATTTGACAACATTCCTGGCGAGTTGGCTTCTCCGTCTCCGTGGGCCCTTCATATACATCAATAACGTAATATAACCTAACCTAACCCAACCTAACATCTCGGCGGTAATATTTGACATCATTCCTGGCGAGTTGGCCTCTACGTCTCCGTTTGAGCTTCATATACAACAATGACGTAATATAACGTAACCTAACCCATTCTATCATCTCGGCGGCAATATTTGACAACATTCCTGGCGAGTTGGCCTCTACGTCTCCGTTTGACCTTCATATACATCAATAACGTAATATAACGTAACCTAACCCAACCTATCATCTCGGCGGCAATATTTGACAACATTCCTGGCGAGTTGGCTTCTCCGTCTCCGTGGGACCTTCATATACATCAATAACATAATATAACCTAACCTAACCCAACCTAACATCTCGCGGGTAATATTTGACATCATTCCTGGCGAGTTGGCCTCTACGTCTCCGTTTGACCTTCATATACATCAATAACGTAATATAACGTAACCTAACACAACCTAACACCTCGCGGGTAATATTTGACATCATTCCTGGCGAGTTGGCCTCTGCGTCTCCGTTTGACCTTCATATACATCAATAACGTAATATAACGTAACCTAACCCAACCTATCATCTCGGCGGCAATATTTGACAACATTCCTGGCGAGTTGGCTTCTCCGTCTCCGTGGGACCTTCATATACATCAATAACGTAATATAACCTAACCTAACCCAACCTAACATCTCGGCCGTAATATTTGACATCATTCCTGGCGAGTTGGCCTCTACGTCTCCGTTTGACCTTCATATACATCAATAACGTAATATAACCTAACCTAACCAAACCTAACATCTCGGCGGTAATATTTGACAACATTCCTGGCGAGTTGGCTTCTCCGTCTCCGTGGGACCTTCATATACATCAATAACGTAATATAACCTAACCTAACCCAACCTAACATCTCGGCGGTAATATTTGACATTATTCCGGGCTAGTTGGCCTCTACGTCTCCGTTTGACCTTCATATACATCAATAACGTAATATAACGTAACCTAACCCAACCTATCATCTCGGCGGTAATATTTGACCACATTCCTGGCGAGTTGGCTTCTCTGTCTCCGTGAGTCCTTTATATACATCAATAACGTAATATAACCTAACCTAACCCAACCTAACATCTCGCGGGTAATATTTGACATCATTCCTGGCGAGTTGGCCTCTACGTCTCCGTTTGACCTTCATATACATCAATAACGTAATATAACCTAACCTAACCCAACCTATCATCTCGGCGGTAATATTTGACCACATTCCTGGCGAGTTGGCTTCTCTGTCTCCGTGAGACCTTTATATACATCAATAACGTAATATAAGGTAACCTAACCCAACCTAACATCTCGGCCGTAATATTTGACATCATTCCTGGCGAGTTGGCTTCTCTGTCTCCGTGAGACCTTTATATACATCAATAACGTAATATAACGTAACCTAACCCAACCTATCATCTCGGCGGCAATATTTGACAACATTCCTGGCGAGTTGGCTTCTCCGTCTCCGTGGGCCCTTCATATACATCAATAACGTAATATAACCTAACCTAACCCAACCTAACATCTCGGCGGTAATATTTGACATCATTCCTGGCGAGTTGGCCTCTACGTCTCCGTTTGAGCTTCATATACAACAATGACGTAATATAACGTAACCTAACCCATTCTATCATCTCGGCGGCAATATTTGACAACATTCCTGGCGAGTTGGCCTCTACGTCTCCGTTTGACCTTCATATACATCAATAACGTAATATAACGTAACCTAACCCAACCTATCATCTCGGCGGCAATATTTGACAACATTCCTGGCGAGTTGGCTTCTCCGTCTCCGTGGGACCTTCATATACATCAATAACATAATATAACCTAACCTAACCCAACCTAACATCTCGCGGGTAATATTTGACATCATTCCTGGCGAGTTGGCCTCTACGTCTCCGTTTTACCTTCATATACATCAATAACGTAATATAACGTAACCTAACACAACCTAACATCTCGCGCGTAATATTTGACATCATTCCTGGCGAGTTGGCCTCTGCGTCTCCGTTTGACCTTCATATACATCAATAACGTAATATAACGTAACCTAACCCTACCTATCATCTCGGCGGCAATATTTGACAACATTCCTGGCGAGTTGGCTTCTCCGTTTCCGTGGGACCTTCATATACATCAATAACGTAATATAACCTAACCTAACCCAACCTAACATCTCGCGGGTAATATTTGACATCATTCCTTGCGAGTTGGCCTCTACGTCTCCGTTTTACCTTCATATACATCAATAACGTAATATAACCTAACCTAACCCAACCTATCATCTCGGCGGCAATATTTGACAACATTCCTGGCGAGTTGGCTTCTCCGTCTCCGTTTGACCTTCATATACATCAATAACGTAATATAACCTAACCTAACCCAACCTAACATCTCGGCGGTAATATTTGACAACATTCCTGGCGAGATGGCTTCTCCGTCTCCGTGGGACCTTCATATACATCAATAACGTAATATAACCTAACCTAACCCAACCTAACATCTCGCGGGTAATATTTGACATCATTCCTGACGAGTTGGCCTCTACGTCTCCGTTTGACCTTTATATACATCAATAACGTAATATAACCTAACCTAACCCAACCTAACATCTCGGTGGTAATATTTGACATTATTCCGGGCTAGTTGGCCTCTACGTCTCCGTTTGACCTTCATATACATCAATAACGTAATATAACGTAACCTAACCCAACCTATCATCTCGGCGGTAATATTTGACCACATTCCTGGCGAGTTGGCTTCTCTGTCTCCGTGAGTCCTTTATATACATCAATAACGTAATATAACCTAACCTAACCCAACCTAACATCTCGCGGGTAATATTTGACATCATTCCTGGCGAGTTGGCCTCTACGTCTCCGTTTGACCTTCATATACATCAATAACGTAATATAACCTAACCTAACCAAACCTAACATCTCGGCGGTAATATTTGACAACATTCCTGGCGAGTTGGCTTCTCCGTCTCCGTGGGACCTTCATATACATCAATAACGTAATATAACCTAACCTAACCCAACCTAACATCTCGGTGGTAATATTTGACATTATTCCGGGCTAGTTGGCCTCTACGTCTCCGTTTGACCTTCATATACATCAATAACGTAATATAACGTAACCTAACCCAACCTATCATCTCGGCGGTAATATTTGACCACATTCCTGGCGAGTTGGCTTCTCTGTCTCCGTGAGTCCTTTATATACATCAATAACGTAATATAACCTAACCTAACCCAACCTAACATCTCGCGGGTAATATTTGACATCATTCCTGGCAAGTTGGCCTCTACGTCTCCGTTTGACCTTCATATACATCAATAACGTAATATAACCTAACCTAACCCAACCTATCATCTCGGCGGTAATATTTGACCACATTCCTGGCGAGTTGGCTTCTCTGTCTCCGTGAGACCTTTATATACATCAATAACGTAATATAAGGTAACCTAACCCAACCTAACATCTCGGCCGTAATATTTGACATCATTCCTGGCGAGTTGGCTTCTCTGTCTCCGTGAGACCTTTATATACATCAATAACGTAATATAACGTAACCTAACCCAACCTATCATCTCGGCGGCAATATTTGACAACATTCCTGGCGAGTTGGCTTCTCCGTCTCCGTGGGCCCTTCATATACATCAATAACGTAATATAACCTAACCTAACCCAACCTAACATCTCGGCGGTAATATTTGACATCATTCCTGGCGAGTTGGCCTCTACGTCTCCGTTTGAGCTTCATATACAACAATGACGTAATATAACGTAACCTAACCCATTCTATCATCTCGGCGGCAATATTTGACAACATTCCTGGCGAGTTGGCCTCTACGTCTCCGTTTGACCTTCATATACATCAATAACGTAATATAACGTAACCTAACCCAACCTATCATCTCGGCGGCAATATTTGGCAACATTCCTGGCGAGTTGGCTTCTCCGTCTCCGTGGGACCTTCATATACATCAATAACATAATATAACCTAACCTAACCCAACCTAACATCTCGCGGGTAATATTTGACATCATTCCTGGCGAGTTGGCCTCTACGTCTCCGTTTGACCTTCATATACATCAATAACGTAATATAACGTAACCTAACACAACCTAACATCTAGCGGGTAATATTTGACATCATTCCTGGCGAGTTGGCCTCTGCGTCTCCGTTTGACCTTCATATACATCAATAACGTAATATAACGTAACCTAACCCAACCTATCATCTCGGCGGCAATATTTGACAACATTCCTGGCGAGTTGGCTTCTCCGTCTCCGTGGGACCTTCATATACATCAATAACGTAATATAACCTAACCTAACCCAACCTAACATCTCGGCCGTAATATTTGACATCATTCCTGGCGAGTTGGCCTCTACGTCTCCGTTTGACCTTCATATACATCAATAACGTAATATAACCTAACCTAACCTAACCTAACATCTCGGCGGTAATATTTGACAACATTCCTGGCGAGTTGGCTTCTCCGTCTCCGTGGGACCTTCATATACATCAATAACGTAATATAACCTAACCTAACCCAACCTAACATCTCGGCGGTAATATTTGACATTATTCCGGGCTAGTTGGCCTCTACGTCTCCGTTTGACCTTCATATACATCAATAACGTAATATAACGTAACCTAACCCAACCTATCATCTCGGCGGTAATATTTGACCACATTCCTGGCGAGTTGGCTTCTCTGTCTCCGTGAGTCCTTTATATACATCAATAACGTAATATAACCTAACCTAACCCAACCTAACATCTCGCGGGTAATATTTGACATCATTCCTGGCGAGTTGGCCTCTACGTCTCCGTTTGACCTTCATATACATCAATAACGTAATATAACCTAACCTAACCCAACCTATCATCTCGGCGGTAATATTTGACCACATTCCTGGCGAGTTGGCTTCTCTGTCTCCGTGAGACCTTTATATACATCAATAACGTAATATAAGGTAACCTAACCCAACCTAACATCTCGGCCGTAATATTTGACATCATTCCTGGCGAGTTGGCTTCTCTGTCTCCGTGAGACCTTTATATACATCAATAACGTAATATAACGTAACCTAACCCAACCTAACATCTCGCGGGTAATATTTGACATCATTCCTTGCGAGTTGGCCTCTACGTCTCCGTTTTACCTTCATATACATCAATAACGTAATATAACGTAACCTAACCCAACCTATCATCTCGGCGGTAATATTTGACCACATTCCTGGCGAGTTGGCTTCTCTGTCTCCGTGAGACCTTTATATACATCAATAACGTAATATAACCTAACCTAACGTAACCTATCATCTCGGCGGCAATATTTGACAAAATTCCTGGCGAGTTGGCTTCTCCGTCTCCGTTTGACCTTCATATACATCAATAACGTAATATAACGTAACCTAACCCAACCTATCATCTCGGCGGCAATATTTGACAACATTCCTGGCGAGTTGGCTTCTCCGTCTCCGTGGGACCTTCATATACATCAATAACATAATATAACCTAACCTAACCCAACCTAACATCTCGCGGGTAATATTTGACATCATTCCTGGCGAGTTGGCCTCTACGTCTCCGTTTTACCTTCATATACATCAATAACGTAATATAACGTAACCTAACACAACCTAACATCTCGCGCGTAATATTTGACATCATTCCTGGCGAGTTGGCCTCTGCGTCTCCGTTTGACCTTCATATACATCAATAACGTAATATAACGTAACCTAACCCTACCTATCATCTCGGCGGCAATATTTGACAACATTCCTGGCGAGTTGGCTTCTCCGTCTCCGTGGGACCTTCATATACATCAATAACGTAATATAACCTAACCTAACCCAACCTAACATCTCGCGGGTAATATTTGACATCATTCCTTGCGAGTTGGCCTCTACGTCTCCGTTTTACCTTCATATACATCAATAACGTAATATAACCTAACCTAACCCAACCTATCATCTCGGCGGCAATATTTGACAACATTCCTGGCGAGTTGGCTTCTCCGTCTCCGTTTGACCTTCATATACATCAATAACGTAATATAACCTAACCTAACCCAACCTAACATCTCGGCGGTAATATTTGACAACATTCCTGGCGAGATGGCTTCTCCGTCTCCGTGGGACCTTCATATACATCAATAACGTAATATAACCTAACCTAACCCAACCTAACATCTCGCGGGTAATATTTGACATCATTCCTGACGAGTTGGCCTCTACGTCTCCGTTTGACCTTTATATACATCAATAACGTAATATAACCTAACCTAACCCAACCTAACATCTCGGCCGTAATATTTGACATCATTCCTGGCGAGTTGGCCTCTACGTCTCCGTTTGACCTTCATATACATCAATAACGTAATATAACATAACCTATCCCAACCTAACATCTCGGCGGTAATATTTGACAACATTCCTGGCGAGTTGGCTTCTCCGTCTCCGTGGGCCCTTCATATACATCAATAACGTAATATAACCTAACCTAACCCAACCTAACATCTCGGCGGTAATATTTGACATCATTCCTGGCGAGTTGGCCTCTACGTCTCCGTTTGAGCTTCATATACAACAATGACGTAATATAACGTAACCTAACCCATTCTATCATCTCGGCGGCAATATTTGACAACATTCCTGGCGAGTTGGCCTCTACGTCTCCGTTTGACCTTCATATACATCAATAACGTAATATAACGTAACCTAACCCAACCTATCATCTCGGCGGCAATATTTGACAACATTCCTGGCGAGTTGGCTTCTCCGTCTCCGTGGGACCTTCATATACATCAATAACATAATATAACCTAACCTAACCCAACCTAACATCTCGCGGGTAATATTTGACATCATTCCTGGCGAGTTGGCCTCTACGTCTCCGTTTGACCTTCATATACATCAATAACGTAATATAACGTAACCTAACACAACCTAACATCTCGCGGGTAATATTTGACATCATTCCTGGCGAGTTGGCCTCTGCGTCTCCGTTTGACCTTCATATACATCAATAACGTAATATAACGTAACCTAACCCAACCTATCATCTCGGCGGCAATATTTGACAACATTCCTGGCGAGTTGGCTTCTCCGTCTCCGTGGGACCTTCATATACATCAATAACGTAATATAACCTAACCTAACCCAACCTAACATCTCGGCCGTAATATTTGACATCATTCCTGGCGAGTTGGCCTCTACGTCTCCGTTTGACCTTCATATACATCAATAGCGTAATATAACCTAACCTAACCCAACCTATCATCTCGGCGGTAATATTTGACCACATTCCTGGCGAGTTGGCTTCTCTGTCTCCGTGAGACATTTATATACATCAATAACGTAATATAAGGTAACCTAACCCAACCTAACATCTCGGCCGTAATATTTGACATCATTCCTGGCGAGTTGGCTTCTCTGTCTCCGTGAGACCTTTATATACATCAATAACGTAATATAACGTAACCTAACCCAACCTATCATCTCGGCGGCAATATTTGACAACATTCCTGGCGAGTTGGCTTCTCCGTCTCCGTGGGACCTTCATATACATCAATAACATAATATAACCTAACCTAACCCAACCTAACATCTCGCGGGTAATATTTGACATCATTCCTGGCGAGTTGGCCTCTACGTCTCCGTTTGACCTTCATATACATCAATAACGTGGTATAACGTAACCTAACACAACCTAACATCTCGCGGGTAATATTTGACATCATTCCTGGCGAGTTGGCCTCTGCGTCTCCGTTTGACCTTCATATACATCAATAACGTAATATAACGTAACCTAACCCAACCTATCATCTCGGCGGCAATATTTGACAACATTCCTGGCGAGTTGGCTTCTCCGTCTCCGTGGGACCTTCATATACATCAATAACGTAATATAACCTAACCAAACCCAACCTAACATCTCGCGGGTAATATTTGACATCATTCCTTGCGAGTTGGCCTCTACGTCTCCGTTTTACCTTCATATACATCAATAACGTAATATAACGTAACCTAACCCAACCTATCATCTCGGCGGTAATATTTGACCACATTCCTGGCGAGTTGGCTTCTCTGTCTCCGTGAGACCTTTATATACATCAATAACGTAATATAACCTAACCTAACGCAACCTATCATCTCGGCGGCAATATTTGACAACATTCCTGGCGAGTTGGCTTCTCCGTCTCCGTTTGACCTTCATATACATCAATAACGTAATATAACCTAACCTAACCCAACCTAACATCTCGGCGGTAATATTTGACAACATTCCTGGCGAGTTCGCTTCTCCGTCTCCGTGGGACCCTCATATACATCAATAACGTAATATAACCTAACCCAACCCAACCTAACATCTCGCGCGTAATATTTGACATCATTCCTTGCGAGTTGGCCTCTACGTCTCCGTTTTAACTTCATATACATCAATAACGTAATATAACGTAACCTAACCCAACCTAACATCTCGGCGGTAATATTTGACATCGTTCCTGGCGAGTTGGCCTCTACGTCTCCGTTTGAGCTTCATATACAACAATGACGTAATATAACGTAACCTAACCCATCCTATCATCTCGGCGGCAATATTTGACAACATTCCTGGCGAGCTGGCCCCTACGTCTCCGTTTGACCTTCATATACATCAATAACGTAATATAACCTAACCTAACCCAACCTAACATCTCGGCGGTAATATTTGACCACATTCCCGGCGAGTTGGCCTCTACGTCTCTGTTTGACCTTCATATACATCAGTAACGTAATATAAGGTAACCTAACCCAACCTAACACCTCGCGGGTAATATTTGACATCATTCCTGGCGAGTTGGCTTCTACGTCTCCGTTTGACCTTCATATACATCAATAACGTAATATAACCTAACCTAACCCAACCTATCATCTCGGCGGTAATATTTGACCACATTCCTGGCGAGTTGGCTTCTCTGTCTCCGTGAGACCTTTATATACATCAATAACGTAATATAAGGTAACCTAACCCAACCTAACATCTCGGCCGTAATATTTGACATCATTCCTGGCGAGTTGGCTTCTCTGTCTCCGTGAGACCTTTATATACATCAATAACGTAATATAACGTAACCTAACCCAACCTATCATCTCGGCGGCAATATTTGACAACATTCCTGGCGAGTTGGCTTCTCCGTCTCCGTGGGACCTTCATATACATCAATAACATAATATAACCTAACCTAACCCAACCTAACATCTCGCGGGTAATATTTGACATCATTCCTGGCGAGTTGGCCTCTACGTCTCCGTTTGACCTTCATATACATCAATAACGTAATATAACGTAACCTAACACAACCTAACATCTCGCGGGTAATATTTGACATCATTCCTGGCGAGTTGGCCTCTGCGTCTCCGTTTGACCTTCATATACATCAATAACGTAATATAACGTAACCTAACCCAACCTATCATCTCGGCGGCAATATTTGACAACATTCCTGGCGAGTTGGCTTCTCCGTGTCCGTGGGACCTTCATATACATCAATAACGCAATATAACCTAACCTAACCCAACCTAACATCTCGCGGGTAATATTTGACATCATTCCTTGCGAGTTGGCCTCTACGTCTCCGTTTTACCTTCATATACATCAATAACGTAATATAACGTAACCTAACCCAACCTAACATCTCGGCGGTAATATTTGACCACATTCCTGGCGAGTTGGCTGCTCTGTCTCCGTGAGACCTTTATATACATCAATAACGTAATATAACCTAACCTAACGCAACCTATCATCTCGGCGGCAATATTTGACAACATTCCTGGCGAGTTGGCTTCTCCGTCTCCGTTTGACCTTCATATACATCAATAACGTAATATAACCTAACCTAACCCAACCTAACATCTCGGCGGTAATATTTGACAACATTCCTGGCGAGTTCGCTTCTCCGTCTCCGTGGGACCTTCATATACATCAATAACGTAATATAACCTAACCCAACCCAACCTAACATCTCGGCGGTAATATTTGACCACATTCCCGGCGAGTTGGCCTCTACGTCTCCGTTTGACCTTCATATACATCAGTAACGTAATATAAGGTAACCTAACCCAACCTATCATCTCGGCGGTAATATTTGACCACATTCCTGGCGAGTTGGCTTCTCTGTCTCCGTGAGACCTTTATATACATCAATAACGTAATATAAGGTAACCTAACCCAACCTAACATCTCGGCCGTAATATTTGACATCATTCCTGGCGAGTTGGCTTCTCTGTCTCCGTGAGACCTTTATATACATCAATAACGTAATATAACGTAACCTAACCCAACCTATCATCTCGGCGGCAATATTTGACAACATTCCTGGCGAGTTGGCTTCTCCGTCTCCGTGGGACCTTCATATACATCAATAACATAATATAACCTAACCTAACCCAACCTAACATCTCGCGGGTAATATTTGACATCATTCCTGGCGAGTTGGCCTCTACGTCTCCGTTTGACCTTCATATACATCAATAACGTAATATAACGTAACCTAACACAACCTAACATCTCGCGGGTAATATTTGACATCATTCCTGGCGAGTTGGCCTCTGCGTCTCCGTTTGACCTTCATATACATCAATAACGTAATATAGCGTAACCTAACCCAACCTATCATCTCGGTGGCAATATTTGACAACATTCCTGGCGAGTTGGCTTCTCCGTCTCCGTGGAACCTTCATATACATCAATAACGTAATATAACCTAACCTAACCCAACCTAACATCTCGCGGGTAATATTTGACATCATTCCTTGCGAGTTGGCCTCTACGTCTCCGTTTCACCTTCATATACATCAATAACGTAATATAACGTAACCTAACCCAACCTATCATCTCGGCGGCAATATTTGACAACATTCCTGGCGAGTTGGCTTCTCCGTCTCCGTTTGACCTTCATATACATCAATAACGTAATATAACGTAACCTAACCCAACCTATCATCTCGGCGGCAATATTTGACAACATTCCTGGCGAGTTGGCTTCTCCGTCTCCGTGGGACCTTCATATACATCAATAACATAATATAACCTAACCTAACCCAACCTAAAATCTCGCGGGTAATATTTGACATCATTCCTGGCGAGTTGGCCTCTACGTCTCCGTTTGACCTTCATATACATCAATAACGTAATATAACGTAACCTAACACAACCTAACATCTCGCGGGTAATATTTGACATCATTCCTGGCGAGTTGGCCTCTGCGTCTCCGTTTGACCTTCATATACATCAATAACGTAATATAACGTAACCTAACCCAACCTATCATCTCGGCGGCAATATTTGACAACATTCCTGGCGAGTTGGCTTCTCCGTCTCCGTGGGACCTTCATATACATCAATAACGTAATATAACCTAACCTAACCCAACCTATCATCTCGGCGGTAATATTTGACAACATTCCTGGCGAGTTGGCCTCTACGTCTCCGTTTGACCTTCATATACATCAATAACGTAATATAACCTAACCTAACCCAACCTAACATCTCGGCGGTAATATTTGAACACATTCCTGGCGAGTTGGCCTCTACGTCTCCGATTGACCTTCATATACATCAATAACGTAATATAACCTAACCTAACCCAACCTAACATCTCGGCGGCAATATTTGACAACATTCCTGGCGAGTTGGCTTCTCCGTCTCCGTGGGACCTTCATATACATCAATAACGTAATATAACCTAACCTAACCCAACCTAACATCTCGCGGGTAATATTTGACATTATTCCGGGCTAGTTGGCCTCTACGTCTCCGTTTGACCTTCATATACATCAATAACGTAATATAACGTAACCTAACCCAACCTAACATCTCGGCGGTAATATTTGACCACATTCCTGGCGAGTTGGCTTCACTGTCTCCGTGAGTCCTTTATATACATCAATAACGTAATATAACCTAACCTAACCCAACCTAACATCTCGCGGGTAATATTTGACATCATTCCTGGCGAGTTGGCCTCTACGTCTCCGTTTGACCTTCATATACATCAATAACGTAATATAACGTAACCTAACCCAACCTATCATCTCGGCGGTAATATTTGACCACATTCCTGGCGAGTTGGCTTCTCTGTCTCCGTGAGACCTTTATATACATCAATAACGCAATATAACCTAACCTAACCCAACCTAACATCTCGGCCGTAATATTTGACAACATTCCTGGCGAGTTGGCTTCTCCGTCTCCGTGGGACCTTCATATACATCAATAACGTAATATAACCTAACCTAACCCAACCTAACATCTCGCGGGTAATATTTGACATCATTCCTGGCGAGTTGGCCTCTACGTCTCCGTTTGTCCTTCATATACATCAATAACGTAATATAACGTAACCTAACCCATCCTATCATCTCGGCGGTAACATTTGACCACATTCCTGGCGAGTTAGCTTCTCTGTCTCCGTGAGACCTTTATATACATCAATAACGTAATATAACCTAACCTAACCCAACCTAACATCTCGGCAGTAATATTTGACATCATTCCTGACGAGTTGGCCTCTACGTCTCCGTTTGACCTTTATATACATCAATAACGTAATAGAACCTAACCTAACCCAACTTAACATCTCGGCCGTAATATTTGACATCATTCCTGGCGAGTTGGCCTCTACGTCTCCGTTTGACCTTCATATACATCAATAACGTAATATAACCTAACCTAACCCAACCTAACATCTCGGCGGTAATATTTGACAACATTCCTGGCGAGTTGGCTTCTCTGTCTCCGTGAGACCTTTATATACATCAATAACGTAATATAACGTAACCTAACCCAACCTATCATCTCGGCGGCAATATTTGACTACATTCCTGGCGAGTTGGCTTCTCCGTCTCCGTGGGACCTTCATATACATCAATAACGTAATATAACCTAACCTAACCCAACCTATCATCTCGGCGGTAATATTTGACAACATTCCTGGCGAGTTGGCTTCTCCGTCTCCGTGGGACCTTCATATACATCAATAACGTAATATAACCTAACCTAACCCAACCTAACATATCGGCGGTAATATTTGACCACATTCCCGGCGAGTTGGCCTCTACGTCACCGTTTGACCTTCATATACATCAGTAACGTAATATAACCTAACCTAACCCAACCTAACATCTCGGCGGTAATATTTGACAACATTCCTGGCGAGTTCGCTTCTCCGTCTCCGTGGGACCCTCATATACATCAATAACGTAATATAACCTAACCCAACCCAACCTAACATCTCGCGCGTAATATTTGACATCATTCCTTGCGAGTTGGCCTCTACGTCTCCGTTTTAACTTCATATACATCAATAACGTAATATAACGTAACCTAACCCAACCTAACATCTCGGCGGTAATATTTGACATCGTTCCTGGCGAGTTGGCCTCTACGTCTCCGTTTGAGCTTCATATACAACAATGACGTAATATAACGTAACCTAACCCATCCTATCATCTCGGCGGCAATATTTGACAACATTCCTGGCGAGCTGGCCCCTACGTCTCCGTTTGACCTTCATATACATCAATAACGTAATATAACCTAACCTAACCCAACCTAACATCTCGGCGGTAATATTTGACCACATTCCCGGCGAGTTGGCCTCTACGTCTCTGTTTGACCTTCATATACATCAGTAACGTAATATAAGGTAACCTAACCCAACCTAACACCTCGCGGGTAATATTTGACATCATTCCTGGCGAGTTGGCTTCTACGTCTCCGTTTGACCTTCATATACATCAATAACGTAATATAACCTAACCTAACCCAACCTATCATCTCGGCGGTAATATTTGACCACATTCCTGGCGAGTTGGCTTCTCTGTCTCCGTGAGACCTTTATATACATCAATAACGTAATATAAGGTAACCTAACCCAACCTAACATCTCGGCCGTAATATTTGACATCATTCCTGGCGAGTTGGCTTCTCTGTCTCCGTGAGACCTTTATATACATCAATAACGTAATATAACGTAACCTAACCCAACCTATCATCTCGGCGGCAATATTTGACAACATTCCTGGCGAGTTGGCTTCTCCGTCTCCGTGGGACCTTCATATACATCAATAACATAATATAACCTAACCTAACCCAACCTAACATCTCGCGGGTAATATTTGACATCATTCCTGGCGAGTTGGCCTCTACGTCTCCGTTTGACCTTCATATACATCAATAACGTAATATAACGTAACCTAACACAACCTAACATCTCGCGGGTAATATTTGACATCATTCCTGGCGAGTTGGCCTCTGCGTCTCCGTTTGACCTTCATATACATCAATAACGTAATATAACGTAACCTAACCCAACCTATCATCTCGGCGGCAATATTTGACAACATTCCTGGCGAGTTGGCTTCTCCGTGTCCGTGGGACCTTCATATACATCAATAACGCAATATAACCTAACCTAACCCAACCTAACATCTCGCGGGTAATATTTGACATCATTCCTTGCGAGTTGGCCTCTACGTCTCCGTTTTACCTTCATATACATCAATAACGTAATATAACGTAACCTAACCCAACCTAACATCTCGGCGGTAATATTTGACCACATTCCTGGCGAGTTGGCTGCTCTGTCTCCGTGAGACCTTTATATACATCAATAACGTAATATAACCTAACCTAACGCAACCTATCATCTCGGCGGCAATATTTGACAACATTCCTGGCGAGTTGGCTTCTCCGTCTCCGTTTGACCTTCATATACATCAATAACGTAATATAACCTAACCTAACCCAACCTAACATCTCGGCGGTAATATTTGACAACATTCCTGGCGAGTTCGCTTCTCCGTCTCCGTGGGACCTTCATATACATCAATAACGTAATATAACCTAACCCAACCCAACCTAACATCTCGGCGGTAATATTTGACCACATTCCCGGCGAGTTGGCCTCTACGTCTCCGTTTGACCTTCATATACATCAGTAACGTAATATAAGGTAACCTAACCCAACCTATCATCTCGGCGGTAATATTTGACCACATTCCTGGCGAGTTGGCTTCTCTGTCTCCGTGAGACCTTTATATACATCAATAACGTAATATAAGGTAACCTAACCCAACCTAACATCTCGGCCGTAATATTTGACATCATTCCTGGCGAGTTGGCTTCTCTGTCTCCGTGAGACCTTTATATACATCAATAACGTAATATAACGTAACCTAACCCAACCTATCATCTCGGCGGCAATATTTGACAACATTCCTGGCGAGTTGACTTCTCCGTCTCCGTGGGACCTTCATATACATCAATAACATAATATAACCTAACCTAACCCAACCTAACATCTCGCGGGTAATATTTGACATCATTCCTGGCGAGTTGGCCTCTACGTCTCCGTTTGACCTTCATATACATCAATAACGTAATATAACGTAACCTAACACAACCTAACATCTCGCGGGTAATATTTGACATCATTCCTGGCGAGTTGGCCTCTGCGTCTCCGTTTGACCTTCATATACATCAATAACGTAATATAGCGTAACCTAACCCAACCTATCATCTCGGTGGCAATATTTGACAACATTCCTGGCGAGTTGGCTTCTCCGTCTCCGTGGAACCTTCATATACATCAATAACGTAATATAACCTAACCTAACCCAACCTAACATCTCGCGGGTAATATTTGACATCATTCCTTGCGAGTTGGCCTCTACGTCTCCGTTTCACCTTCATATACATCAATAACGTAATATAACGTAACCTAACCCAACCTATCATCTCGGCGGCAATATTTGACAACATTCCTGGCGAGTTGGCTTCTCCGTCTCCGTTTGACCTTCATATACATCAATAACGTAATATAACGTAACCTAACCCAACCTATCATCTCGGCGGCAATATTTGACAACATTCCTGGCGAGTTGGCTTCTCCGTCTCCGTGGGACCTTCATATACATCAATAACATAATATAACCTAACCTAACCCAACCTAAAATCTCGCGGGTAATATTTGACATCATTCCTGGCGAGTTGGCCTCTACGTCTCCGTTTGACCTTCATATACATCAATAACGTAATATAACGTAACCTAACACAACCTAACATCTCGCGGGTAATATTTGACATCATTCCTGGCGAGTTGGCCTCTGCGTCTCCGTTTGACCTTCATATACATCAATAACGTAATATAACGTAACCTAACCCAACCTATCATCTCGGCGGCAATATTTGACAACATTCCTGGCGAGTTGGCTTCTCCGTCTCCGTGGGACCTTCATATACATCAATAACGTAATATAACCTAACCTAACCCAACCTATCATCTCGGCGGTAATATTTGACAACATTCCTGGCGAGTTGGCCTCTACGTCTCCGTTTGACCTTCATATACATCAATAACGTAATATAACCTAACCTAACCCAACCTAACATCTCGGCGGTAATATTTGAACACATTCCTGGCGAGTTGGCCTCTACGTCTCCGATTGACCTTCATATACATCAATAACGTAATATAACCTAACCTAACCCAACCTAACATCTCGGCGGCAATATTTGACAACATTCCTGGCGAGTTGGCTTCTCCGTCTCCGTGGGACCTTCATATACATCAATAACGTAATATAACCTAACCTAACCCAACCTAACATCTCGCGGGTAATATTTGACATTATTCCGGGCTAGTTGGCCTCTACGTCTCCGTTTGACCTTCATATACATCAATAACGTAATATAACGTAACCTAACCCAACCTAACATCTCGGCGGTAATATTTGACCACATTCCTGGCGAGTTGGCTTCACTGTCTCCGTGAGTCCTTTATATACATCAATAACGTAATATAACCTAACCTAACCCAACCTAACATCTCGCGGGTAATATTTGACATCATTCCTGGCGAGTTGGCCTCTACGTCTCCGTTTGACCTTCATATACATCAATAACGTAATATAACGTAACCTAACCCAACCTATCATCTCGGCGGTAATATTTGACCACATTCCTGGCGAGTTGGCTTCTCTGTCTCCGTGAGACCTTTATATACATCAATAACGCAATATAACCTAACCTAACCCAACCTAACATCTCGGCCGTAATATTTGACAACATTCCTGGCGAGTTGGCTTCTCCGTCTCCGTGGGACCTTCATATACATCAATAACGTAATATAACCTAACCTAACCCAACCTAACATCTCGCGGGTAATATTTGACATCATTCCTGGCGAGTTGGCCTCTACGTCTCCGTTTGTCCTTCATATACATCAATAACGTAATATAACGTAACCTAACCCATCCTATCATCTCGGCGGTAACATTTGACCACATTCCTGGCGAGTTAGCTTCTCTGTCTCCGTGAGACCTTTATATACATCAATAACGTAATATAACCTAACCTAACCCAACCTAACATCTCGGCAGTAATATTTGACATCATTCCTGACGAGTTGGCCTCTACGTCTCCGTTTGACCTTTATATACATCAATAACGTAATAGAACCTAACCTAACCCAACTTAACATCTCGGCCGTAATATTTGACATCATTCCTGGCGAGTTGGCCTCTACGTCTCCGTTTGACCTTCATATACATCAATAACGTAATATAACCTAACCTAACCCAACCTAACATCTCGGCGGTAATATTTGACAACATTCCTGGCGAGTTGGCTTCTCTGTCTCCGTGAGACCTTTATATACATCAATAACGTAATATAACGTAACCTAACCCAACCTATCATCTCGGCGGCAATATTTGACTACATTCCTGGCGAGTTGGCTTCTCCGTCTCCGTGGGACCTTCATATACATCAATAACGTAATATAACCTAACCTAACCCAACCTATCATCTCGGCGGTAATATTTGACAACATTCCTGGCGAGTTGGCTTCTCCGTCTCCGTGGGACCTTCATATACATCAATAACGTAATATAACCTAACCTAACCCAACCTAACATATCGGCGGTAATATTTGACCACATTCCCGGCGAGTTGGCCTCTACGTCACCGTTTGACCTTCATATACATCAGTAACGTAATATAAGGTAACCTAACCCAACCTATCATCTCGGCGGTAATATTTGACCACATTCCTGGCGAGTTGGCTTCTCTGTCTCCGTGAGACCTTTATATACATCAATAACGTAATATAGCCTAACCTAACCCAACCTAACATCTCGGCCGTAATATTTGACATCATTCCTGGCGAGTTGGCTTCTCTGTCTCCGTGAGACCTTTATATACATCAATAACGTAATATAACGTAACCTAACCCAACCTATCATCTCGGCGGCAATATTTGACCACATTCCTGGCGAGTTGGCTTCTCTGTGTCCGTGAGACCTTTATATACATCAATAACGTAATATAACTTAACCTAACCCAACCTAACATATCGGCGGCAATATTTGACAACATTCCTGGCGAGTTGGCTTCTCCGTCTCCGTTTGACCTTCATATACATCAATAACGTAATATAACCTAACCTAACCCAACCTAACATCTCGGCGGCAATATTTGACAACATTCCTGGCGAGTTGGCTTCTCCGTCTCCGTGGGACCTTCATATACATCAATAACGTAATATAACCTAACCTAACCCAACCTATCATCTCGGCGGCAATATTTGACAACATTTCTGGCGAGTTGGCCTCTACGTCTCCGTTTGACCTTCATATACATCAATAACGTAATATAACGTAACCTAAACCATCCTATCATCTCGGCGGCAATATTTGACAACATTCCTGGCGAGTTGGTCTCTACGTCTCCGTTTGACCTTCATATACATCAATAACGTAATATAACCTAACCTAACCCAACCTATCATCTCGGCGGTAATATTTGATAACATTCCTGGCGAGTTGGCTTCTCCGTCTCCGTGGGACCTTCATATACATCAATAACGTAATATAACCTAACCTAACCCAACCTAACGTCTCGGCGGTAATATTTGACCACATTCCCGGCGAGTTGGCCTCTACGTCTCCGTTTGACCTTCATATACATCAGTAACGTAATATAAGGTAACCTAACCCAACCTATCATCTCGGCGGTAATATTTGACCACATTCCTGGCGAGTTGGCTTCTCTGTCTCCGTGAGACCTTTATATACATCAATAACGTATTATAGCCTAACCTAACACAACCTAACATCTCGGCCGTAATATTTGACATCATTCCTGGCGAGTTGGCTTCTCTGTCTCCGTGAGATCTTTATATACATCAATAACGTAATATAACGTAACCTAACCCAACCTAACATCTCGGCGGTAATATTTGACCACATTCCTGGCGAGTTGGCTTCACTGTCTCCGTGAGTCCTTTATATACATCAATAACGTAATATAACCTAACCTAACCCAACCTAACATCTCGCGGGTAATATTTGACATCATTCCTGGCGAGTTGGCCTCTACGTCTCCGTTTGACCTTCATATACATCAATAACGTAATATAACGTAACCTAACCCAACCTATCATCTCGGCGGTAATATTTGACCACATTCCTGGCGAGTTGGCTTCTCTGTCTCCGTGAGACCTTTATATACATCAATAACGCAATATAACCTAACCTAACCCAACCTAACATCTCGGCCGTAATATTTGACAACATTCCTGGCGAGTTGGCTTCTCCGTCTCCGTGGGACCTTCATATACATCAATAACGTAATATAACCTAACCTAACCCAACCTAACATCTCGCGGGTAATATTTGACATCATTCCTGGCGAGTTGGCCTCTACGTCTCCGTTTGTCCTTCATATACATCAATAACGTAATATAACGTAACCTAACCCATCCTATCATCTCGGCGGTAACATTTGACCACATTCCTGGCGAGTTAGCTTCTCTGTCTCCGTGAGACCTTTATATACATCAATAACGTAATATAACCTAACCTAACCCAACCTAACACCTCGGCCGTAATATTTGACATCATTCCTGGCGAGTTGGCTTCTCCGTCTCCGTGGGACCTTCATATACATCAATAACGTAATATAACCTAACCTAACCCAACCTAACATCTCGGCGGTAATATTTGACCACATTCCCGGCGAGTTGGCCTCTACGTCACCGTTTGACCTTCATATACATCAGTAACGTAATATAAGGTAACCTAACCCAACCTATCATCTCGGCGGTAATATTTGACCACATTCCTGGCGAGTTGGCTTCTCTGTCTCCGTGAGACCTTTATATACATCAATAACGTAATATAGCCTAACCTAACCCAACCTAACATCTCGGCCGTAATATTTGACATCATTCCTGGCGAGTTGGCTTCTCTGTCTCCGTGAGACCTTTATATACATCAATAACGTAATATAACGTAACCTAACCCAACCTATCATCTCGGCGGCAATATTTGACCACATTCCTGGCGAGTTGGCTTCTCTGTGTCCGTGAGACCTTTATATACATCAATAACGTAATATAACTTAACCTAACCCAACCTAACATATCGGCGGCAATATTTGACAACATTCCTGGCGAGTTGGCTTCTCCGTCTCCGTTTGACCTTCATATACATCAATAACGTAATATAACTTAACCTAACCCAACCTAACATCTCGGCGGCAATATTTGACAACATTCCTGGCGAGTTGGCTTCTCCGTCTCCGTGGGACCTTTATATACATCAATAACGTAATATAACCTAACCTAACCCAACCTATCATCTCGGCGGCAATATTTGACAACATTTCTGGCGAGTTGGCCTCTACGTCTCCGTTTGACCTTCATATACATCAATAACGTAATATAACGTAACCTAAACCATCCTATCATCTCGGCGGCAATATTTGACAACATTCCTGGCGAGTTGGTCTCTACGTCTCCGTTTGACCTTCATATACATCAATAACGTAATATAACCTAACCTAACCCAACCTATCATCTCGGCGGTAATATTTGATAACATTCCTGGCGAGTTGGCTTCTCCGTCTCCGTGGGACCTTCATATACATCAATAACGTAATATAACCTAACCTAACCCAACCTAACGTCTCGGCGGTAATATTTGACCACATTCCCGGCGAGTTGGCCTCTACGTCTCCGTTTGACCTTCATATACATCAGTAACGTAATATAAGGTAACCTAACCCAACCTATCATCTCGGCGGTAATATTTGACCACATTCCTGGCGAGTTGGCTTCTCTGTCTCCGTGAGACCTTTATATACATCAATAACGTAATATAGCCTAACCTAACACAACCTAACATCTCGGCCGTAATATTTGACATCATTCCTGGCGAGTTGGCTTCTCTGTCTCCGTGAGATCTTTATATACATCAATAACGTAATATAACGTAGCCTAACCCAACCTATCATCTCGGCGGCAATATTTGACTACATTCCTGGCGAGTTGGCTTCTCCGTATCCGTGGGACCTTCATATACATCAATAACATAATATAACCTAACCTAACCCAACCTAACATCTCGCGGGTAATATTTGACATCATTCCTGGCGAGTTGGCCTCTACGTCTCCGTTTGACCTTCATATACATCAATAACATAATATAACGTAACCTAACACAACCTAACATCTCGCGGGTAATATTTGACATCATTCCTGGCGAGTTGGCCTCTGCGTCTCCGTTTGACCTTGATATACATCAATAACGTAATATAACGTAACCTAACCCAACCTATCATCTCGGCGGTAATATTTGACCACATTCCTGGCGAGTTGGCTTCTCTGTCTCCGTGAGACCTTTATATACATCAATAACGTAATATAGCCTAACCTAACACAACCTAACATCTCCGCCGTAATATTTGACATCATTCCTGGCGAGTTGGCTTCTCTGTCTCCGTGAGATCTTTATATACATCAATAACGTAATATAACGTAGCCTAACCCAACCTATCATCTCGGCGGCAATATTTGACTACATTCCTGTCGAGTTGGCTTCTCCGTCTCCGTGGGACCTTCATATACATCAATAACATAATATAACCTAACCTAACCCAACCTAACATCTCGCGGGTAATATTTGACATCATTCCTGGCGAGTTGGCCTCTACGTCTCCGTTTGACCTTTATATACATCAATAACGTAATAGAACCTAACCTAACCCAACCTAACATCTCGGCCGTAATATTTGACAACATTCCTGGCGAGTTGGCTTCTCTGTCTCCGTGAGACCTTTATATACATCAATAACGTAATATAACGTAACCTAACCAAACCTATCATCTCGGCGGCAATATTTGACTACATTCCTGGCGAGTTGGCTTCTCCGTCTCCGTGGGACCTTCATATACATCAATAACGTAATATAACCTAACCTAACCCAACCTATCATCTCGGCGGTAATATTTGACAACATTCCTGGCGAGTTGGCTTCTCCGTCTCCGTGGGAACTTTATATACATCAATAACGTAATATAACGTAACCTAACCCAACCTATCATCTCGGCGGCAATATTTGACAGCATTCCTGGCGAGTTGGCCTCTACGTCACCGTTTGACCTTCATATACATCAATAACATAATATAACCTAACCTAACTCAACCTAACATCTCGCGGGTAATATTTGACATCATTCCTGGCGAGTTGGCCTCTACGTCTCCGTTTGACCTTCATATACATCAATAACGTAATATAACGTAACCTAACACAACCTAACATCTCGCGGGTAATATTTGACATCATTCCTGGCGAGTTGGCCTCTGCGTCTCCGTTTGACCTTCATATACATCAATAACGTAATATAACGTAACCTAACCCAACCTATCATCTCGGCGGCAATATTTGACCACATTCCTGGCGAGTTGGCTTCTCTGTCTCCGTGAGTCCTTTATATACATCAATAACGTAATATATCCTAACCTAACACAACCTAACATCTCGGCCGTAATATTTGACATCATTCCTGGCGAGTTGGCCTCTGCGTCTCCGTTTGACCTTGATATACATCAATAACGTAATATAACGTAACCTAACCCAACCTATCATCTCGGCGGCAATATTTGACAACATTCCTGGCGAGTTGGCTTCTCCGTCTCCGTGGGTCCTTCATATACATCAATAACGTAATATAACCTAACCTAACCCAACCTAACATCTCGCGGCTAATATTTGACATCATTCCTGGCGAGTTGGCCTCTACGTCTCCGTTTGACCTTCATATACATCAATAACGTAATATAACGTAACCTAACACAACCTAACATCTCGCGGGTAATATTTGACATCATTCCTGGCGAGTTGGCCTCTGCGTCTCCGTTTGACCTTCATATACATCAATAACGTAATATAACGTAACCTAACCCAACCTATCATCTCGGCGGAAATATTTGACCACATTCCTGGCGAGTTGGCTTCTCTGTCTCCGTGAGTCCTTTATATACATCAATAACGTAATATATCCTAACCTAACACAACCTAACATCTCGGCCGTAATATTTGACATCATTCCTGACGAGTTGGCCTCTGCGTCTCCGTTTGACCTTCATATACATCAATAACGTAATATAACCTAACCTAACCCAACCTAACATCTCGCGGGTAATATTTGACATCATTCCTGGCGAGTTGGCCTCTACGTCTCCGTTTGACCTTCATATACATCAATAACATAATATAACGTAACCTAACACAACCTAACATCTCGCGGGTAATATTTGACATCATTCCTGGCGAGTTGGCCTCTGCGTCTCCGTTTGACCTTGATATACATCAATAACGTAATATAACGTAACCTAACCCAACCTATCATCTCGGCGGCAATATTTGACAACATTCCTGGCGAGTTGGCTTCTCCGTCTCCGTGGGACCTCCATATACATCAATAACGTAATATAACCTAACCTAACCCAACCTAACATCTCGGCCGTAATATTTGACATCATTCCTGACGAGTTGGCCTCTACGTCTCCGTTTGACCTTTATATACATCAATAACGTAATAGAACCTAACCTAACCCAACCTAACATCTCGGCCGTAATATTTGACAACATTCCTGGCGAGTTGGCTTCTCTGTCTCCGTGAGACCTTTATATACATCAATAACGTAATATAACGTAACCTAACCCAACCTATCATCTCGGCGGCAATATTTGACTACATTCCTGGCGAGTTGGCTTCTCCGTCTCCGTGGGACCTTCATATACATCAATAACGTAATATAACCTAACCTAACCCAACCTATCATCTCGGCGGTAATATTTGACAACATTCCTGGCGAGTTGGCTTCTCCGTCTCCGTGGGAACTTTATATACATCAATAACGTAATATAACGTAACCTAACCCAACCTATCATCTCGGCGGCAATATTTGACAGCATTCCTGGCGAGTTGGCCTCTACGTCACCGTTTGACCTTCATATACATCAATAACATAATATAACCTAACCTAACTCAACCTAACATCTCGCGGGTAATATTTGACATCATTCCTGGCGAGTTGGCCTCTACGTCTCCGTTTGACCTTCATATACATCAATAACGTAATATAACGTAACCTAACACAACCTAACATCTCGCGGGTAATATTTGACATCATTCCTGGCGAGTTGGCCTCTGCGTCTCCGTTTGACCTTCATATACATCAATAACGTAATATAACGTAACCTAACCCAACCTATCATCTCGGCGGCAATATTTGACCACATTCCTGGCGAGTTGGCTTCTCTGTCTCCGTGAGTCCTTTATATACATCAATAACGTAATATATCCTAACCTAACACAACCTAACATCTCGGCCGTAATATTTGACATCATTCCTGACGAGTTGGCCTCTGCGTCTCCGTTTGACCTTCATATACATCAATAACGTAATATAACATAACCTAACCCAACCTAACATCTCGCGGGTAATATTTGACATCATTCCTGGCGAGTTGGCCTCTACGTCTCCGTTTGTCCTTCATATACATCAATAACGTAATATAACGTAACCTAACCCAACCTATCATCTCGGCGGTAACATTTGACCACATTCCTGGCGAGTTAGCTTCTCTGTCTCCGTGAGACCTTTATATACATCAATAACGTAATATAACCTAACCTAACCCAACCTAACTTCTCGGCGGTAATATTTGACAACATTCCTGGCGAGTTGGCTTCTCTGTCTCCGTGAGACCTTTATATACATCAATAACGTAATATAACGTAACCTAACCCAACCTATCATCTCGGCGGCAATATTTGACTACATTCCTGGCGAGTTGGCTTCTCCGTCTCCGTGGGACCTTCATATACATCAATAACGTAATATAACCTAACCTAACCCAACCTATCATCTCGGCGGTAATATTTGACAACATTCCTGGCGAGTTGGCTTCTCCGTCTCCGTGGGACCTTCATATACATCAATAACGTAATATAACCTAACCTAACCCAACCTAACATCTCGGCGGTAATATTTGATCACATTCCCGGCGAGTTGGCCTCTACGTCACCGTTTGACCTTCATATACATCAGTAACGTAATATAAGGTAACCTAACCCAACCTATCATCTCGGCGGTAATATTTGACCCCATTCCTGGCGAGTTGGCTTCTCTGTCTCCGTGAGACCTTTATATACATCAATAACGTAATATAGCCTAACCTAACCCAACCTAACATCTCGGCCGTAATATTTGACATCATTCCTGGCGAGTTGGCTTCTCTGTCTCCGTGAGACCTTTATATACATCAATAACGTAATATAGCCTAACCTAACCCAACCTAACATCTCGGCCGTAATATTTGACATCATTCCTGGCGAGTTGGCTTCTCTGTCTCCGTGAGACCTTTATATACATCAATAACGTAATATAACGTAACCTAACCCAACCTATCATCTCGGCGGCAATATTTGACCACATTCCTGGCGAGTTGGCTTCTCTGTGTCCGTGAGACCTTTATATACATCAATAACGTAATATAACTTAACCTAACCCAACCTAACATATCGGCGGCAATATTTGACAACATTCCTGGCGAGTTGGCTTCTCCGTCTCCGTTTGACCTTCATATACATCAATAACGTAATATAACCTAACCTAACCCAACCTAACATCTCGGCGGCAATATTTGACATCATTCCTGACGAGTTGGCCTCTACGTCTCCGTTTGACCTTTATATACATCAATAACGTAATAGAACCTAACCTAACCCAACTTAACATCTCGGCCGTAATATTTGACATCATTCCTGGCGAGTTGGCCTCTACGTCTCCGTTTGACCTTCATATACATCAATAACGTAATATAACCTAACCTAACCCAACCTAACATCTCGGCGGTAATATTTGACAACATTCCTGGCGAGTTGGCTTCTCTGTCTCCGTGAGACCTTTATATACATCAATAACGTAATATAACGTAACCTAACCCAACCTATCATCTCGGCGGCAATATTTGACTACATTCCTGGCGAGTTGGCTTCTCCGTCTCCGTGGGACCTTCATATACATCAATAACGTAATATAACCTAACCTAACCCAACCTATCATCTCGGCGGTAATATTTGACAACATTCCTGGCGAGTTGGCTTCTCCGTCTCCGTGGGACCTTCATATACATCAATAACGTAATATAACCTAACCTAACCCAACCTAACATCTCGGCGGTAATATTTGACCACATTCCCGGCGAGTTGGCCTCTACGTCACCGTTTGACCTTCATATACATCAGTAACGTAATATAAGGTAACCTAACCCAACCTATCATCTCGGCGGTAATATTTGACCACATTCCTGGCGAGTTGGCTTCTCTGTCTCCGTGAGACCTTTATATACATCAATAACGTAATATAGCCTAACCTAACCCAACCTAACATCTCGGCCGTAATATTTGACATCATTCCTGGCGAGTTGGCTTCTCTGTCTCCGTGAGACCTTTATATACATCAATAACGTAATATAACGTAACCTAACCCAACCTATCATCTCGGCGGCAATATTTGACCACATTCCTGGCGAGTTGGCCTCTCTGTGTCCGTGAGACCTTTATATACATCAATAACGTAATATAACTTAACCTAACCCAACCTAACATATCGGCGGCAATATTTGACAACATTCCTGGCGAGTTGGCTTCTCCGTCTCCGTTTGACCTTCATATACATCAATAACGTAATATAACCTAACCTAACCCAACCTAACATCTCGGCGGCAATATTTGACAACATTCCTGGCGAGTTGGCTTCTCCGTCTCCGTGGGACCTTCATATACATCAATAACGTAATATAACCTAACCTAACCCAACCTAACATCTCGGCCGTAATATTTGACATCATTCCTGACGAGTTGGCCTCTACGTCTCCGTTTGACCTTTATATACATCAATAACGTAATAGAACCTAACCTAACCCAACCTAACATATCGGCCGTAATATTTGACAACATTCCTGGCGAGTTGGCTTCTCTGTCTCCGTGAGACCTTTATATACATCAATAACGTAATATAACGTAACCTAACCCAACCTATCATCTCGGCGGCAATATTTGACTACATTCCTGGCGAGTTGGCTTCTCCGTCTCCGTGGGACCTTCATATACATCAATAACGTAATATAACCTAACCTAACCCAACCTATCATCTCGCGGGTAATATTTGACATCATTCCTGGCGAGTTGGCCTCTGCGTCTCCGTTTGACCTTCATATACATCAATAACGTAATATAACGTAACCTAACCCAACCTATCATCTCGGCGGCAATATTTGACAACATTCCTGGCGAGTTGGCTTCTCCGTCTCCGTGGGACCTTCATATACATCAATAACGTAATATAACCTAACCTAACCCAACCTAACATCTCGCGGGTAATATTTGACATCATTCCTGGCGAGTTGGCCTCTACGTCTCCGTTTGACCTTCATATACATCAATAACGTAATATAACGTAACCTAACCCAACCTATCATCTCGGCGGTAACATTTGACCACATTCCTGGCGAGTTAGCTTCTCTGTCTCCGTGAGACCTTTATATACATCAATAACGTAATATAACCTAACCTAACCCAACCTAACATCTCGGCCGTAATATTTGACATCATTCCTGACGAGTTGGCCTCTACGTCTCCGTTTGACCTTTATATACATCAATAACGTAATAGAACCTTACCTAACCCAACCTAACATCTCGGCCGTAATATTTGACAACATTCCTGGCGAGTTGGCTTCTCTGTCTCCGTGAGACCTTTATATACATCAATAACGTAATATAACGTAACCTAACCCAACCTATCATCTCGGCGGCAATATTTGACTACATTCCTGGCGAGTTGGCTTCTCCGTCTCCGTGGGACCTTCATATACATCAATAACGTAATATAACCTAACCTAACCCAACCTATCATCTCGGCGGTAATATTTGACAACATTCCTGGCGAGTTGGCTTCTCCGTCTCCGTGGGACCTTTATATACATCAATAACATAATATAACCTAACCTAACCCAACCTAACATCTCGCGGGTAATATTTGACATCATTCCTGGCGAGTTGGTCTCTGCGTCTCCGTTTGACCTTCATATACATCAATAACGTAATATAACCTAACCTAACCCAACCTAACATCTCGCGGGTAATATTTGACATCATTACTGGCGAGTTGGCCTCTACGTCTCCGTTTGTCCTTCATATACATCAATAACGTAATATAACGTAACCTAACCCAACCTATCATCTCGGCGGTAACATTTGACCACATTCCTGGCGAGTTAGCTTCTCTGTCTCCGTGAGACCTTTATATACATCAATAACGTAATATAACCTAACCTAACCCAACCTAACATCTCGGCCGTAATATTTGACATCATTCCTGACGAGTTGGCCTCTACGTCTCCGTTTGACCTTTATATACATCAATAACGTAATAGAACCTAACCTAACCCAACTTAACATCTCGGCCGTAATATTTGACATCATTCCTGGCGAGTTGGCTTCTCTGTCTCCGTGAGACCTTTATATACATCAATAACGTAATATAACGTAACCTAACCCAACCTATCATCTCGGCGGCAATATTTGACCACATTCCTGGCGAGTTGGCTTCTCTGTGTCCGTGAGACCTTTATATACATCAATAACGTAATATAACTTAACCTAACCCAACCTAACATATCGGCGGCAATATTTGACAACATTCCTGGCGAGTTGGCTTCTCCGTCTCCGTTTGACCTTCATATACATCAATAACGTAATATAACCTAACCTAACCCAACCTAACATCTCGGCGGCAATATTTGACAACATTCCTGGCGAGTTGGCTTCTCCGTCTCCGTGGGACCTTCATATACATCAATAACGTAATATAACCTAACCTAACCCAACCTATCATCTCGGCGGCAATATTTGACAACATTTCTGGCGAGTTGGCCTCTACGTCTCCGTTTGACCTTCATATACATCAATAACGTAATATAACGTAACCTAAACCATCCTATCATCTCGGCGGCAATATTTGACAACATTCCTGGCGAGTTGGCTTCTCCGTCTCCGTTTGACCTTCATATACATCAATAACGTAATATAACCTAACCTAACCCAACCTAACATCTCGGCGGCAATATTTGACAACATTCCTGGCGAGTTGGCTTCTCCGTCTCCGTGGGACCTTCATATACATCAATAACGTAATATAACCTAACCTAACCCAACCTAACATCTCGGCGGCAATATTTGACAACATTCCTGGCGAGTTGGCTTCTCCGTCTCCGTGGGACCTTCATATACATCAATAACGTAATATAACCTAACCTAACCCAACCTATCATCTCGGCGGCAATATTTGACAACATTTCTGGCGAGTTGGCCTCTACGTCTCCGTTTGACCTTCATATACATCAATAACGTAATATAACGTAACCTAAACCATCCTATCATCTCGGCGGCAATATTTGACAACATTCCTGGCGAGTTGGTCTCTACGTCTCCGTTTGACCTTCATATACATCAATAACGTAATATAACCTAACCTAACCCAACCTATCATCTCGGCGGTAATATTTGATAACATTCCTGGCGAGTTGGCTTCTCCGTCTCCGTGGGACCTTCATATACATCAATAACGTAATATAACCTAACCTAACCCAACCTAACGTCTCGGCGGTAATATTTGACCACATTCCCGGCGAGTTGGCCTCTACGTCTCCGTTTGACCTTCATATACATCAGTAACGTAATATAAGGTAACCTAACCCAACCTATCATCTCGGCGGTAATATTTGACCACATTCCTGGCGAGTTGGCTTCTCTGTCTCCATGAGACCTTTATATACATCAATAACGTAATATAGCCTAACCTAACACAACCTAACATCTCGGCCGTAATATTTGACATCATTCCTGGCGAGTTGGCTTCTCTGTCTCCGTGAGATCTTTATATACATCAATAACGTAATATAACGTAGCCTAACCCAACCTATCATCTCGGCGGCAATATTTGACTACATTCCTGGCGAGTTGGCTTCTCCGTCTCCGTGGGACCTTCATATACATCAATAACATAATATAACCTAACCTAACCCAACCTAACATCTCGCGGGTAATATTTGACATCATTCCTGGCGAGTTGGCCTCTACGTCTCCGTTTGACCTTCATATACATCAATAACATAATATAACCTAACCTAACCCAACCTAACATCTCGGCGGTAATATTGGACAACATTCCTGGCGAGTTGGCCTCTACGTCTCCGTTTGACCTTCATATACATCAATAACGTAATATAACGTAACCTAACACAACCTAACATCTCGCGGGTAATATTTGACATCATTCCTGGCGAGTTGGCCTCTGCGTCTCCGTTTGACCTTCATATACATCAATAACGTAATATAACGTAACCTAACCCAACCTATCATCTCGGCGGCAATATTTGACCACATTCCTGGCGAGTTCTCTTCTCTGTCTCCGTGAGTCCTTTATATACATCAATAACGTAATATAACCTAACCTAACCCAACCTAACATCTCGCGGGTAATATTTGACATCATTCCTGGCGAGTTGGCCTCTACGTCTCCGTTTGACCTTCATATACATCAATAACGTAATATAACCTAACCTAACCCAACCTATCATCTCGGCGGTAATATTTGACCACATTCCTGGGGAGTTGGCTTCTCTGTCTCCGTGAGACCTTTATATACATCAATAACGCAATATAACCTAACCTAACCCAACCTAACATCTCGGCCGTAATATTTGACAACATTCCTGGCGAGTTGGCTTCTCCGTCTCCGTGGGATCTTCATATACATCAATAACGTAATATAACCTAACCTAACCCAACCTAACATCTCGCGGGTAATATTTGACATCATTCCTGGCGAGTTGGCCTCTACGTCTCCGTTTGTCCTTCATATACATCAATAACGTAATATAACGTAACCTAACCCATCCTATCATCTCGGCGGTAACATTTGACCACATTCCTGGCGAGTTAGCTTCTCTGTCTCCGTGAGACCTTTATATACATCAATAACGTAATATAACCTAACCTAACCCAACCTAACATCTCGGCCGTAATATTTGACATCATTCCTGACGAGTTGGCCTCTACGTCTCCGTTTGACCTTTATATACATCAATAACGTAATAGAACCTAACCTAACCCAACTGAACATCTCGGCCGTAATATTTGACATCATTCCTGGCGAGTTGGCCTCTACGTCTCCGTTTGACCTTCATATACATCAATAACGTAATATAACCTAACCTAACCCAACCTAACATCTCGGCGGTAATATTTGACAACATTCCTGGCGAGTTGGCTTCTCTGTCTCCGTGAGACCTTTATATACATCAATAACGTAATATAACGTAACCTAACCCAACCTATCATCTCGGCGGCAATATTTGACTACATTCCTGGCGAGTTGGCTTCTCCGTCTCCGTGGGACCTTCATATACATCAATAACGTAATATAACCTAACCTAACCCAACCTATCATCTCGGCGGTAATATTTGACAACATTCCTGGAGAGTTGGCTTCTCCGTCTCCGTGGGACCTTCATATACATCAATAACGTAATATAACCTAACCTAACCCAACCTAACATCTCGGCGGTAATATTTGACCACATTCCCGGCGAGTTGGCCTCTACGTCACCGTTTGACCTTCATATACATCAGTAACGTAATATAAGGTAACCTAACCCAACCTATCATCTCGGCGGTAATATTTGACCACATTCCTGGCGAGTTGGCTTCTCTGTCTCCGTGAGACCTTTATATACATCAGTAACGTAATATAGCCTAACCTAACCCAACCTAACATCTCGGCCGTAATATTTGACATCATTCCTGGCGAGTTGGCTTCTCTGTCTCCGTTTTACCTTCATATACATCAATAACGTAATATAACGTAACCTAACCCAACCTATCATCTCGGCGGTAATATTTGACAACATTCCTGGCGAGTTGGCCTCTACGTCTCCGTTTGACCTTCATATACATCAATAACGTAATATAACCTAACCTAACCCAACCTAACATCTCGGCGGTAATATTTGAACACATTCCTGGCGAGTTGGCCTCTACGTCTCCGTTTGACCTTCATATACATCAATAACGTAATATAACCTAACCTAACCGAACCTAACATCTCGGCGGCAATATTTGACAACATTCCTGGCGAGTTGGCTTCTCCGTCTCCGTGGGACCTTCATATACATCAATAACGTAATATAACCTAACCTAACCCAACCTAACATCTCGCGGGTAATATTTGACATCATTCCTGGCGAGTTGGCTTCTCTGTCTCCGTGAGATCTTTATATACATCAATAACGTAATATAACCTAACCTAACCCAACCTAACATCTTGGCGGTAATATTTGACAACATTCCTGGCGAGTTGGCTTCTCCGTCTCCGTGGGACCTTCATATACATCAATAACGTAATATAACCTAACCCAACCCAACCTAACATCTCGCGGGTAATATTTGACATTATTCCTTGCGAGTTGGCCTCTACGTCTCCGTTTTAACTTCATATACATCAATAACGTAATATAACGTAACCTAACCCAACCTATCATCTCGGCGGTAATATTTGACAACATTCCTGGCGAGTTGGCCTCTACGTCTCCGTTTGACCTTCATATACATCAATAACGTAATATAACCTAACCTAACCCAACCTAACATCTCGGCGGTAATATTTGAACACATTCCTGGCGAGTTGGCCTCTACGTCTCCGATTGACCTTCATATACATCAATAACGTAATATAACCTAACCTAACCCAACCTAACATCTCGGCGGCAATATTTGACAACATTCCTGGCGAGTTGGCTTCTCCGTCTCCGTGGGACCTTCATATACATCAATAACGTAATATAACCTAACCTAACCCAACCTAACATCTCGCGGGTAATATTTGACATTATTCCGGGCTAGTTGGCCTCTACGTCTCCGTTTGACCTTCATATACATCAATAACGTAATATAACGTAACCTAACCCAACCTAACATCTCGGCGGTAATATTTGACCACATTCCTGGCGAGTTGGCTTCACTGTCTCCGTGAGTCCTTTATATACATCAATAACGTAATATAACCTAACCTAACCCAACCTAACATCTCGCGGGTAATATTTGACATCATTCCTGGCGAGTTGGCCTCTACGTCTCCGTTTGTCCTTCATATACATCAATAACGTAATATAACGTAACCTAACCCATCCTATCATCTCGGCGGTAACATTTGACCACATTCCTGGCGAGTTAGCTTCTCTGTCTCCGTGAGACCTTTATATACATCAATAACGTAATATAACCTAACCTAACCCAACCTAACATCTCGGCCGTAATATTTGACATCATTCCTGACGAGTTGGCCTCTACGTCTCCGTTTGACCTTTATATACATCAATAACGTAATAGAACCTAACCTAACCCAACTGAACATCTCGGCCGTAATATTTGACATCATTCCTGGCGAGTTGGCCTCTACGTCTCCGTTTGACCTTCATATACATCAATAACGTAATATAACCTAACCTAACCCAACCTAACATCTCGGCGGTAATATTTGACAACATTCCTGGCGAGTTGGCTTCTCTGTCTCCGTGAGACCTTTATATACATCAATAACGTAATATAACGTAACCTAACCCAACCTATCATCTCGGCGGCAATATTTGACTACATTCCTGGCGAGTTGGCTTCTCCGTCTCCGTGGGACCTTCATATACATCAATAACGTAATATAACCTAACCTAACCCAACCTATCATCTCGGCGGTAATATTTGACAACATTCCTGGAGAGTTGGCTTCTCCGTCTCCGTGGGACCTTCATATACATCAATAACGTAATATAACCTAACCTAACCCAACCTAACATCTCGGCGGTAATATTTGACCACATTCCCGGCGAGTTGGCCTCTACGTCACCGTTTGACCTTCATATACATCAGTAACGTAATATAAGGTAACCTAACCCAACCTATCATCTCGGCGGTAATATTTGACCACATTCCTGGCGAGTTGGCTTCTCTGTCTCCGTGAGACCTTTATATACATCAGTAACGTAATATAGCCTAACCTAACCCAACCTAACATCTCGGCCGTAATATTTGACATCATTCCTGGCGAGTTGGCTTCTCTGTCTCCGTTTTACCTTCATATACATCAATAACGTAATATAACGTAACCTAACCCAACCTATCATCTCGGCGGTAATATTTGACAACATTCCTGGCGAGTTGGCCTCTACGTCTCCGTTTGACCTTCATATACATCAATAACGTAATATAACCTAACCTAACCCAACCTAACATCTCGGCGGTAATATTTGAACACATTCCTGGCGAGTTGGCCTCTACGTCTCCGTTTGACCTTCATATACATCAATAACGTAATATAACCTAACCTAACCGAACCTAACATCTCGGCGGCAATATTTGACAACATTCCTGGCGAGTTGGCTTCTCCGTCTCCGTGGGACCTTCATATACATCAATAACGTAATATAACCTAACCTAACCCAACCTAACATCTCGCGGGTAATATTTGACATCATTCCTGGCGAGTTGGCTTCTCTGTCTCCGTGAGATCTTTATATACATCAATAACGTAATATAACCTAACCTAACCCAACCTAACATCTTGGCGGTAATATTTGACAACATTCCTGGCGAGTTGGCTTCTCCGTCTCCGTGGGACCTTCATATACATCAATAACGTAATATAACCTAACCCAACCCAACCTAACATCTCGCGGGTAATATTTGACATTATTCCTTGCGAGTTGGCCTCTACGTCTCCGTTTTAACTTCATATACATCAATAACGTAATATAACGTAACCTAACCCAACCTATCATCTCGGCGGTAATATTTGACAACATTCCTGGCGAGTTGGCCTCTACGTCTCCGTTTGACCTTCATATACATCAATAACGTAATATAACCTAACCTAACCCAACCTAACATCTCGGCGGTAATATTTGTAAACATTCCTGGCGAGTTGGCCTCTACGTCTCCGATTGACCTTCATATACATCAATAACGTAATATAACCTAACCTAACCCAACCTAACATCTCGGCGGCAATATTTGACAACATTCCTGGCGAGTTGGCTTCTCCGTCTCCGTGGGACCTTCATATACATCAATAACGTAATATAACCTAACCTAACCCAACCTAACATCTCGCGGGTAATATTTGACATTATTCCGGGCTAGTTGGCCTCTACGTCTCCGTTTGACCTTCATATACATCAATAACGTAATATAACGTAACCTAACCCAACCTAACATCTCGGCGGTAATATTTGACCACATTCCTGGCGAGTTGGCTTCACTGTCTCCGTGAGTCCTTTATATACATCAATAACGTAATATAACCTAACCTAACCCAACCTAACATCTCGCGGGTAATATTTGACATCATTCCTGGCGAGTTGGCCTCTACGTCTCCGTTTGTCCTTCATATACATCAATAACGTAATATAACGTAACCTAACCCATCCTATCATCTCGGCGGTAACATTTGACCACATTCCTGGCGAGTTAGCTTCTCTGTCTCCGTGAGACCTTTATATACATCAATAACGTAATATAACCTAACCTAACCCAACCTAACATCTCGGCCGTAATATTTGACATCATTCCTGACGAGTTGGCCTCTACGTCTCCGTTTGACCTTTATATACATCAATAACGTAATAGAACCTAACCTAACCCAACTGAACATCTCGGCCGTAATATTTGACATCATTCCTGGCGAGTTGGCCTCTACGTCTCCGTTTGACCTTCATATACATCAATAACGTAATATAACCTAACCTAACCCAACCTAACATCTCGGCGGTAATATTTGACAACATTCCTGGCGAGTTGGCTTCTCTGTCTCCGTGAGACCTTTATATACATCAATAACGTAATATAACGTAACCTAACCCAACCTATCATCTCGGCGGCAATATTTGACTACATTCCTGGCGAGTTGGCTTCTCCGTCTCCGTGGGACCTTCATATACATCAATAACGTAATATAACCTAACCTAACCCAACCTATCATCTCGGCGGTAATATTTGACAACATTCCTGGAGAGTTGGCTTCTCCGTCTCCGTGGGACCTTCATATACATCAATAACGTAATATAACCTAACCTAACCCAACCTAACATCTCGGCGGTAATATTTGACCACATTCCCGGCGAGTTGGCCTCTACGTCACCGTTTGACCTTCATATACATCAGTAACGTAATATAAGGTAACCTAACCCAACCTATCATCTCGGCGGTAATATTTGACCACATTCCTGGCGAGTTGGCTTCTCTGTCTCCGTGAGACCTTTATATACATCAGTAACGTAATATAGCCTAACCTAACCCAACCTAACATCTCGGCCGTAATATTTGACATCATTCCTGGCGAGTTGGCTTCTCTGTCTCCGTTTTACCTTCATATACATCAATAACGTAATATAACGTAACCTAACCCAACCTATCATCTCGGCGGTAATATTTGACAACATTCCTGGCGAGTTGGCCTCTACGTCTCCGTTTGACCTTCATATACATCAATAACGTAATATAACCTAACCTAACCCAACCTAACATCTCGGCGGTAATATTTGAACACATTCCTGGCGAGTTGGCCTCTACGTCTCCGTTTGACCTTCATATACATCAATAACGTAATATAACCTAACCTAACCGAACCTAACATCTCGGCGGCAATATTTGACAACATTCCTGGCGAGTTGGCTTCTCCGTCTCCGTGGGACCTTCATATACATCAATAACGTAATATAACCTAACCTAACCCAACCTAACATCTCGCGGGTAATATTTGACATCATTCCTGGCGAGTTGGCTTCTCTGTCTCCGTGAGATCTTTATATACATCAATAACGTAATATAACCTAACCTAACCCAACCTAACATCTTGGCGGTAATATTTGACAACATTCCTGGCGAGTTGGCTTCTCCGTCTCCGTGGGACCTTCATATACATCAATAACGTAATATAACCTAACCCAACCCAACCTAACATCTCGCGGGTAATATTTGACATTATTCCTTGCGAGTTGGCCTCTACGTCTCCGTTTTAACTTCATATACATCAATAACGTAATATAACGTAACCTAACCCAACCTATCATCTCGGCGGTAATATTTGACAACATTCCTGGCGAGTTGGCCTCTACGTCTCCGTTTGACCTTCATATACATCAATAACGTAATATAACCTAACCTAACCCAACCTAACATCTCGGCGGTAATATTTGAACACATTCCTGGCGAGTTGGCCTCTACGTCTCCGATTGACCTTCATATACATCAATAACGTAATATAACCTAACCTAACCCAACCTAACATCTCGGCGGCAATATTTGACAACATTCCTGGCGAGTTGGCTTCTCCGTCTCCGTGGGACCTTCATATACATCAATAACGTAATATAACCTAACCTAACCCAACCTAACATCTCGCGGGTAATATTTGACATTATTCCGGGCTAGTTGGCCTCTACGTCTCCGTTTGACCTTCATATACATCAATAACGTAATATAACGTAACCTAACCCAACCTAACATCTCGGCGGTAATATTTGACCACATTCCTGGCGAGTTGGCTTCACTGTCTCCGTGAGTCCTTTATATACATCAATAACGTAATATAACCTAACCTAACCCAACCTAACATCTCGCGGGTAATATTTGACATCATTCCTGGCGAGTTGGCCTCTACGTCTCCGTTTGACCTTCATATACATCAATAACGTAATATAACGTAACCTAACCCAACCTATCATCTCGGCGGTAATATTTGACCACATTCCTGGCGAGTTGGCTTCTCTGTCTCCGTGAGACCTTTATATACATCAATAACGCAATATAACCTAACCTAACCCAACCTAACATCTCGGCCGTAATATTTGACAACATTCCTGGCGAGTTGGCTTCTCCGTCTCCGTGGGACCTTCATATACATCAATAACGTAATATAACCTAACCTAACCCAACCTAACATCTCGCGGGTAATATTTGACATCATTCCTGGCGAGTTGGCCTCTACGTCTCCGTTTGTCCTTCATATACATCAATAACGTAATATAACGTAACCTAACCCATCCTATCATCTCGGCGGTAACATTTGACCACATTCCTGGCGAGTTAGCTTCTCTGTCTCCGTGAGACCTTTATATACATCAATAACGTAATATAACCTAACCTAACCCAACCTAACATCTCGGCCGTAATATTTGACATCATTCCTGACGAGTTGCCCTCTACGTCTCCGTTTGACCTTTATATACATCAATAACGTAATAGAACCTAACCTAACCCAACTGAACATCTCGGCCGTAATATTTGACATCATTCCTGGCGAGTTGGCCTCTACGTCTCCGTTTGACCTTCATATACATCAATAACGTAATATAACCTAACCTAACCCAACCTAACATCTCGGCGGTAATATTTGACAACATTCCTGGCGAGTTGGCTTCTCTGTCTCCGTGAGACCTTTATATACATCAATAACGTAATATAACGTAACCTAACCCAACCTATCATCTCGGCGGCAATATTTGACTACATTCCTGGCGAGTTGGCTTCTCCGTCTCCGTGGGACCTTCATATACATCAATAACGTAATATAACCTAACCTAACCCAACCTATCATCTCGGCGGTAATATTTGACAACATTCCTGGAGAGTTGGCTTCTCCGTCTCCGTGGGACCTTCATATACATCAATAACGTAATATAACCTAACCTAACCCAACCTAACATCTCGGCGGTAATATTTGACCACATTCCCGGCGAGTTGGCCTCTACGTCACCGTTTGACCTTCATATACATCAGTAACGTAATATAAGGTAACCTAACCCAACCTATCATCTCGGCGGTAATATTTGACCACATTCCTGGCGAGTTGGCTTCTCTGTCTCCGTGAGACCTTTATATACATCAATAACGTAATATAGCCTAACCTAACCCAACCTAACATCTCGGCCGTATAATTTGACATCATTCCTGGCGAGTTGGCTTCTCTGTCTCCGTGAGACCTTTATATACATCAATAACGTAATATAACGTAACCTAACCCAACCTATCATCTCGGCGGCAATATTTGACCACATTCCTGGCGAGTTGGCTTCTCTGTGTCCGTGAGACCTTTATATACATCAATAACGTAATATAACTTAACCTAACCCAACCTAACATCTCGCGGGTAATATTTGACATCATTCCTTGCGAGTTGGCCTCTACGTCTCCGTTTTACCTTCATATACATCAATAACGTAATATAACGTAACCTAACCCAACCTATCATCTCGGCGGTAATATTTGACAACATTCCTGGCGAGTTGGCCTCTACGTCTCCGTTTGACCTTCATATACATCAATAACGTAATATAACCTAACCTAACCCAACCTAACATCTCGGCGGTAATATTTGAACACATTCCTGGCGAGTTGGCCTCTACGTCTCCGTTTGACCTTCATATACATCAATAACGTAATATAACCTAACCTAACCGAACCTAACATCTCGGCGGCAATATTTGACAACATTCCTGGCGAGTTGGCTTCTCCGTCTCCGTGGGACCTTCATATACATCAATAACGTAATATAACCTAACCTAACCCAACCTAACATCTCGCGGGTAATATTTGACATCATTCCTTGCGAGTTGGCCTCTACGTCTCCGTTTTACCTTCATATACATCAATAACGTAATATAACGTAACCTAACCCAACCTATCATCTCGGCGGTAATATTTGACAACATTCCTGGCGAGTTGGCCTCTACGTCTCCGTTTGACCTTCATATACATCAATAACGTAATATAACCTAACCTAACCCAACCTAACATCTCGGCGGTAATATTTGAACACATTCCTGGCGAGTTGGCCTCTACGTCTCCGTTTGACCTTCATATACATCAATAACGTAATATAACCTAACCTAACCGAACCTAACATCTCGGCGGCAATATTTGACAACATTCCTGGCGAGTTGGCTTCTCCGTCTCCGTGGGACCTTCATATACATCAATAACGTAATATAACCTAACCTAACCCAACCTAACATCTCGCGGGTAATATTTGACATCATTCCTGGCGAGTTGGCTTCTCTGTCTCCGTGAGGTCTTTATATACATCAATAACGTAATATAACCTAACCTAACCCAACCTAACATCTTGGCGGTAATATTTGACAACATTCCTGGCGAGTTGGCTTCTCCGTCTCCGTGGGACCTTCATATACATCAATAACGTAATATAACCTAACCCAACCCAACCTAACATCTCGCGGGTAATATTTGACATTATTCCTTGCGAGTTGGCCTCTACGTCTCCGTTTTAACTTCATATACATCAATAACGTAATATAACGTAACCTAACCCAACCTATCATCTCGGCGGTAATATTTGACAACATTCCTGGCGAGTTGGCCTCTACGTCTCCGTTTGACCTTCATATACATCAATAACGTAATATAACCTAACCTAACCCAACCTAACATTTCGGCGGTAATATTTGAACACATTCCTGGCGAGTTGGCCTCTACGTCTCCGATTGACCTTCATATACATCAATAACGTAATATAACCTAACCTAACCCAACCTAACATCTCGGCGGCAATATTTGACAACATTCCTGGCGAGTTGGCTTCTCCGTCTCCGTGGGACCTTCATATACATCAATAACGTAATATAACCTAACCTAACCCAACCTAACATCTCGCGGGTAATATTTGACATTATTCCGGGCTAGTTGGCCTCTACGTCTCCGTTTGACCTTCATATACATCAATAACGTAATATAACGTAACCTAACCCAACCTAACATCTCGGCGGTAATATTTGACCACATTCCTGGCGAGTTGGCTTCACTGTCTCCGTGAGTCCTTTATATACATCAATAACGTAATATAACCTAACCTAACCCAACCTAACATCTCGCGGGTAATATTTGACATCATTCCTGGCGAGTTGGCCTCTACGTCTCCGTTTGACCTTCATATACATCAATAACGTAATATAACGTAACCTAACCCAACCTATCATCTCGGCGGTAATATTTGACCACATTCCTGGCGAGTTGGCTTCTCTGTCTCCGTGAGACCTTTATATACATCAATAACGCAATATAACCTAACCTAACCCAACCTAACATCTGGGCCGTAATATTTGACAACATTCCTGGCGAGTTGGCTTCTCCGTCTCCGTGGGACCTTCATATACATCAATAACGTAATATAACCTAACCTAACCCAACCTAACATCTCGCGGGTAATATTTGACATCATTCCTGGCGAGTTGGCCTCTACGTCTCCGTTTGTCCTTCATATACATCAATAACGTAATATAACGTAACCTAACCCATCCTATCATCTCGGCGGTAACATTTGACCACATTCCTGGCGAGTTAGCTTCTCTGTCTCCGTGAGACCTTTATATACATCAATAACGTAATATAACCTAACCTAACCCAACCTAACATCTCGGCCGTAATATTTGACATCATTCCTGACGAGTTGGCCTCTACGTCTCCGTTTGACCTTTATATACATCAATAACGTAATAGAACCTAACCTAACCCAACTGAACATCTCGGCCGTAATATTTGACATCATTCCTGGCGAGTTGGCCTCTACGTCTCCGTTTGACCTTCATATACATCAATAACGTAATATAACCTAACCTAACCCAACCTAACATCTCGGCGGTAATATTTGACAACATTCCTGGCGAGTTGACTTCTCTGTCTCCGTGAGACCTTTATATACATCAATAACGTAATATAACGTAACCTAACCCAACCTATCATCTCGGCGGCAATATTTGACTACATTCCTGGCGAGTTGGCTTCTCCGTCTCCGTGGGACCTTCATATACATCAATAACGTAATATAACCTAACCTAACCCAACCTATCATCTCGGCGGTAATATTTGACAACATTCCTGGAGAGTTGGCTTCTCCGTCTCCGTGGGACCTTCATATGCATCAATAACGTAATATAACCTAACCTAACCCAACCTAACATCTCGGCGGTAATATTTGACCACATTCCCGGCGAGTTGGCCTCTACGTCACCGTTTGACCTTCATATACATCAGTAACGTAATATAAGGTAACCTAACCCAACCTATCATCTCGGCGGTAATATTTGACCACATTCCTGGCGAGTTGGCTTCTCTGTCTCCGTGAGACCTTTATATACATCAATAACGTAATATAGCCTAACCTAACCCAACCTAACATCTCGGCCGTAATATTTGACATCATTCCTGGCGAGTTGGCTTCTCTGTCTCCGTGAGACCTTTATATACATCAATAACGTAATATAACGTAACCTAACCCAACCTATCATCTCGGCGGCAATATTTGACCACATTCCTGGCGAGTTGGCTTCTCTGTGTCCGTGAGACCTTTATATACATCAATAACGTAATATAACTTAACCTAACCCAACCTAACATATCGGCGGCAATATTTGACAACATTCCTGGCGAGTTGGCTTCTCCGTCTCCGTTTGACCTTCATATACATCAATAACGTAATATAACCTAACCTAACCCAACCTAACATCTCGGCGGCAATATTTGACAACATTCCTGGCGAGTTGGCTTCTCCGTCTCCGTGGGACCTTCATATACATCAATAACGTAATATAACCTAACCTAACCCAACCTATCATCTCGGCGGCAATATTTGACAACATTTCTGGCGAGTTGGCCTCTACGTCTCCGTTTGACCTTCATATACATCAATAACGTAATATAACGTAACCTAAACCATCCTATCATCTCGGCGGCAATATGTGACAACATTCCTGGCGAGTTGGTCTCTACGTCTCCGTTTGACCTTCATATACATCAATAACGTAATATAACCTAACCTAACCCAACCTATCATCTCGGCGGTAATATTTGATAACATTCCTGGCGAGTTGGCTTCTCCGTCTCCGTGGGACCTTCATATACATCAATAACATAATATAACCTAACCTAACCCAACCTAACATCTCGCGGGTAATATTTGACATCATTCCTGGCGAGTTGGCCTCTACGTCTCCGTTTGACCTTCATATACATCAATAACATAATATAACGTAACCTAACCCAACCTATCATCTCGCGGGTAATATTTGACATCATTCCTGGCGAGTTGGCCTCTACGTCTCCGTTTGACCTTCATATACATCAATAACGTAATATAACCTAACCTAACCCAACCTATCATCTCGGCGGTAATATTTGACAACATTCCTGGAGAGTTGGCTTCTCCGTCTCCGTGGGAACTTCATATGCATCAATAACGTAATATAACCTAACCTAACCCAACCTAACATCTCGGCGGTAATATTTGACCACATTCCCGGCGAGTTGGCCTCTACGTCACCGTTTGACCTTCATATACATCAGTAACGTAATATAAGGTAACCTAACCCAACCTATCATCTCGGCGGTAATATTTGAGCACATTCCTGGCGAGTTGGCTTCTCTGTCTCCGTGAGACCTTTATATACATCAATAACGTAATATAGCCTAACCTAACCCAACCTAACATCTCGGCCGTAATATTTGACATCATTCCTGGCGAGTTGGCTTCTCTGTCTCCGTGAGACCTTTATATACATCAATAACGTAATATAACGTAACCTAACCCAACCTATCATCTCGGCGGCAATATTTGACCACATTCCTGGCGAGTTGGCTTCTCTGTGTCCGTGAGACCTTTATATACATCAATAACGTAATATAACTTAACCTAACCCAACCTAACATATCGGCGGCAATATTTGACAACATTCCTGGCGAGTTGGCTTCTCCGTCTCCGTTTGACCTTCATATACATCAATAACGTAATATAACCTAACCTAACCCAACCTAACATCTCGGCGGCAATATTTGACAACATTCCTGGCGAGTTGGCTTCTCCGTCTCCGTGGGACCTTCATATACATCAATAACGTAATATAACCTAACCTAACCCAACCTATCATCTCGGCGGCAATATTTGACAACATTTCTGGCGAGTTGGCCTCTACGTCTCCGTTTGACCTTCATATACATCAATAACGTAATATAACGTAACCTAAACCATCCTATCATCTCGGCGGCAATATTTGACAACATTCCTGGCGAGTTGGTCTCTACGTCTCCGTTTGACCTTCATATACATCAATAACGTAATATAACCTAACCTAACCCAACCTATCATCTCGGCGGTAATATTTGATAACATTCCTGGCGAGTTGGCTTCTCCGTCTCCGTGGGACCTTCATATACATCAATAACGTAATATAACCTAACCTAACCCAACCTAACGTCTCGGCGGTAATATTTGACCACATTCCCGGCGAGTTGGCCTCTACGTCTCCGTTTGACCTTCATATACATCAGTAACGTAATATAAGGTAACCTAACCCAACCTATCATCTCGGCGGTAATATTTGACCACATTCCTGGCGATTTGGCTTCTCTGTCTCCGTGAGACCTTTATATACATCAATAACGTAATATAGCCTAACCTAACACAACCTAACATCTCGGCCGTAATATTTGACATCATTCCTGGCGAGTTGGCTTCTCTGTCTCCGTGAGATCTTTATATACATCAATAACGTAATATAACGTAGCCTAACCCAACCTATCATCTCGGCGGCAATATTTGACTACATTCCTGGCGAGTTGGCTTCTCCGTCTCCGTGGGACCTTCATATACATCAATAACATAATATAACCTAACCTAACCCAACCTAACATCTCGCGGGTAATATTTGACATCATTCCTGGCGAGTTGGCCTCTACGTCTCCGTTTGACCTTCATATACATCAATAACATAATATAACGTAACCTAACACAACCTAACATCTCGCGGGTAATATTTGACATCATTCCTGGCGAGTTGGCCTCTGCGTCTCCGTTTGACCTTCATATACATCAATAACGTAATATAACGTAACCTAACCCAACCTATCATCTCGGCGGCAATATTTGACTACATTCCTGGCGAGTTGGCTTCTCCGTCTCCGTGGGACCTTCATATACATCAATAACGTAATATAACCTAACCTAACCCAACCTATCATCTCGGCGGTAATATTTGACAACATTCCTGGCGAGTTGGCTTCTCCGTCTCCGTGGGACCTTTATATACATCAATAACGTAATATAACGTAACCTAACCCAACCTATCATCTCGGCGGCAATATTTGACAACATTCCTGGCGAGTTGGCCTCTACGTCACCGTTTGACCTTCATATACATCAATAACATAATATAACCTAACCTAACCCAACCTAACATCTCGCGGGTAATATTTGACATCATTCCTGGCGAGTTGGCCTCTACGTCTCCGTTTGACCTTCATATACATCAATAACGTAATATAACGTAACCTAACACAACCTAACATCTCGCGGGTAATATTTGACATCATTCCTGGCGAGTTGGCCTCTGCGTCTCCGTTTGACCTTCATATACATCAATAACGTAATGTAACGTAACCTAACCCAACCTATCATCTCGGCGGCAATATTTGACCACATTCCTGGCGAGTTGGCTTCTCTGTCCCCGTGAGTCCTTTATATACATCAATAACGTAATATAACCTAACCTAACCCAACCTAACATCTCGGCCGTAATATTTGACATCATTCCTGACGAGTTGGCCTCTACGTCTCCGTTTGACCTTTATATACATCAATAACGTAATAGAACCTAACCTAACCCAACTTAACATCTCGGCCGTAATATTTGACATCATTCCTGGCGAGTTGGCCTCTACGTCTCCGTTTGACCTTCATATACATCAATAACGTAATATAACCTAACCTAACCCAACCTAACATCTCGGCGGTAATATTTGACAACATTCCTGGCGAGTTGGCTTCTCTGTCTCCGTGAGACCTTTATATACATCAATAACGTAATATAACGTAACCTAACCCAACCTATCATCTCGGCGGCAATATTTGACTACATTCCTGGCGAGTTGGCTTCTCCGTCTCCGTGGGACCTTCATATACATCAATAACGTAATATAACCTAACCTAACCCATCCTATCATCTCGGCGGTAATATTTGACAACATTCCTGGCGAGTTGGCTTCTCCGTCTCCGTGGGACCTTCATATACATCAATAACGTAATATAACCTAACCTAACCCAACCTAACATCTCGGCGGTAATATTTGACCACATTCCCGGCGAGTTGGCCTCTACGTCACCGTTTGACCTTCATATACATCAGTAACGTAATATAAGGTAACCTAACCCAACCTATCATCTCGGCGGTAATATTTGACCACATTCCTGGCGAGTTGGCTTCTCTGTCTCCGTGAGACCTTTATATACATCAATAACGTAATATAGCCTAACCTAACCCAACCTAACATCTCGGCCGTAATATTTGACATCATTCCTGGCGAGTTGGCTTCTCTGTCTCCGTGAGACCTTTATATACATCAATAACGTAATATAACGTAACCTAACCCAACCTATCATCTCGGCGGCAATATTTGACCACATTCCTGGCGAGTTGGCTTCTCTGTGTCCGTGAGACCTTTATATACATCAATAACGTAATATAACTTAACCTAACCCAACCTAACATATCGGCGGCAATATTTGACAACATTCCTGGCGAGTTGGCTTCTCCGTCTCCGTTTGACTTTCATATACATCAATAACGTAATATAACCTAACCTAACCCAACCTAACATCTCGGCGGCAATATTTGACAACATTCCTGGCGAGTTGGCTTCTCCGTCTCCGTGGGACCTTCATATACATCAATAACGTAATATAACCTAACCTAACCCAACCTATCATCTCGGCTGCAATATTTGACAACATTTCTGGCGAGTTGGCCTCTACGTCTCCGTTTGACCTTCATATACATCAATAACGTAATATAACGTAACCTAAACCATCCTACCATCTCGGCGGCAATATTTGACATCATTCCTGGCGAGTTGGTCTCTACGTCTCCGTTTTACCTTCATATACATCAATAACGTAATATAACCTAACCTAACCCAACCTATCATCTCGGCGGTAATATTAGATAACATTCCTGGCGAGTTGGCTTCTCCGTCTCCGTGGGACCTTCATATACATCAATAACGTAATATAACCTAACCTAACCCAACCTAACGTCTCGGCGGTAATATTTGACCACATTCCCGGCGAGTTGGCCTCTACGTCTCCGTTTGACCTTCATATACATCAGTAACGTAATATAAGGTAACCTAACCCAACCTATCATCTCGGCGGTAATATTTGACCACATTCCTGGCGAGTTGGCTTCTCTGTCTCCATGAGACCTTTATATACATCAATAACGTAATATAGCCTAACCTAACACAACCTAACATCTCGGCCGTAATATTTGACATCATTCCTGGCGAGTTGGCTTCTCCGTCTCCGTGAGATCTTTATATACATCAATAACGTAATATAACGTAGCCTAACCCAACCTATCATCTCGGCGGCAATATTTGACTACATTCCTGGCGAGTTGGCTTCTCCGTCTCCGTGGGACCTTCATATACATCAATAACATAATATAACCTAACCTAACCCAACCTAACATCTCGCGGGTAATATTTGACATCATTCCTGGCGAGTTGGCCTCTACGTCTCCGTTTGACCTTCATATACATCAATAACATAATATAACGTAACCTAACACAACCTAACATCTCGCGGGTAATATTTGACATCATTCCTGGCGAGTTGGCCTCTGCGTCTCCGTTTGACCTTCATATACATCAATAACGTAATATAACGTAACCTAACCCAACCTATCATCTCGGCGGCAATATTTGACAACATTCCTGGCGAGTTGGCTTCTCCGTCTCCGTGGGACCTTCATATACATCAATAACGTAATATAACCTAACCTAACCCAACCTAACATCTCGCGGGTAATATTTGACATCATTCCTGGCGAGTTGGCCTCTACGTCTCCGTTTGACCTTCATATACATCAATAACGTAATATAACGTAACCTAACCCAACCTATCATCTCGGCGGTAACATTTGACCACATTCCTGGCGAGTTAGCTTCTCTGTCTCCGTGAGACCTTTATATACATCAATAACGTAATATAACCTAACCTAACCCAACCTAACATCTCGGCCGTAATATTTGACATCATTCCTGACGAGTTGGCCTCTACGTCTCCGTTTGACCTTTATATACATCAATAACGTAATAGAACCTAACCTAACCCAACCTAACATCTCGGCCGTAATATTTGACAACATTCCTGGCGAGTTGGCTTCTCCGTCTCCGTGGGACCTTCATATACATCAATAACGTAATATAACCTAACCCAACCCAACCTAACATCTCGCGGGTAATATTTGACATCATTCCTTGCGAGTTGGCCTCTACGTCTCCGTTTTAACTTCATATACATCAATAACGTAATATAACGTAACCTAACCCAACCTATCATCTCGGCGGTAATATTTGACAACATTCCTGGCGAGTTGGCCTCTACGTCTCCGTTTGACCTTCATATACATCAATAACGTAATATAACCTAACCTAACCCAACCTAACATCTCGGCGGTAATATTTGAACACATTCCTGGCGAGTTGGCCTCTACGTCTCCGTTTGACCTTCATATACATCAATAACGTAATATAACCTAACCTAACCGAACCTAACATCTCGGCGGCAATATTTGACAACATTCCTGGCGAGTTGGCTTCTCCGTCTCCGTGGGACCTTCATATACATCAATAACGTAATATAACCTAACCTAACCCAACCTAACATCTCGCGGGTAATATTTGACATTATTCCGGGCTAGTTGGCCTCTACGTCTCCGTTTGACCTTCATATACATCAATAACGTAATATAACGTAACCTAACCCAACCTATCATCTCGGAGGTAACATTTGACCACATTCCTGGCGAGTTAGCTTCTCTGTCTCCGTGAGACCTTTCTATACATCAATAACGTAATATAACCTAACCTAACCCAACCTAACATCTCGGCCGTAATATTTGACATCATTCCTGGCGAGTTGGCCTCTACGTCTCCGTTTGACCTTCATATACATCAATAACATAATATAACGTAACCTAACACAACCTAACATCTCGCGGGTAATATTTGAGATCATTCCTGGCGAGTTGGCCTCTGCGTCTCCGTTTGACCTTCATATACATCAATAACGTAATATAACGTAACCTAACCCAACCTATCGTCTCGGCGGCAATATTTGACAACATTCCTGGCGAGTTGGCTTCTCCGTCTCCGTGGGACCTTCATATACATCAATAACGTAATATAACCTAACCTAACCCAACCTAACGTCTCGGCGGTAATATTTGACCACATTCCCGGCGAGTTGGCCTCTACGTCTCCGTTTGACCTTCATATACATCAGTAACGTAATATAAGGTAACCTAACCCAACCTATCATCTCGGCGGTAATATTTGACCACATTCCTGGCGAGTTGGCTTCTCTGTCTCCGTGAGACCTTTATATACATCAATAACGTAATATAGCCTAACCTAACACAACCTAACATCTCGGCCGTAATATTTGACATCATTCCTGGCGAGTTGGCTTCTCTGTCTCCGTGAGATCTTTATATACATCAATAACGTAATATAACGTAGCCTAACCCAACCTATCATCTCGGCGGCAATATTTGACTACATTCCTGGCGAGTTGGCTTCTCCCTCTCCGTGGGACCTTCATATACATCAATAACATAATATAACCTAACCTAACCCAACCTAACATCTCGCGGGTAATATTTGACATCATTCCTGGCGAGTTGGCCTCTACGTCTCCGTTTGACCTTCATATACATCAATAACATAATATAACGTAACCTAACACAACCTAACATCTCGCGGGTAATATTTGACATCATTCCTGGCGAGTTGGCCTCTGCGTCTCCGTTTGACCTTTATATACATCAATAACGTAATAGAACCTAACCTAACCCAACCTAACATCTCGGCCGTAATATTTGACAACATTCCTGGCGAGTTGGCTTCTCCGTCTCCGTGGGACCTTCATATACATCAATAACGTAATATAACCTAACCCAACCCAACCTAACATCTCGCGGGTAATATTTGACATCATTCCTTGCGAGTTGGCCTCTACGTCTCCGTTTTAACTTCATATACATCAATAACGTAATATAACGTAACCTAACCCAACCTATCATCTCGGCGGTAATATTTGACAACATTCCTGGCGAGTTGGCCTCTACGTCTCCGTTTGACCTTCATATACATCAATAACGTAATATAACCTAACCTAACCCAACCTAACATCTCGGCGGTAATATTTGAACACATTCCTGGCGAGTTGGCCTCTACGTCTCCGTTTGACCTTCATATACATCAATAACGTAATATAACCTAACCTAACCGAACCTAACATCTCGGCGGCAATATTTGACAACATTCCTGGCGAGTTGGCTTCTCCGTCTCCGTGGGACCTTCATATACATCAATAACGTAATATAACCTAACCTAACCCAACCTAACATCTCGCGGGTAATATTTGACATTATTCCGGGCTAGTTGGCCTCTACGTCTCCGTTTGACCTTCATATACATCAATAACGTAATATAACGTAACCTAACCCAACCTATCATCTCGGAGGTAACATTTGACCACATTCCTGGCGAGTTAGCTTCTCTGTCTCCGTGAGACCTTTCTATACATCAATAACGTAATATAACCTAACCTAACCCAACCTAACATCTCGGCCGTAATATTTGACATCATTCCTGGCGAGTTGGCCTCTACGTCTCCGTTTGACCTTCATATACATCAATAACATAATATAACGTAACCTAACACAACCTAACATCTCGCGGGTAATATTTGAGATCATTCCTGGCGAGTTGGCCTCTGCGTCTCCGTTTGACCTTCATATACATCAATAACGTAATATAACGTAACCTAACCCAACCTATCGTCTCGGCGGCAATATTTGACAACATTCCTGGCGAGTTGGCTTCTCCGTCTCCGTGGGACCTTCATATACATCAATAACGTAATATAACCTAACCTAACCCAACCTAACGTCTCGGCGGTAATATTTGACCACATTCCCGGCGAGTTGGCCTCTACGTCTCCGTTTGACCTTCATATACATCAGTAACGTAATATAAGGTAACCTAACCCAACCTATCATCTCGGCGGTAATATTTGACCACATTCCTGGCGAGTTGGCTTCTCTGTCTCCGTGAGACCTTTATATACATCAATAACGTAATATAGCCTAACCTAACACAACCTAACATCTCGGCCGTAATATTTGACATCATTCCTGGCGAGTTGGCTTCTCTGTCTCCGTGAGATCTTTATATACATCAATAACGTAATATAACGTAGCCTAACCCAACCTATCATCTCGGCGGCAATATTTGACTACATTCCTGGCGAGTTGGCTTCTCCCTCTCCGTGGGACCTTCATATACATCAATAACATAATATAACCTAACCTAACCCAACCTAACATCTCGCGGGTAATATTTGACATCATTCCTGGCGAGTTGGCCTCTACGTCTCCGTTTGACCTTCATATACATCAATAACATAATATAACCTAACCTAACACAACCTAACATCTCGCGGGTAATATTTGACATCATTCCTGGCGAGTTGGCCTCTGCGTCTCCGTTTGACCTTCATATACATCAATAACGTAATATAACGTAACCTAACCCAACCTATCATCTCGGCGGCAATATTTGACAACATTCCTGGCGAGTTGGCTTCTCCGTCTCCGTGGGACCTTCATATACATCAATAACGTAATATAACCTAACCTAACCCAACCTAACATCTCGCGGGTAATATTTGACATCATTCTTGGCGAGTTGGCCTCTAGGTCTCCGTTTGACCTTCATATACATCAATAACGTAATAGAACCTAACCTAACCCAACCTAACATCTCGGCCGTAATATTTGACAACATTCCTGGCGAGTTGGCTTCTCCGTCTCCGTGGGACCTTCATATACATCAATAACGTAATATAACCTAACCCAACCCAACCTAACATCTCGCGGGTAATATTTGACATCATTCCTTGCGAGTTGGCCTCTACGTCTCCGTTTTAACTTCATATACATCAATAACGTAATATAACGTAACCTAACTCAACCTATCATCTCGGCGGTAATATTTGACAACATTCCTGGCGAGTTGGCCTCTACGTCTCCGTTTGACCTTCATATACATCAATAACGTAATATAACCTAACCTAACCCAACCTAACATCTCGGCGGTAATATTTGAACACATTCCTGGCGAGTTGGCCTCTACGTCTCCGTTTGACCTTCATATACATCAATAACGTAATATAACCTAACCTAACCGAACCTAACATCTCGGCGGCAATATTTGACAACATTCCTGGCGAGTTGGCTTCTCCGTCTCCGTGGGACCTTCATATACATCAATAACGTAATATAACCTAACCTAACCCAACCTAACATCTCGCGGGTAATATTTGACATTATTCCGGGCTAGTTGGCCTCTACGTCTCCGTTTGACCTTCATATACATCAATAACGTAATATAACGTAACCTAACCCAACCTATCATCTCGGCGGTAATATTTGACCACATTCCTGGCGAGTTGGCTTCACTGTCTCCGTGAGTCCTTTATATACATCAATAACGTAATATAACCTAACCTAACCCAACCTAACATCTCGCGGGTAATATTTGACATCATTCCTGGCGAGTTGGCCTCTACGTCTCCGTTTGACCTTCATATACATCAATAACGTAATATAACGTAACCTAACCCAACCTATCATCTCGGCGGTAACATTTGACCACATTCCTGGCGAGTTAGCTTCTCTGTCTCCGTGAGACCTTTATATACATCAATAACGTAATATAACCTAACCTAACCCAACCTAACATCTCGGCCGTAATATTTGACATCATTCCTGACGAGTTGGCCTCTACGTCTCCGTTTGACCTTTATATACATCAATAACGTAATAGAACCTAACCTAACCCAACTTAACATCTCGGCCGTAATATTTGACATCATTCCTGGCGAGTTGGCCTCTACGTCTCCGTTTGACCTTCATATACATCAATAACGTAATATAACCTAACCTAACCCAACCTAACATCTCGGCGGTAATATTTGACAACATTCCTGGCGAGTTGGCTTCTCCGTCTCCGTGGGACCTTCATATACATCAATAACATAATATAACCTAACCTAACCCAACCTAACATCTCGCGGGTAATATTTGACATCATTCCTGGCGAGTTGGCCTCTACGTCTCCGTTTGACCTTCATATACATCAATAACATAATATAACGTAACCTAACACAACCTAACATCTCGCGGGTAATATTTGACATCATTCCTGGCGAGTTGGCCTCTGCGTCTCCGTTTGACCTTCATATACATCAATAACGTAATATAACGTAACCTAACCCAACCTATCATCTCGGCGGCAATATTTGACAACATTCCTGGCGAGTTGGCTTCTCCGTCTCCGTTGGACCTTCATATACATCAATAACGTAATATAACCTAACCTAACCCAACCTAACATCTCGCGGGTAATATTTGACATCATTCTTGGCGAGTTGGCCTCTAGGTCTCCGTTTGACCTTCATATACATCAATAACGTAATAGAACCTAACCTAACCCAACCTAACATCTCGGCCGTAATATTTGACAACATTCCTGGCGAGTTGGCTTCTCCGTCTCCGTGGGACCTTCATATACATCAATAACGTAATATAACCTAACCCAACCCAACCTAACATCTCGCGGGTAATATTTGACATCATTCCTTGCGAGTTGGCCTCTACGTCTCCGTTTTAACTTCATATACATCAATAACGTAATATAACGTAACCTAACTCAACCTATCATCTCGGCGGTTATATTTGACAACATTCCTGGCGAGTTGGCCTCTACGTCTCCGTTTGACCTTCATATACATCAATAACGTAATATAACCTAACCTAACCCAACCTAACATCTCGGCGGTAATATTTGAACACATTCCTGGCGAGTTGGCCTCTACGTCTCCGTTTGACCTTCATATACATCAATAACGTAATATAACCTAACCTAACCGAACCTAACATCTCGGCGGCAATATTTGACAACATTCCTGGCGAGTTGGCTTCTCCGTCTCCGTGGGACCTTCATATACATCAATAACGTAATATAACCTAACCTAACCCAACCTAACATCTCGCGGGTAATATTTGACATTATTCCGGGCTAGTTGGCCTCTACGTCTCCGTTTGACCTTCATATACATCAATAACGTAATATAACGTAACCTAACCCAACCTATCATCTCGGCGGTAACATTTGACCACATTCCTGGCGAGTTAGCTTCTCTGTCTCCGTGAGACCTTTCTATACATCAATAACGTAATATAACCTAACCTAACCCAACCTAACATCTCGGCCGTAATATTTGACATCATTCCTGGCGAGTTGGCCTCTACGTCTCCGTTTGACCTTCATATACATCAATAACATAATATAACGTAACCTAACACAACCTAACATCTCGCGGGTAATATTTGAGATCATTCCTGGCGAGTTGGCCTCTGCGTCTCCGTTTGACCTTCATATACATCAATAACGTAATATAACGTAACCTAACCCAACCTATCGTCTCGGCGGCAATATTTGACAACATTCCTGGCGAGTTGGCTTCTCCGTCTCCGTGGGACCTTCATATACATCAATAACGTAATATAACCTAACCTAACCCAACCTAACATCTCGCGGGTAATATTTGACATCATTCTTGGCGAGTTGGCCTCTAGGTCTCCGTTTGACCTTCATATACATCAATAACGTAATAGAACCTAACCTAACCCAACCTAACATCTCGGCCGTAATATTTGACAACATTCCTGGCGAGTTGGCTTCTCCGTCTCCGTGGGACCTTCATATACATCAATAACGTAATATAACCTAACCCAACCCAACCTAACATCTCGCGGGTAATATTTGACATCATTCCTTGCGAGTTGGCCTCTACGTCTCCGTTTTAACTTCATATACATCAATAACGTAATATAACGTAACCTAACTCAACCTATCATCTCGGCGGTAATATTTGACAACATTCCTGGCGAGTTGGCCTCTACGTCTCCGTTTGACCTTCATATACATCAATAACGTAATATAACCTAACCTAACCCAACCTAACATCTCGGCGGTAATATTTGAACACATTCCTGGCGAGTTGGCCTCTACGTCTCCGTTTGACCTTCATATACATCAATAACGTAATATAACCTAACCTAACCGAACCTAACATCTCGGCGGCAATATTTGACAACATTCCTGGCGAGTTGGCTTCTCCGTCTCCGTGGGACCTTCATATACATCAATAACGTAATATAACCTAACCTAACCCAACCTAACATCTCGCGGGTAATATTTGACATTATTCCGGGCTAGTTGGCCTCTACGTCTCCGTTTGACCTTCATATACATCAATAACGTAATATAACGTAACCTAACCCAACCTATCATCTCGGCGGTAATATTTGACCACATTCCTGGCGAGTTGGCTTCACTGTCTCCGTGAGTCCTTTATATACATCAATAACGTAATATAACCTAACCTAACCCAACCTAACATCTCGCGGGTAATATTTGACATCATTCCTGGCGAGTTGGCCTCTACGTCTCCGTTTGACCTTCATATACATCAATAACGTAATATAACGTAACCTAACCCAACCTATCATCTCGGCGGTAACATTTGACCACATTCCTGGCGAGTTAGCTTCTCTGTCTCCGTGAGACCTTTATATACATCAATAACGTAATATAACCTAACCTAACCCAACCTAACATCTCGGCCGTAATATTTGACATCATTCCTGACGAGTTGGCCTCTACGTCTCCGTTTGACCTTTATAAACATCAATAACGTAATAGAACCTATCCTAACCCAACTTAACATCTCGGCCGTAATATTTGACATCATTCCTGGCGAGTTGGCCTCTACGTCTCCGTTTGACCTTCATATACATCAATAACATAATATAACGTAACCTAACACAACCTAACATCTCGCGGGTAATATTTGAGATCATTCCTGGCGAGTTGGCCTCTGCGTCTCCGTTTGACCTTCATATACATCAATAACGTAATATAACGTAACCTAACCCAACCTATCGTCTCGGCGGCAATATTTGACAACATTCCTGGCGAGTTGGCTTCTCCGTCTCCGTGGGACCTTCATATACATCAATAACGTAATATAACCTAACCTAACCCAACCTAACATCTCGCGGGTAATATTTGACATCATTCTTGGCGAGTTGGCCTCTAGGTCTCCGTTTGACCTTCATATACATCAATAACGTAATAGAACCTAACCTAACCCAACCTAACATCTCGGCCGTAATATTTGACAACATTCCTGGCGAGTTGGCTTCTCCGTCTCCGTGGGACCTTCATATACATCAATAACGTAATATAACCTAACCCAACCCAACCTAACATCTCGCGGGTAATATTTGACATCATTCCTTGCGAGTTGGCCTCTACGTCTCCGTTTTAACTTCATATACATCAATAACGTAATATAACGTAACCTAACTCAACCTATCATCTCGGCGGTAATATTTGACAACATTCCTGGCGAGTTGGCCTCTACGTCTCCGTTTGACCTTCATATACATCAATAACGTAATATAACCTAACCTAACCCAACCTAACATCTCGGCGGTAATATTTGAACACATTCCTGGCGAGTTGGCCTCTACGTCTCCGTTTGACCTTCATATACATCAATAACGTAATATAACCTAACCTAACCGAACCTAACATCTCGGCGGCAATATTTGACAACATTCCTGGCGAGTTGGCTTCTCCGTCTCCGTGGGACCTTCATATACATCAATAACGTAATATAACCTAACCTAACCCAACCTAACATCTCGCGGGTAATATTTGACATTATTCCGGGCTAGTTGGCCTCTACGTCTCCGTTTGACCTTCATATACATCAATAACGTAATATAACGTAACCTAACCCAACCTATCATCTCGGCGGTAATATTTGACCACATTCCTGGCGAGTTGGCTTCACTGTCTCCGTGAGTCCTTTATATACATCAATAACGTAATATAACCTAACCTAACCCAACCTAACATCTCGCGGGTAATATTTGACATCATTCCTGGCGAGTTGGCCTCTACGTCTCCGTTTGACCTTCATATACATCAATAACGTAATATAACGTAACCTAACCCAACCTATCATCTCGGCGGTAACATTTGACCACATTCCTGGCGAGTTAGCTTCTCTGTCTCCGTGAGACCTTTATATACATCAATAACGTAATATAACCTAACCTAACCCAACCTAACATCTCGGCCGTAATATTTGACATCATTCCTGACGAGTTGGCCTCTACGTCTCCGTTTGACCTTTATAAACATCAATAACGTAATAGAACCTATCCTAACCCAACTTAACATCTCGGCCGTAATATTTGACATCATTCCTGGCGAGTTGGCCTCTACGTCTCCGTTTGACCTTCATATACATCAATAACGTAATATAACCTAACCTAACCCAACCTAACATCTCGCGGGTAATATTTGACATCATTCTTGGCGAGTTGGCCTCTAGGTCTCCGTTTGACCTTCATATACATCAATAACGTAATAGAACCTAACCTAACCCAACCTAACATCTCGGCCGTAATATTTGACAACATTCCTGGCGAGTTGGCTTCTCCGTCTCCGTGGGACCTTCATATACATCAATAACGTAATATAACCTAACCCAACCCAACCTAACATCTCGCGGGTAATATTTGACATCATTCCTTGCGAGTTGGCCTCTACGTCTCCGTTTTAACTTCATATACATCAATAACGTAATATAACGTAACCTAACTCAACCTATCATCTCGGCGGTTATATTTGACAACATTCCTGGCGAGTTGGCCTCTACGTCTCCGTTTGACCTTCATATACATCAATAACGTAATATAACCTAACCTAACCCAACCTAACATCTCGGCGGTAATATTTGAACACATTCCTGGCGAGTTGGCCTCTACGTCTCCGTTTGACCTTCATATACATCAATAACGTAATATAACCTAACCTAACCGAACCTAACATCTCGGCGGCAATATTTGACAACATTCCTGGCGAGTTGGCTTCTCCGTCTCCGTGGGACCTTCATATACATCAATAACGTAATATAACCTAACCTAACCCAACCTAACATCTCGCGGGTAATATTTGACATTATTCCGGGCTAGTTGGCCTCTACGTCTCCGTTTGACCTTCATATACATCAATAACGTAATATAACGTAACCTAACCCAACCTATCATCTCGGCGGCAATATTTGACTACATTCCTGGCGAGTTGGCTTCTCCGTCTCCGTGGGACCTTCATATACATCAATAACATAATATAACCTAACCTAACCCAACCTAACATCTCGCGGGTAATATTTGACATCATTCCTGGCGAGTTGGCCTCTACGTCTCCGTTTGACCTTCATATACATCAATAACATAATATAACGTATCCTAACATAACCTAACATCTCGCGGGTAATATTTGACATCATTCCTGGCGAGTTGGCCTCTGCGTCTCCGTTTGACCTTCATATACATCAATAACGTAATATAACGTAACCTAACCCAACCTATCATCTCGGCGGCAATATTTGACAACATTCCTGGCGAGTTGGCTTCTCCGTCTCCGTGGGACCTTCATATACATCAATAACGTAATATAACCTAACCTAACCCAACCTATCATCTCGGCGGCAATATTTGACAACATTCCTGGCGAGTTGGCCTCTACGTCTCCGTTTGACCTTCATATACATCAATAACGTAATATAACGTAACCTAACCCATCCTATCATCTCGGCGGCAATATTTGACAACATTCCTGGCGAGTTGGCCTCTACGTCTCCGTTTGACCTTCATATACATCAATAACGTAATATAACCTAACCTAACCCAACCTATCATCTCGGCGGTAATATTTGATAACATTCCTGGCGAGTTGGCTTCTCCGTCTCCGTGGGACCTTCATATACATCAATAACGTAATATAACCTAACCTAACCCAACCTAACGTCTCGGCGGTAATATTTGACCACATTCCCGGCGAGTTGGCCTCTACGTCTCCGTTTGACCTTCATATACATCAGTAACGTAATATAAGGTAACCTAACCCAACCTATCATCTCGGCGGTAATATTTGACCACATTCCTGGCGAGTTGGCTTCTCTGTCTCCGTGAGACCTTTATATACATCAATAACGTAATATAGCCTAACCTAACACAACCTAACATCTCGGCCGTAATATTTGACATCATTCCTGGCGAGTTGGCTTCTCTGTCTCCGTGAGATCTTTATATACATCAATAACGTAATATAACGTAGCCTAACCCAACCTATCATCTCGGCGGCAATATTTGACTACATTCCTGGCGAGTTGGCTTCTCCGTCTCCGTGGGACCTTCATATACATCAATAACATAATATAACCTAACCTAACCCAACCTAACATCTCGCGGGTAATATTTGACATCATTCCTGGCGAGTTGGCCTCTACGTCTCCGTTTGACCTTCATATACATCAATAACATAATATAACGTATCCTAACACAACCTAACATCTCGCGGGTAATATTTGACATCATTCCTGGCGAGTTGGCCTCTGCGTCTCCGTTTGACCTTCATATACATCAATAACGTAATATAACGTAACCTAACCCAACCTATCATCTCGGCGGCAATATTTGACAACATTCCTGGCGAGTTGGCTTCTCCGTCTCCGTGGGACCTTCATATACATCAATAACGTAATATAACCTAACCTAACCCAACCTAACATCTCGCGGGTAATATTTGACAACATTCCTGGCGAGTTGGCTTCTCCGTCTCCGTGGGACCTTCATATACATCAATAACGTAATATAACCTAACCTAACCCAACCTATCATCTCGGCGGCAATATTTGACAACATTCCTGGCGAGTTGGCCTCTACGTCTCCGTTTGACCTTCATATACATCAATAACGTAATATAACGTAACCTAACCCATCCTATCATCTCGGCGGCAATATTTGACAACATTCCTGGCGAGTTGGCCTCTACGTCTCCGTTTGACCTTCATATACATCAATAACGTAATATAACCTAACCTAACCCAACCTATCATCTCGGCGGTAATATTTGATAACATTCCTGGCGAGTTGGCTTCTCCGTCTCCGTGGGACCTTCATATACATCAATAACGTAATATAACCTAACCTAACCCAACCTAACGTCTCGGCGGTAATATTTGACCACATTCCCGGCGAGTTGGCCTCTACGTCTCCGTTTGACCTTCATATACATCAGTAACGTAATATAAGGTAACCTAACCCAACCTATCATCTCGGCGGTAATATTTGACCACATTCCTGGCGAGTTGGCTTCTCTGTCTCCGTGAGACCTTTATATACATCAATAACGTAATATAACCTAACCTAACCCAACCTAACATCTCGGCCGTAATATTTGACATCATTCCTGACGAGTTGGCCTCTACGTCTCCGTTTGACCTTTATATACAACAATAACGTAATAGAACCTAACCTAACCCAACCTAACATCTCGGCCGTAATATTTGACAACATTCCTGGCGAGTTGGCTTCTCTGTCTCCGTGAGACCTTTATATACATCAATAACGTAATATAACGTAACCTAACCCAACCTATCATCTCGGCGGCAATATTTGACTACATTCCTGGCGAGTTGGCTTCTCCGTCTCCGTGGGACCTTCATATACATCAATAACGTAATATAACCTAACCTAACCCAACCTATCATCTCGGCGGTAATATTTGACAACATTCCTGGCGAGTTGGCTTCTCCGTCTCCGTGGGACCTTCATATACATCAATAACGTAATATAACCTAACCTAACCCAACCTAACATCTCGGCGGTAATATTTGACCACATTCCCGGCGAGTTGGCCTCTACGTCACCGTTTGACCTTCATATACATCAGTAACGTAATATAAGGTAACCTAACCCAACCTATCATCTCGGCGGTAATATTTGACCACATTCCTGGCGAGTTGGCTTCTCTGTCTCCGTGAGACCTTTATATACATCAATAACGTAATATAGCCTAACATAACCCAACCTAACATCTCGGCCGTAATATTTGACATCATTCCTGGCGAGTTGGCTTCTCTGTCTCCGTGAGACCTTTATATACATCAATAACGTAATATAACGTAACCTAACCCAACCTATCATCTCGGCGGCAATATTTGACCACATTCCTGGCGAGTTGGCTTCTCTGTGTCCGTGAGACCTTTATATACATCAATAACGTAATATAACTTAACCTAACCCAACCTAACATATCGGCGGCAATATTTGACAACATTCCTGGCGAGTTGGCTTCTCCGTCTCCGTTTGACCTTCATATACATCAATAACGTAATATAACCTAACCTAACCCAACCTAACATCTCGGCGGCAATATTTGACAACATTCCTGGCGAGTTGGCTTCTCCGTCTCCGTGGGACCTTCATATACATCAATAACGTAATATAACCTAACCTAACCCAACCTATCATCTCGGCGGCAATATTTGACAACATTCCTGGCGAGTTGGCCTCTACGTCTCCGTTTGACCTTCATATACATCAATAACGTAATATAACGTAACCTAACCCATCCTATCATCTCGGCGGCAATATTTGACAACATTCCTGGCGAGTTGGCCTCTACGTCTCCGTTTGACCTTCATATACATCAATAACGTAATATAACCTAACCTAACCCAACCTATCATCTCGGCGGTAATATTTGATAACATTCCTGGCGAGTTGGCTTCTCCGTCTCCGTGGGACCTTCATATACATCAATAACGTAATATAACCTAACCTAACCCAACCTAACGTCTCGGCGGTAATATTTGACCACATTCCCGGCGAGTTGGCCTCTACGTCTCCGTTTGACCTTCATATACATCAGTAACGTAATATAAGGTAACCTAACCCAACCTATCATCTCGGCGGTAATATTTGACCACATTCCTGGCGAGTTGGCTTCTCTGTCTCCGTGAGACCTTTATATACATCAATAACGTAATATAGCCTAACCTAACACAACCTAACATCTCGGCCGTAATATTTGACATCATTCCTGGCGAGTTGGCTTCTCTGTCTCCGTGAGATCTTTATATACATCAATAACGTAATATAACGTAGCCTAACCCAACCTATCATCTCGGCGGTAATATTTGACTACATTCCTGGCGAGTTGGCTTCTCTGTCTCCGTGAGACCTTTATATACATCAATAACGTAATATAGCCTAACCTAACACAACCTAACATCTCGGCCGTAATATTTGACATCATTCCTGGCGAGTTGGCTTCTCTGTCTCCGTGAGATCTTTATATACATCAATAACGTAATATAACGTAGCCTAACCCAACCTATCATCTCGGCGGCAATATTTGACTACATTCCTGGCGAGTTGGCTTCTCCGTCTCCGTGGGACCTTCATATACATCAATAACATAATATAACCTAACCTAACCCAACCTAACATCTCGCGGGTAATATTTGACATCATTCCTGGCGAGTTGGCCTCTACGTCTCCGTTTGACCTTCATATACATCAATAACATAATATAACGTATCCTAACACAACCTAACATCTCGCGGGTAATATTTGACATCATTCCTGGCGAGTTGGCCTCTGCGCCTCCGTTTGACCTTCATATACATCAATAACGTAATATAACGTAACCTAACCCAACCTAGCATCTCGGCGGCAATATTTGACAACATTCCTGGCGAGTTGGCTTCTCCGTCTCCGTGGGACCTTCATATACATCAATAACGTAATATAACCTAACCTAACCCAACCTAACATCTCGCGGGTAATATTTGACATCATTCTTGGCGAGTTGGCCTCTAGGTCTCCGTTTGACCTTCATATACATCAATAACGTAATATAACGTAACCTAACCCAACCTATCATCTCGGCGGTAACATTTGACCACATTCCTGGCGAGTTAGCTTCTCTGTCTCCGTGAGACCTTTATATACATCAATAACGTAATATAACCTAACCTAACCCAACCTAACATCTCGGCCGTAATATTTGACATCATTCCTGACGAGTTGGCCTCTACGTCTCCGTTTGACCTTTATATACATCAATAACGTAATAGAACCTAACCTAACCCAACCTAACATCTCGGCCGTAATATTTGACAACATTCCTGGCGAGTTGGCTTCTCTGTCTCCGTGAGACCTTTATATACATCAATAACGTAATATAACGTAACCTAACCCAACCTATCATCTCGGCGGTAATATTTGACAACATTCCTGGCGAGTTGGCTTCTCCGTCTCCGTGGGACCTTCATATACATCAATAACGTAATATAACCTAACCTAACCCAACCTAACATCTCGGCGGTAATATTTGACCACATTCCCGGCGAGTTGGCCTCTACGTCACCGTTTGACCTTCATATACATCAGTAACGTAATATAAGGTAACCTAACCCAACCTATCATCTCGGCGGTAATATTTGACCACATTCCTGGCGAGTTGGCTTCTCTGTCTCCGTGAGACCTTTATATACATCAATAACGTAATATAGCCTAACATAACCCAACCTAACATCTCGGCCGTAATATTTGACATCATTCCTGGCGAGTTGGCTTCTCTGTCTCCGTGAGACCTTTATATACATCAATAACGTAATAGAACCTAACCTAACCCAACCTAACATCTCGGCCGTAATATTTGACAACATTCCTGGCGAGTTGGCTTCTCTGTCTCCGTGAGACCTTTATATACATCAATAACGTAATATAACGTAACCTAACCCAACCTATCATCTCGGCGGCAATATTTGACCACATTCCTGGCGAGTTGGCTTCTCTGTGTCCGTGAGACCTTTATATACATCAATAACGTAATATAACTTAACCTAACCCAACCTAACATCTCGCGGGTAATATTTGACATCATTCCTGGCGAGTTGGCCTCTACGTCTCCGTTTGACCTTCATATACATCAATAACATAATATAACGTATCCTAACACAACCTAACATCTCGCGGGTAATATTTGACATCATTCCTGGCGAGTTGGCCTCTGCGTCTCCGTTTGACCTTCATATACATCAATAACGTAATATAACGTAACCTAACCCAACCTATCATCTCGGCGGTAACATTTGACCACATTCCTGGCGAGTTAGCTTCTCTGTCTCCGTGAGACCTTTATATACATCAATAACGTAATATAACCTAACCTAACCCAACCTAACATCTCGGCCGTAATATTTGACATCATTCCTGACGAGTTGGCCTCTACGTCTCCGTTTGACCTTTATATACATCAATAACGTAATAGAACCTAACCTAACCCAACCTAACATCTCGGCCGTAATATTTGACAACATTCCTGGCGAGTTGGCTTCTCTGTCTCCGTGAGACCTTTATATACATCAATAACGTAATATAACGTAACCTAACCCAACCTATCATCTCGGCGGTAATATTTGACAACATTCCTGGCGAGTTGGCTTCTCCGTCTCCGTGGGACCTTCATATACATCAATAACGTAATATAACCTAACCTAACCCAACCTAACATCTCGGCGGTAATATTTGACCACATTCCCGGCGAGTTGGCCTCTACGTCACCGTTTGACCTTCATATACATCAGTAACGTAATATAAGGTAACCTAACCCAACCTATCATCTCGGCGGTAATATTTGACCACATTCCTGGCGAGTTGGCTTCTCTGTCTCCGTGAGACCTTTATATACATCAATAACGTAATATAGCCTAACATAACCCAACCTAACATCTCGGCCGTAATATTTGACATCATTCCTGGCGAGTTGGCTTCTCTGTCTCCGTGAGACCTTTATATACATCAATAACGTAATATAACGTAACCTAACCCAACCTATCATCTCGGCGGCAATATTTGACCACATTCCTGGCGAGTTGGCTTCTCTGTGTCCGTGAGACCTTTATATACATCAATAACGTAATATAACTTAACCTAACGCAACCTAACATATCGGCGGCAATATTTGACAACATTCCTGGCGAGTTGGCTTCTCCGTCTCCGTTTGACCTTCATATACATCAATAACGTAATATAACCTAACCTAACCCAACCTAACATCTCGGCGGCAATATTTGACAACATTCCTGGCGAGTTGGCTTCTCCGTCTCCGTGGGACCTTCATATACATCAATAACGTAATATAACCTAACCTAACCCAACCTATCATCTCGGCGGCAATATTTGACAACATTCCTGGCGAGTTGGCCTCTACGTCTCCGTTTGACCTTCATATACATCAATAACGTAATATAACGTAACCTAACCCATCCTATCATCTCGGCGGCAATATTTGACAACATTCCTGGCGAGTTGGCCTCTACGTCTCCGTTTGACCTTCATATACATCAATAACGTAATATAACCTAACCTAACCCAACCTATCATCTCGGCGGTAATATTTGATAACATTCCTGGCGAGTTGGCTTCTCCGTCTCCGTGGGACCTTCATATACATCAATAACGTAATATAACCTAACCTAACCCAACCTAACATCTCGGCCGTAATATTTGACATCATTCCTGACGAGTTGGCCTCTACGTCTCCGTTTGACCTTTATATACATCAATAACGTAATAGAACCTAACCTAACCCAACCTAACATCTCGGCCGTAATATTTGACAACATTCCTGGCGAGTTGGCTTCTCTGTCTCCGTGAGACCTTTATATACATCAATAACGTAATATAACGTAACCTAACCCAACCTATCATCTCGGCGGCAATATTTGACTACATTCCTGGCGAGTTGGCTTCTCCGTCTCCGTGGGACCTTCATATACATCAATAACGTAATATAACCTAACCTAACCCAACCTATCATCTCGGCGGTAATATTTGACAACATTCCTGGCGAGTTGGCCTCTACGTCACCGTTTGACCTTCATATACATCAGTAACGTAATATAAGGTAACCTAACCCAACCTATCATCTCGGCGGTAATATTTGACCACATTGCTGGCGAGTTGGCTTCTCTGTCTCCGTGAGATCTTTATATACATCAATAACGTAATATAGCCTAACATAACCCAACCTAACATCTCGGCCGTAATATTTGACATCATTCCTGGCGAGTTGGCTTCTCTGTCTCGTGAGACCTTTATATACATCAATAACGTAATATAACGTAACCTAACCCAACCTATCATCTCGGCGGCAATATTTGACCACATTCCTGGCGAGTTGGCTTCTCTGTGTCCGTGAGACCTTTATATACATCAATAACGTAATATAACTTAACCTAACCCAACCTAACATCTCGGCGGCAATATTTGACAACATTCCTGGCGAGTTGGCTTCTCCGTCTCCGTTTGACCTTCATATACATCAATAACGTAATATAACCTAACCTAACCCAACCTAACATCTCGGCGGCAATATTTGACAACATTCCTGGCGAGTTGGCTTCTCCGTCTCCGTGGGACCTTCATATACATCAATAACGTAATATAACCTAACCTAACCCAACCTATCATCTCGGCGGCAATATTTGAAACATTCCTGGCGAGTTGGCCTCTACGTCTCCGTTTGACCTTCATATACATCAATAACGTAATATAACGTAACCTAACCCATCCTATCATCTCGGCGGCAATATTTGACAACATTCCTGGCGAGTTGGCCTCTACGTCTCCGTTTGACCTTCATATACATCAATAATGTAATATAACCTAACCTAACACAACCTATCATCTCGGCGGTAATATTTGATAACATTCCTGGCGAGTTGGCTTCTCCGTCTCCGTGGGACCTTCATATACATCAATAACGTAATATAACCTAACCTAACCCAACCTAACATCTCGCGGGTAATATTTGACATCATTCCTTGCGAGTTGGCCTCTACGTCTCCGTTTGACCTTCATATACATCAATAACGTAATATAACCTAACCTAACCCAACCTAACATATCGGCGGTAATATTTGACCACATTCCTGGCGAGTTGGCTTCTCTGTGTCCGTGAGACCTTTATATACATCAATAACGTAATATAACTTAACCTAACCAAACCTAACATCTCGGCGGCAATATTTGACAACATTCCTGGCGAGTTGGCTTCTCCGTCTCCGTGGGACCTTCATATACATCAAAAACGTAATATAACCTAACCTAACCCAACCTAACATCTCGGCGGTAATATTTGACCACATTCCTGGCGAGTTGGCTTCTCTGTCTCCGTGAGACCTTTATATACATCAATAACGTAATATAACCTAACCTAACGCAACCTATCATCTCGGCGGCAATATTTGACAACATTCCTGGCGAGTTGGCGTCTCCGTCTCCGTTTGACCTTCATATACATCAATAACGTAATATAACCTAACCTAACCCAACAAAACATCTCGGCGGTAATATTTGACAACATTCCTGGCGAGTTGGCTTCTCCGTCTCCGTGGGACCTTCATATACATCAATAACGTAATATAACCTAACCCAACCCAACCTAACATCTCGCGGGTAATATTTGACATCATTCCTTGCGAGTTGGCCTCTACGTCTCCGTTTTAACTTCATATACACCAATAACGTAATATAACGTAACCTAACCCAACCTATCATCTCGGCGGTAATATTTGACAACATTCCTGGCGAGTTGGCCTCTACGTCTCCGTTTGACCTTCATATACATCAATAACGTAATATAACCTAACCTAACCCAACCTAACATCTCGGCGGTAATATTTGAACACATTCCTGGCGAGTTGGCCTCTACGTCCCCGTTTGACCTTCATATACATCAATAACGTAATATAACCTAACCTAACCCAACCTAACATCTCGGCGGCAATATTTGACAACATTCCTGGCGAGTTGGCTTCTCCGTCTCCGTGGGACCTTCATATACATCAATAACGTAATATAACCTAACCTAACCCAACCTAACATCTCGCGGGTAATATTTGACATTATTCCGGGCTAGTTGGCCTCTACGTCTCCGTTTGACCTTCATATACATCAATAACGTAATATAACGTAACCTAACCCAACCTATCATCTCGGCGGTAATATTTGACCACATTCCTGGCGAGTTGGCTTCACTGTCTCCGTGAGTCCTTTATATACATCAATAACGTAATATAACCTAACCTAACCCAACCTAACATCTCGCGGGTAATATTTGACATCATTCCTGGCGAGTTGGCCTCTACGTCTCCGTTTGACCTTCATATACATCAATAACGTAATATAACGTAACCTAACCCAACCTATCATCTCGGCGGCAATATTTGACTACATTCCTGGCGAGTTGGCTTCTCCGTCTCCGTGCGACCTTCATATACATCAATAACGTAATATAACCTAACCTAACCCAACCTATCATCTCGGCGGTAATATTTGACAACATTCCTGGCGAGTTGGCTTCTCCGTTTCCGTGGGACCTTCATATACATCAATAACGTAATATAACCTAACCTAACCCAACCTAACATCTCGGCGGTAATATTTGACCACATTCCCGGCGAGTTGGCCTCTACGTCACCGTTTGACCTTCATATACATCAGTAACGTAATATAAGGTAACCTAACCCAACCTATCATCTCGGCGGTAATATTTGACCACATTCCTGGCGAGTTGGCTTCTCTGTCTCCGTGAGACCTTTATATACATCAATAATGTAATATAGCCTAACCTAACCCAACCTAACATCTCGGCCGTAATATTTGACATCATTCCTGGCGAGTTGGCTTCTCTGTCTCCGTGAGACCTTTATATACATCAATAACGTAATATAACGTAACCTAACCCAACCTATCATCTCGGCGGCAATATTTGACCACATTCCTGGCGAGTTGGCTTCTCTGTGTCCGTGAGACCTTTATATACATCAATAACGTAATATAACTTAACCTAACCCAACCTAACATCTCGGCGGCAATATTTGACAACATTCCTGGCGAGTTGGCTTCTCCGTCTCCGTTTGACCTTCATATACATCAATAACGTAATATAACCTAACCTAACCCAACCTAACATCTCGGCGGCAATATTTGACAACATTCCTGGCGAGTTGGCTTCTCCGTCTCCGTGGGACGTTCATATACATCAATAACGTAATATAACCTAACCTAACCCAACCTATCATCTCGGCGGCAATATTTGACAACATTCCTGGCGAGTTGGCCTCTACGTCTCCGTTTGACCTTCATATACATCAATAACGTAATATAACGTAACCTAACCCATCCTATCATCTCGCGGGTAATATTTGACATCATTCCTGGCGAGTTGGCCTCTGCGTCTCCGTTTGACCTTCATATACATCAATAACGTAATATAACGTAACCTAACCCAACCTATCATCTCGGCGGCAATATTTGACTACATTCCTGGCGAGTTGGCTTCTCCGTCTCCGTGGGACCTTCATATACATCAATAACGTAATATAACCTAACCTAACCCAACCTAACATCTCGCGGGTAATATTTGACATCATTCTTGGCGAGTTGGCCTCTAGGTCTCCGTTTGACCTTCATATACATCAATAACGTAATATAACGTAACCTAACCCAACCTATCATCTCGGCGGTAACATTTGACCACATTCCTGGCGAGTTAGCTTCTCTGTCTCCGTGAGACCTTTATATACATCAATAACGTAATATAACTTAACCTAACCCAACCTAACATCTCGGCGGCAATATTTGACAACATTCCTGGCGAGTTGGCTTCTCCGTCTCCGTGGGACCTTCATATACATCAATAACGTAATATAACCTAACCTAACCCAACCTAACATCTCGCGGGTAATATTTGACATCATTCCTTGCGAGTTGGCCTCTACGTCTCCGTTTTAACTTCATATACATGAATAACGTAATATGACGTAACCTAACCCAACCTATCATCTCGGCGGCAATATTTGACAACATTCCTGGCGAGTTGGCTTCTCCGTCTCCGTGGGACCTTCATATACATCAATAACGTAATATAACCTAACCTAACCCAACCTAACATCTCGGCGGTAATATTTGACAACATTCCTGGCGAGTTGGCTTCTCCGTCTCCGTGGGACCTTCATATACATCAATAACGTAATATAACCTAACCCAACCCAACCTAACATCTCGCGGGTAATATTTGACATCATTCCTTGCGAGTTGGCCTCTACGTCTCCGTTTTAACTTCATATACACCAATAACGTAATATAACGTAACCTAACCCAACCTATCATCTCGGCGGTAATATTTGACAACATTCCTGGCGAGTTGGCCTCTACGTCTCCGTTTGACCTTCATATACATCAATAACGTAATATAACCTAACCTAACCCAACCTAACATCTCGGCGGTAATATTTGACATCATTCCTGGCGAGTTGGCCTCTGCGTCTCCGTTTGACCTTCATATACATCAATAACGTAATATAACCTAACCTAACCCAACCTAACATCTCGGCGGCAATATTTGACAACATTCCTGGCGAGTTGGCTTCTCCGTCTCCGTGGGACCTTCATATACATCAATAACGTAATATAACCTAACCTAACCCAACCTAACATCTCGCGGGTAATATTTGACATTATTCCGGGCTAGTTGGCCTCTACGTCTCCGTTTGACCTTCATATACATCAATAACGTAATATAACGCAACCTAACCCAACCTATCATCTCGACGGTAATATTTGACCACATTCCTGGCGAGTTGGCTTCTCCGTCTCCGTTTGACCTTCATATACATCAATAACGTAATATAACCTAACCTAACCCAACCTAACATCTCGGCGGTAATATTTGACAACATTCCTGGCGAGTTGGCCTCTACGTCCCCGTTTGACCTTCATATACATCAATAACGTAATATAACCTAACCTAACCCAACCTAACATCTCGGCGGCAATATTTGACAACATTCCTGGCGAGTTGGCTTCTCCGTCTCCGTGGGACCTTCATATACATCAATAACGTAATATAACCTAACCTAACCCAACCTAACATCTCGCGGGTAATATTTGACATTATTCCGGGCTAGTTGGCCTCTACGTCTCCGTTTGACCTTCATATACATCAATAACGTAATATAACGTAACCTAACCCAACCTATCATCTCGGCGGTAATATTTGACCACATTCCTGGCGAGTTGGCTTCACTGTCTCCGTGAGTCCTTTATATACATCAATAACGTAATATAACCTAACCTAACCCAACCTAACATCTCGCGGGTAATATTTGACATCATTCCTGGCGAGTTGGCCTCTACGTCTCCGTTTGACCTTCATATACATCAATAACGTAATATAACGTAACCTAACCCAACCTATCATCTCGGCGGCAATATTTGACTACATTCCTGGCGAGTTGGCTTCTCCGTCTCCGTGCGACCTTCATATACATCAATAACGTAATATAACCTAACCTAACCCAACCTATCATCTCGGCGGTAATATTTGACAACATTCCTGGCGAGTTGGCTTCTCCGTTTCCGTGGGACCTTCATATACATCAATAACGTAATATAACCTAACCTAACCCAACCTAACATCTCGGCGGTAATATTTGACCACATTCCCGGCGAGTTGGCCTCTACGTCACCGTTTGACCTTCATATACATCAGTAACGTAATATAAGGTAACCTAACCCAACCTATCATCTCGGCGGTAATATTTGACCACATTCCTGGCGAGTTGGCTTCTCTGTCTCCGTGAGACCTTTATATACATCAATAACGTAATATAGCCTAACCTAACCCAACCTAACATCTCGGCCGTAATATTTGACATCATTCCTGGCGAGTTGGCTTCTCTGTCTCCGTGAGACCTTTATATACATCAATAACGTAATATAACGTAACCTAACCCAACCTATCATCTCGGCGGCAATATTTGACCACATTCCTGGCGAGTTGGCTTCTCTGTGTCCGTGAGACCTTTATATACATCAATAACGTAATATAACTTAACCTAACTCAACCTAACATCTCGGCGGCAATATTTGACAACATTCCTGGCGAGTTGGCTTCTCCGTCTCCGTTTGACCTTCATATACATCAATAACGTAATATAACCTAACCTAACCCAACCTAACATCTCGGCGGCAATATTTGACAACATTCCTGGCGAGTTGGCTTCTCCGTCTCCGTGGGACGTTCATATACATCAATAACGTAATATAACCTAACCTAACCCAACCTAACATCTCGCGGGTAATATTTGACATCATTCCTTGCGAGTTGGCCTCTACGTCTCCGTTTGACCTTCATATACATCAATAACGTAATATAACCTAACCTAACCCAACCTAACATATCGGCGGTAATATTTGACCACATTCCTGGCGAGTTGGCTTCTCTGTGTCCGTGAGACCTTTATATACATCAATAACGTAATATAACTTAACCTAACCCAACCTAACATCTCGGCGGCAATATTTGACAACATTCCTGGCGAGTTGGCTTCTCCGTCTCCGTGGGACCTTCATATACATCAATAACGTAATATAACCTAACCTAACCCAACCTAACATCTCGCGGGTAATATTTGACATCATTCCTTGCGAGTTGGCCTCTACGTCTCCGTTTTAACTTCATATACATGAATAACGTAATATGACGTAACCTAACCCAACCTATCATCTCGGCGGCAATATTTGACAACATTCCTGGCGAGTTGGCTTCTCCGTCTCCGTGGGACCTTCATATACATCAATAACGTAATATAACCTAACCTAACCCAACCTAACATCTCGCGGGTAATATTTGACATCATTCCTTGCGAGTTGGCCTCTACGTCTCCGTTTGACCTTCATATACATCAATAACGTAATATAACCTAACCTAACCCAACCTAACATATCGGCGGTAATATTTGACCACATTCCTGGCGAGTTGGCTTCTCTGTGTCCGTGAGACCTTTATATACATCAATAACGTAATATAACTTAACCTAACCCAACCTAACATCTCGGCGGCAATATTTGACAACATTCCTGGCGAGTTGGCTTCTCCGTCTCCGTGGGACCTTCATATACATCAATAACGTAATATAACCTAACCTAACCCAACCTAACATCTCGCGGGTAATATTTGACATCATTCCTTGCGAGTTGGCCTCTACGTCTCCGTTTTAACTTCATATACATGAATAACGTAATATGACGTAACCTAACCCAACCTATCATCTCGGCGGCAATATTTGACAACATTCCTGGCGAGTTGGCTTCTCCGTCTCCGTGGGACCTTCATATACATCAATAACGTAATATAACCTAACCTAACCCAACCTAACATCTCGCGGGTAATATTTGACATCATTCCTTGCGAGTTGGCCTCTACGTCTCCGTTTTACCTTCATATACATCAATAACGTAATATAACGTAACCTAACCCAACCTATCATCTCGGCGGTAATATTTGACCACATTCCTGGCGAGTTGGCTTCTCTGTCTCCGTGAGACCTTTATATACATCAATAACGTAATATAACCTAACCTAACGCAACCTATCATCTCGGCGGCAATATTTGACAACATTCCTGGCGAGTTGGCTTCTCCGTCTCCGTTTGACCTTCATATACATCAATAACGTAATATAACCTAACCTAACCCAACCTAACATCTCGGCGGTAATATTTGACAACATTCCTGGCGAGTTGGCTTCTCCGTCTCCGTGGGACCTTCATATACATCAATAACGTAATATAACCTAACCCAACCCAACCTAACATCTCGCGGGTAATATTTGACATCATTCCTTGCGAGTTGGCCTCTACGTCTCCGTTTTAACTTCATATACACCAATAACGTAATATAACGTAACCTAACCCAACCTATCATCTCGGCGGTAATATTTGACAACATTCCTGGCGAGTTGGCCTCTACGTCTCCGTTTGACCTTCATATACATCAATAACGTAATATAACCTAACCTAACCCAACCTAACATCTCGGCGGTAATATTTGAACACATTCCTGGCGAGTTGGCCTCTACGTCTCCGTTTGACCTTCATATACATCAATAACGTAATATAACCTAACCTAACCCAACCTAACATCTCGGCGGCAATATTTGACAACATTCCTGGCGAGTTGGCTTCTCCGTCTCCGTGGGACCTTCATATACATCAATAACGTAATATAACCTAACCTAACCCAACCTAACATCTCGCGGGTAATATTTGACATTATTCCGGGCTAGTTGGCCTCTACGTCTCCGTTTGACCTTCATATACATCAATAACGTAATATAACGCAACCTAACCCAACCTATCATCTCGACGGTAATATTTGACCACATTCCTGGCGAGTTGGCTTCACTGTCTCCGTGAGTCCTTTATATACATCAATAACGTAATATAACCTAACCTAACCCAACCTAACATCTCGCGGGTAATATTTGACATCATTCCTGGCGAGTTGGCCTCTACGTCTCCGTTTGACCTTCATATACATCAATAACGTAATATAACGTAACCTAACCCAACCTATCATCTCGGCGGTAATATTTGACCACATTCCTGGCGAGTTGGCTTCTCTGTCTCCGTGAAACCTTTATATACATCAATAACGCAATATAACCTAACCTAACCCAACCTAACATCTCGGCCGTAATATTTGACAACATTCCTGGCGAGTTGGCTTCTCCGTCTCCGTGGGACCTTCATATACATCAATAACGTAATATAACCTAACCTAACCCAACCTAACATCTCGCGGGTAATATATGACATAATTCCTGGCGAGTTGGCCTCTACGTCTCCGTTTGACCTTCATATACATCAATAACGGAATAGAACCTAACCTAACCCAACTTAACATCTCGGCCGTAATATTTGACATCATTCCTGGCGAGTTGGCCTCTACGTCTCCGTTTGACCTTCATATACATCAATAACGTAATATAACCTAACCTAACCCAACCTAACATCTCGGCGGTAATATTTGACAACATTCCTGGCGAGTTGGCTTCTCCGTCTCCGTGGGACCTTCATATACATCAATAACGTAATATAACCTAACCTAACCCAACCTATCATCTCGGCGGCAATATTTGACTACATTCCTGGCGAGTTGGCTTCTCCGTCTCCGTGGGACCTTCATATACATCAATAACGTAATATAACCTAACCTAACCCAACCTATCATCTCGGCGGTAATATTTGACAACATTCCTGGCGATTTGGCTTCTCCGTCTCCGTGGGACCTTCATATACATCAATAACGTAATATAACCTAACCTAACCCAACCTATCATCTCGGCGGCAATATTTGACAACATTCCTGGCGAGTTGGCCTCTACGTCTCCGTTTGACCTTCATATACATCAATAACGTAATATAACGTAACCTAACCCATCCTATCATCTCGGCGGCAATATTTGACAACATTCCTGGCGAGTTGGCCTCTACGTCTCCGTTTGACCTTCATATACATCAATAACGTAATATAACCTAACCTAAGCCAACCTATCATCTCGGCGGTAATATTTGATAACATTCCTGGCGAGTTGGCTTCTCCGTCTCCGTGGGACCTTCATATACATCAATAACGTAATATAACCTAACCTAACCCAACCTAACGTCTCGGCGGTAATATTTGCCCACATTCCCGGCGAGTTGGCCTCTACGTCTCCGTTTGATCTTCATATACATCAGTAACGTAATATAAGGTAACCTAACCCAACCTATCATCTCGGCGGTAATATTTGACCACATTCCTGGCGAGTTGGCTTCTCCGTCTCCGTGGGACCTTCATATACATCAATAACATAATATAACCTAACCTAACCCAACCTAACATCTCGCGGGTAATATTTGACATCATTCCTGGCGAGTTGGCCTCTACGTCTCCGTTTGACCTTCATATACATCAATAACATAATATAACGTATCCTAACACAACCTAACATCTCGCGGGTAATATTTGACATCATTCCTGGCGAGTTGGCCTCTGCGTCTCCGTTTGACCTTCATATACATCAATAACGTAATATAACGTAACCTAACCCAACCTATCATCTCGGCGGCAATATTTGACAACATTCCTGGCGAGTTGGCTTCTCCGTCTCCGTGGGACCTTCATATACATCAATAACGTAATATAACCTAACCTAACCCAACCTAACATCTCGCGGGTAATATTTGACATCATTCTTGGCGAGTTGGCCTCTAGGTCTCCGTTTGACCTTCATATACATCAATAAGGTAATATAACGTAACCTAACCCAACCTATCATCTCGGCGGTAACATTTGACCACATTCCTGGCGAGTTAGCTTCTCTGTCTCCGTGAGACCTTTATATACATCAATAACGTAATATAACCTAACCTAACCCAACCTAACATCTCGGCCGTAATATTTGACATCATTCCTGACGAGTTGGCCTCTACGTCTCCGTTTGACCTTTATATACATCAATAACGTAATAGAACCTAACCTAACCCAACCTAACATCTCGGCCGTAATATTTGACAACATTCCTGGCGAGTTGGCTTCTCTGTCTCCGTGAGACCTTTATATACATCAATAACGTAATATAACGTAACCTAACCCAACCTATCATCTCGGCGGTAATATTTGACAACATTCCTGGCGAGTTGGCTTCTCCGTCTCCGTGGGACCTTCATATACATCAATAACGTAATATAACCTAACCTAACCCAACCTAACATCTCGGCGGTAATATTTGACCACATTCCCGGCGAGTTGGCCTCTACGTCACCGTTTGACCTTCATATACATCAGTAACGTAATATAAGGTAACCTAACCCAACCTATCATCTCGGCGGTAATATTTGACCACATTCCTGGCGAGTTGGCTTCTCTGTCTCCGTGAGACCTTTATATACATCAATAACGTAATATAGCCTAACATAACCCAACCTAACATCTCGGCCGTAATATTTGACATCATTCCTAGCGAGTTGGCTTCTCTGTCTCCGTGAGACCTTTATATACATCAATAACGTAATATAACGTAACCTAACCCAACCTATCATCTCGGCGGCAATATTTGACCACATTCCTGGCGAGTTGGCTTCTCTGTGTCCGTGAGACCTTTATATACATCAATAACGTAATATAACTTAACCTAACCCAACCTAACATATCGGCGGCAATATTTTACAACATTCCTGGCGAGTTGGCTTCTCCGTCTCCGTTTGACCTTCATATACATCAATAACGTAATATAACCTAACCTAACCCAACCTAACATCTCGGCGGCAATATTTGACAACATTCCTGGCGAGTTGGCTTCTCCGTCTCCGTGGGACCTTCATATACATCAATAACATAATATAACGTATCCTAACACAACCTAACATCTCGCGGGTAATATTTGACATCATTCCTGGCGAGTTGGCCTCTGCGTCTCCGTTTGACCTTCATATACATCAATAACGTAATATAACGTAACCTAACCCAACCTATCATCTCGGCGGCAATATTTGACAACATTCCTGGCGAGTTGGCTTCTCCGTCTCCGTGGGACCTTCATATACATCAATAACGTAATATAACCTAACCTAACCCAACCTAACATCTCGCGGGTAATATTTGACATCATTCTTGGCGAGTTGGCCTCTAGGTCTCCGTTTGACCTTCATATACATCAATAACGTAATATAACGTAACCTAACCCAACCTATCATCTCGGCGGTAACATTTGACCACATTCCTGGCGAGTTAGCTTCTCTGTCTCCGTGAGACCTTTATATACATCAATAACGTAATATAACCTAACCTAACCCAACCTAACATCTCGGCCGTAATATTTGACATCATTCCTGACGAGTTGGCCTCTACGTCTCCGTTTGGCCTTTATATACATCAATAACGTAATAGAACCTAACCTAACCCAACTTAACATCTCGGCCGTAATATTTGACATCATTCCTGGCGAGTTGGCCTCTACGTCTCCGTTTGACCTTCATATACATCAATAACGTAATATAACCTAACCTAACCCAACCTATCATCTCGGCGGCAATATTTGACAACATTCCTGGCGAGTTGGCTTCTCCGTCTCCGTGGGACCTTCATATACATCAATAACGTAATATAACCTAACCTAACCCAACCTAACATCTCGCGGGTAATATATGACATAATTCCTGGCGAGTTGGCCTCTACGTCTCCGTTTGACCTTCATATACATCAATAACGGAATAGAACCTAACCTAACCCAACTTAACATCTCGGCCGTAATATTTGACATCATTCCTGGCGAGTTGGCCTCTACGTCTCCGTTTGACCTTCATATACATCAATAACGTAATATAACCTAACCTAACCCAACCTAACATCTCGGCGGTAATATTTGACAACATTCCTGGCGAGTTGGCTTCTCCGTCTCCGTGGGACCTTCATATACATCAATAACGTAATATAACCTAACCTAACCCAACCTATCATCTCGGCGGCAATATTTGACTACATTCCTGGCGAGTTGGCTTCTCCGTCTCCGTGGGACCTTCATATACATCAATAACGTAATATAACCTAACCTAACCCAACCTATCATCTCGGCGGTAATATTTGACAACATTCCTGGCGAGTTGGCTTCTCCGTCTCCGTGGGACCTTCATATACATCAATAACGTAATATAACCTAACCTAACCCAACCTATCATCTCGGCGGCAATATTTGACAACATTCCTGGCGAGTTGGCCTCTACGTCTCCGTTTGACCTTCATATACATCAATAACGTAATATAACGTAACCTAACCCATCCTATCATCTCGGCGGCAATATTTGACAACATTCCTGGCGAGTTGGCCTCTACGTCTCCGTTTGACCTTCATATACATCAATAACGTAATATAACCTAACCTAACCCAACCTATCATCTCGGCGGTAATATTTGATAACATTCCTGGCGAGTTGGCTTCTCCGTCTCCGTGGGACCTTCATATACATCAATAACGTAATATAACCTAACCTAACCCAACCTAACGTCTCGGCGGTAATATTTGACCACATTCCCGGCGAGTTGGCCTCTACGTCTCCGTTTGATCTTCATATACATCAGTAACGTAATATAAGGTAACCTAACCCAACCTATCATCTCGGCGGTAATATTTGACCACATTCCTGGCGAGTTGGCTTCTCCGTCTCCGTGGGACCTTCATATACATCAATAACATAATATAACCTAACCTAACCCAACCTAACATCTCGCGGGTAATATTTGACATCATTCCTGGCGAGTTGGCCTCTACGTCTCCGTTTGACCTTCATATACATCAATAACATAATATAACGTATCCTAACACAACCTAACATCTCGCGGGTAATATTTGACATCATTCCTGGCGAGTTGGCCTCTGCGTCTCCGTTTGACCTTCATATACATCAATAACGTAATATAACGTAACCTAACCCAACCTATCATCTCGGCGGCAATATTTGACAACATTCCTGGCGAGTTGGCTTCTCCGTCTCCGTGGGACCTTCATATACATCAATAACGTAATATAACCTAACCTAACCCAACCTAACATCTCGCGGGTAATATTTGACATCATTCTTGGCGAGTTGGCCTCTAGGTCTCCGTTTGACCTTCATATACATCAATAACGTAATATAACGTAACCTAACCCAACCTATCATCTCGGCGGTAACATTTGACCACATTCCTGGCGAGTTAGCTTCTCTGTCTCCGTGAGACCTTTATATACATCAATAACGTAATATAACCTAACCTAACCCAACCTAACATCTCGGCCGTAATATTTGACATCATTCCTGACGAGTTGGCCTCTACGTCTCCGTGTGACCTTTATATACATCAATAACGTAATAGAACCTAACCTAACCCAACCTAACATCTCGGCCGTAATATTTGACAACATTCCTGGCGAGTTGGCTTCTCTGTCTCCGTGAGACCTTTATATACATCAATAACGTAATATAACGTAACCTAACCCAACCTATCATCTCGGCGGTAATATTTGACAACATTCCTGGCGAGTTGGCTTCTCCGTCTCCGTGGGACCTTCATATACATCAATAACGTAATATAACCTAACCTAACCCAACCTAACATCTCGGCGGTAATATTTGACCACATTCCCGGCGAGTTGGCCTCTACGTCACCGTTTGACCTTCATATACATCAGTAACGTAATATAAGGTAACCTAACCCAACCTATCATCTCGGCGGTAATATTTGACCACATTCCTGGCGAGTTGGCTTCTCTGTCTCCGTGAGACCTTTATATACATCAATAACGTAATATAGCCTAACATAACCCAACCTAACATCTCGGCCGTAATATTTGACATCATTCCTAGCGAGTTGGCTTCTCTGTCTCCGTGAGACCTTTATATACATCAATAACGTAATATAACGTAACCTAACCCAACCTATCATCTCGGCGGCAATATTTGACCACATTCCTGGCGAGTTGGCTTCTCTGTGTCCGTGAGACCTTTATATACATCAATAACGTAATATAACTTAACCTAACCCAACCTAACATATCGGCGGCAATATTTGACAACATTCCTGGCGAGTTGGCTTCTCCGTCTCCGTTTGACCTTCATATACATCAATAACGTAATATAACCTAACCTAACCCAACCTAAGATCTCGGCGGCAATATTTGACAACATTCCTGGCGAGTTGGCTTCTCCGTCTCCGTGGGACCTTCATATACATCAATAACGTAATATAACCTAACCTAACCCAACCTATCATCTCGGCGGCAATATTTGACAACATTCCTGGCGAGTTGGCCTCTACGTCTCCGTTTGACCTTCATATACATCAATAACGTAATATAACGTAACCTAACCCATCCTATCATCTCGGCGGCAATATTTGACAACATTCCTGGCGAGTTGGCCTCTACGTCTCCGTTTGACCTTCATATACATCAATAACGTAATATAACCTAACCTAACCCAACCTATCATCTCGGCGGTAATATTTGATAACATTCCTGGCGAGTTGGCTTCTCCGTCTCCGTGGGACCTTCATATACATCAATAACGTAATATAACCTAACCTAACCCAACCTAACGTCTCGGCGGTAATATTTGACCACATTCCCGGCGAGTTGGCCTCTACGTCTCCGTTTGACCTTCATATACATCAGTAACGTAATATAAGGTAACCTAACCCAACCTATCATCTCGGCGGTAATATTTGACCACATTCCTGGCGAGTTGGCTTCTCTGTCTCCGTGAGACCTTTATATACATCAATAACGTAATATAGCCTAACCTAACACAACCTAACATCTCGGCCGTAATATTTGACATCATTCCTGGCGAGTTGGCTTCTCTGTCTCCGTGAGATCTTTATATACATCAATAACGTAATATAACGTAGCCTAACCCAACCTATCATCTCGGCGGCAATATTTGACTACATTCCTGGCGAGTTGGCTTCTCCGTCTCCGTGGGACCTTCATATACATCAATAACGTAATATAACCTAACCTAACCCAACCTAACATCTCGCGGGTAATATTTGACATCATTCTTGGCGAGTTGGCTTCTCCGTCTCCGTGGGACCTTCATATACATCAATAACGTAATATAACCTAACCTAACCCAACCTATCATCTCGGCGGTAACATTTGACCACATTCCTGGCGAGTTAGATTCTCTGTCTCCGTGAGACCTTTATATACATCAATAACGTAATATAACCTAACCTAACCCAACCTAACATCTCGGCCGTAATATTTGACATCATTCCTGACGAGTTGGCCTCTACGTCTCCGTTTGACCTTTATATACATCAATAACGTAATAGAACCTAACCTAACCCAACCTAACATCTCGGCCGTAATATTTGACAACATTCCTGGCGAGTTGGCTTCTCTGTCTCCGTGAGACCTTTATATACATCAATAACGTAATATAACGTAACCTAACCCAACCTATCATCTCGGCGGCAATATTTGACTACATTCCTGGCGAGTTGGCTTCTCCGTCTCCGTGGGACCTTCATATACATCAATAACGTAATATAACCTAACCTAACCCAACCTATCATCTCGGCGGTAATATTTGACAACATTCCTGGCGAGTTGGCTTCTCCGTCTCCGTGGGACCTTCATATACATCAATAACGTAATATAACCTAACCTAACCCAACCTAACATCTCGGCGGTAATATTTGACCACATTCCCGGCGAGTTGGCCTCTACGTCACCGTTTGACCTTCATATACATCAGTAACGTAATATAAGGTAACCTAACCCAACCTATCATCTCGGCGGTAATATTTGACCACATTCCTGGCGAGTTGGCTTCTCTGTCTCCGTGAGACCTTTATATACATCAATAACGTAATATAGCCTAACATAACCCAACCTAACATCTCGGCCGTAATATTTGACATCATTCCTGGCGAGTTGGCTTCTCTGTCTCCGTGAGACCTTTATATACATCAATAACGTAATATAACGTAACCTAACCCAACCTATCATCTCGGCGGCAATATTTGACAACATTCCTGGCGAGTTGGCTTCTCTGTGTCCGTGAGACCTTTATATACATCAATAACGTAATATAACTTAACCTAACCCAACCTAACATATCGGCGGCAATATTTGACAACATTCCTGGCGAGTTGGCTTCTCCGTCTCCGTTTGACCTTCATATACATCAATAACGTAATATAACCTAACCTAACCCAACCTAACATCTCGGCGGCAATATTTGACAACATTCCTGGCGAGTTGGCTTCTCCGTCTCCGTGGGACCTTCATATACATCAATAACGTAATATAACCTAACCTAACCCAACCTATCATCTCGGCGGCAATATTTGACAACATTCCTGGCGAGTTGGCCTCTACGTCTCCGTTTGACCTTCATATACATCAATAACGTAATATAACGTAACCTAACCCATCCTATCATCTCGGCGGCAATATTTGACAACATTCCTGGCGAGTTGGCCTCTACGTCTCCGTTTGACCTTCATATACATCAATAACGTAATATAACCTAACCTAACCCAACCTATCATCTCGGCGGTAATATTTGATAACATTCCTGGCGAGTTGGCTTCTCCGTCTCCGTGGGACCTTCATATACATCAATAACGTAATATAACCTAACCTAACCCAACCTAACGTCTCGGCGGTAATATTTGACCACATTCCCGGCGAGTTGGCCTCTACGTCTCCGTTTGACCTTCATATACATCAGTAACGTAATATAAGGTAACCTAACCCAACCTATCATCTCGGCGGTAATATTTGACCACATTCCTGGCGAGTTGGCTTCTCTGTCTCCGTGAGACCTTTATATACATCAATAACGTAATATAGCCTAACCTAACACAACCTAACATCTCGGCCGTAATATTTGACATCATTCCTGGCGAGTTGGCTTCTCTGTCTCCGTGAGATCTTTATATACATCAATAACGTAATATAACGTAGCCTAACCCAACCTATCATCTCGGCGGCAATATTTGACTACATTCCTGGCGAGTTGGCTTCTCCGTCTCCGTGGGACCTTCATATACATCAATAACATAATATAACCTAACCTAACCCAACCTAACATCTCGCGGGTAATATTCGACATCATTCCTGGCGAGTTGGCCTCTACGTCTCCGTTTGACCTTCATATACATCAATAACATAATATAACGTATCCTAACACAACCTAACATCTCGCGGGTAATATTTGACATCATTCCTGGCGAGTTGGCCTCTGCGTCTCCGTTTGACCTTCATATACATCAATAACGTAATATAACCTAACCTAACCCAACCTAACATCTCGGCGGCAATATTTGACAACATTCCTGGCGAGTTGGCTTCTCCGTCTCCGTGGGACCTTCATATACATCAATAACGTAATATAACCTAACCTAACCCAACCTATCATCTCGGCGGCAATATTTGACAACATTCCTGGCGAGTTGGCCTCTACGTCTCCGTTTGACCTTCATATACATCAATAACGTAATATAACGTAACCTAACCCATCCTATCATCTCGGCGGCAATATTTGACAACATTCCTGGCGAGTTGGCCTCTACGTCTCCGTTTGACCTTCATATACATCAATAACGTAATATAACCTAACCTAACCCAACCTATCATCTCGGCGGTAATATTTGATAACATTCCTGGCGAGTTGGCTTCTCCGTCTCCGTGGGACCTTCATATACATCAATAACGTAATATAACCTAACCTAACCCAACCTAACGTCTCGGCGGTAATATTTGACCACATTCCCGGCGAGTTGGCCTCTACGTCTCCGTTTGACCTTCATATACATCAGTAACGTAATATAAGGTAACCTAACCCAACCTATCATCTCAGCGGTAATATTTGACCACATTCCTGGCGAGTTGGCTTCTCTGTCTCCGTGAGACCTTTATATACATCAATAACGTAATATAGCCTAACCTAACACAACCTAACATTTCGGCCGTAATATTTGACATCATTCCTGGCGAGTTGGCTTCTCTGTCTCCGTGAGATCTTTATATACATCAATAACGTAATATAACGTAGCCTAACCCAACCTATCATCTCGGCGGCAATATTTGACTACATTCCTGGCGAGTTGGCTTCTCCGTCTCCGTGGGACCTTCATATACATCAATAACATAATATAACCTAACCTAACCCAACCTAACATCTCGCGGGTAATATTTGACATCATTCCTGGCGAGTTGGCCTCTACGTCTCCGTTTGACCTTCATATACATCAATAACATAATATAACGTATCCTAACACAACCTAACATCTCGCGGGTAATATTTGACATCATTCCTGGCGAGTTGGCCTCTGCGTCTCCGTTTGACCTTCATATACATCAATAACGTAATATAACGTAACCTAACCCAACCTATCATCTCGGCGGCAATATTTGACAACATTCCTGGCGAGTTGGCTTCTCCGTCTCCGTGGGACCTTCATATACATCAATAACGTAATATAACCTAACCTAACCCAACCTATCATCTCGGCGGTAATATTTGACAACATTCCTGGCGAGTTGGCTTCTCCGTTTCCGTGGGACCTTCATATACATCAATAACGTAATATAACCTAACCTAACCCAACCTAACATCTCGGCGGTAATATTTGACCACATTCCCGGCGAGTTGGCCTCTACGTCACCGTTTGACCTTCATATACATCAGTAACGTAATATAAGGTAACCTAACCCAACCTATCATCTCGGCGGTAATATTTGACCACATTCCTGGCGAGTTGGCTTCTCTGTCTCCGTGAGACCTTTATATACATCAATAACGTAATATAGCCTAACCTAACCCAACCTAACATCTCGGCCGTAATATTTGACATCATTCCTGGCGAGTTGGCTTCTCTGTCTCCGTGAGACCTTTATATACATCAATAACGTAATATAACGTAACCTAACCCAACCTATCATCTCGGCGGCAATATTTGACCACATTCCTGGCGAGTTGGCTTCTCTGTGTCCGTGAGACCTTTATATACATCAATAACGTAATATAACTTAACCTAACCCAACCTAACATCTCGGCGGCAATATTTGACAACATTCCTGGCGAGTTGGCTTCTCCGTCTCCGTTTGACCTTCATATACATCAATAACGTAATATAACCTAACCTAACCCAACCTAACATCTCGGCGGCAATATTTGACAACATTCCTGGCGAGTTGGCTTCTCCGTCTCCGTGGGACCTTCATATACATCAATAACGTAATATAACCTAACCTAACCCAACCTATCATCTCGGCGGCAATATTTGACAACATTCCTGGCGAGTTGGCCTCTACGTCTCCGTTTGACCTTCATATACATCAATAACGTAATATAACGTAACCTAACCCATCCTATCATCTCGGCGGCAATATTTGACAACATTCCTGGCGAGTTGGCCTCTACGTCTCCGTTTGACCTTCATATACATCAATAACGTAATATAACCTAACCTAACCCAACCTATCATCTCGGCGGTAATATTTGATAACATTCCTGGCGAGTTGGCTTCTCCGTCTCCGTGGGACCTTCATATACATCAATAACGTAATATAACCTAACCTAACCCAACCTAACGTCTCGGCGGTAATATTTGACCACATTCCCGGCGAGTTGGCCTCTACGTCTCCGTTTGACCTTCATATACATCAGTAACGTAATATAAGGTAACCTAACCCAACCTATCATCTCGGCGGTAATATTTGACCACATTCCTGGCGAGTTGGCTTCTCTGTCTCCGTGAGACCTTTATATACATCAATAACGTAATATAGCCTAACCTAACACAACCTAACATCTCGGCCGTAATATTTGACATCATTCCTGGCGAGTTGGCTTCTCTGTCTCCGTGAGATCTTTATATACATCAATAACGTAATATAACGTAGCCTAACCCAACCTATCATCTCGGCGGCAATATTTGACTACATTCCTGGCGAGTTGGCTTCTCCGTCTCCGTGGGACCTTCATATACATCAATAACATAATATAACCTAACCTAACCCAACCTAACATCTCGCGGGTAATATTTGACATCATTCCTGGCGAGTTGGCCTCTACGTCTCCGTTTGACCTTCATATACATCAATAACATAATATAACGTATCCTAACACAACCTAACATCTCGCGGGTAATATTTGACATCATTCCTGGCGAGTTGGCCTCTGCGTCTCCGTTTGACCTTCATATACATCAATAACGTAATATAACGTAACCTAACCCAACCTATCATCTCGGCGGCAATATTTGACAACATTCCTGGCGAGTTGGCTTCTCCGTCTCCGTGGGACCTTCATATACATCAATAACGTAATATAACCTAACCTAACCCAACCTAACATCTCGCGGGTAATATTTGACATCATTCTTGGCGAGTTGGCCTCTAGGTCTCCGTTTGACCTTCATATACATCAATAACGTAATATAACGTAACCTAACCCAACCTATCATCTCGGCGGTAACATTTGACCACATTCCTGGCGAGTTAGCTTCTCTGTCTCCGGGAGACCTTTATATACATCAATAACGTAATATAACCTAACCTAACCCAACCTAACATCTCGGCCGCAATATTTGACATCATTCCTGACGAGTTGGCCTCTACGTCTCCGTTTGACCTTTATATACATCAATAACGTAATAGAACCTAACCTAACCCAACCTAACATCTCGGCGGCAATATTTGACAACATTCCTGGCGAGTTGGCTTCTCCGTCTCCGTTTGACCTTCATATACATCAATAACGTAATATAACCTAACCTAACCCAACCTAACATCTCGGCGGCAATATTTGACAACATTCCTGGCGAGTTGGCTTCTCCGTCTCCGTGGGACCTTCATATACATCAATAACGTAATATAACCTAACCTAACCCAACCTATCATCTCGGCGGCAATATTTGACAACATTCCTGGCGAGTTGGCCTCTACGTCTCCGTTTGACCTTCATATACATCAATAACGTAATATAACGTAACCTAACCCATCCTATCATCTCGGCGGCAATATTTGACAACATTCCTGGCGAGTTGGCCTCTACGTCTCCGTTTGACCTTCATATACATCAATAACGTAATATAACCTAACCTAACCCAACCTATCATCTCGGCGGTAATATTTGATAACATTCCTGGCGAGTTGGCTTCTCCGTCTCCGTGGGACCTTCATATACATCAATAACGTAATATAACCTAACCTAACCCAACCTAACGTCTCGGCGGTAATATTTGACCACATTCCCGGCGAGTTGGCCTCTACGTCTCCGTTTGACCTTCATATACATCAGTAACGTAATATAAGGTAACCTAACCCAACCTATCATCTCGGCGGTAATATTTGACCACATTCCTGGCGAGTTGGCTTCTCTGTCTCCGTGAGACCTTTATATACATCAATAACGTAATATAGCCTAACCTAACACAACCTAACATCTCGGCCGTAATATTTGACATCATTCCTGGCGAGTTGGCTTCTCTGTCTCCGTGAGATCTTTATATACATCAATAACGTAATATAACGTAGCCTAACCCAACCTATCATCTCGGCGGCAATATTTGACTACATTCCTGGCGAGTTGGCTTCTCCGTCTCCGTGGGACCTTCATATACATCAATAACATAATATAACCTAACCTAACCCAACCTAACATCTCGCGGGTAATATTTGACATCATTCCTGGCGAGTTGGCCTCTACGTCTCCGTTTGACCTTCATATACATCAATAACATAATATAACGTATCCTAACACAACCTAACATCTCGCGGGTAATATTTGACATCATTCCTGGCGAGTTGGCCTCTGCGTCTCCGTTTGACCTTCATATACATCAATAACGTAATATAACCTAACCTAACCCAACCTAACATCTCGGCGGCAATATTTGACAACATTCCTGGCGAGTTGGCTTCTCCGTCTCCGTGGGACCTTCATATACATCAATAACGTAATATAACCTAACCTAACCCAACCTATCATCTCGGCGGCAATATTTGACAACATTCCTGGCGAGTTGGCCTCTACGTCTCCGTTTGACCTTCATATACATCAATAACGTAATATAACGTAACCTAACCCAACCTATCATCTCGGCGGCAATATTTGACAACATTCCTGGCGAGTTGGCTTCTCCGTCTCCGTGGGACCTTCATATACATCAATAACGTAATATAACCTAACCTAACCCAACCTATCATCTCGGCGGTAATATTTGACAACATTCCTGGCGAGTTGGCTTCTCCGTTTCCGTGGGACCTTCATATACATCAATAACGTAATATAACCTAACCTAACCCAACCTAACATCTCGGCGGTAATATTTGACCACATTCCCGGCGAGTTGGCCTCTACGTCACCGTTTGACCTTCATATACATCAGTAACGTAATATAAGGTAACCTAACCCAACCTATCATCTCGGCGGTAATATTTGACCACATTCCTGGCGAGTTGGCTTCTCTGTCTCCGTGAGACCTTTATATACATCAATAACGTAATATAGCCTAACCTAACCCAACCTAACATCTCGGCCGTAATATTTGACATCATTCCTGGCGAGTTGGCTTCTCTGTCTCCGTGAGACCTTTATATACATCAATAACGTAATATAACGTAACCTAACCCAACCTATCATCTCGGCGGCAATATTTGACCACATTCCTGGCGAGTTGGCTTCTCTGTGTCCGTGAGACCTTTATATACATCAATAACGTAATATAACTTAACCTAACCCAACCTAACATCTCGGCGGCAATATTTGACAACATTCCTGGCGAGTTGGCTTCTCCGTCTCCGTTTGACCTTCATATACATCAATAACGTAATATAACCTAACCTAACCCAACCTAACATCTCGGCGGCAATATTTGACAACATTCCTGGCGAGTTGGCTTCTCCGTCTCCGTGGGACCTTCATATACATCAATAACGTAATATAACCTAACCTAACCCAACCTATCATCTCGGCGGCAATATTTGACAACATTCCTGGCGAGTTGGCCTCTACGTCTCCGTTTGACCTTCATATACATCAATAACGTAATATAACGTAACCTAACCCATCCTATCATCTCGGCGGCAATATTTGACAACATTCCTGGCGAGTTGGCCTCTACGTCTCCGTTTGACCTTCATATACATCAATAACGTAATATAACCTAACCTAACCCAACCTATCATCTCGGCGGTAATATTTGATAACATTCCTGGCGAGTTGGCTTCTCCGTCTCCGTGGGACCTTCATATACATCAATAACGTAATATAACCTAACCTAACCCAACCTAACGTCTCGGCGGTAATATTTGACCACATTCCCGGCGAGTTGGCCTCTACGTCTCCGTTTGACCTTCATATACATCAGTAACGTAATATAAGGTAACCTAACCCAACCTATCATCTCGGCGGTAATATTTGACCACATTCCTGGCGAGTTGGCTTCTCTGTCTCCGTGAGACCTTTATATACATCAATAACGTAATATAGCCTAACCTAACACAACCTAACATCTCGGCCGTAATATTTGACATCATTCCTGGCGAGTTGGCTTCTCTGTCTCCGTGAGATCTTTATATACATCAATAACGTAATATAACGTAGCCTAACCCAACCTATCATCTCGGCGGCAATATTTGACTACATTCCTGGCGAGTTGGCTTCTCCGTCTCCGTGGGACCTTCATATACATCAATAACATAATATAACCTAACCTAACCCAACCTAACATCTCGCGGGTAATATTTGACATCATTCCTGGCGAGTTGGCCTCTACGTCTCCGTTTGACCTTCATATACATCAATAACATAATATAACGTATCCTAACACAACCTAACATCTCGCGGGTAATATTTGACATCATTCCTGGCGAGTTGGCCTCTGCGTCTCCGTTTGACCTTCATATACATCAATAACGTAATATAACGTAACCTAACCCAACCTATCATCTCGGCGGCAATATTTGACAACATTCCTGGCGAGTTGGCTTCTCCGTCTCCGTGGGACCTTCATATACATCAATAACGTAATATAACCTAACCTAACCCAACCTAACATCTCGCGGGTAATATTTGACATCATTCTTGGCGAGTTGGCCTCTAGGTCTCCGTTTGACCTTCATATACATCAATAACGTAATATAACGTAACCTAACCCAACCTATCATCTCGGCGGTAACATTTGACCACATTCCTGGCGAGTTAGCTTCTCTGTCTCCGGGAGACCTTTATATACATCAATAACGTAATATAACCTAACCTAACCCAACCTAACATCTCGGCCGTAATATTTGACATCATTCCTGACGAGTTGGCCTCTACGTCTCCGTTTGACCTTTATATACATCAATAACGTAATAGAACCTAACCTAACCCAACCTAACATCTCGGCGGCAATATTTGACAACATTCCTGGCGAGTTGGCTTCTCCGTCTCCGTTTGACCTTCATATACATCAATAACGTAATATAACCTAACCTAACCCAACCTAACATCTCGGCGGCAATATTTGACAACATTCCTGGCGAGTTGGCTTCTCCGTCTCCGTGGGACCATCATATACATCAATAACGTAATATAGCCTAACCTAACACAACCTAACATCTCGGCCGTAATATTTGACATCATTCCTGGCGAGTTGGCTTCTCTGTCTCCGTGAGATCTTTATATACATCAATAACGTAATATAACGTAGCCTAACCCAACCTATCATCTCGGCGGCAATATTTGACTACATTCCTGGCGAGTTGGCTTCTCCGTCTCCGTGGGACCTTCATATACATCAATAACATAATATAACCTAACCTAACCCAACCTAACATCTCGCGGGTAATATTTGACATCATTCCTGGCGAGTTGGCCTCTACGTCTCCGTTTGACCTTCATATACATCAATAACATAATATAACGTATCCTAACACAACCTAACATCTCGCGGGTAATATTTGACATCATTCCTGGCGAGTTGGCCTCTGCGTCTCCGTTTGACCTTCATATACATCAATAACGTAATATAACGTAACCTAACCCAACCTATCATCTCGGCGGCAATATTTGACAACATTCCTGGCGAGTTGGCTTCTCCGTCTCCGTGGGACCTTCATATACATCAATAACGTAATATAACCTAACCTAACCCAACCTAACATCTCGCGGGTAATATTTGACATCATTCTTGGCGAGTTGGCCTCTAGGTCTCCGTTTGACCTTCATATACATCAATAACGTAATATAACGTAACCTAACCCAACCTATCATCTCGGCGGTAACATTTGACCACATTCCTGGCGAGTTAGCTTCTCTGTCTCCGTGAGACCTTTATATACATCAATAACGTAATATAACCTAACCTAACCCAACCTAACATCTCGGCCGTAATATTTGACATCATTCCTGACGAGTTGGCCTCTACGTCTCCGTTTGACCTTTATATACATCAATAACGTAATAGAACCTAACCTAACCCAACCTAACATCTCGGCCGTAATATTTGACAACATTCCTGGCGAGTTGGCTTCTCTGTCTCCGTGAGACCTTTATATACATCAATAACGTAATATAACGTAACCTAACCCAACCTATCATCTCGGCGGCAATATTTGACTACATTCCTGGCGAGTTGGCTTCTCCGTCTCCGTGGGACCTTCATATACATCAATAACGTAATATAACCTAACCTAACCCAACCTATCATCTCGGCGGTAATATTTGACAACATTCCTGGCGAGTTGGCTTCTCCGTCTCCGTGGGACCTTCATATACATCAATAACGTAATATAACCTAACCTAACCCAACCTAACATCTCGGCGGTAATATTTGACCACATTCCCGGCGAGTTGGCCTCTACGTCACCGTTTGACCTTCATATACATCAGTAACGTAATATAAGGTAACCTAACCCAACCTATCATCTCGGCGGTAATATTTGACCACATTGCTGGCGAGTTGGCTTCTCTGTCTCCGTGAGACCTTTATATACATCAATAACGTAATATAACGTAACCTAACCCAACCTATCATCTCGGCGGCAATATTTGACCACATTCCTGGCGAGTTGGCTTCTCTGTGTCCGTGAGACCTTTATATACATCAATAACGTAATATAACTTAACCTAACCCAACCTAACATCTCGGCGGCAATATTTGACAACATTCCTGGCGAGTTGGCTTCTCCGTCTCCGTTTGACCTTCATATACATCAATAACGTAATATAACCTAACCTAACCCAACCTAACATCTCGGCGGCAATATTTGACAACATTCCTGGCGAGTTGGCTTCTCCGTCTCCGTGGGACCTTCATATACATCAATAACGTAATATAACCTAACCTAACCCAACCTATCATCTCGGCGGCAATATTTGAAACATTCCTGGCGAGTTGGCCTCTACGTCTCCGTTTGACCTTCATATACATCAATAACGTAATATAACGTAACCTAACCCATCCTATCATCTCGGCGGCAATATTTGACAACATTCCTGGCGAGTTGGCCTCTACGTCTCCGTTTGACCTTCATATACATCAATAATGTAATATAACCTAACCTAACACAACCTATCATCTCGGCGGTAATATTTGATAACATTCCTGGCCAGTTGGCTTCTCCGTCTCCGTGGGACCTTCATATACATCAATAACGTAATATAACCTAACCTAACCCAACCTAACATCTCGCGGGTAATATTTGACATCATTCCTTGCGAGTTGGCCTCTACGTCTCCGTTTGACCTTCATATACATCAATAACGTAATATAACCTAACCTAACCCAACCTAACATATCGGCGGTAATATTTGACCACATTCCTGGCGAGTTGGCTTCTCTGTGTCCGTGAGACCTTTATATACATCAATAACGTAATATAACTTAACATAACCAAACCTAACATCTCGGCGGCAATATTTGACAACATTCCTGGCGAGTTGGCTTCTCCGTCTCCGTGGGACCTTCATATACATCAATAACGTAATATAACCTAACCTAACCCAACCTAACATCTCGGCGGTAATATTTGACAACATTCCTGGCGAGTTGGCTTCTCTGTCTCCGTGAGACCTTTATATACATCAATAACGTAATATAACCTAACCTAACGCAACCTATCATCTCGGCGGCAATATTTGACAACATTCCTGGCGAGTTGGCGTCTCCGTCTCAGTTTGACCTTCATATACATCAATAACGTAATATAACCTAACCTAACCCAACAAAACATCTCGGCGGTAATATTTGACAACATTCCTGGCGAGTTGGCTTCTCCGTCTCCGTGGGACCTTCATATACATCAATAACGTAATATAACCTAACCGAACTCAACCTAACATCTCGCGGGTAATATTTGACATCATTCCTTGCGAGTTGGCCTCTACGTCTCCGTTTTAACTTCATATACACCAATAACGTAATATAACGTAACCTAACCCAACCTATCATCTCGGCGGTAATATTTGACAACATTCCTGGCGAGTTGGCCTCTACGTCTCCGTTTGACCTTCATATACATCAATAACGTAATATAACCTAACCTAACCCAACCTAACATCTCGGCGGTAATATTTGAACACATTCCTGGCGAGTTGGCCTCTACGTCCCCGTTTGACCTTCATATACATCAATAACGTAATATAACCTAACCTAACCCAACCTAACATCTCGGCGGCAATATTTGACAACATTCCTGGCGAGTTGGCTTCTCCGTCTCCGTGGGACCTTCATATACATCAATAACGTAATATAACCTAACCTAACCCAACCTAACATCTCGCGGGTAATATTTGACATTATTCCGGGCTAGTTGGCCTCTACGTCTCCGTTTGACCTTCATATACATCAATAACGTAATATAACGTAACGTAACCCAACCTATCATCTCGGCGGTAATATTTGACCACATTCCTGGCGAGTTGGCTTCACTGTCTCCGTGAGTCCTTTATATACATCAATCACGTAATATAACCTAACCTAACCCAACCTAACATCTCGCGGGTAATATTTGACATCATTCCTGGCGAGTTGGCCTCTACGTCTCCGTTTGACCTTCATATACATCAATAACGTAATATAACGTAACCTAACCCAACCTATCATCTCGGCGGTAATATTTGACCACATTCCTGGCGAGTTGGCCTCTACGTCTCCGTTTGACCTTCATATACATCAATAACGTAATATAACCTAACCTAACCCAACCTAACATCGCGGCGGTAATATTTGACAACATTCCTGGCGAGTTGGCTTCTCTGTCTCCGTGAGACCTTTATATACATCAATAACGTAATATAACGTAACCTAACCCAACCTATCATCTCGGCGGCAATATTTGACTACATTCCTGGCGAGTTGGCTTCTCCGTCTCCGTGGGACCTTCATATACATCAATAACGTAATATAACCTAACCTAACCCAACCTATCATCTCGGCGGTAATATTTGACAACATTCCTGGCGAGTTGGCTTCTCCGTTTCCGTGGGACCTTCATATACATCAATAACGTAATATAACCTAACCTAACCCAACCTAACATCTCGGCGGTAATATTTGACCACATTCCCGGCGAGTTGGCCTCTACGTCACCGTTTGACCTTCATATACATCAGTAACGTAATATAAGGTAACCTAACCCAACCTATCATCTCGGCGGTAATATTTGACCACATTCCTGGCGAGTTGGCTTCTCTGTCTCCGTGAGACCTTTACATACATCAATAACGTAATATAGCCTAACCTAACCCAACCTAACATCTCGGCCGTAATATTTGACATCATTCCTGGCGAGTTGGCTTCTCTGTCTCCGTGAGACCTTTATATACATCAATAACGTAATATGACGTAACCTAACCCAACCTATCATCTCGGCGGCAATATTTGACCACATTCCTGGCGAGTTGGCTTCTCTGTGTCCGTGAGACCTTTATATACATCAATAACGTAATATAACTTAACCTAACCCAACCTAACATCTCGGCGGCAATATTTGACAACATTCCTGGCGAGTTGGCTTCTCCGTCTCCGTTTGACCTTCATATACATCAATAACGTAATATAACCTAACCTAACCCAACCTAACATCTCGGCGGCAATATTTGACAACATTCCTGGCGAGTTGGCTTCTCCGTCTCCGTGGGACGTTCATATACATCAATAACGTAATATAACCTAACCTAACCCAACCTATCATCTCGGCGGCAATATTTGACAACATTCCTGGCGAGTTGGCCTCTACGTCTCCGTTTGACCTTCATATACATCAATAACGTAATATAACGTAACCTAACCCATCCTATCATCTCGCGGGTAATATTTGACATCATTCCTGGCGAGTTGGCCTCTGCGTCTCCGTTTGACCTTCATATACATCAATAACGTAATATAACGTAACCTAACCCAACCTATCATCTCGGCGGCAATATTTGACAACATTCCTGGCGAGTTGGCTCCTCCGTCTCCGTGGGACCTTCATATACATCAATAACGTAATATAACCTAACCTAACCCAACCTAACATCTCGCGGGTAATATTTGACATCATTCCTTGCGAGTTGGCCTCTACGTCTCCGTTTGACCTTCATATACATCAATAACGTAATATAACCTAACCTAACCCAACCTAACATATCGGCGGTAATATTTGACCACATTCCTGGCGAGTTGGCTTCTCTGTGTCCGTGAGACCTTTATATACATCAATAACGTAATATAACTTAACCTAACCCAACCTAACATCTCGGCGGCAATATTTGACAACATTCCTGGCGAGTTGGCTTCTCCGTCTCCGTGGGACCTTCATATACATCAATAACGTAATATAACCTAACCTAACCCAACCTAACATCTCGCGGGTAATATTTGACATCATTCCTTGCGAGTTGGCCTCTACGTCTCCGTTTTAACTTCATATACATGAATAACGTAATATGACGTAACCTAACCCAACCTATCATCTCGGCGGCAATATTTGACAACATTCCTGGCGAGTTGGCCTCTACGTCTCCGTTTGACCTTCATATACATCAATAACGTAATATAACCTAACCTAACCCAACCTAACATCTCGGCGGTAATATTTGAACACATTCCTGGCGAGTTGGCCTCTACGTCTCCGTTTGACCTTCATATACATCAATAACGTAATATAACCTAACCTAACCCAACCTAACATCTCGGCGGCAATATTTGACAACATTCCTGGCGAGTTGGCTTCTCCGTCTCCGTGGGACCTTCATATACATCAATAACGTAATATAACCCAACCTAACCCAACCTAACATCTCGCGGGTAATATTTGACATTATTCCGGGCTAGTTGGCCTCTACGTCTCCGTTTGACCTTCATATACATCAATAACGTAATATAACGCAACCTAACCCAACCTATCATCTCGACGGTAATATTTGACCACATTCCTGGCGAGTTGGCTTCACTGTCTCCGTGAGTCCTTTATATACATCAATAACGTAATATAACCTAACCTAACCCAACCTAACATCTCGCGGGTAATATTTGACATCATTCCTGGCGAGTTGGCCTCTACGTCTCCGTTTGACCTTCATATACATCAATAACGTAATATAACGTAACCTAACCCAACCTATCATCTCGGCGGTAATATTTGACCACATTCCTGGCGAGTTGGCTTCTCTGTCTCCGTGAGACCTTTATATACATCAATAACGCAATATAACCTAACCTAACCCAACCTAACATCTCGGCCGTAATATTTGACAACATTCCTGGCGAGTTGGCTTCTCCGTCTCCGTGGGACCTTCATATACATCAATAACGTAATATAACCTAACCTAACCCAACCTAACATCTCGCGGGTAATATATGACATAATTCCTGGCGAGTTGGCCTCTACGTCTCCGTTTGACCTTCATATACATCAATAACGGAATAGAACCTAACCTAACCCAACTTAACATCTCGGCCGTAATATTTGACATCATTCCTGGCGAGTTGGCCTCTACGTCTCCGTTTGACCTTCATATACATCAATAACGTAATATAACCTAACCTAACCCAACCTAACATCTCGGCGGTAATATTTGACAACATTCCTGGCGAGTTGGCTTCTCCGTCTCCGTGGGACCTTCATATACATCAATAACGTAATATAACCTAACCTAACCCAACCTATCATCTCGGCGGCAATATTTGACTACATTCCTGGCGAGTTGGCTTCTCCGTCTCCGTGGGACCTTCATATACATCAATAACGTAATATAACCTAACCTAACCCAACCTATCATCTCGGCGGTAATATTTGACAACATTCCTGGCGAGTTGGCTTCTCCGTCTCCGTGGGACCTTCATATACATCAATAACGTAATATAACCTAACCTAACCCAACCTATCATCTCGGCGGTAATATTTGACCACATTCCCGGCGAGTTGGCCTCTACGTCTCCGTTTGATCTTCATATACATCAGTAACGTAATATAAGGTAACCTAACCCAACCTATCATCTCGGCGGTAATATTTGACCACATTCCTGGCGAGTTGGCTTCTCCGTCTCCGTGGGACCTTCATATACATCAATAACGTAATATAACCTAACCTAACCCAACCTAACGTCTCGGCGGTAATATTTGACCACATTCCCGGCGAGTTGGCCTCTACGTCTCCGTTTGACCTTCATATACATCAGTAACGTAATATAAGGTAACCTAACCCAACCTATCATCTCGGCGGCAATATTTGACTACATTCCTGGCGAGTTGGCTTCTCCGTCTCCGTGGGACCTTCATATACATCAATAACGTAATATAACCTAACCTAACCCAACCTAACATCTCGCGGGTAATATTTGACATCATTCCTTGCGAGTTGGCCTCTACGTCTCCGTTTTAACTTCATATACATGAATAACGTAATATGACGTAACCTAACCCAACCTATCATCTCGGCGGCAATATTTGACAACATTCCTGGCGAGTTGGCTTCTCCGTCTCCGTGGGACCTTCATATACATCAATAACGTAATATAACCTAACCTAACCCAACCTAACATCTCGCGGGTAATATTTGAACACATTCCTGGCGAGTTGGCCTCTACGTCTCCGTTTGACCTTCATATACATCAATAACGTAATATAACCTAACCTAACCCAACCTAACATCTCGGCGGTAATATTTGACAACATTCCTGGCGAGTTGGCTTCTCCGTCTCCGTGGGACCTTCATATACATCAATAACGTAATATAACCTAACCCAACCCAACCTAACATCTCGCGGGTAATATTTGCCATCATTCCTTGCGAGTTGGCCTCTACGTCTCCGTTTTAACTTCATATACACCAATAACGTAATATAACGTAACCTAACCCAACCTATCATCTCGGCGGTAATATTTGACAACATTCCTGGCGAGTTGGCCTCTACGTCTCCGTTTGACCTTCATATACATCAATAACGTAATATAACCTAACCTAACCCAACCTAACATCTCGGCGGTAATATTTGAACACATTCCTGGCGAGTTGGCCTCTACGTCTCCGTTTGACCTTCATATACATCAATAACGTAATATAACCTAACCTAACCCAACCTAACATCTCGGCGGTAATATTTGACAACATTCCTGGCGAGTTGGCTTCTCCGTCTCCGTGGGACCTTCATATACATCAATAACGTAATATAACCTAACCTAACCCAACCTAACATCTCGCGCGTAATATTTGACATTATTCCGGGCTAGTTGGCCTCTACGTCTCCGTTTGACCTTCATATACATCAATAACGTAATATAACGCAACCTAACCCAACCTATCATCTCGACGGTAATATTTGACCACATTCCTGGCGAGTTGGCTTCACTGTCTCCGTGAGTCCTTTATATACATCAATAACGTAATATAACCTAACCTAACCCAACCTAACATCTCGCGGGTAATATTTGACATCATTCCTGGCGAGTTGGCCTCTACGTCTCCGTTTGACCTTCATATACATCAATAACGTAATATAACGTAACCTAACCCAACCTATCATCTCGGCGGTAATATTTGACCACATTCCTGGCGAGTTGGCTTCTCTGTCTCCGTGAGACCTTTATATACATCAATAACGCAATATAACCTAACCTAACCCAACCTAACATCTCGGCCGTAATATTTGACAACATTCCTGGCGAGTTGGCTTCTCCGTCTCCGTGGGACCTTCATATACATCAATAACGTAATATAACCTAACCTAACCCAACCTAACATCTCGCGGGTAATATATGACATAATTCCTGGCGAGTTGGCCTCTACGTCTCCGTTTGACCTTCATATACATCAATAACGTAATATAACCTAACCTAACCCAACCTAACATCTCGGCGGTAATATTTGACAACATTCCTGGCGAGTTGGCTTCTCCGTCTCCGTGGGACCTTCATATACATCAATAACGTAATATAACCTAACCTAACCCAACCTATCATCTCGGCGGCAATATTTGACTACATTCCTGGCGAGTTGGCTTCTCCGTCTCCGTGGGACCTTCATATACATCAATAACGTAATATAACCTAACCTAACCCAACCTATCATCTCGGCGGTAATATTTGACAACATTCCTGGCGAGTTGGCTTCTCCGTCTCCGTGGGACCTTCATATACATCAATAACGTAATATAACCTAACCTAACCCAACCTATCATCTCGGCGGTAATATTTGACCACATTCCCGGCGAGTTGGCCTCTACGTCTCCGTTTGATCTTCATATACATCAGTAACGTAATATAAGGTAACCTAACCCAACCTATCATCTCGGCGGTAATATTTGACCACATTCCTGGCGAGTTGGCTTCTCCGTCTCCGTGGGACCTTCATATACATCAATAACGTAATATAACCTAACCTAACCCAACCTAACGTCTCGGCGGTAATATTTGACCACATTCCCGGCGAGTTGGCTTCTCCGTCTCCGTGGGACCTTCATATAAATCAATAACATAATATAACCTAACCTAACCCAACCTAACATCTCGCGGGTAATATTTGACATCATTCCTGGCGAGTTGGCCTCTACGTCTCCGTTTGACCTTCATATACATCAATAACGTAATATAACGTAACCTAACCCAACTTATCATCTCGGCGGTAACATTTGACCACATTCCTGGCGAGTTAGCTTCTCTGTCTCCGTGAGACCTTTATATACATCAATAACGTAATATAACGTAACCTAACCCAACCTATCATCTCGGCGGCAATATTTGACCACATTCCTGGCGAGTTGGCTTCTCTGTGTCCGTGAGACCTGTATATACATCAATAACGTAATATAACTTAACCTAACTCAACCGAACATATCGGCGGCAATATTTGACAACATTCCTGGCGAGTTGGCTTCTCCGTCTCCGTTTGACCTTCATATACATCAATAACGTAATATAACTTAACCTAACCCAACCTAACATCTCGGCGGCAATATTTGACAACATTCCTGGCGAGTTGGCTTCTCCGTCTCCGTTTGACCTTCATATACATCAATAACGTAATATAACCTAACCTAACCCAACCTAACATCTCGGCGGCAATATTTGACAACATTCCTGGCGAGTTGGCTTCTCCGTCTCCGTGGGACCTTCATATACATCAATAACGTAATATAACCTAACCTAACCCAACCTATCATCTCGGCGGCAATATTTGACAACATTCCTGGCGAGTTGGCCTCTACGTCTCCGTTTGACCTTCATATACATCAATAACGTAATATAACGTAACCTAACCCATCCTATCATCTCGCGGGTAATATTTGACATCATTCCTGGCGAGTTGGCCTCTGCGTCTCCGTTTGACCTTCATATACATCAATAACGTAATATAACGTAACCTAACCCAACCTATCATCTCGGCGGCAATATTTGACAACATTCCTGGCGAGTTGGCTCCTCCGTCTCCGTGGGACCTTCATATACATCAATAACGTAATATAACCTAACCTAACCCAACCTAACATCTCGCGGGTAATATTTGACATCATTCCTTGCGAGTTGGCCTCTACGTCTCCGTTTGACCTTCATATACATCAATAACGTAATATAACCTAACCTAACCCAACCTAACATATCGGCGGTAATATTTGACCACATTCCTGGCGAGTTGGCTTCTCTGTGTCCGTGAGACCTTTATATACATCAATAACGTAATATAACTTAACCTAACCCAACCTAACATCTCGGCGGCAATATTTGACAACATTCCTGGCGAGTTGGCTTCTCCGTCTCCGTGGGACCTTCATATACATCAATAACGTAATATAACCTAACCTAACCCAACCTAACATCTCGCGGGTAATATTTGACATCATTCCTTGCGAGTTGGCCTCTACGTCTCCGTTTTACCTTCATATACATCAATAACGTAATATAACGTAACCTAACCCAACCTATCATCTCGGCGGTAATATTTGACCACATTCCTGGCGAGTTGGCTTCTCTGTCTCCGTGAGACCTTTATATACATCAATAACGTAATATAACCTAACCTAACGCAACCTATCATCTCGGCGGTAATATTTGACCACATTCCTGGCGAGTTGGCTTCTCTGTCTCCGTGAGACCTTTATATACATCTATAACGCAATATAACCTAACCTAACCCAACCTAACATCTCGGCCGTAATATTTGACAACATTCCTGGCGAGTTGGCTTCTCCGTCTCCGTGGGACCTTCATATACATCAATAACGTAATATAACCTAACCTAACCCAACCTAACATCTCGCGGGTAATATATGACATCATTCCTGGCGAGTTGGCCTCTACGTCTCCGTTTGACCTTCATATACATCAATAACGGAATAGAACCTAACCTAACCCAACTTAACATCTCGGCCGTAATATTTGACATCATTCCTGGCGAGTTGGCCTCTACGTCTCCGTTTGACCTTCATATACATCAATAACGTAATATAACCTAACCTAACCCAACCTAACATCTCGGCGGTAATATTTGACAACATTCCTGGCGAGTTGGCTTCTCCGTCTCCGTGGGACCTTCATATACATCAATAACGTAATATAACCTAACCTAACCCAACCTATCATCTCGGCGGCAATATTTGACTACATTCCTGGCGAGTTGGCTTCTCCGTCTCCGTGGAACCTTCATATACATCAATAACGTAATATAACCTAACCTAACCCAACCTATCATCTCGGCGGTAATATTTGACAACATTCCTGGCGAGTTGGCTTCTCCGTCTCCGTTTGACCTTCATATACATCAATAACGTAATATAACCTAACCTAACCCAACCTAACATCTCGGCGGCAATATTTGACAACATTCCTGGCGAGTTGGCTTCTCCGTCTCCGTGGGACCTTCATATACATCAATAACGTAATATAACCTAACCTAACCCAACCTATCATCTCGGCGGCAATATTTGACAACATTCCTGGCGAGTTGGCCTCTACGTCTCCGTTTGACCTTCATATACATCAATAACGTAATATAACGTAACCTAACCCATCCTATCATCTCGCGGGTAATATTTGACATCATTCCTGGCGAGTTGGCCTCTGCGTCTCCGTTTGACCTTCATATACATCAATAACGTAATATAACGTAACCTAACCCAACCTATCATCTCGGCGGCAATATTTGACAACATTCCTGGCGAGTTGGCTCCTCCGTCTCCGTGGGACCTTCATATACATCAATAACGTAATATAACCTAACCTAACCCAACCTAACATCTCGCGGGTAATATTTGACATCATTCCTTGCGAGTTGGCCTCTACGTCTCCGTTTGACCTTCATATACATCAATAACGTAATATAACCTAACCTAACCCAACCTAACATATCGGCGGTAATATTTGACCACATTCCTGGCGAGTTGGCTTCTCTGTGTCCGTGAGACCTTTATATACATCAATAACGTAATATAACTTAACCTAACCCAACCTAACATCTCGGCGGCAATATTTGACAACATTCCTGGCGAGTTGGCTTCTCCGTCTCCGTGGGACCTTCATATACATCAATAACGTAATATAACCTAACCTAACCCAACCTAACATCTCGCGGGTAATATTTGACATCATTCCTTGCGAGTTGGCCTCTACGTCTCCGTTTTACCTTCATATACATCAATAACGTAATATAACGTAACCTAACCCAACCTATCATCTCGGCGGTAATATTTGACCACATTCCTGGCGAGTTGGCTTCTCTGTCTCCGTGAGACCTTTATATACATCAATAACGTAATATAACCTAACCTAACGCAACCAATCATCTCGGCGGTAATATTTGACCACATTCCTGGCGAGTTGGCTTCTCTGTCTCCGTGAGACCTTTATATACATCAATAACGCAATATAACCTAACCTAACCCAACCTAACATCTCGGCCGTAATATTTGACAACATTCCTGGCGAGTTGGCTTCTCCGTCTCCGTGGGACCTTCATATACATCAATAACGTAATATAACCTAACCTAACCCAACCTAACATCTCGCGGGTAATATATGACATCATTCCTGGCGAGTTGGCCTCTACGTCTCCGTTTGACCTTCATATACATCAATAACGGAATAGAACCTAACCTAACCCAACTTAACATCTCGGCCGTAATATTTGACATCATTCCTGGCGAGTTGGCCTCTACGTCTCCGTTTGACCTTCATATACATCAATAACGTAATATAACCTAACCTAACCCAACCTAACATCTCGGCGGTAATATTTGACAACATTCCTGGCGAGTTGGCTTCTCCGTCTCCGTGGGACCTTCATATACATCAATAACGTAATATAACCTAACCTAACCCAACCTATCATCTCGGCGGCAATATTTGACTACATTCCTGGCGAGTTGGCTTCTCCGTCTCCGTGGAACCTTCATATACATCAATAACGTAATATAACCTAACCTAACCCAACCTAACATATCGGCGGTAATATTTGACCACATTCCTGGCGAGTTGGCTTCTCTGTGTCCGTGAGACCTTTATATACATCAATAACGTAATATAACTTAACCTAACCCAACCTAACATCTCGGCGGCAATATTTGACAACATTCCTGGCGAGTTGGCTTCTCCGTCTCCGTGGGACCTTCATATACATCAATAACGTAATATAACCTAACCTAACCCAACCTAACATCTCGCGGGTAATATTTGACATCATTCCTTGCGAGTTGGCCTCTACGTCTCCGTTTTACCTTCATATACATCAATAACGTAATATAACGTAACCTAACCCAACCTATCATCTCGGCGGTAATATTTGACCACATTCCTGGCGAGTTGGCTTCTCTGTCTCCGTGAGACCTTTATATACATCAATAACGTAATATAACCTAACCTAACGCAACCTATCATCTCGGCGGTAATATTTGACCACATTCCTGGCGAGTTGGCTTCTCTGTCTCCGTGAGACCTTTATATACATCAATAACGCAATATAACCTAACCTAACCCAACCTAACATCTCGGCCGTAATATTTGACAACATTCCTGGCGAGTTGGCTTCTCCGTCTCCGTGGGACCTTCATATACATCAATAACGTAATATAACCTAACCTAACCCAACCTAACATCTCGCGGGTAATATATGACATCATTCCTGGCGAGTTGGCCTCTACGTCTCCGTTTGACCTTCATATACATCAATAACGGAATAGAACCTAACCTAACCCAACTTAACATCTCGGCCGTAATATTTGACATCATTCCTGGCGAGTTGGCCTCTACGTCTCCGTTTGACCTTCATATACATCAATAACGTAATATAACCTAACCTAACCCAACCTAACATCTCGGCGGTAATATTTGACAACATTCCTGGCGAGTTGGCTTCTCCGTCTCCGTGGGACCTTCATATACATCAATAACGTAATATAACCTAACCTAACCCAACCTATCATCTCGGCGGCAATATTTGACTACATTCCTGGCGAGTTGGCTTCTCCGTCTCCGTGGAACCTTCATATACATCAATAACGTAATATAACCTAACCTAACCCAACCTATCATCTCGGCGGTAATATTTGACAACATTCCTGGCGAGTTGGCTTCTCCGTCTCCGTTTGACCTTCATATACATCAATAACGTAATATAACCTAACCTAACCCAACCTAACATCTCGGCGGCAATATTTGACAACATTCCTGGCGAGTTGGCTTCTCCGTCTCCGTGGGACCTTCATATACATCAATAACGTAATATAACCTAACCTAACCCAACCTATCATCTCGGCGGCAATATTTGACAACATTCCTGGCGAGTTGGCCTCTACGTCTCCGTTTGACCTTCATATACATCAATAACGTAATATAACGTAACCTAACCCATCCTATCATCTCGCGGGTAATATTTGACATCATTCCTGGCGAGTTGGCCTCTGCGTCTCCGTTTGACCTTCATATACATCAATAACGTAATATAACGTAACCTAACCCAACCTATCATCTCGGCGGCAATATTTGACAACATTCCTGGCGAGTTGGCTCCTCCGTCTCCGTGGGACCTTCATATACATCAATAACGTAATATAACCTAACCTAACCCAACCTAACATCTCGCGGGTAATATTTGACATCATTCCTTGCGAGTTGGCCTCTACGTCTCCGTTTGACCTTCATATACATCAATAACGTAATATAACCTAACCTAACCCAACCTAACATATCGGCGGTAATATTTGACCACATTCCTGGCGAGTTGGCTTCTCTGTGTCCGTGAGACCTTTATATACATCAATAACGTAATATAACTTAACCTAACCCAACCTAACATCTCGGCGGCAATATTTGACAACATTCCTGGCGAGTTGGCTTCTCCGTCTCCGTGGGACCTTCATATACATCAATAACGTAATATAACCTAACCTAACCCAACCTAACATCTCGCGGGTAATATTTGACATCATTCCTTGCGAGTTGGCCTCTACGTCTCCGTTTTACCTTCATATACATCAATAACGTAATATAACCTAACCTAACCCAACCTATCATCTCGGCGGTAATATTTGACCACATTCCTGGCGAGTTGGCTTCTCTGTCTCCGTGAGACCTTTATATACATCAATAACGTAATATAACCTAACCTAACGCAACCTATCATCTCGGCGGTAATATTTGACCACATTCCTGGCGAGTTGGCTTCTCTGTCTCCGTGAGACCTTTATATACATCAATAACGCAATATAACCTAACCTAACCCAACCTAACATCTCGGCCGTAATATTTGACAACATTCCTGGCGAGTTGGCTTCTCCGTCTCCGTGGGACCTTCATATACATCAATAACGTAATATAACCTAACCTAACCCAACCTAACATCTCGCGGGTAATATATGACATCATTCCTGGCGAGTTGGCCTCTACGTCTCCGTTTGACCTTCATATACATCAATAACGGAATAGAACCTAACCTAACCCAACTTAACATCTCGGCCGTAATATTTGACATCATTCCTGGCGAGTTGGCCTCTACGTCTCCGTTTGACCTTCATATACATCAATAACGTAATATAACCTAACCTAACCCAACCTAACATCTCGGCGGTAATATTTGACAACATTCCTGGCGAGTTGGCTTCTCCGTCTCCGTGGGACCTTCATATACATCAATAACGTAATATAACCTAACCTAACCCAACCTATCATCTCGGCGGCAATATTTGACTACATTCCTGGCGAGTTGGCTTCTCCGTCTCCGTGGAACCTTCATATACATCAATAACGTAATATAACCTAACCTAACCCAACCTATCATCTCGGCGGTAATATTTGACAACATTCCTGGAGAGTTGGCTTCTCCGTCTCCGTGGGACCTTCATATACATCAATAACGTAATATAACCTAACCTAACCCAACCTATCATCTCGGCGGTAATATTTGATAACATTCCTGGCGAGTTGGCTTCTCCGTCTCCGTGCGACCTTCATATACATCAATAACGTAATATAACCTAACCTAACCCAACCTAACGTCTCGGCGGTAATATTTGACCACATTCCCGGCGAGTTGGCCTCTACGTCTCCGTTTGATCTTCATATACATCAGTAACGTAATATAAGGTAACCTAACCCAACCTATCATCTCGGCGGTAATATTTGACCACATTCCTGGCGAGTTGGCTTCTCCGTCTCCGTGGGACCTTCATATACATCAATAACGTAATATAACCTAACCTAACCCAACCTAACGTCTCGGCGGTAATATTTGACCACATTCCCGGCGAGTTGGCCTCTACGTCTCCGTTTGACCTTCATATACATCAGTAACGTAATATAAGGTAACCTAACCCAACCTATCATCTCGGCGGCAATATTTGACTACATTCCTGGCGAGTTGGCTTCTCCGTCTCCGTGGGACCTTCATATACATCAATAACATAATATAACCTAACCTAACTCAACCTAACATCTCGCGGGTAATATTTGACATCATTCCTGGCGAGTTGGCCTCTACGTCTCCGTTTGACCTTCATATACATCAATAACGGAATAGAACCTAACCTAACCCAACTTAACATCTCGGCCGTAATATTTGACATCATTCCTGGCGAGTTGGCCTCTACGTCTCCGTTTGACCTTCATATACATCAATAACGTAATATAACCTAACCTAACCCAACCTAACATCTCGGCGGTAATATTTGACAACATTCCTGGCGAGTTGGCTTCTCCGTCTCCGTGGGACCTTCATATACATCAATAACGTAATATAACCTAACCTAACCCAACCTATCATCTCGGCGGCAATATTTGACTACATTCCTGGCGAGTTGGCTTCTCCGTCTCCGTGGAACCTTCATATACATCAATAACGTAATATAACCTAACCTAACCCAACCTATCATCTCGGCGGTAATATTTGACAACATTCCTGGCGAGTTGGCTTCTCCGTCTCCGTTTGACCTTCATATACATCAATAACGTAATATAACCTAACCTAACCCAACCTAACATCTCGGCGGCAATATTTGACAACATTCCTGGCGAGTTGGCTTCTCCGTCTCCGTGGGACCTTCATATACATCAATAACGTAATATAACCTAACCTAACCCAACCTATCATCTCGGCGGCAATATTTGACAACATTCCTGGCGAGTTGGCCTCTACGTCTCCGTTTGACCTTCATATACATCAATAACGTAATATAACGTAACCTAACCCATCCTATCATCTCGCGGGTAATATTTGACATCATTCCTGGCGAGTTGGCCTCTGCGTCTCCGTTTGACCTTCATATACATCAATAACGTAATATAACGTAACCTAACCCAACCTATCATCTCGGCGGCAATATTTGACAACATTCCTGGCGAGTTGGCTCCTCCGTCTCCGTGGGACCTTCATATACATCAATAACGTAATATAACCTAACCTAACCCAACCTAACATCTCGCGGGTAATATTTGACATCATTCCTTGCGAGTTGGCCTCTACGTCTCCGTTTGACCTTCATATACATCAATAACGTAATATAACCTAACCTAACCCAACCTAACATATCGGCGGTAATATTTGACCACATTCCTGGCGAGTTGGCTTCTCTGTGTCCGTGAGACCTTTATATACATCAATAACGTAATATAACTTAACCTAACCCAACCTAACATCTCGGCGGCAATATTTGACAACATTCCTGGCGAGTTGGCTTCTCCGTCTCCGTGGGACCTTCATATACATCAATAACGTAATATAACCTAACCTAACCCAACCTAACATCTCGCGGGTAATATTTGACATCATTCCTTGCGAGTTGGCCTCTACGTCTCCGTTTTACCTTCATATACATCAATAACGTAATATAACGTAACCTAACCCAACCTATCATCTCGGCGGTAATATTTGACCACATTCCTGGCGAGTTGGCTTCTCTGTCTCCGTGAGACCTTTATATACATCAATAACGTAATATAACCTAACCTAACGCAACCTATCATCTCGGCGGTAATATTTGACCACATTCCTGGCGAGTTGGCTTCTCTGTCTCCGTGAGACCTTTATATACATCAATAACGCAATATAACCTAACCTAACCCAACCTAACATCTCGGCCGTAATATTTGACAACATTCCTGGCGAGTTGGCTTCTCCGTCTCCGTGGGACCTTCATATACATCAATAACGTAATATAACCTAACCTAACCCAACCTAACATCTCGCGGGTAATATATGACATCATTCCTGGCGAGTTGGCCTCTACGTCTCCGTTTGACCTTCATATACATCAATAACGGAATAGAACCTAACCTAACCCAACTTAACATCTCGGCCGTAATATTTGACATCATTCCTGGCGAGTTGGCCTCTACGTCTCCGTTTGACCTTCATATACATCAATAACGTAATATAACCTAACCTAACCCAACCTAACATCTCGGCGGTAATATTTGACAACATTCCTGGCGAGTTGGCTTCTCCGTCTCCGTGGGACCTTCATATACATCAATAACGTAATATAACCTAACCTAACCCAACCTATCATCTCGGCGGCAATATTTGACTACATTCCTGGCGAGTTGGCTTCTCCGTCTCCGTGGAACCTTCATATACATCAATAACGTAATATAACCTAACCTAACCCAACCTATCATCTCGGCGGTAATATTTGACAACATTCCTGGAGAGTTGGCTTCTCCGTCTCCGTGGGACCTTCATATACATCAATAACGTAATATAACCTAACCTAACCCAACCTATCATCTCGGCGGTAATATTTGATAACATTCCTGGCGAGTTGGCTTCTCCGTCTCCGTGCGACCTTCATATACATCAATAACGTAATATAACCTAACCTAACCCAACCTAACGTCTCGGCGGTAATATTTGACCACATTCCCGGCGAGTTGGCCTCTACGTCTCCGTTTGATCTTCATATACATCAGTAACGTAATATAAGGTAACCTAACCCAACCTATCATCTCGGCGGTAATATTTGACCACATTCCTGGCGAGTTGGCTTCTCCGTCTCCGTGGGACCTTCATATACATCAATAACGTAATATAACCTAACCTAACCCAACCTAACGTCTCGGCGGTAATATTTGACCACATTCCCGGCGAGTTGGCCTCTACGTCTCCGTTTGACCTTCATATACATCAGTAACGTAATATAAGGTAACCTAACCCAACCTATCATCTCGGCGGCAATATTTGACTACATTCCTGGCGAGTTGGCTTCTCCGTCTCCGTGGGACCTTCATATACATCAATAACATAATATAACCTAACCTAACTCAACCTAACATCTCGCGGGTAATATTTGACATCATTCCTGGCGAGTTGGCCTCTACGTCTCCGTTTGACCTTCATATACATCAATAACGTAATATAACGTAACCTAACCCAACTTGTCATCTCGGCGGTAACATTTGACCACATTCCTGGCGAGTTAGCTTCTCTGTCTCCGTGAGACCTTTATATACATCAATAACGTAATATAACCTAACCTAACCCAACCTAACATCTCGGCGGCAATATTTGACAACATTCCTGGCGAGTTGGCTTCTCCGTCTCCGTGGGACCTTCATATACATCAATAACGTAATATAACCTAACCTAACCCAACCTATCATCTCGGCGGCAATATTTGACAACATTCCTGGCGAGTTAGCCTCTACGTCTCAGTTTGACCTTCATATACATCAATAACGTAATATAACGTAACCTAACCCATCCTATCATCTCGGCGGCAATATTTGACAACATTCCTGGCGAGTTGGCCTCTACGTCTCCGTTTGACCTTCATATACATCAATAACGTAATATAACCTAACCTAACCCAACCTAACATCTCGCGGGTAATATTTGACATCATTCCTGGCGAGTTGGCCTCTACGTCTCCGTTTGACCTTCATATACATCAATAACGTAATATAACCTAACCTAACCCAACCTATCATCTCGGCGGCAATATTTGACAACATTCCTGGCGAGTTGGCCTCTACGTCTCCGTTTGACCTTCATATACATCAATAACGTAATATAACGTAACCTAACCCATCCTATCATCTCGGCGGCAATATTTGACAACATTCCTGGCGAGTTGGCCTCTACGTCTCCGTTTGACCTTCATATACATCAATAACGTAATATAACCTAACCTAACCCAACCTATCATCTCGGCGGCAATATTTGACAACATTCCTGGCGAGTTGGCTTCTCCGTCTCCGTGGGACCTTCATATTCATCAATAACGTAATATAACCTAACCTAACCCAACCTAACATCTCGCGGGTAATATTTGACATCATTCCTGGCGAGTTGGCCTCTACGTCTCCGTTTGACCTTCATATACATCAATAACGTAATATAACGTAACCTAACCCAACTTATCATCTCGGCGGTAACATTTGACCACATTCCTGGCGAGTTAGCATCTCTGTCTCCGTGAGACCTTTATATACATCAATAACGTAATATAACCTAACCTAACCCAACCTAACATCTCGGCCGTAATATTTGACATCATTCCTGACGAGTTGGCCTCTACGTCTCCGTTTGACCTTTATATACATCAATAACGTAATAGAACCTAACCTAACCCAACCTAACATCTCGGCCGTAATATTTGACAACATTCCTGGCGAGTTGGCTTCTCTGTCTCCGTGAGACCTTTATATACATCAATAACGTAATATAGCCTAACCTAACCCAACCTAACATCTCGGCCGTAATATTTGACATCATTCCTGGCGAGTTGGCTTCTCTGTCTCCGTGAGACCTTTATATACATCAATAACGTAATATAATGTAACCTAACCCAACCTATCATCTCGGCGGTAATATTTGACAACATTCCTGGCGAGTTGGCTTCTCTGTCTCCGTGAGATCTTTATGTACATCAATAACGTAATATAACGTAGCCTAACCCAACCTATCATCTCGGCGGCAATATTTGACAACATTCCTGGCGAGTTGGCTTCTCCGTCTCCGTTTGACCTTCATATACATCAATAACGTAATATAACCTAACCTAACCCAACCTAACATCTCGCGGGTAATATTTGACATCATTCCTGGCGAGTTGGCCTCTACGTCTCCGTTTGACCTTCATATACATCAATAACGTAATATAACGTAACCTAACCCAACCTAACATCTCGCGGGTAATATTTGACATCATTCCTTGCGAGTTGGCCTCTACGTCTCCGTTTTAACTTCATATACATGAATAACGTAATATAACGTAACCTAACCCAACCTATCATCTCGGCGGTAATATTTGACAACATTCCTGGCGAGTTGGCCTCTACGTCTCCGTTTGACCTTCATATACATCAATAACGTAATATAACCTAACCTAACCCAACCTAACATCTCGGCGGTAATATTTGACCACATTCCTGGCGAGATGGCCTCTACGTCTCCGTTTGACCTTCATATACATCAATAACGTAATATAACGTAACCTAACCCATCCTATCATCTCGGCGGCAATATTTGACAACATTCCTGGCGAGTTGGCCTCTACGTCTCCGTTTGACCTTCATATACATCAATAACGTAATATAACCTAACCTAACCCAACCTATCATCTCGGCGGTAATATTTGACAACATTCCTGGCGAGTTGGCTTCTCCGTCTCCGTAGGAACTTCATATACATCAATAACGTAATATAACCTAACCTAACCCAACCTAACATCTCGGCGGTAATATTTGTCCACATTCCCGGCGAGTTGGCCTCTACGTCTCCGTTTGACCTTCATATATATCAGTAACGTAATATAAGGTAACCTAACCCAACCTATCATCTCGGCGGTAATATTTGACCACATTCCTGGCGAGTTGGCTTCTCTGTCTCCGTGAGACCTTTATATACGTCAATAACGTAATATAGCCTAACCTAACCCAACCTAACATCTCGGCCGTAATATTTGACATCATTCCTGGCGAGTTGGCTTCTCTGTCTCCGTGAGACCTTTATATACATCAATAACGTAATATAACGTAACCTAACCCAACCTATCATCTCGGCGGCAATATTTGACAACATTCCTGGCGAGTTGGCTTCTCCGTCTCCGTGGGACCTTCATATACATCAATAACATAATATAACCTAACCTAACCCAACCTAACATCTCGCGGGTAATATTTGACATCATTCCTGGCGAGTTGGCCTCTACGTCTCCGTTTGACCTTCATATACATCAATAACGTAATATAACGTAACCTAACACAACCTATCACCTCGGCGGTAATATTTGACCACATTCCTGGCGAGTTGGCCTCTACGTCTCCGTTTGACCTTCATATACATCAATAACGTAATATAACCTAACCTAACCCAACCTAACATCTCGGCGGTAATATTTGACAACATTCCTGGCGAGTTGGCTTCTCCGTCTCCGTGGGACCTTCATATACATCAATAACGTAATATAACCTAACCTAACCCAACCTAACATCTCGGCGGTAATATTTGACATCATTCCTGGCGAGTTGGCCTCTACGTCTCCGTTTGAGCTTCATATACAACAATGACGTAATATAACGAAACCTAACCCATCCTATCATCTCGGCGGCAATATTTGACAACATTCCTGGCGAGTTGGCCTCTACGTCTCCGTTTGACCTTCATATACATCAATAACGTAATATAACGTAACCTAACCCATCCTATCATCTCGGCGGCAATATTTGACAACATTCCTGGCGAGTTGGCCTCTACGTCTCCGTTTGACCTTCATATACATCAATAACGTAATATAACCTAACCTAACCCAACCTATCATCTCGGCGGTAATATTTGACAACATTCCTGGCGAGTTGGCTTCTCCGTCTCCGTAGGAACTTCATATACATCAATAACGTAATATAACCTAACCTAACCCAACCTAACATCTCGGCGGTAATATTTGTCCACATTCCCGGCGAGTTGGCCTCTACGTCTCCGTTTGACCTTCATATACATCAGTAACGTAATATAAGGTAACCTAACCCAACCTATCATCTCGGCGGTAATATTTGACCACATTCCTGGCGAGTTGGCTTCTCTGTCTCCGTGAGACCTTTATATACGTCAATAACGTAATATAGCCTAACCTAACCCAACCTAACATCTCGGCCGTAATATTTGACATCATTCCTGGCGAGTTGGCTTCTCTGTCTCCGTGAGACCTTTATATACATCAATAACGTAATATAACGTAACCTAACCCAACCTATCATCTCGGCGGCAATATTTGACAACATTCCTGGCGAGTTGGCTTCTCCGTCTCCGTGGGACCTTCATATACATCAATAACATAATATAACCTAACCTAACCCAACCTAACATCTCGCGGGTAATATTTGACATCATTCCTGGCGAGTTGGCCTCTACGTCTCCGTTTGACCTTCATATACATCAATAACGTAATATAACGTAACCTAACACAACCTAACATCTCGCGGGTAATATTTGACATCATTCCTGGCGAGTTGGCCTCTGCGTCTCCGTTTGACCTTCATATACATCAATAACGTAATATAACGTAACCTAACCCAACCTATCATCTCGGCGGCAATATTTGACAACATTCCTGGCGAGTTGCCTTCTCTGTCTCCGTGAGACCTTTATATACATCAATAACGTAATATAACCTAACCTAACCCAACCTATCATCTCGGCGGCAATATTTGACAACATTCCTGGCGAGTTGGCTTCTCCGTCTCCGTGGGACCTTCATATACATCAATAACGTAATATAATCTAACCTAACACAACCTAACATCTCGCGGGTAATATTTGACGTCATTCCTGGCGAGTTGGCCTCTACGTCTCCGTTTGACCTTCATATACATCAATAACGTAATATAACGTAACCTAACCCAACCTATCATCTCGGCGGTAATATTTGACCACATTCCTGGCGAGTTGACTTCTCTGTCTCCGTGAGACCTTTATATACATCAATAACGCAATATAACCTAACCTAACCCAACCTAACATCTCGGCCGTAATATTTGACATTATTCCTGGCGAGTTGGCTTCTCTGTCTCCTTGAGACCTTTATATACATCAATAACGTAATATAACCTAACCTAACCCAACCTATCATCTCGGCGGTAATATTTGACCACATTCCTGGCGATTTGGCTTCTCTGTCTCCGTGAGACCTTTATATACATCAATAACGCAATATAACCTAACCTAACCCAACCTAACATCTCGGCCGTAATATTTGACATCATTCCTGGCGAGTTGGCCTCTACGTCTCCGTTTGACCTTTATATACATCAATATCGTAATATAACCTAACCTAACCCAACCTAACATCTCGGCCGTAATATTTGACACCATTCCTGGCGAGTTGGCCTCTACGTCTCCATTTGACCTTCATATACATCAATAACGTAATATAACGTAACCTAACCCAACCTATCATCTCGGCGGCATTATTTGACAACATTCCTGGCGAGTTGGCTTCTCCGTCTCCGTGGGACCTTCATATACATCAATAACGTAATATGACCTAAACTAACCCAACCTAACATCTCGCGGGTAATATTTGACATCATTCCTTGCGAGTTGGCCTCTACGTCTCCGTTTTACCTTCATATACATCAATAACGTAATATAACGTAACCTAACCCAACCTATCATCTCGGCGGTAATATTTGACCACATTCCTGGCGAGTTGGCTTCTCTGTCTCCGTGAGACCTTTATATACATCAATAACGTAATATAACCTAACCTAACCCAACCTATCATCTCGGCGGCAATATTTGACAACATTCCTGGCGAGTTTGCTTCTCCGTCTCCGTGGGACCTTCATTTACATCAATAACGTAATATAACCTAACCTAACCCAACCTATCATCTCGGCGGCAATATTTGACAACATTCCTGGCGAGTTGGCCTCTACGTCTCCGTTTGACATTCATATACATCAATAACGTAATATAACGTAACCTAACCCAACCTATCATCTCGGCGGCAATATTTGACAACATTCCTGGCGAGTTGGCTTCTCCGTCTCCGTGGGACCTTCATATACATCAATAACATAATATAACCTAACCTAACCCAACCTAACATCTCGCGGGTAATATTTGACATCATTCCTGGCGAGTTGGCCTCTACGTCTCCGTTTGACCTTCATATACATCAATAACGTAATATAACGTAACCTAACACAACCTAACATCTCGCGGGTAATATTTGACATCATTCCTGGCGAGTTGGCCTCTGCGTCTCCGTTTGACCTTCATATACATCAATAACGTAATATAACGTAACCTAACCCAACCTATCATCTCGGCGGCAATATTTGACAACATTCCTGGCGAGTTGGCTTCTCTGTCTCCGTGAGACCTTTATATACATCAATAACGTAATATAACCTAACCTAACCCAACCTATCATCTCGGCGGCAATATTTGACAACATTCCTGGCGAGTTGGCTTCTCCGTCTCCGTGGGACCTTCATATACATCAATAACGTAATATAATCTAACCTAACACAACCTAACATCTCGCGGGTAATATTTGACGTCATTCCTGGCGAGTTGGCCTCTACGTCTCCGTTTGACCTTCATATACATCAATAACGTAATATAACGTAACCTAACCCAACCTATCATCTCGGCGGTAATATTTGACCACATTCCTGGCGAGTTGGCTTCTCTGTCTCCGTGAGACCTTTATATACATCAATAACGCAATATAACCTAACCTAACCCAACCTAACATCTCGGCCGTAATATTTGACATTATTCCTGGCGAGTTGGCTTCTCTGTCTCCTTGAGACCTTTATATACATCAATAACGTAATATAACCTAACCTAACCCAACCTATCATCTCGGCGGTAATATTTGACCACATTCCTGGCGATTTGGCTTCTCTGTCTCCGTGAGACCTTTATATACATCAATAACGCAATATAACCTAACCTAACCCAACCTAACATCTCGGCCGTAATATTTGACACCATTCCTGGCGAGTTGGCCTCTACGTCTCCATTTGACCTTCATATACATCAATAACGTAATATAACGTAACCTAACCCAACCTATCATCTCGGCGGCATTATTTGACAACATTCCTGGCGAGTTGGCTTCTCCGTCTCCGTGGGACCTTCATATACATCAATAACGTAATATGACCTAAACTAACCCAACCTAACATCTCGCGGGTAATATTTGACATCATTCCTTGCGAGTTGGCCTCTACGTCTCCGTTTTACCTTCATATACATCAATAACGTAATATAACGTAACCTAACCCAACCTATCATCTCGGCGGTAATATTTGACCACATTCCTGGCGAGTTGGCTTCTCTGTCTCCGTGAGACCTTTATATACATCAATAACGTAATATAACCTAACCTAACCCAACCTATCATCTCGGCGGCAATATTTGACAACATTCCTGGCGAGTTGGCTTCTCCGTCTCCGTGGGACCTTCATTTACATCAATAACGTAATATAACCTAACCTAACCCAACCTATCATCTCGGCGGCAATATTTGACAACATTACTGGCGAGTTGGCCTCTACGTCTCCGTTTGACATTCATATACATCAATAACGTAATATAACGTAACCTAACCCAACCTATCACCTCGGCGGTAATATTTGACCACATTCCTGGCGAGTTGGCCTCTACGTCTCCGTTTGACCTTCATATACATCAATAACGTAATATAACCTAACCTAACCCAACCTAACATCTCGGCGGTAATATTTGACAACATTCCTGGCGAGGTGGCTTCTCCGTCTCCGTGGGACCTTCATATACATCAATAACGCAATATAACCTAACCTAACCCAACCTAACATCTCGGCGGTAATATTTGACATCATTCCTGGCGAGTTGGCCTCTACGTCTCCGTTTGAGCTTCATATACAACAATGACGTAATATAACGAAACCTAACCCATCCTATCATCTCGGCGGCAATATTTGACAACATTCCTGGCGAGTTGGCCTCTACGTCTCCGTTTGACCTTCATATACATCAATAACGTAATATAACCTAACCTAACCCAACCTATCATCTCGGCGGTAATATTTGACAACATTCCTGGCGAGTTGGCTTCTCCGTCTCCGTGGGACCTTCATATACATCAATAACATAATATAACCTAACCTAACCCAACCTAACATCTCGTGGGTAATATTTGACATCATTCCTGGCGAGTTGGCCTCTACGTCTCCGTTTGACCTTCATATACATCAATAACATAATATAACGTAACCTAACACAACCTAACATCTCGCGGGTAATATTTGACATCATTCCTGGCGAGTTGGCCTCTGCGTCTCCGTTTGACCTTCATATACATCAATAACGTAATATAACGTAACCTAACCCAACCTATCATCTCGGCGGCAATATTTGACAACATTCCTGACGAGTTGGCTTCTCCGTCTCCGTGGGACCTTCATATACATCAATAACGTAATATAACCTAACCTAACCCAACCTAACATCTCGCGGGTAATATTTGACATCATTCCTGGCGAGTTGGCCTCTACGTCTCCGTTTGACCTTCATATACATCAATAACGTAATATAACGTAACCTAACCCATCCTATCATCTCGGCGGCAATATTTGACAACATTCCTGGCGAGTTGGCCTCTACGTCACCGTTTGACCTTCATATACATCAATAACGTAATATAACCTAACCTAACCCAACCTATCATCTCGGCGGTAATATTTGACAACATTCCTGGCGAGTTGGCTTCTCCGTCTCCGTGGGACCTTCATATACATCAATAACATAATATAACCTAACCTAACCCAACCTAACATCTCGTGGGTAATATTTGACATCATTCCTGGCGAGTTGGCCTCTACGTCTCCGTTTGACCTTCATATACATCAATAACATAATATAACGTAACCTAACACAACCTAACATCTCGCGGGTAATATTTGACATCATTCCTGGCGAGTTGGCCTCTGCGTCTCCGTTTGACCTTCATATACATCAATAACGTAATATAACGTAACCTAACCCAACCTATCATCTCGGCGGCAATATTTGACAACATTCCTGACGAGTTGGCTTCTCCGTCTCCGTGGGACCTTCATATACATCAATAACGTAATATAACCTAACCTAACCCAACCTAACATCTCGCGGGTAATATTTGACATCATTCCTGGCGAGTTGGCCTCTACGTCTCCGTTTGACCTTCATATACATCAATAACGTAATATAACGTAACCTAACCCAACCTATCATCTCGGCGGTAACATTTGACCACATTCCTGGCGAGTTAGCTTCTCTGTCTCCGTGAGACCTTTATATACATCAATAACGTAATATAACCTAACCTAACCCAACCTAACATCTCGGCCGTAATATTTGACATCATTCCTGACGAGTTGGCCTCTACGTCTCCGTTTGACCTTCATATACATCAATAACGTAATATAACCTAACCTAACCCAACCTAACATATCGGCGGTAATATTTGACCACATTCCTGGCGAGTTGGCTTCTCTGTGTCCGTGAGATCTTTATATACATCAATAACGTAATATAACTTAACCTAACCCAACCTAACATCTCGGCGGCAATATTTGACAACATTCCTGGCGAGTTGGCTTCTCCGTCTCCGTGGGACCTTCATATACATCAATAACGTAATATAACCTAACCTAACCCAACCTAACATCTCGCGGGTAATATTTGACATCATTCCTTGCGAGTTGGCCTCTACGTCTCCGTTTTAACTTCATATACATCAATAACGTAATATAACGTAACCTAACCCAACCTATCATCTCGGCGGTAATATTTGACAACATTCCTGGCGAGTTGGCCTCTACGTCTCCGTTTGACCTTCATATACATCAATAACATAATATAACGTAACCTAACACAACCTAACATCTCGCGGGTAATATTTGACATCATTCCTGGCGAGTTGGCCTCTGCGTCTCCGTTTGACCTTCATATACATCAATAACGTAATATAACGTAACCTAACCCAACCTATCATCTCGGCGGCAATATTTGGCAACATTCCTGACGAGTTGGCTTCTCCGTCTCCGTGGGACCTTCATATACATCAATAACGTAATATAAACTAACCTAACCCAACCTAACATCTCGCGGGTAATATTTGACATCATTCCTGGCGAGTTGGCCTCTACGTCTCCGTTTGACCTTCATATACATCAATAACGTAATATAACGTAACCTAACCCAACCTATCATCTCGGCGGTAACATTTGACCACATTCCTGGCGAGTTAGCTTCTCTGTCTCCGTGAGACCTTTATATACATCAATAACGTAATATAACCTAACCTAACCCAACCTAACATCTCGGCCGTAATATTTGACATCATTCCTGGCGAGTTGGCTTCTCTGTCTCCGTGAGATCTTTATATACATCAATAACGTAATATAACGTAACCTAACCCAACCTATCATCTCGGTGGCAATATTTGACTACATTCCTGGCGAGTTGGCTTCTCCGTCTCCGTGGGACCTTCATATACATCAATAACATAATATAACCTAACCTAACCCAACCTAACATCTCGCGGGCAATATTTGACATCATTCCTGGCGAGTTGGCCTCTACGTCTCCGTATGACCTTCATATACATCAATAACGTAATAAAACGTAACCTAACACAACCTAACATCTCGCGGGTAATATTTGACATCATTCCTGGCGAGTTGGCCTCTGCGTCTCCGTTTGACCTTCATATACATCAATAACGTAATATAACGTAACCTAACCCAACCTATCATCTCGGCGGCAATATTTGACAACATTCCTGGCGAGTTGGCTCCTCCGTCTCCGTGGGACCTTCATATACATCAATAACGTAATATAACCTAACCTAACCCAACCTAACATCTCGCGGGTAATATTTGACATCATTCCTTGCGAGTTGGCCTCAACGTCTCCGTTTGACCTTCATATACATCAATAACGTAATATAACCTAACCTAACCCAACCTGACATATCGGCGGTAATATTTGACCACATTCCTGGCGAGTTGGCTTCTCTGTGCCGTGAGATCTTTATATACATCAATAACGTAATATAACTTAACCTAACCCAACCTAACATCTCGGCACAATATTTGACAACATTCCTGGCGAGTTGGCTTCTCCGTCTCCGTGGGACCTTCATATACATCAATAACGTAATATAACCTAACCTAACCCAACCTAACATCTCGCGGGTAATATTTGACATCATTCCTTGCGAGTTGGCCTCTACGTCTCCGTTTTAACTTCATATACATCAATAACGTAATATAACGTAACCTAACCCAACCTATCATCTCGGCGGTAATATTTGACAACATTCCTGGCGAGTTGGCCTCTACGTCTCCGTTTGACCTTCATATACATCAATAACATAATATAACGTAACCTAACACAACCTAACATCTCGCGGGTAATATTTGACATCATTCCTGGCGAGTTGGCCTCTGCGTCTCCGTTTGACCTTCATATACATCAATAACGTAATATAACGTAACCTAACCCAACCTATCATCTCGGCGGCAATATTTGACAACATTCCTGACGAGTTGGCTTCTCCGTCTCCGTGGGACCTTCATATACATCAATAACGTAATATAAACTAACCTAACCCAACCTAACATCTCGCGGGTAATATTTGACATCATTCCTGGCGAGTTGGCCTCTACGTCTCCGTTTGACCTTCATATACATCAATAACGTAATATAACGTAACCTAACCCAACCTATCATCTCGGCGGTAACATTTGACCACATTCCTGGCGAGTTAGCTTCTCTGTCTCCGTGAGACCTTTATATACATCAATAACGTAATATAACCTAACCTAACCCAACCTAACATCTCGGCCGTAATATTTGACATCATTCCTGACGAGTTGGCCTCTACGTCTCCGTTTGACCTTTATATACATCAATAACGTAATAGAACCTAACCTAACCCAACCTAACATCTCGGCCGTAATATTTGACAACATTCCTGGCGAGTTGGCTTCTCTGTCTCCGTGAGACCTTTATATACATCAATAACGTAACATAACGTAACCTAACCCAACCAATCATCTCGGCGGCAATATTTGACTACATTCCTGGCGAGTTGGCTTCTCCGTCTCCGTGGGACCTTCATATACATCAATAACGTAATATAACCTAACCTAACCCAACCTATCATCTCGGCGGCAATATTTGACAACATTCCTGGCGAGTTGGCTTCTCCGTCTCCGTGGGACCTTCATATACATCAATAACGTAATATAATCTAACCTAACACAACCTAACATCTCGCGGGTAATATTTGACGTCATTCCTGGCGAGTTGGCCTCTACGTCTCCGTTTGACCTTCATATACATCAATAACGTAATATAACGTAACCTAACCCAACCTATCATCTCGGCGGTAATATTTGACCACATTCCTGGCGAGTTGGCTTCTCTGTCTCCGTGAGACCTTTATATACATCAATAACGCAATATAACCTAACCTAACCCAACCTAACATCTCGGCCGTAATATTTGACATTATTCCTGGCGAGTTGGCTTCTCTGTCTCCTTGAGACCTTTATATACATCAATAACGTAATATAACCTAACCTAACCCAACCTATCATCTCGGCGGTAATATTTGACCACATTCCTGGCGATTTGGCTTCTCTGTCTCCGTGAGACCTTTATATACATCAATAACGCAATATAACCTAACCTAACCCAACCTAACATCTCGGCCGTAATATTTGACATCATTCCTGGCGAGTTGGCCTCTACGTCTCCGTTTGACCTTTATATACATCAATATCGTAATATAACCTAACCTAACCCAACCTAACATCTCGGCCGTAATATTTGACACCATTCCTGGCGTGTTGGCCTCTACGTCTCCATTTGACCTTCATATACATCAATAACGTAATATAACGTAACCTAACCCAACCTATCATCTCGGCGGCATTATTTGACAACATTCCTGGCGAGTTGGCTTCTCTGTCTCCGTGAGACCTTTATATACATCAATAACGTAATATAACCTAACCTAACCCAACCTATCATCTCGGCGGCAATATTTGACAACATTCCTGGCGAGTTGGCTTCTCCGTCTCCGTGGGACCTTCATTTACATCAATAACGTAATATAACCTAACCTAACCCAACCTATCATCTCGGCGGCAATATTTGACAACATTCCTGGCGAGTTGGCCTCTACGTCTCCGTTTGACATTCATATACATCAATAACGTAATATAACGTAACCTAACCCAACCTATAACCTCGGCGGTAATATTTGACCACATTCCTGGCGAGTTGGCCTCTACGTCTCCGTTTGACCTTCATATACATCAATAACGTAATATAACCTAACCTAACCCAACCTAACATCTCGGCGGTAATATTTGACAACATTCCTGGCGAGGTGGCTTCTCCGTCTCCGTGGGACCTTCATATATATCAATAACGCAATATAACCTAACCTAACCCAACCTAACATCTCGGCGGTAATATTTGACATCATTCCTGGCGAGTTGGCCTCTACGTCTCCGTTTGAGCTTCATATACAACAATGACGTAATATAACGAAACCTAACCCATCCTATCATCTCGGCGGCAATATTTGACAACATTCCTGGCGAGTTGGCCTCTACGTCTCCGTTTGACCTTCATATACATCAATAACGTAATATAACCTAACCTAACCCAACCTATCATCTCGGCGGTAATATTTGACAACATTCCTGGCGAGTTGGCTTCTCCGTCTCCGTGGGACCTTCATATACATCAATAACATAATATAACCTAACCTAACCCAACCTAACATCTCGTGGGTAATATTTGACATCATTCCTGGCGAGTTGGCCTCTACGTCTCCGTTTGACCTTCATATACATCAATAACATAATATAACGTAACCTAACACAACCTAACATCTCGCGGGTAATATTTGACATCATTCCTGGCGAGTTGGCCTCTGCGTCTCCGTTTGACCTTCATATACATCAATAACGTAATATAACGTAACCTAACCCAACCTATCATCTCGGCGGCAATATTTGACAACATTCCTGACGAGTTGGCTTCTCCGTCTCCGTGGGACCTTCATATACATCAATAACGTAATATAACCTAACCTAACCCAACCTAACATCTCGCGGGTAATATTTGACATCATTCCTGGCGAGTTGGCCTCTACGTCTCCGTTTGACCTTCATATACATCAATAACGTAATATAACGTAACCTAACCCATCCTATCATCTCGGCGGCAATATTTGACAACATTCCTGGCGAGTTGGCCTCTACGTCACCGTTTGACCTTCATATACATCAATAACGTAATATAACCTAACCTAACCCAACCTATCATCTCGGCGGTAATATTTGACAACATTCCTGGCGAGTTGGCTTCTCCGTCTCCGTGGGACCTTCATATACATCAATAACATAATATAACCTAACCTAACCCAACCTAACATCTCGTGGGTAATATTTGACATCATTCCTGGCGAGTTGGCCTCTACGTCTCCGTTTGACCTTCATATACATCAATAACATAATATAACGTAACCTAACACAACCTAACATCTCGCGGGTAATATTTGACATCATTCCTGGCGAGTTGGCCTCTGCGTCTCCGTTTGACCTTCATATACATCAATAACGTAATATAACGTAACCTAACCCAACCTATCATCTCGGCGGCAATATTTGACAACATTCCTGACGAGTTGGCTTCTCCGTCTCCGTGGGACCTTCATATACATCAATAACGTAATATAACCTAACCTAACCCAACCTAACATCTCGCGGGTAATATTTGACATCATTCCTGGCGAGTTGGCCTCTACGTCTCCGTTTGACCTTCATATACATCAATAACGTAATATAACGTAACCTAACCCAACCTATCATCTCGGCGGTAACATTTGACCACATTCCTGGCGAGTTAGCTTCTCTGTCTCCGTGAGACCTTTATATACATCAATAACGTAATATAACCTAACCTAACCCAACCTAACATCTCGGCCGTAATATTTGACATCATTCCTGACGAGTTGGCCTCTACGTCTCCGTTTGACCTTTATATACATCAATAACGTAATATAGCCTAACCTAACCCAACCTTACATCTCGGCCGTAATATTTGACATCATTCCTGGCGAGTTGGCTTCTCTGTCTCCGTGAGATCTTTATATACATCAATAACGTAATATAACGTAACCTAACCCAACCTATCATCTCGGCGGCAATATTTGGCAACATTCCTGACGAGTTGGCTTCTCCGTCTCCGTGGGACCTTCATATACATCAATAACGTAATATAAACTAACCTAACCCAACCTAACATCTCGCGGGTAATATTTGACATCATTCCTGGCGAGTTGGCCTCTACGTCTCCGTTTGACCTTCATATACATCAATAACGTAATATAACCTAACCTAACCCAACCTAACATATCGGCGGTAATATTTGACCACATTCCTGGCGAGTTGGCTTCTCTGTGTCCGTGAGATCTTTATATACATCAATAACGTAATATAACTTAACCTAACCCAACCTAACATCTCGGCGGCAATATTTGACAACATTCCTGGCGAGTTGGCTTCTCCGTCTCCGTGGGACCTTCATATACATCAATAACGTAATATAACCTAACCTAACCCAACCTAACATCTCGCGGGTAATATTTGACATCATTCCTTGCGAGTTGGCCTCTACGTCTCCGTTTTAACTTCATATACATCAATAACGTAATATAACGTAACCTAACCCAACCTATCATCTCGGCGGTAATATTTGACAACATTCCTGGCGAGTTGGCCTCTACGTCTCCGTTTGACCTTCATATACATCAATAACATAATATAACGTAACCTAACACAACCTAACATCTCGCGGGTAATATTTGACATCATTCCTGGCGAGTTGGCCTCTGCGTCTCCGTTTGACCTTCATATACATCAATAACGTAATATAACGTAACCTAACCCAACCTATCATCTCGGCGGCAATATTTGGCAACATTCCTGACGAGTTGGCTTCTCCGTCTCCGTGGGACCTTCATATACATCAATAACGTAATATAAACTAACCTAACCCAACCTAACATCTCGCGGGTAATATTTGACATCATTCCTGGCGAGTTGGCCTCTACGTCTCCGTTTGACCTTCATATACATCAATAACGTAATATAACGTAACCTAACCCAACCTATCATCTCGGCGGTAACATTTGACCACATTCCTGGCGAGTTAGCTTCTCTGTCTCCGTGAGACCTTTATATACATCAATAACGTAATATAACCTAACCTAACCCAACCTAACATCTCGGCCGTAATATTTGACATCATTCCTGGCGAGTTGGTTTCTCTGTCTCCGTGAGATCTTTATATACATCAATAACGTAATATAACGTAACCTAACCCAACCTATCATCTCGGTGGCAATATTTGACTACATTCCTGGCGAGTTGGCTTCTCCGTCTCCGTGGGACCTTCATATACATCAATAACATAATATAACCTAACCTAACCCAACCTAACATCTCGCGGGCAATATTTGACATCATTCCTGGCGAGTTGGCCTCTACGTCTCCGTATGACCTTCATATACATCAATAACGTAATAAAACGTAACCTAACACAACCTAACATCTCGCGGGTAATATTTGACATCATTCCTGGCGAGTTGGCCTCTGCGTCTCCGTTTGACCTTCATATACATCAATAACGTAATATAACGTAACCTAACCCAACCTATCATCTCGGCGGCAATATTTGACAACATTCCTGGCGAGTTGGCTCCTCCGTCTCCGTGGGACCTTCATATACATCAATAACGTAATATAACCTAACCTAACCCAACCTAACATCTCGCGGGTAATATTTGACATCATTCCTTGCGAGTTGGCCTCTACGTCTCCGTTTGACCTTCATATACATCAATAACGTAATATAACCTAACCTAACCCAACCTGACATATCGGCGGTAATATTTGACCACATTCCTGGCGAGTTGGCTTCTCTGTGCCGTGAGATCTTTATATACATCAATAACGTAATATAACTTAACCTAACCCAACCTAACATCTCGGCACAATATTTGACAACATTCCTGGCGAGTTGGCTTCTCCGTCTCCGTGGGACCTTCATATACATCAATAACGTAATATAACCTAACCTAACCCAACCTAACATCTCGCGGGTAATATTTGACATCATTCCTTGCGAGTTGGCCTCTACGTCTCCGTTTTAACTTCATATACATCAATAACGTAATATAACGTAACCTAACCCAACCTATCATCTCGGCGGTAATATTTGACAACATTCCTGGCGAGTTGGCCTCTACGTCTCCGTTTGACCTTCATATACATCAATAACATAATATAACGTAACCTAACACAACCTAACATCTCGCGGGTAATATTTGACATCATTCCTGGCGAGTTGGCCTCTGCGTCTCCGTTTGACCTTCATATACATCAATAACGTAATATAACGTAACCTAACCCAACCTATCATCTCGGCGGCAATATTTGACAACATTCCTGACGAGTTGGCTTCTCCGTCTCCGTGGGACCTTCATATACATCAATAACGTAATATAAACTAACCTAACCCAACCTAACATCTCGCGGGTAATATTTGACATCATTCCTGGCGAGTTGGCCTCTACGTCTCCGTTTGACCTTCATATACATCAATAACGTAATATAACGTAACCTAACCCAACCTATCATCTCGGCGGTAACATTTGACCACATTCCTGGCGAGTTAGCTTCTCTGTCTCCGTGAGACCTTTATATACATCAATAACGTAATATAACCTAACCTAACCCAACCTAACATCTCGGCCGTAATATTTGACATCATTCCTGACGAGTTGGCCTCTACGTCTCCGTTTGACCTTTATATACATCAATAACGTAATAGAACCTAACCTAACCCAACCTAACATCTCGGCCGTAATATTTGACAACATTCCTGGCGAGTTGGCTTCTCTGTCTCCGTGAGACCTTTATATACATCAATAACGTAACATAACGTAACCTAACCCAACCTATCATCTCGGCGGCAATATTTGACTACATTCCTGGCGAGTTGGCTTCTCCGTCTCCGTGGGACCTTCATATACATCAATAACGTAATATAACCTAACCTAACCCAACCTATCATCTCGGCGGTAATATTTGACAACATTCCTGGCGAGTTGGCTTCTCCGTCTCCGTGGGACCTTCATATACATCAATAACGTATTACAACCTAACCTAACCCAACCTAACATCTCGGCGGTAATATTTGACCACATTCCCGGCGAGTTGGCCTCTACGTCACCGTTTGACCTTCATATACATCAGTAACGTAATATAAGGTAACCTAACCCAACCTATCATCTCGGCGGTAATATTTGACCACATTCCTGGCGAGTTTGCTTCTCTGTCTCCGTGAGACCTTTATATACATCAATAACGTAATATAGCCTAACCTAACCCAACCTAACATCTCGGCCGTAATATTTGACATCATTCCTGGCGAGTTGGCTTCTCTGTCTCCGTGAGATCTTTATATACATCAATAACGTAATTGAACGTAACCTAACCCAACCTATCATCTCGGTGGCAATATTTGACTACATTCCTGGCGAGTTGGCTTCTCCGTCTCCGTGGGACCTTCATATACATCAATAACATAATATAACCTAACCTAACCCAACCTAACATCTCGCGGGCAATATTTGACATCATTCCTGGCGAGTTGGCCTCTACGTCTCCGTTTGACCTTCATATACATCAATAACGTAATAAAACGTAACCTAACACAACCTAACATCTCGCGGGTAATATTTGACATCATTCCTGGCGAGTTGGCCTCTGCGTCTCCGTTTGACCTTCATATACATCAATAACGTAATATAACGTAACCTAACCCAACCTATCATCTCGGCGGCAATATTTGACAACATTCCTGGCGAGTTGGCTCCTCCGTCTCCGTGGGACCTTCATATACATCAATAACGTAATATAACCTAACCTAACCCAACCTAACATCTCGCGGGTAATATTTGACATCATTCCTTGCGAGTTGGCCTCTACGTCTCCGTTTGACCTTCATATACATCAATAACGTAATATAACCTAACCTAACCCAACCTAACATATCGGCGGTAATATTTGACCACATTCCTGGCGAGTTGGCTTCTCTGTGCCGTGAGATCTTTATATACATCAATAACGTAATATAACTTAACCTAACCCAACCTAACATCTCGGCGGCAATATTTGACAACATTCCTGGCGAGTTGGCTTCTCCGTCTCCGTGGGACCTTCATATACATCAATAACGTAATATAACCTAACCTAACCCAACCTAACATCTCGCGGGTAATATTTGACATCATTCCTTGCGAGTTGGCCTCTACGTCTCCGTTTTAACTTCATATACATCAATAACGTAATATAACGTAACCTAACCCAACCTATCATCTCGGCGGTAATATTTGACAACATTCCTGGCGAGTTGGCCTCTACGTCTCCGTTTGACCTTCATATACATCAATAACGTAATATAACCTAACCTAACCCAACCTAACATCTCGGCGGTAATATTTGACCACATTCCTGGCTAGTTGGCCTCTACGTCTCCGTTTGACCTTCATATACATCAATAACGTAATATAACCTAACCTAACCCAACCTAACATCTCGGCGGCAATATTTGACAACATTCCTGGCGAGTTGGCTTCTCCGTCTCCGTGGGACCTTCATATACATCAATAACGTAATATAACCTAACCTAACCCAACCTATCATCTCGGCGGCAATATTTGACAACATTCCTGGCGAGTTGGCCTCTACGTCTCTGTTTGACCTTCATATACATCAATAACGTAATATAACGTAACCTAACCCATCCTATCATCTCGGCGGCAATATTTGACAACATTCCTGGCGAGTTGGCTTCTCCGTCTCCGTGGGACCTTCATATACATCATAACATAATATAACCTAACCTAACCCAACCTAACATCTCGCGGGTAATATTTGACATCATTCCTGGCGAGTTGGCCTCTACGTCTCCGTGGGACCTTCATATACATCAATAACGTAATATAATCTAACCTAACACAACCTAACATCTCGCGGGTAATATTTGACGTCATTCCTGGCGAGTTGGCCTCTACGTCTCCGTTTGACCTTCATATACATCAATAACGTAATATAACGTAACCTAACCCAACCTATCATCTCGGCGGTAATATTTGACCACATTCCTGGCGAGTTGGCTTCTCTGTCTCCGTGAGACCTTTATATACATCAATAACGCAATATAACCTAACCTAACCCAACCTAACATCTCGGCCGTAATATTTGACATTATTCCTGGCGAGTTGGCTTCTCTGTCTCCGTGAGCCCTTTATATACATCAATAACGTAATATAACCTAACCTAACCCAACCTAACATCTCGGCCGTAATATTTGACATCATTCCTGGATAGTTGGCTTCTACGTCTCCGTTTGACCTTCATATACATCAATAACGTAATATAACCTAACCTAACCCAACCTATCATCTCGGCGGCAATATTTGTCAACATTCCTGGCGAGTTGGCTTCTCCGTCTCCGTGGGACCTTCATATACATCAATAACATAATATAACCTAACCTAACCCAACCTAACATCTCGCGGGTAATATTTGACATCATTCCTGGCGAGTTGGCCTCTGCGCCTCCGTTTGACCTTCATATACATCAATAACGTAATATAACGTAACCTAACCCAACCTATCATCTCGGCGGTAATATTTGACCACATTCCTGGCGAGTTGGCTTCTCTGTCTCCGTGAGACCTTTACATACATCAATAACGTAATATAACCTAACCTAACCCAACTTATCATCTCGGCGGCAATATTTGACAACATTCCTGGCGAGTTGGCTTCTCCGTCTCCGTGGGACCTTCATATACATCAATAACGTAATATAATCTAACCTAACCCAACCTAACATCTCGCGGGTAATATTTGACATCATTCCTGGCGAGTTGGCCTCTACGTCTCCGTTTGACCTTCATATACATCAATAACGTAATACAACGTAACCTAACCCAACCTATCATCTCGGCGGTAATATTTGACCACATTCCTGGCGAGTTGGCTTCTCTGTCTCCGTGAGACCTTTATATACATCAATAACGCAATATAACCTAACCTAACCCAACCTAACATCTCGGCCGTAATATTTGACATCATTCCTGGCGAGTTGGCCTCTACGTCTCCGTTTGACCTTTATATACATCAATATCGTAATATAACCTAACCTAACCCAACCTAACATCTCGGCCGTAATATTTGACACCATTCCTGGCGAGTTGGCCTCCACGTCTCCATTTGACCTTCATATACATCAATAACGTAATATAACGTAACCTAACCCAACCTATCATCTCGGCGGCATTATTTGACAACATTCCTGGCGAGTTGGCTTCTCCGTCTCCGTGAGACCTTTATATACATCAATAACGCAATATAACCTAACCTAACCCAACCTAACATCTCGGCCGTAATATTTGACATCATTCCTGGCGAGTTGGCCTCTACGTCTCCGTTTGACCTTTATATACATCAATAACGTAATATAACGTAACCTAACCCAACCTATCATCTCGGCGGTAATATTTGACCACATTCCTGGCGAGTTGGCTTCTCTGTCTCCGTGAGACCTTTATATACATCAATAACGTAATATAACCTAACCTAACCCAACCTATCATCTCGGCGGCAATATTTGACAACATTCCTGGCGAGTTGGCTTCTCCGTATCCGTGGGACCTTCATATACATCAATAACGTAATATAACCTAACCTAACCCAACCTAACATCTCGCGGGTAATATTTGACATCATTCCTTGCGATTTGGCCTCTACGTCTCCGTTTTACCTTCATATACATCAATAACGTAATATAACCTAACCTAACCCAACCTAACATATCGGCGGTAATATTTGACCACATTCCTGGCGAGTTGGCTTCTCTGTGTCCGTGAGATCTTTATATACATCAATAACGTAATATAACTTAACCTAACCCAACCTAACATCTCGGCGGCAATATTTGACAACATTCCTGGCGAGTTGGCTTCTCCGTCTCCGTGGGACCTTCATATACATCAATAACGTAATATAACCTAACCTAACCCAACCTAACATCTCGCGGGTAATATTTGACATCATTCCTTGCGAGTTGGCCTCTACGTCTCCGTTTTAACTTCATATACATCAATAACGTAATATAACGTAACCTAACCCAACCTATCATCTCGGCGGTAATATTTGACAACATTCCTGGCGAGTTGGCCTCTACGTCTCCGTTTGACCTTCATATACATCAATAACATAATATAACGTAACCTAACACAACCTAACATCTCGCGGGTAATATTTGACATCATTCCTGGCGAGTTGGCCTCTGCGTCTCCGTTTGACCTTCATATACATCAATAACGTAATATAACGTAACCTAACCCAACCTATCATCTCGGCGGCAATATTTGGCAACATTCCTGACGAGTTGGCTTCTCCGTCTCCGTGGGACCTTCATATACATCAATAACGTAATATAAACTAACCTAACCCAACCTAACATCTCGCGGGTAATATTTGACATCATTCCTGGCGAGTTGGCCTCTACGTCTCCGTTTGACCTTCATATACATCAATAACGTAATATAACGTAACCTAACCCAACCTATCATCTCGGCGGTAACATTTGACCACATTCCTGGCGAGTTAGCTTCTCTGTCTCCGTGAGACCTTTATATACATCAATAACGTAATATAACCTAACCTAACCCAACCTAACATCTCGGCCGTAATATTTGACATCATTCCTGGCGAGTTGGTTTCTCTGTCTCCGTGAGATCTTTATATACATCAATAACGTAATATAACGTAACCTAACCCAACCTATCATCTCGGTGGCAATATTTGACTACATTCCTGGCGAGTTGGCTTCTCCGTCTCCGTGGGACCTTCATATACATCAATAACATAATATAACCTAACCTAACCCAACCTAACATCTCGCGGGCAATATTTGACATCATTCCTGGCGAGTTGGCCTCTACGTCTCCGTATGACCTTCATATACATCAATAACGTAATAAAACGTAACCTAACACAACCTAACATCTCGCGGGTAATATTTGACATCATTCCTGGCGAGTTGGCCTCTGCGTCTCCGTTTGACCTTCATATACATCAATAACGTAATATAACGTAACCTAACCCAACCTATCATCTCGGCGGCAATATTTGACAACATTCCTGGCGAGTTGGCTCCTCCGTCTCCGTGGGACCTTCATATACATCAATAACGTAATATAACCTAACCTAACCCAACCTAACATCTCGCGGGTAATATTTGACATCATTCCTTGCGAGTTGGCCTCTACGTCTCCGTTTGACCTTCATATACATCAATAACGTAATATAACCTAACCTAACCCAACCTGACATATCGGCGGTAATATTTGACCACATTCCTGGCGAGTTGGCTTCTCTGTGCCGTGAGATCTTTATATACATCAATAACGTAATATAACTTAACCTAACCCAACCTAACATCTCGGCACAATATTTGACAACATTCCTGGCGAGTTGGCTTCTCCGTCTCCGTGGGACCTTCATATACATCAATAACGTAATATAACCTAACCTAACCCAACCTAACATCTCGCGGGTAATATTTGACATCATTCCTTGCGAGTTGGCCTCTACGTCTCCGTTTTAACTTCATATACATCAATAACGTAATATAACGTAACCTAACCCAACCTATCATCTCGGCGGTAATATTTGACAACATTCCTGGCGAGTTGGCCTCTACGTCTCCGTTTGACCTTCATATACATCAATAACATAATATAACGTAACCTAACACAACCTAACATCTCGCGGGTAATATTTGACATCATTCCTGGCGAGTTGGCCTCTGCGTCTCCGTTTGACCTTCATATACATCAATAACGTAATATAACGTAACCTAACCCAACCTATCATCTCGGCGGCAATATTTGACAACATTCCTGACGAGTTGGCTTCTCCGTCTCCGTGGGACCTTCATATACATCAATAACGTAATATAAACTAACCTAACCCAACCTAACATCTCGCGGGTAATATTTGACATCATTCCTGGCGAGTTGGCCTCTACGTCTCCGTTTGACCTTCATATACATCAATAACGTAATATAACGTAACCTAACCCAACCTATCATCTCGGCGGTAACATTTGACCACATTCCTGGCGAGTTAGCTTCTCTGTCTCCGTGAGACCTTTATATACATCAATAACGTAATATAACCTAACCTAACCCAACCTAACATCTCGGCCGTAATATTTGACATCATTCCTGACGAGTTGGCCTCTACGTCTCCGTTTGACCTTTATATACATCAATAACGTAATAGAACCTAACCTAACCCAACCTAACATCTCGGCCGTAATATTTGACAACATTCCTGGCGAGTTGGCTTCTCTGTCTCCGTGAGACCTTTATATACATCAATAACGTAACATAACGTAACCTAACCCAACCTATCATCTCGGCGGCAATATTTGACTACATTCCTGGCGAGTTGGCTTCTCCGTCTCCGTGGGACCTTCATATACATCAATAACGTAATATAACCTAACCTAACCCAACCTATCATCTCGGCGGTAATATTTGACAACATTCCTGGCGAGTTGGCTTCTCCGTCTCCGTGGGACCTTCATATACATCAATAACGTATTACAACCTAACCTAACCCAACCTAACATCTCGGCGGTAATATTTGACCACATTCCCGGCGAGTTGGCCTCTACGTCACCGTTTGACCTTCATATACATCAGTAACGTAATATAAGGTAACCTAACCCAACCTATCATCTCGGCGGTAATATTTGACCACATTCCTGGCGAGTTTGCTTCTCTGTCTCCGTGAGACCTTTATATACATCAATAACGTAATATAGCCTAACCTAACCCAACCTAACATCTCGGCCGTAATATTTGACATCATTCCTGGCGAGTTGGCTTCTCTGTCTCCGTGAGATCTTTATATACATCAATAACGTAATTGAACGTAACCTAACCCAACCTATCATCTCGGTGGCAATATTTGACTACATTCCTGGCGAGTTGGCTTCTCCGTCTCCGTGGGACCTTCATATACATCAATAACATAATATAACCTAACCTAACCCAACCTAACATCTCGCGGGCAATATTTGACATCATTCCTGGCGAGTTGGCCTCTACGTCTCCGTTTGACCTTCATATACATCAATAACGTAATAAAACGTAACCTAACACAACCTAACATCTCGCGGGTAATATTTGACATCATTCCTGGCGAGTTGGCCTCTGCGTCTCCGTTTGACCTTCATATACATCAATAACGTAATATAACGTAACCTAACCCAACCTATCATCTCGGCGGCAATATTTGACAACATTCCTGGCGAGTTGGCTCCTCCGTCTCCGTGGGACCTTCATATACATCAATAACGTAATATAACCTAACCTAACCCAACCTAACATCTCGCGGGTAATATTTGACATCATTCCTTGCGAGTTGGCCTCTACGTCTCCGTTTGACCTTCATATACATCAATAACGTAATATAACCTAACCTAACCCAACCTAACATATCGGCGGTAATATTTGACCACATTCCTGGCGAGTTGGCTTCTCTGTGCCGTGAGATCTTTATATACATCAATAACGTAATATAACTTAACCTAACCCAACCTAACATCTCGGCGGCAATATTTGACAACATTCCTGGCGAGTTGGCTTCTCCGTCTCCGTGGGACCTTCATATACATCAATAACGTAATATAACCTAACCTAACCCAACCTAACATCTCGCGGGTAATATTTGACATCATTCCTTGCGAGTTGGCCTCTACGTCTCCGTTTTAACTTCATATACATCAATAACGTAATATAACGTAACCTAACCCAACCTATCATCTCGGCGGTAATATTTGACAACATTCCTGGCGAGTTGGCCTCTACGTCTCCGTTTGACCTTCATATACATCAATAACGTAATATAACCTAACCTAACCCAACCTAACATCTCGGCGGTAATATTTGACCACATTCCTGGCTAGTTGGCCTCTACGTCTCCGTTTGACCTTCATATACATCAATAACGTAATATAACCTAACCTAACCCAACCTAACATCTCGGCGGCAATATTTGACAACATTCCTGGCGAGTTGGCTTCTCCGTCTCCGTGGGACCTTCATATACATCAATAACGTAATATAACCTAACCTAACCCAACCTATCATCTCGGCGGCAATATTTGACAACATTCCTGGCGAGTTGGCCTCTACGTCTCTGTTTGACCTTCATATACATCAATAACGTAATATAACGTAACCTAACCCATCCTATCATCTCGGCGGCAATATTTGACAACATTCCTGGCGAGTTGGCTTCTCCGTCTCCGTGGGACCTTCATATACATCATAACATAATATAACCTAACCTAACCCAACCTAACATCTCGCGGGTAATATTTGACATCATTCCTGGCGAGTTGGCCTCTACGTCTCCGTGGGACCTTCATATACATCAATAACGTAATATAATCTAACCTAACACAACCTAACATCTCGCGGGTAATATTTGACGTCATTCCTGGCGAGTTGGCCTCTACGTCTCCGTTTGACCTTCATATACATCAATAACGTAATATAACGTAACCTAACCCAACCTATCATCTCGGCGGTAATATTTGACCACATTCCTGGCGAGTTGGCTTCTCTGTCTCCGTGAGACCTTTATATACATCAATAACGCAATATAACCTAACCTAACCCAACCTAACATCTCGGCCGTAATATTTGACATTATTCCTGGCGAGTTGGCTTCTCTGTCTCCGTGAGCCCTTTATATACATCAATAACGTAATATAACCTAACCTAACCCAACCTAACATCTCGGCCGTAATATTTGACATCATTCCTGGATAGTTGGCTTCTACGTCTCCGTTTGACCTTCATATACATCAATAACGTAATATAACCTAACCTAACCCAACCTATCATCTCGGCGGCAATATTTGTCAACATTCCTGGCGAGTTGGCTTCTCCGTCTCCGTGGGACCTTCATATACATCAATAACATAATATAACCTAACCTAACCCAACCTAACATCTCGCGGGTAATATTTGACATCATTCCTGGCGAGTTGGCCTCTGCGCCTCCGTTTGACCTTCATATACATCAATAACGTAATATAACGTAACCTAACCCAACCTATCATCTCGGCGGTAATATTTGACCACATTCCTGGCGAGTTGGCTTCTCTGTCTCCGTGAGACCTTTACATACATCAATAACGTAATATAACCTAACCTAACCCAACTTATCATCTCGGCGGCAATATTTGACAACATTCCTGGCGAGTTGGCTTCTCCGTCTCCGTGGGACCTTCATATACATCAATAACGTAATATAATCTAACCTAACCCAACCTAACATCTCGCGGGTAATATTTGACATCATTCCTGGCGAGTTGGCCTCTACGTCTCCGTTTGACCTTCATATACATCAATAACGTAATACAACGTAACCTAACCCAACCTATCATCTCGGCGGTAATATTTGACCACATTCCTGGCGAGTTGGCTTCTCTGTCTCCGTGAGACCTTTATATACATCAATAACGCAATATAACCTAACCTAACCCAACCTAACATCTCGGCCGTAATATTTGACATCATTCCTGGCGAGTTGGCCTCTACGTCTCCGTTTGACCTTTATATACATCAATATCGTAATATAACCTAACCTAACCCAACCTAACATCTCGGCCGTAATATTTGACACCATTCCTGGCGAGTTGGCCTCCACGTCTCCATTTGACCTTCATATACATCAATAACGTAATATAACGTAACCTAACCCAACCTATCATCTCGGCGGCATTATTTGACAACATTCCTGGCGAGTTGGCTTCTCCGTCTCCGTGAGACCTTTATATACATCAATAACGCAATATAACCTAACCTAACCCAACCTAACATCTCGGCCGTAATATTTGACATCATTCCTGGCGAGTTGGCCTCTACGTCTCCGTTTGACCTTTATATACATCAATAACGTAATATAACGTAACCTAACCCAACCTATCATCTCGGCGGTAATATTTGACCACATTCCTGGCGAGTTGGCTTCTCTGTCTCCGTGAGACCTTTATATACATCAATAACGTAATATAACCTAACCTAACCCAACCTATCATCTCGGCGGCAATATTTGACAACATTCCTGGCGAGTTGGCTTCTCCGTATCCGTGGGACCTTCATATACATCAATAACGTAATATAACCTAACCTAACCCAACCTAACATCTCGCGGGTAATATTTGACATCATTCCTTGCGATTTGGCCTCTACGTCTCCGTTTTACCTTCATATACATCAATAACGTAATATAACCTAACCTAACCCAACCTAACATATCGGCGGTAATATTTGACCACATTCCTGGCGAGTTGGCTTCTCTGTGTCCGTGAGATCTTTATATACATCAATAACGTAATATAACTTAACCTAACCCAACCTAACATCTCGGCGGCAATATTTGACATCATTCCTGGCGAGTTGGCCTCTGCGTCTCCGTTTGACCTTCATATACATCAATAACGTAATATAACGTAACCTAACCCAACCTATCATCTCGGCGGCAATATTTGGCAACATTCCTGACGAGTTGGCTTCTCCGTCTCCGTGGGACCTTCATATACATCAATAACGTAATATAAACTAACCTAACCCAACCTAACATCTCGCGGGTAATATTTGACATCATTCCTGGCGAGTTGGCCTCTACGTCTCCGTTTGACCTTCATATACATCAATAACGTAATATAACGTAACCTAACCCAACCTATCATCTCGGCGGTAATATTTGACCACATTCCTGGCGAGTTGGCTTCTCTGTCTCCGTGAGACCTTTATATACATCAATAACGTAATATAACCTAACCTAACCAAACCTATCATCTCGGCGGCAATATTTGACAACATTCCTGGCGAGCTGGCTTCTCCGTATCCGTGGGACCTTCATATACATCAATAACGTAATATAACCTAACCTAACCCAACCTAACATCTCGCGGGTAATATTTGACATCATTCCTTGCGAGTTGGCCTCTACGTCTCCGTTTTAACTTCATATACATCAATAACGTAATATAACGTAACCTAACCCAACCTATCATCTCGGCGGTAATATTTGACAACATTCCTGGCGAGTTGGCCTCTACGTCTCCGTTTGACCTTCATATACATCAATAACATAATATAACGTAACCTAACACAACCTAACATCTCGCGGGTAATATTTGACATCATTCCTGGCGAGTTGGCCTCTGCGTCTCCGTTTGACCTTCATATACATCAATAACGTAATATAACGTAACCTAACCCAACCTATCATCTCGGCGGCAATATTTGACAACATTCCTGACGAGTTGGCTTCTCCGTCTCCGTGGGACCTTCATATACATCAATAACGTAATATAAACTAACCTAACCCAACCTAACATCTCGCGGGTAATATTTGACATCATTCCTGGCGAGTTGGCCTCTACGTCTCCGTTTGACCTTCATATACATCAATAACGTAATATAACGTAACCTAACCCAACCTATCATCTCGGCGGTAACATTTGACCACATTCCTGGCGAGTTAGCTTCTCTGTCTCCGTGAGACCTTTATATACATCAATAACGTAATATAACCTAACCTAACCCAACCTAACATCGCGGCCGTAATATTTGACATCATTCCTGACGAGTTGGCCTCTACGTCTCCGTTTGACCTTTATATACATCAATAACGTAATAGAACCTAACCTAACCCAACCTAACATCTCGGCCGTAATATTTGACAACATTCCTGGCGAGTTGGCTTCTCTGTCTCCGTGAGACCTTTATATACATCAATAACGTAACATAACGTAACCTAACCCAACCTATCATCTCGGCGGCAATATTTGACTACATTCCTGGCGAGTTGGCTTCTCCGTCTCCGTGGGACCTTCATATACATCAATAACGTAATATAACCTAACCTAACCCAACCTATCATCTCGGCGGTAATATTTGACAACATTCCTGGCGAGTTGGCTTCTCCGTCTCCGTGGGACCTTCATATACATCAATAACGTATTACAACCTAACCTAACCCAACCTAACATCTCGGCGGTAATATTTGACCACATTCCCGGCGAGTTGGCCTCTACGTCACCGTTTGACCTTCATATACATCAGTAACGTAATATAAGGTAACCTAACCCAACCTATCATCTCGGCGGTAATATTTGACCACATTCCTGGCGAGTTTGCTTCTCTGTCTCCGTGAGACCTTTATATACATCAATAACGTAATATAGCCTAACCTAACCCAACCTAACATCTCGGCCGTAATATTTGACATCATTCCTGGCGAGTTGGCTTCTCTGTCTCCGTGAGATCTTTATATACATCAATAACGTAATTGAACGTAACCTAACCCAACCTATCATCTCGGTGGCAATATTTGACTACATTCCTGGCGAGTTGGCTTCTCCGTCTCCGTGGGACCTTCATATACATCAATAACATAATATAACCTAACCTAACCCAACCTAACATCTCGCGGGCAATATTTGACATCATTCCTGGCGAGTTGGCCTCTACGTCTCCGTTTGACCTTCATATACATCAATAACGTAATAAAACGTAACCTAACACAACCTAACATCTCGCGGGTAATATTTGACATCATTCCTGGCGAGTTGGCCTCTGCGTCTCCGTTTGACCTTCATATACATCAATAACGTAATATAACGTAACCTAACCCAACCTATCATCTCGGCGGCAATATTTGACAACATTCCTGGCGAGTTGGCTCCTCCGTCTCCGTGGGACCTTCATATACATCAATAACGTAATATAACCTAACCTAACCCAACCTAACATCTCGCGGGTAATATTTGACATCATTCCTTGCGAGTTGGCCTCTACGTCTCCGTTTGACCTTCATATACATCAATAACGTAATATAACCTAACCTAACCCAACCTAACATATCGGCGGTAATATTTGACCACATTCCTGGCGAGTTGGCTTCTCTGTGCCGTGAGATCTTTATATACATCAATAACGTAATATAACTTAACCTAACCCAACCTAACATCTCGGCGGCAATATTTGACAACATTCCTGGCGAGTTGGCTTCTCCGTCTCCGTGGGACCTTCATATACATCAATAACGTAATATAACCTAACCTAACCCAACCTAACATCTCGCGGGTAATATTTGACATCATTCCTTGCGAGTTGGCCTCTACGTCTCCGTTTTAACTTCATATACATCAATAACGTAATATAACGTAACCTAACCCAACCTATCATCTCGGCGGTAATATTTGACAACATTCCTGGCGAGTTGGCCTCTACGTCTCCGTTTGACCTTCATATACATCAATAACGTAATATAACCTAACCTAACCCAACCTAACATCTCGGCGGTAATATTTGACCACATTCCTGGCTAGTTGGCCTCTACGTCTCCGTTTGACCTTCATATACATCAATAACGTAATATAACCTAACCTAACCCAACCTAACATCTCGGCGGCAATATTTGACAACATTCCTGGCGAGTTGGCTTCTCCGTCTCCGTGGGACCTTCATATACATCAATAACGTAATATAACCTAACCTAACCCAACCTATCATCTCGGCGGCAATATTTGACAACATTCCTGGCGAGTTGGCCTCTACGTCTCTGTTTGACCTTCATATACATCAATAACGTAATATAACGTAACCTAACCCATCCTATCATCTCGGCGGCAATATTTGACAACATTCCTGGCGAGTTGGCTTCTCCGTCTCCGTGGGACCTTCATATACATCATAACATAATATAACCTAACCTAACCCAACCTAACATCTCGCGGGTAATATTTGACATCATTCCTGGCGAGTTGGCCTCTACGTCTCCGTGGGACCTTCATATACATCAATAACGTAATATAATCTAACCTAACACAACCTAACATCTCGCGGGTAATATTTGACGTCATTCCTGGCGAGTTGGCCTCTACGTCTCCGTTTGACCTTCATATACATCAATAACGTAATATAACGTAACCTAACCCAACCTATCATCTCGGCGGTAATATTTGACCACATTCCTGGCGAGTTGGCTTCTCTGTCTCCGTGAGACCTTTATATACATCAATAACGCAATATAACCTAACCTAACCCAACCTAACATCTCGGCCGTAATATTTGACATTATTCCTGGCGAGTTGGCTTCTCTGTCTCCGTGAGCCCTTTATATACATCAATAACGTAATATAACCTAACCTAACCCAACCTAACATCTCGGCCGTAATATTTGACATCATTCCTGGATAGTTGGCTTCTACGTCTCCGTTTGACCTTCATATACATCAATAACGTAATATAACCTAACCTAACCCAACCTATCATCTCGGCGGCAATATTTGTCAACATTCCTGGCGAGTTGGCTTCTCCGTCTCCGTGGGACCTTCATATACATCAATAACATAATATAACCTAACCTAACCCAACCTAACATCTCGCGGGTAATATTTGACATCATTCCTGGCGAGTTGGCCTCTGCGCCTCCGTTTGACCTTCATATACATCAATAACGTAATATAACGTAACCTAACCCAACCTATCATCTCGGCGGTAATATTTGACCACATTCCTGGCGAGTTGGCTTCTCTGTCTCCGTGAGACCTTTACATACATCAATAACGTAATATAACCTAACCTAACCCAACTTATCATCTCGGCGGCAATATTTGACAACATTCCTGGCGAGTTGGCTTCTCCGTCTCCGTGGGACCTTCATATACATCAATAACGTAATATAATCTAACCTAACCCAACCTAACATCTCGCGGGTAATATTTGACATCATTCCTGGCGAGTTGGCCTCTACGTCTCCGTTTGACCTTCATATACATCAATAACGTAATACAACGTAACCTAACCCAACCTATCATCTCGGCGGTAATATTTGACCACATTCCTGGCGAGTTGGCTTCTCTGTCTCCGTGAGACCTTTATATACATCAATAACGCAATATAACCTAACCTAACCCAACCTAACATCTCGGCCGTAATATTTGACATCATTCCTGGCGAGTTGGCCTCTACGTCTCCGTTTGACCTTTATATACATCAATATCGTAATATAACCTAACCTAACCCAACCTAACATCTCGGCCGTAATATTTGACACCATTCCTGGCGAGTTGGCCTCCACGTCTCCATTTGACCTTCATATACATCAATAACGTAATATAACGTAACCTAACCCAACCTATCATCTCGGCGGCATTATTTGACAACATTCCTGGCGAGTTGGCTTCTCCGTCTCCGTGAGACCTTTATATACATCAATAACGCAATATAACCTAACCTAACCCAACCTAACATCTCGGCCGTAATATTTGACATCATTCCTGGCGAGTTGGCCTCTACGTCTCCGTTTGACCTTTATATACATCAATAACGTAATATAACGTAACCTAACCCAACCTATCATCTCGGCGGTAATATTTGACCACATTCCTGGCGAGTTGGCTTCTCTGTCTCCGTGAGACCTTTATATACATCAATAACGTAATATAACCTAACCTAACCCAACCTATCATCTCGGCGGCAATATTTGACAACATTCCTGGCGAGTTGGCTTCTCCGTATCCGTGGGACCTTCATATACATCAATAACGTAATATAACCTAACCTAACCCAACCTAACATCTCGCGGGTAATATTTGACATCATTCCTTGCGATTTGGCCTCTACGTCTCCGTTTTACCTTCATATACATCAATAACGTAATATAACCTAACCTAACCCAACCTAACATATCGGCGGTAATATTTGACCACATTCCTGGCGAGTTGGCTTCTCTGTGTCCGTGAGATCTTTATATACATCAATAACGTAATATAACTTAACCTAACCCAACCTAACATCTCGGCGGCAATATTTGACATCATTCCTGGCGAGTTGGCCTCTGCGTCTCCGTTTGACCTTCATATACATCAATAACGTAATATAACGTAACCTAACCCAACCTATCATCTCGGCGGCAATATTTGGCAACATTCCTGACGAGTTGGCTTCTCCGTCTCCGTGGGACCTTCATATACATCAATAACGTAATATAAACTAACCTAACCCAACCTAACATCTCGCGGGTAATATTTGACATCATTCCTGGCGAGTTGGCCTCTACGTCTCCGTTTGACCTTCATATACATCAATAACGTAATATAACGTAACCTAACCCAACCTATCATCTCGGCGGTAATATTTGACCACATTCCTGGCGAGTTGGCTTCTCTGTCTCCGTGAGACCTTTATATACATCAATAACGTAATATAACCTAACCTAACCAAACCTATCATCTCGGCGGCAATATTTGACAACATTCCTGGCGAGCTGGCTTCTCCGTATCCGTGGGACCTTCATATACATCAATAACGTAATATAACCTAACCTAACCCAACCTAACATCTCGCGGGTAATATTTGACATCATTCCTTGCGATTTGGCCTCTACGTCTCCGTTTTACCTTCATATACATCAATAACGTAATATAACGTAACCTAACCCAACCTATCATCTCGGCGGTAATATTTGACAACATTCCTGGCGAGTTGGCCTCTACGTCTCCGTTTGACCTTCATATACATCAATATCGTAATATAACCTAACCTAACCCAACCTAACATCTCGGCCGTAATATTTGACACCATTCCTGGCGAGTTGGCCTCTACGTCTCCATTTGACCTTCATATACATCAATAACGTAATATAACGTAACCTAACCCAACCTATCATCTCGGCGGTAATATTTGACCACATTCCTGGCGAGTTGGCTTCTCTGTCTCCGTGAGACCTTTATATACATCAATAACGTAATATAACCTAACCTAACCCAACCTAACATCTCGGCCGTAATATTTGACATCATTCCTGGCGAGTTGGCTTCTCTGTCTCCGTGAGACCTTTATATACATCAATAACGTAATATAACGTAACCTAACCCAACCTATCATCTCGGCGGCAATATTTGTCAACATTCCTGGCGAGTTGGCTTCTCCGTCTCCGTGGGACCTTCATATACATCAATAACATAATATAACCTAACCTAACCCAACCTAACATCTCGCGGGTAATATTTGACATCATTCCTGGCGAGTTGGCCTCTGCGCCTCCGTTTGACCTTCATATACATCAATAACGTAATATAACGTAACCTAACCCAACCTATCATCTCGGCGGTAATATTTGACCACATTCCTGGCGAGTTGGCTTCTCTGTCTCCGTGAGACCTTTACATACATCAATAACGTAATATAACCTAACCTAACCCAACTTATCATCTCGGCGGCAATATTTGACAACATTCCTGGCGAGTTGGCTTCTCCGTCTCCGTGGGACCTTCATATACATCAATAACGTAATATAATCTAACCTAACCCAACCTAACATCTCGCGGGTAATATTTGACATCATTCCTGGCGAGTTGGCCTCTACGTCTCCGTTTGACCTTCATATACATCAATAACGTAATACAACGTAACCTAACCCAACCTATCATCTCGGCGGTAATATTTGACCACATTCCTGGCGAGTTGGCTTCTCTGTCTCCGTGAGACCTTTATATACATCAATAACGCAATATAACCTAACCTAACCCAACCTAACATCTCGGCCGTAATATTTGACATCATTCCTGGCGAGTTGGCCTCTACGTCTCCGTTTGACCTTTATATACATCAATATCGTAATATAACCTAACCTAACCCAACCTAACATCTCGGCCGTAATATTTGACACCATTCCTGGCGAGTTGGCCTCCACGTCTCCATTTGACCTTCATATACATCAATAACGTAATATAACGTAACCTAACCCAACCTATCATCTCGGCGGCATTATTTGACAACATTCCTGGCGAGTTGGCTTCTCCGTCTCCGTGGGACCTTCATATACATCAATAACGTAATATAACCTAATCTAACCCAACCTAACATCTCGCGGGTAATATTTGACATCATTCCTTGCGAGTTGGCCTCTACGTCTCCGTTTTACCTTCATATACATCAATAACGTAATATAACGTAACCTAACCCAACCTATCATCTCGGCGGTAATATTTGACCACATTCCTGGCGAGTTGGCTTCTCTGTCTCCGTGAGACCTTTATATACATCAATAACGTAATATAACCTAACCTAACCCAACCTAACATCTCGGCCGTAATATTTGACATCATTCCTGGCGAGTTGGCTTCTCTGTCTCCGTGAGACCTTTATATACATCAATAACGTAATATAACGTAACCTAACCCAACCTATCATCTCGGCGGCAATATTTGTCAACATTCCTGGCGAGTTGGCTTCTCCGTCTCCGTGGGACCTTCATATACATCAATAACATAATATAACCTAACCTAACCCAACCTAACATCTCGCGGGTAATATTTGACATCATTCCTGGCGAGTTGGCCTCTACGTCTCCGTGGGACCTTCATATACATCAATAACGTAATATAACCTAACCTAACCCAACCTAACATCTCGCGGGTAATATTTGACATCATTCCTTGCGAGTTGGCCTCTACGTCTCCGTTTGACCTTCATATACATCAATAACGTAATATAACCTAACCTAACCCAACCTAACATATCGGCGGTAATATTTGACCACATTCCTGGCGAGTTGGCTTCTCTGTGCCGTGAGATCTTTATATACATCAATAACGTAATATAACTTAACCTAACCCAACCTAACATCTCGGCGGCAATATTTGACAACATTCCTGGCGAGTTGGCTCCTCCGTCTCCGTGGGACCTTCATATACATCAATAACGTAATATAACCTAACCTAACCCAACCTAACATCTCGCGGGTAATATTTGACATCATTCCTTGCGAGTTGGCCTCTACGTCTCCGTTTTAACTTCATATACATCAATAACGTAATATAACGTAACCTAACCCAACCTATCATCTCGGCGGTAATATTTGACAACATTCCTGGCGAGTTGGCCTCTACGTCTCCGTTTGACCTTCATATACATCAATAACGTAATATAACCTAACCTAACCCAACCTAACATCTCGGCGGTAATATTTGACCACATTCCTGGCTAGTTGGCCTCTACGTCTCCGTTTGACCTTCATATACATCAATAACGTAATATAACCTAACCTAACCCAACCTAACATCTCGGCGGCAATATTTGACAACATTCCTGGCGAGTTGGCTTCTCCGTCTCCGTGGGACCTTCATATACATCAATAACGTAATATAACCTAACCTAACCCAACCTATCATCTCGGCGGCAATATTTGACAACATTCCTGGCGAGTTGGCCTCTACGTCTCTGTTTGACCTTCATATACATCAATAACGTAATATAACGTAACCTAACCCATCCTATCATCTCGGCGGCAATATTTGACAACATTCCTGGCGAGTTGGCTTCTCCGTCTCCGTGGGACCTTCATATACATCATAACATAATATAACCTAACCTAACCCAACCTAACATCTCGCGGGTAATATTTGACATCATTCCTGGCGAGTTGGCCTCTACGTCTCCGTGGGACCTTCATATACATCAATAACGTAATATAATCTAACCTAACACAACCTAACATCTCGCGGGTAATATTTGACGTCATTCCTGGCGAGTTGGCCTCTACGTCTCCGTTTGACCTTCATATACATCAATAACGTAATATAACGTAACCTAACCCAACCTATCATCTCGGCGGTAATATTTGACCACATTCCTGGCGAGTTGGCTTCTCTGTCTCCGTGAGACCTTTATATACATCAATAACGCAATATAACCTAACCTAACCCAACCTAACATCTCGGCCGTAATATTTGACATTATTCCTGGCGAGTTGGCTTCTCTGTCTCCGTGAGCCCTTTATATACATCAATAACGTAATATAACCTAACCTAACCCAACCTAACATCTCGGCCGTAATATTTGACATCATTCCTGGATAGTTGGCTTCTACGTCTCCGTTTGACCTTCATATACATCAATAACGTAATATAACCTAACCTAACCCAACCTATCATCTCGGCGGCAATATTTGTCAACATTCCTGGCGAGTTGGCTTCTCCGTCTCCGTGGGACCTTCATATACATCAATAACATAATATAACCTAACCTAACCCAACCTAACATCTCGCGGGTAATATTTGACATCATTCCTGGCGAGTTGGCCTCTGCGCCTCCGTTTGACCTTCATATACATCAATAACGTAATATAACGTAACCTAACCCAACCTATCATCTCGGCGGTAATATTTGACCACATTCCTGGCGAGTTGGCTTCTCTGTCTCCGTGAGACCTTTACATACATCAATAACGTAATATAACCTAACCTAACCCAACTTATCATCTCGGCGGCAATATTTGACAACATTCCTGGCGAGTTGGCTTCACCGTCTCCGTGGGACCTTCATATACATCAATAACGTAATATAATCTAACCTAACCCAACCTAACATCTCGCGGGTAATATTTGACATCATTCCTGGCGAGTTGGCCTCTACGTCTCCGTTTGACCTTCATATACATCAATAACGTAATACAACGTAACCTAACCCAACCTATCATCTCGGCGGTAATATTTGACCACATTCCTGGCGAGTTGGCTTCTCTGTCTCCGTGAGACCTTTATATACATCAATAACGCAATATAACCTAACCTAACCCAACCTAACATCTCGGCCGTAATATTTGACATCATTCCTGGCGAGTTGGCCTCTACGTCTCCGTTTGACCTTTATATACATCAATATCGTAATATAACCTAACCTAACCCAACCTAACATCTCGGCCGTAATATTTGACACCATTCCTGGCGAGTTGGCCTCCACGTCTCCATTTGACCTTCATATACATCAATAACGTAATATAACGTAACCTAACCCAACCTATCATCTCGGCGGCATTATTTGACAACATTCCTGGCGAGTTGGCTTCTCCGTCTCCGTGAGACCTTTATATACATCAATAACGCAATATAACCTAACCTAACCCAACCTAACATCTCGGCCGTAATATTTGACATCATTCCTGGCGAGTTGGCCTCTACGTCTCCGTTTGACCTTTATATACATCAATAACGTAATATAACGTAACCTAACCCAACCTATCATCTCGGCGGTAATATTTGACCACATTCCTGGCGAGTTGGCTTCTCTGTCTCCGTGAGACCTTTATATACATCAATAACGTAATATAACCTAACCTAACCCAACCTATCATCTCGGCGGCAATATTTGACAACATTCCTGGCGAGTTGGCTTCTCCGTATCCGTGGGACCTTCATATACATCAATAACGTAATATAACCTAACCTAACCCAACCTAACATCTCGCGGGTAATATTTGACATCATTCCTTGCGATTTGGCCTCTACGTCTCCGTTTTACCTTCATATACATCAATAACGTAATATAACCTAACCTAACCCAACCTAACATATCGGCGGTAATATTTGACCACATTCCTGGCGAGTTGGCTTCTCTGTGTCCGTGAGATCTTTATATACATCAATAACGTAATATAACTTAACCTAACCCAACCTAACATCTCGGCGGCAATATTTGACATCATTCCTGGCGAGTTGGCCTCTGCGTCTCCGTTTGACCTTCATATACATCAATAACGTAATATAACGTAACCTAACCCAACCTATCATCTCGGCGGCAATATTTGGCAACATTCCTGACGAGTTGGCTTCTCCGTCTCCGTGGGACCTTCATATACATCAATAACGTAATATAAACTAACCTAACCCAACCTAACATCTCGCGGGTAATATTTGACATCATTCCTGGGGAGTTGGCCTCTACGTCTCCGTTTGACCTTCATATACATCAATAACGTAATATAACGTAACCTAACCCAACCTATCATCTCGGCGGTAATATTTGACCACATTCCTGGCGAGTTGGCTTCTCTGTCTCCGTGAGACCCTTATATACATCAATAACGTAATATAACCTAACCTAACCAAACCTATCATCTCGGCGGCAATATTTGACAACATTCCCTTCGAGCTGGCTTCTCCGTATCCGTGGGACCTTCATATACATCAATAACGTAATATAACCTAACCTAACCCAACCTAACATCTCGCGGGTAATATTTGACATCATTCCTTGCGAGTTGGCCTCTACGTCTCCGTTTTAACTTCATATACATCAATAACGTAATATAACGTAACCTAACCCAACCTATCATCTCGGCGGTAATATTTGACAACATTCCTGGCGAGTTGGCCTCTACGTCTCCGTTTGACCTTCATATACATCAATAACATAATATAACGTAACCTAACACAACCTAACATCTCGCGGGTAATATTTGACATCATTCCTGGCGAGTTGGCCTCTGCGTCTCCGTTTGACCTTCATATACATCAATAACGTAATATAACGTAACCTAACCCAACCTATCATCTCGGCGGCAATATTTGACAACATTCCTGACGAGTTGGCTTCTCCGTCTCCGTGGGACCTTCATATACATCAATAACGTAATATAAACTAACCTAACCCAACCTAACATCTCGCGGGTAATATTTGACATCATTCCTGGCGAGTTGGCCTCTACGTCTCCGTTTGACCTTCATATACATCAATAACGTAATATAACGTAACCTAACCCAACCTATCATCTCGGCGGTAACATTTGACCACATTCCTGGCGAGTTAGCTTCTCTGTCTCCGTGAGACCTTTATATACATCAATAACGTAATATAACCTAACCTAACCCAACCTAACATCGCGGCCGTAATATTTGACATCATTCCTGACGAGTTGGCCTCTACGTCTCCGTTTGACCTTTATATACATCAATAACGTAATAGAACCTAACCTAACCCAACCTAACATCTCGGCCGTAATATTTGACAACATTCCTGGCGAGTTGGCTTCTCTGTCTCCGTGAGACCTTTATATACATCAATAACGTAACATAACGTAACCTAACCCAACCTATCATCTCGGCGGCAATATTTGACTACATTCCTGGCGAGTTGGCTTCTCCGTCTCCGTGGGACCTTCATATACATCAATAACGTAATATAACCTAACCTAACCCAACCTATCATCTCGGCGGTAATATTTGACAACATTCCTGGCGAGTTGGCTTCTCCGTCTCCGTGGGACCTTCATATACATCAATAACGTATTACAACCTAACCTAACCCAACCTAACATCTCGGCGGTAATATTTGACCACATTCCCGGCGAGTTGGCCTCTACGTCACCGTTTGACCTTCATATACATCAGTAACGTAATATAAGGTAACCTAACCCAACCTATCATCTCGGCGGTAATATTTGACCACATTCCTGGCGAGTTTGCTTCTCTGTCTCCGTGAGACCTTTATATACATCAATAACGTAATATAGCCTAACCTAACCCAACCTAACATCTCGGCCGTAATATTTGACATCATTCCTGGCGAGTTGGCTTCTCTGTCTCCGTGAGATCTTTATATACATCAATAACGTAATTGAACGTAACCTAACCCAACCTATCATCTCGGTGGCAATATTTGACTACATTCCTGGCGAGTTGGCTTCTCCGTCTCCGTGGGACCTTCATATACATCAATAACATAATATAACCTAACCTAACCCAACCTAACATCTCGCGGGCAATATTTGACATCATTCCTGGCGAGTTGGCCTCTACGTCTCCGTTTGACCTTCATATACATCAATAACGTAATAAAACGTAACCTAACACAACCTAACATCTCGCGGGTAATATTTGACATCATTCCTGGCGAGTTGGCCTCTGCGTCTCCGTTTGACCTTCATATACATCAATAACGTAATATAACGTAACCTAACCCAACCTATCATCTCGGCGGCAATATTTGACAACATTCCTGGCGAGTTGGCTCCTCCGTCTCCGTGGGACCTTCATATACATCAATAACGTAATATAACCTAACCTAACCCAACCTAACATCTCGCGGGTAATATTTGACATCATTCCTTGCGAGTTGGCCTCTACGTCTCCGTTTGACCTTCATATACATCAATAACGTAATATAACCTAACCTAACCCAACCTAACATATCGGCGGTAATATTTGACCACATTCCCGGCGAGTTGGCCTCTACGTCACCGTTTGACCTTCATATACATCAGTAACGTAATATAAGGTAACCTAACCCAACCTATCATCTCGGCGGTAATATTTGACCACATTCCTGGCGAGTTTGCTTCTCTGTCTCCGTGAGACCTTTATATACATCAATAACGTAATATAGCCTAACCTAACCCAACCTAACATCTCGGCCGTAATATTTGACATCATTCCTGGCGAGTTGGCTTCTCTGTCTCCGTGAGATCTTTATATACATCAATAACGTAATTGAACGTAACCTAACCCAACCTATCATCTCGGTGGCAATATTTGACTACATTCCTGGCGAGTTGGCTTCTCCGTCTCCGTGGGACCTTCATATACATCAATAACATAATATAACCTAACCTAACCCAACCTAACATCTCGCGGGCAATATTTGACATCATTCCTGGCGAGTTGGCCTCTACGTCTCCGTTTGACCTTCATATACATCAATAACGTAATAAAACGTAACCTAACACAACCTAACATCTCGCGGGTAATATTTGACATCATTCCTGGCGAGTTGGCCTCTGCGTCTCCGTTTGACCTTCATATACATCAATAACGTAATATAACGTAACCTAACCCAGCCTATCATCTCGGCGGCAATATTTGACAACATTCCTGGCGAGTTGGCTCCTCCGTCTCCGTGGGACCTTCATATACATCAATAACGTAATATAACCTAACCTAACCCAACCTAACATCTCGCGGGTAATATTTGACATCATTCCTTGCGAGTTGGCCTCTACGTCTCCGTTTGACCTTCATATACATCAATAACGTAATATAACCTAACCTAACCCAACCTAACATATCGGCGGTAATATTTGACCACATTCCTGGCGAGTTGGCTTCTCTGTGCCGTGAGATCTTTATATACATCAATAACGTAATATAACTTAACCTAACCCAACCTAACATCTCGGCGGCAATATTTGACAACATTCCTGGCGAGTTGGCTTCTCCGTCTCCGTGGGACCTTCATATACATCAATAACGTAATATAACCTAACCTAACCCAACCTAACATCTCGCGGGTAATATTTGACATCATTCCTTGCGAGTTGGCCTCTACGTCTCCGTTTTAACTTCATATACATCAATAACGTAATATAACGTAACCTAACCCAACCTATCATCTCGGCGGTAATATTTGACAACATTCCTGGCGAGTTGGCCTCTACGTCTCCGTTTGACCTTCATATACATCAATAACGTAATATAACCTAACCTAACCCAACCTAACATCTCGGCGGTAATATTTGACCACATTCCTGGCTAGTTGGCCTCTACGTCTCCGTTTGACCTTCATATACATCAATAACGTAATATAACCTAACCTAACCCAACCTAACATCTCGGCGGCAATATTTGACAACATTCCTGGCGAGTTGGCTTCTCCGTCTCCGTGGGACCTTCATATACATCAATAACGTAATATAACCTAACCTAACCCAACCTATCATCTCGGCGGCAATATTTGACAACATTCCTGGCGAGTTGGCCTCTACGTCTCTGTTTGACCTTCATATACATCAATAACGTAATATAACGTAACCTAACCCATCCTATCATCTCGGCGGCAATATTTGACAACATTCCTGGCGAGTTGGCTTCTCCGTCTCCGTGGGACCTTCATATACATCATAACATAATATAACCTAACCTAACCCAACCTAACATCTCGCGGGTAATATTTGACATCATTCCTGGCGAGTTGGCCTCTACGTCTCCGTGGGACCTTCATATACATCAATAACGTAATATAATCTAACCTAACACAACCTAACATCTCGCGGGTAATATTTGACGTCATTCCTGGCGAGTTGGCCTCTACGTCTCCGTTTGACCTTCATATACATCAATAACGTAATATAACGTAACCTAACCCAACCTATCATCTCGGCGGTAATATTTGACCACATTCCTGGCGAGTTGGCTTCTCTGTCTCCGTGAGACCTTTATATACATCAATAACGCAATATAACCTAACCTAACCCAACCTAACATCTCGGCCGTAATATTTGACATTATTCCTGGCGAGTTGGCTTCTCTGTCTCCGTGAGCCCTTTATATACATCAATAACGTAATATAACCTAACCTAACCCAACCTAACATCTCGGCCGTAATATTTGACATCATTCCTGGATAGTTGGCTTCTACGTCTCCGTTTGACCTTCATATACATCAATAACGTAATATAACCTAACCTAACCCAACCTATCATCTCGGCGGCAATATTTGTCAACATTCCTGGCGAGTTGGCTTCTCCGTCTCCGTGGGACCTTCATATACATCAATAACATAATATAACCTAACCTAACCCAACCTAACATCTCGCGGGTAATATTTGACATCATTCCTGGCGAGTTGGCCTCTGCGCCTCCGTTTGACCTTCATATACATCAATAACGTAATATAACGTAACCTAACCCAACCTATCATCTCGGCGGTAATATTTGACCACATTCCTGGCGAGTTGGCTTCTCTGTCTCCGTGAGACCTTTACATACATCAATAACGTAATATAACCTAACCTAACCCAACTTATCATCTCGGCGGCAATATTTGACAACATTCCTGGCGAGTTGGCTTCTCCGTCTCCGTGGGACCTTCATATACATCAATAACGTAATATAATCTAACCTAACCCAACCTAACATCTCGCGGGTAATATTTGACATCATTCCTGGCGAGTTGGCCTCTACGTCTCCGTTTGACCTTCATATACATCAATAACGTAATACAACGTAACCTAACCCAACCTATCATCTCGGCAGTAATATTTGACCACATTCCTGGCGAGTTGGCTTCTCTGTCTCCGTGAGACCTTTATATACATCAATAACGCAATATAACCTAACCTAACCCAACCTAACATCTCGGCCGTAATATTTGACATCATTCCTGGCGAGTTGGCCTCTACGTCTCCGTTTGACCTTTATATACATCAATATCGTAATATAACCTAACCTAACCCAACCTAACATCTCGGCCGTAATATTTGACACCATTCCTGGCGAGTTGGCCTCCACGTCTCCATTTGACCTTCATATACATCAATAACGTAATATAACGTAACCTAACCCAACCTATCATCTCGGCGGCATTATTTGACAACATTCCTGGCGAGTTGGCTTCTCCGTCTCCGTGAGACCTTTATATACATCAATAACGCAATATAACCTAACCTAACCCAACCTAACATCTCGGCCGTAATATTTGACATCATTCCTGGCGAGTTGGCCTCTACGTCTCCGTTTGACCTTTATATACATCAATAACGTAATATAACGTAACCTAACCCAACCTATCATCTCGGCGGTAATATTTGACCACATTCCTGGCGAGTTGGCTTCTCTGTCTCCGTGAGACCTTTATATACATCAATAACGTAATATAACCTAACCTAACCCAACCTATCATCTCGGCGGCAATATTTGACAACATTCCTGGCGAGTTGGCTTCTCCGTATCCGTGGGACCTTCATATACATCAATAACGTAATATAACCTAACCTAACCCAACCTAACATCTCGCGGGTAATATTTGACATCATTCCTTGCGATTTGGCCTCTACGTCTCCGTTTTACCTTCATATACATCAATAACGTAATATAACCTAACCTAACCCAACCTAACATATCGGCGGTAATATTTGACCACATTCCTGGCGAGTTGGCTTCTCTGTGTCCGTGAGATCTTTATATACATCAATAACGTAATATAACTTAACCTAACCCAACCTAACATCTCGGCGGCAATATTTGACATCATTCCTGGCGAGTTGGCCTCTGCGTCTCCGTTTGACCTTCATATACATCAATAACGTAATATAACGTAACCTAACCCAACCTATCATCTCGGCGGCAATATTTGGCAACATTCCTGACGAGTTGGCTTCTCCGTCTCCGTGGGACCTTCATATACATCAATAACGTAATATAAACTAACCTAACCCAACCTAACATCTCGCGGGTAATATTTGACATCATTCCTGGCGAGTTGGCCTCTACGTCTCCGTTTGACCTTCATATACATCAATAACGTAATATAACGTAACCTAACCCAACCTATCATCTCGGCGGTAATATTTGACCACATTCCTGGCGAGTTGGCTTCTCTGTCTCCGTGAGACCTTTATATACATCAATAACGTAATATAACCTAACCTAACCAAACCTATCATCTCGGCGGCAATATTTGACAACATTCCTGGCGAGCTGGCTTCTCCGTATCCGTGGGACCTTCATATACATCAATAACGTAATATAACCTAACCTAACCCAACCTAACATCTCGCGGGTAATATTTGACATCATTCCTTGCGATTTGGCCTCTACGTCTCCGTTTTACCTTCATATACATCAATAACGTAATATAACGTAACCTAACCCAACCTATCATCTCGGCGGTAATATTTGACAACATTCCTGGCGAGTTGGCCTCTACGTCTCCGTTTGACCTTCATATACATCAATATCGTAATATAACCTAACCTAACCCAACCTAACATCTCGGCCGTAATATTTGACACCATTCCTGGCGAGTTGGCCTCTACGTCTCCATTTGACCTTCATATACATCAATAACGTAATATAACGTAACCTAACCCAACCTATCATCTCGGCGGTAATATTTGACCACATTCCTGGCGAGTTGGCTTCTCTGTCTCCGTGAGACCTTTATATACATCAATAACGTAATATAACCTAACCTAACCCAACCTAACATCTCGGCCGTAATATTTGACATCATTCCTGGCGAGTTGGCTTCTCTGTCTCCGTGAGACCTTTATATACATCAATAACGTAATATAACGTAACCTAACCCAACCTATCATCTCGGCGGCAATATTTGTCAACATTCCTGGCGAGTTGGCTTCTCCGTCTCCGTGGGACCTTCATATACATCAATAACATAATATAACCTAACCTAACCCAACCTAACATCTCGCGGGTAATATTTGACATCATTCCTGGCGAGTTGGCCTCTGCGCCTCCGTTTGACCTTCATATACATCAATAACGTAATATAACGTAACCTAACCCAACCTATCATCTCGGCGGTAATATTTGACCACATTCCTGGCGAGTTGGCTTCTCTGTCTCCGTGAGACCTTTACATACATCAATAACGTAATATAACCTAACCTAACCCAACTTATCATCTCGGCGGCAATATTTGACAACATTCCTGGCGAGTTGGCTTCTCCGTCTCCGTGGGACCTTCATATACATCAATAACGTAATATAATCTAACCTAACCCAACCTAACATCTCGCGGGTAATATTTGACATCATTCCTGGCGAGTTGGCTTCTCTGTCTCCGTGAGACCTTTATATACATCAATAACGCAATATAACCTAACCTAACCCAACCTAACATCTCGGCCGTAATATTTGACATCATTCCTGGCGAGTTGGCCTCTACGTCTCCGTTTGACCTTTATATACATCAATATCGTAATATAACCTAACCTAACCCAACCTAACATCTCGGCCGTAATATTTGACACCATTCCTGGCGAGTTGGCCTCCACGTCTCCATTTGACCTTCATATACATCAATAACGTAATATAACGTAACCTAACCCAACCTATCATCTCGGCGGCATTATTTGACAACATTCCTGGCGAGTTGGCTTCTCCGTCTCCGTGGGACCTTCATATACATCAATAACGTAATATAACCTAATCTAACCCAACCTAACATCTCGCGGGTAATATTTGACATCATTCCTTGCGAGTTGGCCTCTACGTCTCCGTTTTACCTTCATATACATCAATAACGTAATATAACGTAACCTAACCCAACCTATCATCTCGGCGGTAATATTTGACCACATTCCTGGCGAGTTGGCTTCTCTGTCTCCGTGAGACCTTTATATACATCAATAACGTAATATAACCTAACCTAACCCAACCTAACATCTCGGCCGTAATATTTGACATCATTCCTGGCGAGTTGGCTTCTCTGTCTCCGTGAGACCTTTATATACATCAATAACGTAATATAACGTAACCTAACCCAACCTATCATCTCGGCGGCAATATTTGTCAACATTCCTGGCGAGTTGGCTTCTCCGTCTCCGTGGGACCTTCATATACATCAATAACATAATATAACCTAACCTAACCCAACCTAACATCTCGCGGGTAATATTTGACATCATTCCTGGCGAGTTGGCCTCTACGTCTCCGTTTGACCTTCATATACATCAATAACGTAATATAACGTAACCTAACACAACCTAACATCTCGCGGGTAATATTTGACATCATTCCTGGCGAGTTGGACTCTGCGTCTCCGTTTGACCTTCATATACATCAATAACGTAATATAACGTAACCTAACCCAACCTATCATCTCGGCGGTAATATTTGACCACATTCCTGGCGAGTTGGCTTCTCTGTCTCCGTGAGACCTTTATATACATCAATAACGTAATATAACCTAACCTAACCCAACCTATTATCTCGGCGGCAATATTTGACAACATTCCTGGCGAGTTGGCTTCTCCGTCTCCGTGGGACCTTCATATACATCAATAACGTAATATAATCTAACCTAACCCAACCTAACATCTCGCGGGTAATATCTGACATCATTCCTGGCGAGTTGGCCTCTACGTCTCCGTTTGACCTTCATATACATCAATAACGTAATACAACGTAACCTAACCCAACCTATCATCTCGGCGGTAATATTTGACCACATTCCTGGCGAGTTGGCTTCTCTGTCTCCGTGAGACCTTTATATACATCAATAACGCAATATAACGTAACCTAACCCAACCTAACATCTCGGCCGTAATATTTGACATCATTCCTGGCGAGTTGGCCTCTACGTCTCCGTTTGACCTTTATATACATCAATATCGTAATATAACCTAACCTAACCCAACCTAACATCTCGGCCGTAATATTTGACACCATTCCTGGCGAGTTGGCCTCTACGTCTCCATTTGACCTTCATATACATCAATAACGTAATATAACGTAACCTAACCCAACCTATCATCTCGGCGGCATTATTTGACAACATTCCTGGCGAGTTGGCTTCTCCGTCTCCGTGAGACCTTTATATACATCAATAACGCAATATAACCTAACCTAACCCAACCTAACATCTCGGCCGTAATATTTGACATCATTCCTGGCGAGTTGGCCTCTACGTCTCCGTTTGACCTTTATATACATCAATAACGTAATATAACGTAACCTAACCCAACCTATCATCTCGGCGGTAATATTTGACCACATTCCTGGCGAGTTGGCTTCTCTGTCTCCGTGAGACCTTTATATACATCAATAACGTAATATAACATAACCTAACCCAACCTATCATCTCGGCGGCAATATTTGACAACATTCCTGGCGAGTTGGCTTCTCCGTATCCGTGGGACCTTCATACACATCAATAACGTAATATAACCTAACCTAACCCAACCTAACATCTCGCGGGTAATATTTGACATCATTCCTTGCGATTTGGCCTCTACGTCTCCGTTTTACCTTCATATACATCAATAACGTAATATAACGTAACCTAACCCAACCTATCATCTCGGCGGTAATATTTGACAACATTCCTGGCGAGTTGGCCTCTACGTCTCCGTTTGATATTCATATACATCAATAACGTAATATAACCTAACCTAACCCAACCTATCATCTCGGCGGTAATATTTGACAACATTCCTGGCGAGTTAGCTTCTCCGTCTGCGTGGGACCTTCATATACATCAATAACGTAATATAACCTAACCTAACCCAACCTAACATCTCGGCGGTAATATTTGACCACATTCCCGGCTAGTTGTCCTCTACGTCTCCGTTTGACCTTCATATACATCAATAACGTAATATAACGTAACCTAACCCAACCTATCATCTCGGCGGTAATATTTGACCACATTCCTGGCGAGTTGGCTTCTCTGTCTCCGTGAGACCTTTATATACATCAATAACGTAATATAACCTAACCTAACCCAACCTATCATCTCGGCGGCAATATTTGACAACATTCCTGGCGAGTTGGCTTCTCCGTATCCGTGGGACCTTCATATACATCAATAACGTAATATAACCTAACCTAACCCAACCTAACATCTCGCGGGTAATATTTGACATCATTCCTTGCGATTTGGCCTCTACGTCTCCGTTTTACCTTCATATACATCAATGACGTAATATAACGTAACCTAACCCAACCTATCATCTCGGCGGTAATATTTGACAACATTCCTGGCGAGTTGGCCTCTACGTCTCCGTTTGACCTTCATATACATCAATATCGTAATATAACCTAACCTAACCCAACCTAACATCTCGGCCGTAATATTTGACACCATTCCTGGCGAGTTGGCCTCTACGTCTCCATTTGACCTTCATATACATCAATAACGTAATATAACGTAACCTAACCCAACCTATCATCTCGGCGGTAATATTTGACCACATTCCTGGCGAGTTGGCTTCTCTGTCTACGTTTGTCCTTCATATACATCTATAACGTAATATAACCTCACCTAACCCAACATATCATTCGGCGGCAATATTTGACAGCATTCCTGGCGAGTTGGCCTCTACGTCTCCGTTTGACCTTCTTATACATCAAGAACATAATATAACCTAACCTAACCCAACCTAACATCTCGGCGGTAATATTTGACAACGTTCCTGGCGAGTTGGCTTCTCCGTCTCCGTGGGACCTTTATATACATCAATAACGTAATATAACCTAACCTAGCCCAACCTATCATCTCGGCGGTAATATTTGAGCACATTCCTGGCTTGTTGGCCTCTACGTCTCCGTGGGACCTTTATATACATCAATAACGTAATACAACCTAACCTAATCCAACCTAACATCTCGGCGGTAATATTCGGCAACATACCTGGCGAGATGGCCTCTACGTCTACGTTTGACCTTCATATACATCAATAACGTAATATAACGTAACCTAACCCAACCTAACATCTCGGCGGTAATATTCGACAACATACCTAGCGAGTTGGCCTCTACGTCTACGTTTGACCTTCATATACATCAATAACGAAATATAACCTAACCTAACCCAACCTATCATCTCGGCGGTAATATTTGACAACATTCCTGGCGAGTTGGCCTCTACGTCTCCGTGGCATCTTTATATACATCAATAACGTAATATAACATAACCTAACCCAATCTAACATCTCGGCGGTAATATTTGACCACATTCCTGGCTTGTTGGCCTCTACGTCTCCGTGGGACCTTTATATACATCAATAACGTAATACAACCTAACCTAACCCATCCTAACATCTCGGCGGTAATATTCGACAACATTCCTGGCGATTTGGCCTCTACGTCTACGTTTGTCCTTCATATACATTTATAACGTAATACAAACTAACCTAACCCAATCTAACATCTCGGCGATAATATTCGACAACATACCTGGCGAGTTGGCCTCTACGTCTACGTTTGACCTTCATATACATCAATAACGTAATATAACGTAACCTAACCCAACCTATCATCTCGGCGGCATTATTTGACAACATTCCTGGCGAGTTGGCTTCTCCGTCTCCGTGGGACCTTCATATACATCAATAACGTAATATAATCTAACCTAACCCAACCTAACATCTCGCGGGTAATATCTGACATCATTCCTGGCGAGTTGGCCTCTACGTCTCCGTTTGACCTTCATATACATCAATAACGTAATACAACGTAACCTAACCCAACCTATCATCTCGGCGGTAATATTTGACCACATTCCTGGCGAGTTGGCTTCTCTGTCTCCGTGAGACCTTTATATACATCAATAACGCAATATAACGTAACCTAACCCAACCTAACATCTCGGCCGTAATATTTGACATCATTCCTGGCGAGTTGGCCTCTACGTCTCCGTTTGACCTTTATATACATCAATATCGTAATATAACCTAACCTAACCCAACCTATCATCTCGGCGGCAATATTTGTCAACATTCCTGGCGAGTTGGCTTCTCCGTCTCCGTGGGACCTTCATATACATCAATAACATAATATAACCTAACCTAACCCAACCTAACATCTCGCGGGTAATATTTGACATCATTCCTGGCGAGTTGGCCTCTACGTCTCCGTTTGACCTTCATATACATCAATAACGTAATATAACGTAACCTAACACAACCTAACATCTCGCGGGTAATATTTGACATCATTCCTGGCGAGTTGGACTCTGCGTCTCCGTTTGACCTTCATATACATCAATAACGTAATATAACGTAACCTAACCCAACCTATCATCTCGGCGGTAATATTTGACCACATTCCTGGCGAGTTGGCTTCTCTGTCTCCGTGAGACCTTTATATACATCAATAACGTAATATAACCTAACCTAACCCAACCTATTATCTCGGCGGCAATATTTGACAACATTCCTGGCGAGTTGGCTTCTCCGTCTCCGTGGGACCTTCATATACATCAATAACGTAATATAATCTAACCTAACCCAACCTAACATCTCGCGGGTAATATCTGACATCATTCCTGGCGAGTTGGCCTCTACGTCTCCGTTTGACCTTCATATACATCAATAACGTAATACAACGTAACCTAACCCAACCTATCATCTCGGCGGTAATATTTGACCACATTCCTGGCGAGTTGGCTTCTCTGTCTCCGTGAGACCTTTATATACATCAATAACGCAATATAACGTAACCTAACCCAACCTAACATCTCGGCCGTAATATTTGACATCATTCCTGGCGAGTTGGCCTCTACGTCTCCGTTTGACCTTTATATACATCAATATCGTAATATAACCTAACCTAACCCAACCTAACATCTCGGCCGTAATATTTGACACCATTCCTGGCGAGTTGGCCTCTACGTCTCCATTTGACCTTCATATACATCAATAACGTAATATAACGTAACCTAACCCAACCTATCATCTCGGCGGCATTATTTGACAACATTCCTGGCGAGTTGGCTTCTCCGTCTCCGTGAGACCTTTATATACATCAATAACGCAATATAACCTAACCTAACCCAACCTAACATCTCGGCCGTAATATTTGACATCATTCCTGGCGAGTTGGCCTCTACGTCTCCGTTTGACCTTTATATACATCAATAACGTAATATAACGTAACCTAACCCAACCTATCATCTCGGCGGTAATATTTGACCACATTCCTGGCGAGTTGGCTTCTCTGTCTCCGTGAGACCTTTATATACATCAATAACGTAATATAACATAACCTAACCCAACCTATCATCTCGGCGGCAATATTTGACAACATTCCTGGCGAGTTGGCTTCTCCGTATCCGTGGGACCTTCATACACATCAATAACGTAATATAACCTAACCTAACCCAACCTAACATCTCGCGGGTAATATTTGACATCATTCCTTGCGATTTGGCCTCTACGTCTCCGTTTTACCTTCATATACATCAATAACGTAATATAACGTAACCTAACCCAACCTATCATCTCGGCGGTAATATTTGACAACATTCCTGGCGAGTTGGCCTCTACGTCTCCGTTTGATATTCATATACATCAATAACGTAATATAACCTAACCTAACCCAACCTATCATCTCGGCGGTAATATTTGACAACATTCCTGGCGAGTTAGCTTCTCCGTCTGCGTGGGACCTTCATATACATCAATAACGTAATATAACCTAACCTAACCCAACCTAACATCTCGGCGGTAATATTTGACCACATTCCCGGCTAGTTGTCCTCTACGTCTCCGTTTGACCTTCATATACATCAATAACGTAATATAACGTAACCTAACCCAACCTATCATCTCGGCGGTAATATTTGACCACATTCCTGGCGAGTTGGCTTCTCTGTCTCCGTGAGACCTTTATATACATCAATAACGTAATATAACCTAACCTAACCCAACCTATCATCTCGGCGGCAATATTTGACAACATTCCTGGCGAGTTGGCTTCTCCGTATCCGTGGGACCTTCATATACATCAATAACGTAATATAACCTAACCTAACCCAACCTAACATCTCGCGGGTAATATTTGACATCATTCCTTGCGATTTGGCCTCTACGTCTCCGTTTTACCTTCATATACATCAATGACGTAATATAACGTAACCTAACCCAACCTATCATCTCGGCGGTAATATTTGACAACATTCCTGGCGAGTTGGCCTCTACGTCTCCGTTTGACCTTCATATACATCAATATCGTAATATAACCTAACCTAACCCAACCTAACATCTCGGCCGTAATATTTGACACCATTCCTGGCGAGTTGGCCTCTACGTCTCCATTTGACCTTCATATACATCAATAACGTAATATAACGTAACCTAACCCAACCTATCATCTCGGCGGTAATATTTGACCACATTCCTGGCGAGTTGGCTTCTCTGTCTACGTTTGTCCTTCATATACATCTATAACGTAATATAACCTCACCTAACCCAACATATCATTCGGCGGCAATATTTGACAGCATTCCTGGCGAGTTGGCCTCTACGTCTCCGTTTGACCTTCTTATACATCAAGAACATAATATAACCTAACCTAACCCAACCTAACATCTCGGCGGTAATATTTGACAACGTTCCTGGCGAGTTGGCTTCTCCGTCTCCGTGGGACCTTTATATACATCAATAACGTAATATAACCTAACCTAGCCCAACCTATCATCTCGGCGGTAATATTTGAGCACATTCCTGGCTTGTTGGCCTCTACGTCTCCGTGGGACCTTTATATACATCAATAACGTAATACAACCTAACCTAATCCAACCTAACATCTCGGCGGTAATATTCGGCAACATACCTGGCGAGATGGCCTCTACGTCTACGTTTGACCTTCATATACATCAATAACGTAATATAACGTAACCTAACCCAACCTAACATCTCGGCGGTAATATTCGACAACATACCTAGCGAGTTGGCCTCTACGTCTACGTTTGACCTTCATATACATCAATAACGAAATATAACCTAACCTAACCCAACCTATCATCTCGGCGGTAATATTTGACAACATTCCTGGCGAGTTGGCCTCTACGTCTCCGTGGCATCTTTATATACATCAATAACGTAATATAACATAACCTAACCCAATCTAACATCTCGGCGGTAATATTTGACCACATTCCTGGCTTGTTGGCCTCTACGTCTCCGTGGGACCTTTATATACATCAATAACGTAATACAACCTAACCTAACCCATCCTAACATCTCGGCGGTAATATTCGACAACATTCCTGGCGATTTGGCCTCTACGTCTACGTTTGTCCTTCATATACATTTATAACGTAATACAAACTAACCTAACCCAATCTAACATCTCGGCGATAATATTCGACAACATACCTGGCGAGTTGGCCTCTACGTCTACGTTTGACCTTCATATACATCAATAACGTAATATAACGTAACCTAACCCAACCTATCATCTCGGCGGCATTATTTGACAACATTCCTGGCGAGTTGGCTTCTCCGTCTCCGTGGGACCTTCATATACATCAATAACGTAATATAATCTAACCTAACCCAACCTAACATCTCGCGGGTAATATCTGACATCATTCCTGGCGAGTTGGCCTCTACGTCTCCGTTTGACCTTCATATACATCAATAACGTAATACAACGTAACCTAACCCAACCTATCATCTCGGCGGTAATATTTGACCACATTCCTGGCGAGTTGGCTTCTCTGTCTCCGTGAGACCTTTATATACATCAATAACGCAATATAACGTAACCTAACCCAACCTAACATCTCGGCCGTAATATTTGACATCATTCCTGGCGAGTTGGCCTCTACGTCTCCGTTTGACCTTTATATACATCAATATCGTAATATAACCTAACCTAACCCAACCTAACATCTCGGCCGTAATATTTGACACCATTCCTGGCGAGTTGGCCTCTACGTCTCCATTTGACCTTCATATACATCAATAACGTAATATAACGTAACCTAACCCAACCTATCATCTCGGCGGCATTATTTGACAACATTCCTGGCGAGTTGGCTTCTCCGTCTCCGTGAGACCTTTATATACATCAATAACGCAATATAACCTAACCTAACCCAACCTAACATCTCGGCCGTAATATTTGACATCATTCCTGGCGAGTTGGCCTCTACGTCTCCGTTTGACCTTTATATACATCAATAACGTAATATAACGTAACCTAACCCAACCTATCATCTCGGCGGTAATATTTGACCACATTCCTGGCGAGTTGGCTTCTCTGTCTCCGTGAGACCTTTATATACATCAATAACGTAATATAACATAACCTAACCCAACCTATCATCTCGGCGGCAATATTTGACAACATTCCTGGCGAGTTGGCTTCTCCGTATCCGTGGGACCTTCATACACATCAATAACGTAATATAACCTAACCTAACCCAACCTAACATCTCGCGGGTAATATTTGACATCATTCCTTGCGATTTGGCCTCTACGTCTCCGTTTTACCTTCATATACATCAATAACGTAATATAACGTAACCTAACCCAACCTATCATCTCGGCGGTAATATTTGACAACATTCCTGGCGAGTTGGCCTCTACGTCTCCGTTTGATATTCATATACATCAATAACGTAATATAACCTAACCTAACCCAACCTATCATCTCGGCGGTAATATTTGACAACATTCCTGGCGAGTTAGCTTCTCCGTCTGCGTGGGACCTTCATATACATCAATAACGTAATATAACCTAACCTAACCCAACCTAACATCTCGGCGGTAATATTTGACCACATTCCCGGCTAGTTGTCCTCTACGTCTCCGTTTGACCTTCATATACATCAATAACGTAATATAACGTAACCTAACCCAACCTATCATCTCGGCGGTAATATTTGACCACATTCCTGGCGAGTTGGCTTCTCTGTCTCCGTGAGACGTTTATATACATCAATAACGTAATATAACCTAACCTAACCCAACCTATCATCTCGGCGGCAATATTTGACAACATTCCTGGCGAGTTGGCTTCTCCGTATCCGTGGGACCTTCATATACATCAATAACGTAATATAACCTAACCTAACCCAACCTAACATCTCGCGGGTAATATTTGACATCATTCCTTGCGATTTGGCCTCTACGTCTCCGTTTTACCTTCATATACATCAATGACGTAATATAACGTAACCTAACCCAACCTATCATCTCGGCGGTAATATTTGACAACATTCCTGGCGAGTTGGCCTCTACGTCTCCGTTTGACCTTCATATACATCAATATCGTAATATAACCTAACCTAACCCAACCTAACATCTCGGCCGTAATATTTGACACCATTCCTGGCGAGTTGGCCTCTACGTCTCCATTTGACCTTCATATACATCAATAACGTAATATAACGTAACCTAACCCAACCTATCATCTCGGCGGTAATATTTGACCACATTCCTGGCGAGTTGGCTTCTCTGTCTACGTTTGTCCTTCATATACATCTATAACGTAATATAACCTCACCTAACCCAACATATCATTCGGCGGCAATATTTGACAGCATTCCTGGCGAGTTGGCCTCTACGTCTCCGTTTGACCTTCTTATACATCAAGAACATAATATAACCTAACCTAACCCAACCTAACATCTCGGCGGTAATATTTGACAACGTTCCTGGCGAGTTGGCTTCTCCGTCTCCGTGGGACCTTTATATACATCAATAACGTAATATAACCTAACCTAGCCCAACCTATCATCTCGGCGGTAATATTTGAGCACATTCCTGGCTTGTTGGCCTCTACGTCTCCGTGGGACCTTTATATACATCAATAACGTAATACAACCTAACCTAATCCAACCTAACATCTCGGCGGTAATATTCGGCAACATACCTGGCGAGATGGCCTCTACGTCTACGTTTGACCTTCATATACATCAATAACGTAATATAACGTAACCTAACCCAACCTAACATCTCGGCGGTAATATTCGACAACATACCTAGCGAGTTGGCCTCTACGTCTACGTTTGACCTTCATATACATCAATAACGAAATATAACCTAACCTAACCCAACCTATCATCTCGGCGGTAATATTTGACAACATTCCTGGCGAGTTGGCCTCTACGTCTCCGTGGCATCTTTATATACATCAATAACGTAATATAACATAACCTAACCCAATCTAACATCTCGGCGGTAATATTTGACCACATTCCTGGCTTGTTGGCCTCTACGTCTCCGTGGGACCTTTATATACATCAATAACGTAATACAACCTAACCTAACCCATCCTAACATCTCGGCGGTAATATTCGACAACATTCCTGGCGATTTGGCCTCTACGTCTACGTTTGTCCTTCATATACATTTATAACGTAATACAAACTAACCTAACCCAATCTAACATCTCGGCGATAATATTCGACAACATACCTGGCGAGTTGGCCTCTACGTCTACGTTTGACCTTCATATACATTAATAACGTAATATAACGTAACCTAACCCAACCTATCATCTCGGCGGCATTATTTGACAACATTCCTGGCGAGTTGGCTTCTCCGTCTCCGTGGGACCTTCATATACATCAATAACGTAATATAACCTAACCTAACCCAACCTAACATCTCGCGGGTAATATTTGACATCATTCCTTGCGAGTTGGCCTCTACGTCTCCGTTTTACCTTCATATACATCAATAACGTAATAAAACGTAACCTAACCCAACCTATCATCTCGGCGGTAATATTTGACCACATTCCTGGCGAGTTGGCTTCTCTGTCTCCGTGAGACCTTTATATACATCAATAACGTAATATAACCTAACCTAACCCAACCTAACATCTCGGCCGTAATATTTGACATCATTCCTGGCGAGTTGGCTTCTCTGTCTCCGTGAGGCCTTTATATACATCAATAACGTAATATAACCTAACCTAACCCAACCTATCATCTCGGCGGTAATATTTGACCACATTCCTGGCGAGTTGGCTTCTCTGTCTACGTTTGTCCTTCATATACATCTATAACGTAATATAACCTCACCTAACCCAACATATCATTCGGCGCCAATATTTGACAGCATTCCTGGCGAGTTGGCTTCTCTGTCTCCGTGAGACCTTTACATACATCAATAACGTACCTAACAATAACCTAACCTAACCCAACCTAACATCTCGGCGGTAATATTTGACAACGTTCCTGGCGAGTTGGCTTCTCCGTCTCCGTGGGACCTTTATATACATCAATAACGTAATATAACCTAACCTAGCCCAACCTATCATCTCGGCGGTAATATTTGAGCACATACCTGGCTTGTTGGCCTCTACGTCTCCGTGGGACCTTTATATACATCAATAACGTAATACAACCTAACCTAATCCAACCTAACATCTCGGCGGTAATATTCGGCAACATACCTGGCGAGATGGCCTCTACGTCTACGTTTGACCTTCATATACATCAATAACGTAATATAACGTAACCTAACCCAACCTAACATCTCGGCGGTAATATTCGACAACATACCTAGCGAGTTGGCCTCTACGTCTACGTTTGACCTTCATATACATCAATAACGAAATATAACCTAACCTAACCCAACCTATCATCTCGGCGGTAATATTTGACAACATTCCTGGCGAGTTGGCCTCTACGTCTCCGTGGCATCTTTATATACATCAATAACGTAATATAACATAACCTAACCCAATCTAACATCTCGGCGGTAATATTTGACCACATTCCTGGCTTGTTGGCCTCTACGTCTCCGTGGGACCTTTATATACATCAATAACGTAATACAACCTAACCTAACCCATCCTAACATCTCGGCGGTAATATTCGACAACATTCCTGGCGATTTGGCCTCTACGTCTACGTTTGTCCTTCATATACATTTATAACGTAATACAAACTAACCTAACCCAATCTAACATCTCGGCGATAATATTCGACAACATACCTGGCGAGTTGGCCTCTACGTCTACGTTTGACCTTCATATACATCAATAACGTAATATAACGTAACCTAACCCAACGTAACATCTCGCGGGTAATATTTGACATCATTCCTTGCGAGTTGGCCTCTACGTCTCCGTTTTACCTTCATATACATCAATAACGTAATATAACGTAACCTAACCCAACCTATCATCTCGGCGGTAATATTTGACCACATTCCTGGCGAGTTGGCTTCTCTGTCTCCGTGAGACCTTTATATACATCAATAACGTAATATAACCTAACCTAACCCAACCTAACATCTCGGCCGTAATATTTGACATCATTCCTGGCGAGTTGGCTTCTCTGTCTCCGTGAGGCCTTTATATACATCAATAACGTAATATAACGTAACCTAACCCAACCTATCATCTCGGCGGCAATATTTGTCAACATTCCTGGCGAGTTGGCTTCTCCGTCTCCGTGGGACCTTCATATACATCAATAACATAATATAACCTAACCTAACCCAACCTAACATCTCGCGGGTAATATTTGACATCATTCCTGGCGAGTTGGCCTCTGCTTCTCCGTTTGACCTTCATATACATCAATAACGTAATATAACGTAACCTAACCCAACCTATCATCTCGGCGGTAATATTTGACCACATTCCTGGCGAGTTGGCTTCTCTGTCTCCGTGAGACCTTTACATACATCAATAACGTAATATAACCTAACCTAACCCAACCTATCATCTCGGCGGCAATATTTGACAACATTCCTGGCGAGTTGGCTTCTCCGTCTCCGTGGGACCTTCATATACATCAATAACGTAATATAACCTAACCTAACCCAACATAACATCTCGCGGGTAATATTTGACATCATTCCTTGCGAGTTGGCCTCTACGTCTCCGTTTTACCTTCATATACATCAATAACGTAATATAACGTAACCTAACCCAACTTATCATCTCGGCGGTAATATTTGACAACATTCCTGGCGAGTTGGCTTCTCCGTCTCCGTGGGACCTTCATATACATCAATAACGTATTACAACCTAACCTAACCCAACCTAACATCTCGGCGGTAATATTTGACCACATTCCCGGCGAGTTGGCCTCTACGTCACCGTTTGACCTTCATATACATCAGTAACGTAATATAAGGTAACCTAACCCAACCTATCATCTCGGCGGTAATATTTGACCACATTCCTGGCGAGTTTGCTTCTCTGTCTCCGTGAGACCTTTATATACATCAATAACGTAATATAGCCTAACCTAACCCAACCTAACATCTCGGCCGTAATATTTGACATCATTCCTGGCGAGTTGGCTTCTCTGTCTCCGTGAGATCTTTATATACATCAATAACGTAATATAACGTAACCTAACCCAACCTATCATCTCGGTGGCAATATTTGACTACATTCCTGGCGAGTTGGCTTCTCCGTCTCCGTGGGACCTTCATATACATCAATAACATAATATAACCTAACCTAACCCAACCTAACATCTCGCGGGTAATATTTGACATCATTCCTTGCGAGTTGGCCTCTACGTCTCCGTTTTAACTTCATATACATCAATAACGTAATATAACGTAACCTAACCCAACCTATCATCTCGGCGGTAATATTTGACAACATTCCTGGCGAGTTGGCCTCTACGTCTCCGTTTGACCTTCATATACATCAATAACGTAATATAACCTAACCTAACCCAACCTAACATCTCGGCGGTAATATTTGACCACATTCCTGGCTAGTTGGCCTCTACGTCTCCGTTTGACCTTCATATACATCAATAACGTAATATAACCTAACCTAACCCAACCTAACATCTCGGCGGCAATATTTGACAACATTCCTGGCGAGTTGGCTTCTCCGTCTCCGTGGGACCTTCATATACATCAATAACGTAATATAACCTAACCTAACCCAACCTATCATCTCGGCGGCAATATTTGACAACATTCCTGGCGAGTTGGCCTCTACGTCTCTGTTTGACCTTCATATACATCAATAACGTAATATAACGTAACCTAACCCATCCTATCATCTCGGCGGCAATATTTCACAACATTCCTGGCGAGTTGGCTTCTCCGTCTCCGTGGGACCTTCATATACATCATAACATAATATAACCTAACCTAACCCAACCTAACATCTCGCGGGTAATATTTGACATCATTCCTGGCGAGTTGGCCTCTACGTCTCCGTGGGACCTTCATATACATCAATAACGTAATATAATCTAACCTAACACAACCTAACATCTCGCGGGTAATATTTGACGTCATTCCTGGCGAGTTGGCCTCTACGTCTCCGTTTGACCTTCATATACATCAATAACGTAATATAACGTAACCTAACCCAACCTATCATCTCGGCGGTAATATTTGACCACATTCCTGGCGAGTTGGCTTCTCTGTCTCCGTGAGACCTTTATATACATCAATAACGCAATATAACCTAACCTAACCCAACCTAACATCTCGGCCGTAATATTTGACATTATTCCTGGCGAGTTGGCTTCTCTGTCTCCGTGAGACCTTTATATACATCAATAACGTAATATAACCTAACCTAACCCAACCTAACATCTCGGCCGTAATATTTGACATCATTCCTGGATAGTTGGCTTCTACGTCTCCGTTTGACCTTCATATACATCAATAACGTAATATAACCTAACCTAACCCAACCTAACATCACGGCGGTAATATTTGACAACATTCCTGGCGAGTTGGCTTCTCCGTCTCCGTGGGACCTTCATATACATCAATAACGTAATATAACCTAACCTAACCCAACCTAACATCTGGGCGGTAATATTTGACAACATTCCTGGCGAGTTGGCCTCTACGTCTCCGTTTGATCTTCATATACATCAAGAACGTAATATAACGTAACATAACCCAACCTATCATCTCGGCGGTAATATTTGACAACATTCCTGGCGAGTTGGCTTCTCCGTCTCCGTGGGACCCTCATATACATCAATAACGTAATATAACCTAACCTAACCCAACCTAACATCTCGGCCGTAATATTTGACATCATTCCTGGCGAGTTGGCCTCTACGTCTCCGTTTGACCTTTATATACATCAATATCGTAATATAACCTAACCTAACCCAACCTAACATCTCGGCCGTAATATTTGACACCATTCCTGGCGAGTTGGCCTCCACGTCTCCATTTGACCTTCATATACATCAATAACGTAATATAACGTAACCTAACCCAACCTGTCATCTCGGCGGCATTATTTGACAACATTCCTGGCGAGTTGGCTTCTCCGTCTCCGTGGGACCTTCATATACATCAATAACGTAATATAACCTAATCTAACCCAACCTAACATCTCGCGGGTAATATTTGACATCATTCCTTGCGAGTTGGCCTCTACGTCTCCGTTTTACCTTCATATACATCAATAACGTAATATAACGTAACCTAACCCAACCTATCATCTCGGCGGTAATATTTGACCACATTCCTGGCGAGTTGGCTTCTCTGTCTCCGTGAGACCTTTATATACATCAATAACGTAATATAACCTAACCTAACCCAACCTAACATCTCGGCCGTAATATTTGACATCATTCCTGGCGAGTTGGCTTCTCTGTCTCCGTGAGACCTTTATATACATCAATAACGTAATATAACGTAACCTAACCCAACCTATCATCTCGGCGGCAATATTTGTCAACATTCCTGGCGAGTTGGCTTCTCCGTCTCCGTGGGACCTTCATATACATCAATAACATAATATAACCTAACCTAACCCAACCTAACATCTCGCGGGTAATATTTGACATCATTCCTGGCGGGTTGGCCTCTGCGCCTCCGTTTGACCTTCATATACATCAATAACGTAATATAACGTAACCTAACCCAACCTATCATCTCGGCGGTAATATTTGACCACATTCCTGGCGAGTTGGCTTCTCTGTCTCCGTGAGACCTTTACATACATCAATAACGTAATATAACCTAACCTAACCCAACTTATCATCTCGGCGGCAATATTTGACAACATTCCTGGCGAGTTGGCTTCTCCGTCTCCGTGGGACCTTCATATACATCAATAACGTAATATAATCTAACCTAACCCAACCTAACATCTCGCGGGTAATATTTGACATCATTCCTGGCGAGTTGGCCTCTACGTCTCCGTTTGACCTTCATATACATCAATAACGTAATACAACGTAACCTAACCCAACCTATCATCTCGGCGGTAATATTTGACCACATTCCTGGCGAGTTGGCTTCTCTGTCTCCGTGAGACCTTTATATACATCAATAACGCAATATAACCTAACCTAACCCAACCTAACATCTCGGCCGTAATATTTGACATCATTCCTGGCGAGTTGGCCTCTACGTCTCCGTTTGACCTTTATATACATCAATATCGTAATATAACCTAACCTAACCCAACCTAACATCTCGGCCGTAATATTTGACACCATTCCTGCCGAGTTGGCCTCCACGTCTCCATTTGACCTTCATATACATCAATAACGTAATATAACGTAACCTAACCCAACCTATCATCTCGGCGGCATTATTTGACAACATTCCTGGCGAGTTGGCTTCTCCGTCTCCGTGGGACCTTCATATACATCAATAACGTAATATAACCTAATCTAACCCAACCTAACATCTCGCGGGTAATATTTGACATCATTCCTTGCGAGTTGGCCTCTACGTCTCCGTTTTACCTTCATATACATCAATAACGTAATATAACGTAACCTAACCCAACCTATCATCTCGGCGGTAATATTTGACCACATTCCTGGCGAGTTGGCTTCTCTGTCTCCGTGAGACCTTTATATACATCAATAACGTAATATAACCTAACCTAACCCAACCTAACATCTCGGCCGTAATATTTGACATCATTCCTGGCGAGTTGGCTTCTCTGTCTCCGTGAGACCTTTATATACATCAATAACGTAATATAACGTAACCTAACCCAACCTATCATCTCGGCGGCAATATTTGTCAACATTCCTGGCGAGTTGGCTTCTCCGTCTCCGTGGGACCTTCATATACATCAATAACATAATATAACCTAACCTAACCCAACCTAACATCTCGCGGGTAATATTTGACATCATTCCTGGCGAGTTGGCCTCTACGTCTCCGTTTGACCTTCATATACATCAATAACGTAATATAACGTAACCTAACACAACCTAACATCTCGCGGGTAATATTTGACATCATTCCTGGCGAGTTGGACTCTGCGTCTCCGTTTGACCTTCATATACATCAATAACGTAATATAACGTAACCTAACCCAACCTATCATCTCGGCGGTAATATTTGACCACATTCCTGGCGAGTTGGCTTCTCTGTCTCCGTGAGACCTTTATATACATCAATAACGTAATATAACCTAACCTAACCCAACCTATTATCTCGGCGGCAATATTTGACAACATTCCTGGCGAGTTGGCTTCTCCGTCTCCGTGGGACCTTCATATACATCAATAACGTAATATAATCTAACCTAACCCAACCTAACATCTCGCGGGTAATATCTGACATCATTCCTGGCGAGTTGGCCTCTACGTCTCCGTTTGACCTTCATATACATCAATAACGTAATACAACGTAACCTAACCCAACCTATCATCTCGGCGGTAATATTTGACCACATTCCTGGCGAGTTGGCTTCTCTGTCTCCGTGAGACCTTTATATACATCAATAACGCAATATAACGTAACCTAACCCAACCTAACATCTCGGCCGTAATATTTGACATCATTCCTGGCGAGTTGGCCTCTACGTCTCCGTTTGACCTTTATATACATCAATATCGTAATATAACCTAACCTAACCCAACCTAACATCTCGGCCGTAATATTTGACACCATTCCTGGCGAGTTGGCCTCTACGTCTCCATTTGACCTTCATATACATCAATAACGTAATATAACGTAACCTAACCCAACCTATCATCTCGGCGGCATTATTTGACAACATTCCTGGCGAGTTGGCTTCTCCGTCTCCGTGAGACCTTTATATACATCAATAACGCAATATAACCTAACCTAACCCAACCTAACATCTCGGCCGTAATATTTGACATCATTCCTGGCGAGTTGGCCTCTACGTCTCCGTTTGACCTTTATATACATCAATAACGTAATATAACGTAACCTAACCCAACCTATCATCTCGGCGGTAATATTTGACCACATTCCTGGCGAGTTGGCTTCTCTGTCTCCGTGAGACCTTTATATACATCAATAACGTAATATAACCTAACCTAACCCAACCTATCATCTCGGCGGCAATATTTGACAACATTCCTGGCGAGTTGGCTTCTCCGTATCCGTGGGACCTTCATATACATCAATAACGTAATATAACCTAACCTAACCCAACCTAACATCTCGCGGGTAATATTTGACATCATTCCTTGGGATTTGGCCTCTACGTCTCCGTTTTACCTTCATATACATCAATAACGTAATATAACGTAACCTAACCCAACCTATCATCTCGGCGGTAATATTTGACAACATTCCTGGCGAGTTGGCCTCTACGTCTCCGTTTGATATTCATATACATCAATAACGTAATATAACCTAACCTAACCCAACCTATCATCTCGGCGGTAATATTTGACAACATTCCTGGCGAGTTAGCTTCTCCGTCTGCGTGGGACCTTCATATACATCAATAACGTAATATAACCTAACCTAACCCAACCTAACATCTCGGCGGTAATATTTGACCACATTCCCGGCTAGTTGGCCTCTACGTCTCCGTTTGACCTTCATATACATCAATAACGTAATATAACGTAACCTAACCCAACCTATCATCTCGGCGGTAATATTTGACCACATTCCTGGCGAGTTGGCTTCTCTGTCTCCGTGAGACCTTTATATACATCAATAACGTAATATAACCTAACCTAACCCAACCTATCATCTCGGCGGCAATATTTGACAACATTCCTGGCGAGTTGGCTTCTCCGTATCCGTGGGACCTTCATATACATCAATAACGTAATATAACCTAACCTAACCCAACCTAACATCTCGCGGGTAATATTTGACATCATTCCTTGCGATTTGGCCTCTACGTCTCCGTTTTACCTTCATATACATCAATAACGTAATATAACGTAACCTAACCCAACCTATCATCTCGGCGGTAATATTTGACAACATTCCTGGCGAGTTGGCCTCTACGTCTCCGTTTGACCTTCATATACATCAATATCGTAATATAACCTAACCTAACCCAACCTAACATCTCGGCCGTAATATTTGACACCATTCCTGGCGAGTTGGCCTCTACGTCTCCATTTGACCTTCATATACATCAATAACGTAATATAACGTAACCTAACCCAACCTATCATCTCGGCGGTAATATTTGACCACATTCCTGGCGAGTTGGCTTCTCTGTCTACGTTTGTCCTTCATATACATCTATAACGTAATATAACCTCACCTAACCCAACATATCATTCGGCGGCAATATTTGACAGCATTCCTGGCGAGTTGGCCTCTACGTCTCCGTTTGACCTTCTTATACATCAAGAACATAATATAACCTAACCTAACCCAACCTAACATCTCGGCGGTAATATTTGACAACGTTCCTGGCGAGTTGGCTTCTCCGTCTCCGTGGGACCTTTATATACATCAATAACGTAATATAACCTAACCTAGCCCAACCTATCATCTCGGCGGTAATATTTGAGCACATTCCTGGCTTGTTGGCCTCTACGTCTCCGTGGGACCTTTATATACATCAATAACGTAATACAACCTAACCTAATCCAACCTAACATCTCGGCGGTAATATTCGGCAACATACCTGGCGAGATGGCCTCTACGTCTACGTTTGACCTTCATATACATCAATAACGTAATATAACGTATCCTAACCCAACCTAACATCTCGGCGGTAATATTCGACAACATACCTAGCGAGTTGGCCTCTACGTCTACGTTTGACCTTCATATACATCAATAACGAAATATAACCTAACCTAACCCAACCTATCATCTCGGCGGTAATATTTGACAACATTCCTGGCGAGTTGGCCTCTACGTCTCCGTGGTATCTTTATATACATCAATAACGTAATATAACATAACCTAACCCAATCTAACATCTCGGCGGTAATATTTGACCACATTCCTGGCTTGTTGGCCTCTACGTCTCCGTGGGACCTTTATATACATCAATAACGTAATACAACCTAACCTAACCCATCCTAACATCTCGGCGGTAATATTCGACAACATTCCTGGCGATTTGGCCTCTACGTCTACGTTTGTCCTTCATATACATTTATAACGTAATACAAACTAACCTAACCCAATCTAACATCTCGGCGATAATATTCGACAACATACCTGGCGAGTTGGCCTCTACGTCTACGTTTGACCTTCATATACATCAATAACGTAATATAACGTAACCTAACCCAACCTATCATCTCGGCGGTAATATTTGACCACATTCCTGGCGAGTTGGCTTCTCTGTCTCCGTGAGACCTTTATATACATCAATAACGTAATATAACCTAACCTAACCCAACCTAACATCTCGGCCGTAATATTTGACATCATTCCTGGCGAGTTGGCTTCTCTGTCTCCGTGAGGCCTTTATATACATCAATAACGTAATATAACGTAACCTAACCCAACCTATCATCTCGGCGGTAATATTTGACCACATTCCTGGCGAGTTGGCTTCTCTGTCTACGTTTGTCCTTCATATACATCTATAACGTAATATAACCTCACCTAACCCAACATATCATTCGGCGGCAATATTTGACAGCATTCCTGGCGAGTTGGCTTCTCTGTCTCCGTGAGACCTTTACATACATCAATAACGTACCTAACAATAACCTAACCTAACCCAACCTAACATCTCGGCGGTAATATTTGACAACGTTCCTGGCGAGTTGGCTTCTCCGTCTCCGTGGGACCTTTATATACATCAATAACGTAATATAACCTAACCTAGCCCAACCTATCATCTCGGCGGTAATATTTGAGCACATACCTGGCTTGTTGGCCTCTACGTCTCCGTGGGACCTTTATATACATCAATAACGTAATACAACCTAACCTAATCCAACCTAACATCTCGGCGGTAATATTCGGCAACATACCTGGCGAGATGGCCTCTACGTCTACGTTTGACCTTCATATACATCAATAACGTAATATAACGTAACCTAACCCAACCTAACATCTCGGCGGTAATATTCGACAACATACCTAGCGAGTTGGCCTCTACGTCTACGTTTGACCTTCATATACATCAATAACGAAATATAACCTAACCTAACCCAACCTATCATCTCGGCGGTAATATTTGACAACATTCCTGGCGAGTTGGCCTCTACGTCTCCGTTTGACCTTCATATACATTTATAACGTAATACAAACTAACCTAACCCAATCTAACATCTCGGCGATAATATTCGACAACATACCTGGCGAGTTGGCCTCTACGTCTACGTTTGACCTTCATATACATCAATAACGTAATATAACGTAACCTAACCCAACGTAACATCTCGCGGGTAATATTTGACATCATTCCTTGCGAGTTGGCCTCTACGTCTCCGTTTTACCTTCATATACATCAATAACGTAATATAACGTAACCTAACCCAACCTATCATCTCGGCGGTAATATTTGACCACATTCCTGGCGAGTTGGCTTCTCTGTCTCCGTGAGACCTTTATATACATCAATAACGTAATATAACCTAACCTAACCCAACCTAACATCTCGGCCGTAATATTTGACATCATTCCTGGCGAGTTGGCTTCTCTGTCTCCGTGAGGCCTTTATATACATCAATAACGTAATATAACGTAACCTAACCCAACCTATCATCTCGGCGGCAATATTTGTCAACATTCCTGGCGAGTTGGCTTCTCCGTCTCCGTGGGACCTTCATATACATCAATAACATAATATAACCTAACCTAACCCAACCTAACATCTCGCGGGTAATATTTGACATCATTCCTGGCGAGTTGGCCTCTGCTTCTCCGTTTGACCTTCATATACATCAATAACGTAATATAACGTAACCTAACCCAACCTATCATCTCGGCGGTAATATTTGACCACATTCCTGGCGAGTTGGCTTCTCTGTCTCCGTGAGACCTTTACATACATCAATAACGTAATATAACCTAACCTAACCCAACCTATCATCTCGGCGGCAATATTTGACAACATTCCTGGCGAGTTGGCTTCTCCGTCTCCGTGGGACCTTCATATACATCAATAACGTAATATAACCTAACCTAACCCAACATAACATCTCGCGGGTAATATTTGACATCATTCCTTGCGAGTTGGCCTCTACGTCTCCGTTTTACCTTCATATACATCAATAACGTAATATAACGTAACCTAACCCAACTTATCATCTCGGCGGTAATATTTGACAACATTCCTGGCGAGTTGGCCTCTACGTCTCCGTTTGACCTTCATATACATCAATAACGTAATATAACCTAACCTAACCCAACCTATCATCTCGGCGGTAATATTTGACAACATTCCTGGCGAGTTGGCTTCTCCGTCTCCGTGGGACCTTCATATACATCAATAACGTAATATAACCTAACCTAAGCCAACCTAACATCTCGGCGGTAATATTTGACCACATTCCCGGCGAGTTGGCCTCTACGTCTCCGTTTGACCTTCATATACATCAATAACGTAATATAAGGTAACCTAACCCAACCTATCATCTCGGCGGTAATATTTGACCACATTCCTGGCGAGTTGGCTTCTCTGTCTCCGTGAGACCTTTATATACATCAATAACGCAATATAACCTAACCTAACCCAACCTAACATCTCGGCCGTAATATTTGACATTATTCCTGGCGAGTTGGCCTCTACGTCTCCGTTTGACCTTCATATACATCAATAACGTAATATAACCTAACCTAACCCAACCTAACATCTCGGCGGTAATATTTGACAACATTCCTGGCGAGTTGGATTCTCCGTCTCCGTGGGACCTTCATATACATCAATAACGTAATATAACCTAACCTAACCCAACCTAACATCTCGGCGGTAATTTTTGACATCATTCCTGGCGAGTTGGCCTCTACGTCTCCGTTTGAGCTTCATATACAACAATGACGTAATATAACGTAACCTAACCCATCCTTTCATTACGGCGGCAATATTTGACAACATTCCTGGCGAGTTGGCCTCTACGTCTCCGTTTGACCTTCATATACATCAATAACGTGATATAACCTAACCTAACCCAACCTATCATCTCGGCGGTAATATTTGACAACATTCCTGGCGAGTTGCCTTCTCCGTCTCCGTGGGACCTTCATATACATCAATAACGTAATATAACCTAACCTAACCCAACCTAACATCTCGGCGGTAATATTTGACCACATTCCCGGCGAGTTGGCCTCTACGTCTCCGTTTGACCTTCATATACATCAGTAACGTAATATAAGGTAACCTAACCCAACCTATCATCTCGGCGGTAATATTTGACCACATTCCTGGCGAGTTGGCTTCTCTGTCTCCGTGAGAACTTTATATACATCAATAACGTAATATAACCTAACCTAACCCAACCTAACATCTCGGCCGTAATATTTGACATCATTCCTGGCGAGTTGGCTTCTCTGTCTCCGTGAGACCTTTCTATACATCAATAACGTAATATAACGTAACCTAACCCAACCTATCATCTCGGCGGCAATATTTGTCAACATTCCTGGCGAGTTGGCTTCTCCGTCTCCGTGGGACCTTCATATACATCAATAACGTAATATAACATAACCTAACCCAACCTATCATCTCGGCGGCATTATTTGACAACATTCCTGGCGAGTTGGCCTCTACGTCTCCGTTTCACCTTCATATACATCAATAACGTGATATAACCTAACCTAACCCAACCTATCATCTCGGCGGTAATATTTGACAACATTCCTGGCGAGTTGCCATCTCCGTCTCCGTGGGACCTTCATATACATCAATAACGTAATATAACCTAACCTAACCCAACCTAACATCTCGCGGGTAATATTTGACATCATTCCTGGCGAGTTGGCCTCTGCGTCTCCGTTTGACCTTCATATACATCAATAACGTAATATAACGTAACCTAACCCAACCTATCATCTCGGCGGTAATATTTGACCACATTCCTGGCGAGTTGGCTTCTCTGTCTCCGTGAGACCTTTACATACATCAATAACGTAATATAACCTAACCTAACCCAACCTATCATCTCGGCGGCAATATTTGACAACATTCCTGGCGAGTTGGCTTCTCCGTCTCCGTGGGACCTTCATATACATCAATAACGTAATATAATCTAACCTAACCCAACCTAACATCTCGCGGGTAATATTTGACATCATTCCTGGCGAGTTGGCCTCTACGTCTCCGTTTGTCCTTCATATACATCAATAACGTAATACAACGTAACCTAACCCAACCTATCGTCTCGGCGGTAATATTTGACCACATTCCTGGCGAGTTGGTTTCTCTGTCTCCGTGAGACCTTTATATACATCAATAACGCAATATAACCTAACCTAACCCAACCTAACATCTCGGCCGTAATATTTGACATCATTCCTGGCGAGTTGGCCTCTACGTCTCCGTTTGACCTTTATATACATCAATATCGTAATATAACCTAACCTAACCCAACCTAACATCTCGGCCGTAATATTTGACACCATTCCTGGCGAGTTGGCCTCTACGTATCCATTTGACCTTCATATACATCAATAACGTAATATAACGTAACCTAACCCAACCTATCATCTCGGCGGCATTATTTGACAACATTCCTGGCGAGTTGGCTTCTCCGTCTCCGTGGGACCTTCATATACATCAATAACGTAATATAACCTAACCTAACCCAACCTAACATCTCGCGGGTAATATTTGACATCATTCCTTGCGAGTTGGCCTCTACGTCTCCGTTTTTCCTTCATATACATCAATAACGTAATATAACGTAACCTAACCCAACCTATCATCTCGTCGGTAATATTTGACCACATTCCTGGCGAGTTGGCTTCTCTGTCTCCGTGAGACCTTTATATACATCAATAACGTAATATAACCTAACCTAACCCAACCTATCATCTCGGCGGCAATATTTGACAACATTCCTGGCGAGTTGGCTTCTCCGTCTCCGTGGGACCTTCATATACATCAATAACGTAATATAACCTAACCTAACCCAACCTAACATCTCGGCGGTAATATTTGACCACATTCCCGGCGAGTTGGCCTCTACGTCTCCGTTTGACCTTCATATACATCAGTAACGTAATATAAGGTAACCTAACCCAACCTATCATCTCGGCGGTAATATTTGACCACATTCCTGGCGAGTTGGCTTCTCTGTCTCCGTGAGAACTTTATATACATCAATAACGTAATATAACCTAACCTAACCCAACCTAACATCTCGGCCGTAATATTTGACATCATTCCTGGCGAGTTGGCTTCTCTGTCTCCGTGAGACCTTTCTATACATCAATAACGTAATATAACGTAACCTAACCCAACCTATCATCTCGGCGGCAATATTTGTCAACATTCCTGGCGAGTTGGCTTCTCCGTCTCCGTGGGACCTTCATATACATCAATAACGTAATATAACATAACCTAACCCAACCTATCATCTCGGCGGCATTATTTGACAACATTCCTGGCGAGTTGGCCTCTACGTCTCCGTTTCACCTTCATATACATCAATAACGTGATATAACCTAACCTAACCCAACCTATCATCTCGGCGGTAATATTTGACAACATTCCTGGCGAGTTGCCATCTCCGTCTCCGTGGGACCTTCATATACATCAATAACGTAATATAACCTAACCTAACCCAACCTAACATCTCGCGGGTAATATTTGACATCATTCCTGGCGAGTTGGCCTCTGCGTCTCCGTTTGACCTTCATATACATCAATAACGTAATATAACGTAACCTAACCCAACCTATCATCTCGGCGGTAATATTTGACCACATTCCTGGCGAGTTGGCTTCTCTGTCTCCGTGAGACCTTTACATACATCAATAACGTAATATAACCTAACCTAACCCAACCTATCATCTCGGCGGCAATATTTGACAACATTCCTGGCGAGTTGGCTTCTCCGTCTCCGTGGGACCTTCATATACATCAATAACGTAATATAATCTAACCTAACCCAACCTAACATCTCGCGGGTAATATTTGACATCATTCCTGGCGAGTTGGCCTCTACGTCTCCGTTTGTCCTTCATATACATCAATAACGTAATACAACGTAACCTAACCCAACCTATCGTCTCGGCGGTAATATTTGACCACATTCCTGGCGAGTTGGTTTCTCTGTCTCCGTGAGACCTTTATATACATCAATAACGCAATATAACCTAACCTAACCCAACCTAACATCTCGGCCGTAATATTTGACATCATTCCTGGCGAGTTGGCCTCTACGTCTCCGTTTGACCTTTATATACATCAATATCGTAATATAACCTAACCTAACCCAACCTAACATCTCGGCCGTAATATTTGACACCATTCCTGGCGAGTTGGCCTCTACGTATCCATTTGACCTTCATATACATCAATAACGTAATATAACGTAACCTAACCCAACCTATCATCTCGGCGGCATTATTTGACAACATTCCTGGCGAGTTGGCTTCTCCGTCTCCGTGGGACCTTCATATACATCAATAACGTAATATAACCTAACCTAACCCAACCTAACATCTCGCGGGTAATATTTGACATCATTCCTTGCGAGTTGGCCTCTACGTCTCCGTTTTTCCTTCATATACATCAATAACGTAATATAACGTAACCTAACCCAACCTATCATCTCGTCGGTAATATTTGACCACATTCCTGGCGAGTTGGCTTCTCTGTCTCCGTGAGACCTTTATATACATCAATAACGTAATATAACCTAACCTAACCCAACCTATCATCTCGGCGGCAATATTTGACAACATTCCTGGCGAGTTGGCTTCTCCGTCTCCGTGGGACCTTCATATACATCAATAACGTAATATAACCTAACCTAACCCAACATAACATCTCGCGGGTAATATTTGACATCATTCCTTGCGAGTTGGCCTCTACGTCTCCGTTTTACCTTCATATACATCAATAACGTAATATAACGTAACCTAACCCAACCTATCATCTCGGCGGTAATATTTGACGACATTCCTGGCGAGTTGGCCTCTACGTCTCCGTTTGACCTTCATATACATCAATAACGTAATATAACCTAACCTAACCCAACCTATCATCTCGGCGGTAATATTTGACAACATTCCTGGCGAGTTGGCTTCTCCGTCTCCGTGGGACCTTCATATACATCAATAACGTAATATAACCTAACCTAAGCCAACCTAACATCTCGGCGGTAATATTTGACCACATTCCCGGCGAGTTGGCCTCTACGTCTCCGTTTGACCTTCATATACATCAATAACGTAATATAAGGTAACCTAACCCAACCTATCATCTCGGCGGTAATATTTGACCACATTCCTGGCGAGTTGGCCTCTACGTCTCCGTTTGACCTTCATATACATCAATAACGTGATATAACCTAACCTAACCCAACCTATCATCTCGGCGGTAATATTTGACAACATTCCTGGCGAGTTGCCTTCTCCGTCTCCGTGGGACCTTCATATACATCAATAACGTAATATAACCTAACCTAACCCAACCTAACATCTCGGCGGTAATATTTGACCACATTCCCGGCGAGTTGGCCTCTACGTCTCCGTTTGACCTTCATATACATCAGTAACGTAATATAAGGTAACCTAACCCAACCTATCATCTCGGCGGTAATATTTGACCACATTCCTGGCGAGTTGGCTTCTCTGTCTCCGTGAGACCTTTATATACATCAATAACGTAATATATCCTAACCTAACCCAACCTAACATCTCGGCCGTAATATTTGACATCATTCCTGGCGAGTTGGCTTCTCTGTCTCCGTGAGACCTTTCTATACATCAATAACGTAATATAACGTAACCTAACCCAACCTATCATCTCGGCGGCAATATTTGTCAACATTCCTGGCGAGTTGGCTTCTCCGTCTCCGTGGGACCTTCATATACATCAATAACGTAATATAACCTAACCTAACCCAACATAACATCTCGCGGGTAATATTTGACATCATTCCTGGCGAGTTGGCCTCTACGTCTCCGTTTGTCCTTCATATACATCAATAACGTAATACAACGTAACCTAACCCAACCTATCGTCTCGGCGGTAATATTTGACCACATTCCTGGCGAGTTGGTTTCTCTGTCTCCGTGAGACCTTTATATACATCAATAACGCAATATAACCTAACCTAACCCAACCTAACATCTCGGCCGTAATATTTGACATCATTCCTGGCGAGTTGGCCTCTACGTCTCCGTTTGACCTTTATATACATCAATATCGTAATATAACCTAACCTAACCCAACCTAACATCTCGGCCGTAATATTTGACACCATTCCTGGCGAGTTGGCCTCTACGTCTCCATTTGACCTTCATATACATCAATAACGTAATATAACCTAACCTAACCCAACCTAACATCTCGGCGGTAATATTTGACCACATTCCCGGCGAGTTGGCCTCTACGTCTCCGTTTGACCTTCATATACATCAGTAACGTAATATAAGGTAACCTAACCCAACCTATCATCTCGGCGGTAATGTTTGACCACATTCCTGGCGAGTTGGCTTCTCTGTCTCCGTGGCATCTTTATATACATCAATAACGTAATATAACATAACCTAACCCAATCTAACATCTCGGCGGTAATATTTGACATCATTCCTGGCGAGTTGGCCTCTACGTCTCCGTTTGACCTTCATATACATCAATAACGTAATATAACGTAACCTAAACCAACCTATCATCTCGGCGGTAATATTTGACCACATTCCTGGCGAGTTGGCTTCTCTGTCTCCGTGAGACCTTTATATACATCAATAACGCAATATAACCTAACCTAACCCAACCTAACATCTCGACCGTAATATTTGACATCATTCCTGGCGAGTTGGCCTCTACGTCTCCGTTTGACCTTTATATACATCAATATCGTAATATAACCTAACCTAACCCAACCTAACATCTCGGCCGTAATATTTGACACCATTCCTGGCGAGTTGGCCTCGACGTCTCCATTTGACCTTCATATACATCAATAACGTAATATAACGGAACCTAACCCAACCTATCATCTCGGCGGCATTATTTGACAACATTCCTGGCGAGTTGGCTTCTCCGTCTCCGTGGGACCTTCATATACATCAATAACGTAATATAACCTAACCTAACCCAACCTAACATCTCGCGGGTAATATTTGACATCATTCCTTGCGAGTTGGCCTCTACGTCTCCGTTTTACCTTCATATACATCAATAACGTAATATAACGTAACCTAACCCAACCTATCATCTCGGCGGTAATATTTGACAACATTCCTGGCGAGTTGGCCTCTACGTCTCCGTTTGACCTTCATATACATCAATAACGTAATATAACCTAACCTAACCCAACCTATCATCTCGGCGGTAATATTTGACAACATTCCTGGCGAGTTGGCTTTTCCGTCTCCGTGGGACCTTCATATACATCAATAACGTAATATAACCTAACCTAAGCCAACCTAACATCTCGGCGGTAATATTTGACCACATTCCCGGCGAGTTGGCCTCTACGTCTCCGTTTGACCTTCATATACATCAATAACGTAATATAAGGTAACCTAACCCAACCTATCATCTCGGCGGTAATATTTGACCACATTCCTGGCGAGTTGGCTTCTCTGTCTCCGTGAGACCTTTATATACATCAATAACGCAATATAACCTAACCTAACCCAACCTAACATCTCGGCCGTAATATTTGACATTATTCCTGGCGAGTTGGCCTCTACGTCTCCGTTTGACCTTCATATACATCAATAACGTAATATAACCTAACCTAACCCAACCTAACGTCTCGGCGGTAATATTTGACAACATTCCTGGCGAGTTGGATTCTCCGTCTCCGTGGGACCTTCATATACATCAATAACGTAATATAACCTAACCTAACCCAACCTAACATCTCGGCGGTAATATTTGACATCATTCCTGGCGAGTTGGCCTCTACGTCTCCGTTTGAGCTTCATATACAACAATGACATAATATAACGTAACCTAACCCATCCTATCATCTCGGCGGCAATATTTGACAACATTCCTGGCGAGTTGGCCTCTACGTCTCCGTTTGACCTTCATATACATCAATAACGTGATATAACCTAACCTAACCCAACCTATCATCTCGGCGGTAATATTTGACAACATTCCTGGCGAGTTGCCTTCTCCGTCTCCGTGGGACCTTCATATACATCAATAACGTAATATAACCTAACCTAACCCAACCAAACATCTCGGCGGTAATATTTGACCACATTCCCGGCGAGTTGGCCTCTACGTCTCCGTTTGACCTCCATATACATCAATAACGTAATATAAGGTAACCTAACCCAACCTATCATCTCGGCGGTAAAATTTGACCACATTCCTGGCGAGTTGGCTTCTCTGTCTACGTGGGACCTTCATATACATCAATAACGTAATATAACCTAACCTAACCCAACCTAACATCTCGGCGGTAATATTTGACATCATTCCTGGCGAGTTGGCCTCTACGTCTCCGTTTGAGCTTCATATACAACAATGACATAATATAACGTAACCTAACCCATCCTATCATCTCGGCGGCAATATTTGACAACATTCCTGGCGAGTTGGCCTCTACGTCTCCGTTTGACCTTCATATACATCAATAACGTGATATAACCTAACCTAACCCAACCTATCATCTCGGCGGTAATATTTGACAACATTCCTGGCGAGTTGCCTTCTCCGTCTCCGTGGGACCTTCATATACATCAATAGCGTAATATAACCTAACCTAACCAAACATCTCGGCGGTAATATTTGACCACATTCCCGGCGAGTTGGCCTCTACGTCTCCGTTTGACCTTCATATACATCAGTAACGTAATATAACCTAACCTAGCCCAACCTATCATCTCGGCGGTAATATTTGACCATATTCCTGGCTTGTTGGCCTCTACGTCTCCGTGGGACCTTTATATACATCAATAACGTAATACAACCTAACCTAATCCAACCTAACATCTCGGCGGTAATATTCGGCAACATACCTGGCGAGATGGCTTCTCCGACTCTGTGAGACCTTCATATCCATCAATAACGTAATATAACCTAACCTAACCCAACCTAACATCTCGGCGGTAATATTCTACAACATACCTAGCGAGTTGGCCTCTACGTCTACGTTTGACCTTCATATACATCAATAACGAAATATAACCTAACCTAACCCAACCTATCATCTCGGCGGTAATATTTGACAACATTCCTGGCGAGTTGGCCTCTACGTCTCCGCGGCATCTTTATATACATCAATAACGTAATATAACATAACCTAACCCAATCTAACATCTCGGCGGTAATATTTGACCACATTCCTGGCTTGTTGGCCTCTACGTCTCCGTGGGACCTTTATATACATCAATAACGTAATACAACCTAACCTAACCCATCCTAACATCTCGGCGGTAATATTCGACAACATTCCTGGCGATTTGGCCTCTACGTCTACGTTTGTCCTTCATATACATCTATAACGTAATACAAACTAACCTAACCCAAATTAACATCTCGGCGATAATATTCGACAACATACCTGGCGAGTTGCCCTCTACGTCTACGTTTGACCTTCATATACATCAATAACGTAATATAAGGTAACCTAACCCAACCTATCATCTCGCGGGTAATATTTGACATCATTCCTGGCGAGTTGGCCTCTACGTCTCCGTTTGACCTTCATATACATCAGTAACGTAATATAAGGTAACCTAACCCAACCTATCATCTCGGCGGTAATATTTGACCACATTCCTGGCGAGTTGGCTTCTCTGTCTCCGTGAGACCTTTATATACATCAATAACGTAATATAACCTAACCTAACCCAACCTAACATCTCGGCCGTAATATTTGACATCATTCCTGGCGAGTTGGCTTCTCTGTCTCCGTGAGACCTTTCTATACATCAATAACGTAATATAACGTAACCTAACCCAACCTATCATCTCGGCGGCAATATTTGTCAACATTCCTGGCGAGTTGGCTTCTCCGTCTCCGTGGGACCTTCATATACATCAATAACGTAATATAACGTAACCTAACCCAACCTATCATCTCGGCGGCATTATTTGACAACATTCCTGGCGAGTTGGCTTCTCCGTCTCCGTGGGACCTTCATATACATCAATAACGTAATATAACCTAACCTAACCCAACCTAACATCTCGCGGGTAATATTTGACATCATTCCTTGCGAGTTGGCCTCTACGTCTCCGTTTTACCTTCATATACATCAATAACGTAATATAACGTAACCTAACCCAACCTATCATCTCGGCGGTAATATTTGACCACATTCCTGGCGAGTTGGCTTCTCTGTCTCCGTGAGACCTTTATATACATCAATAACGTAATATAACCTAACCTAACCCAACCTATCATCTCGGCGGCAATATTTGACAACATTCCTAGCGAGTTGGCTTCTTCGTATCCGTGGGACCTTCATATACATCAATAACGTAATATAACCTAACCTAACCCAACCTAACATCTCGCGGGTAATATTTGACATAATTCCTTGCGATTTGGCCTCTACGTCTCCGTTTTACCTTCATATACATCAATAACGTAATATAAGGTAACCTAACCCAACCTATCATCTCGGCGGTAATATTTGACCACATTCCTGGCGAGTTGGCTTCTCTGTCTACGTTTGTCCTTCATATACATCTATAACGTAATATAACCTCACCTAACCCAACATATCATTCGGCGGCAATATTTGACAGCATTCCTGGCGAGTTGGCCTCTACGTCTCCGTTTGAGCTTCTTATACATGAAGAACATAATATAACCTAACCTAACCCAACCTAACATCTCGGCGGTAATATTTGACAACGTTCCTGGCCAGTTGGCTTCTCCGTCTCCGTGGGACCTTTATATACATCAATAACGTAATATAACCTAACCTAGCCCAACCTATCATCTCGGCGGTAATATTTGACCACATTCCTGGCTTGTTGGCCTCTACGTCTCCGTGGGACCTTTATATACATCAATAACGTAATACAACCTAACCTAATCCAACCTAACATCTCGGCGGTAATATTCGGCAACATACCTGGCGAGATGGCCTCTACGTCTACGTTTGACCTTCATATACATCAATAACGTAATATAACGTAACCTAACCCAACCTAACATCTCGGCGGTAATATTCGACAACATACCTAGCGAGTTGGCCTCTACGTCTACGTTTGACCTTCATATACATCAATAACGAAATATAACCTAACCTAACCCAACCTATCATCTCGGCGGTAATATTTGACAACATTCCTGGCGAGTTGGCCTCTACGTCTCCGCGGTATCTTTATATACATCAATAACGTAATATAACATAACCTAACCCAATCTAACATCTCGGCGGTAATATTTGACCACATTCCTGGCTTGTTGGCCTCTACGTCTCCGTGGGACCTTTATATACATCAATAACGTAATACAACCTAACCTAACCCATCCTAACATCTCGGCGGTAATATTCGACAACATTCCTGGCGATTTGGCCTCTACGTCTACGTTTGTCCTTCATATACATCTATAACGTAATACAAACTAACCTAACCCAATCTAACATCTCGGCGATAATATTCGACAACATACCTGGCGAGTTGCCCTCTACGTCTACGTTTGACCTTCATATACATCAATAACGTAATATAAGGTAACCTAACCCAACCTATCATCTCGGCGGTAATATTTGACCACATTCCTGGCGAGTTGGCTTCTCTGTCTCCGTGAGACCTTTATATACATCAATAACGTAATATAACCTAACCTAACCCAACCTATCATCTCGGCGGCAATATTTGACAACATTCCTGGCGAGTTGGCTTCTCCGTCTTCGTGGGACCTTCATATACATCAATAACGTAATATAATCTAACCTAACCCAACCTAACATCTCGGCCGTAATATTTGACCACATTCCCGGCGAGTTGGCCTCTACGTCTCCGTTTGACCTTCATATACATCAATAACGTAATATAAGGTAACCTAACCCAACCTATCATCTCGGCGGTAATATTTGAACACATTCGTGGCGAGTTGGCTTCTCTGTCTCCGTGAGACCTTTATATACATCAATAACGCAATATAACCTAACCTAACCCAACCTAACATCTCGGCCGTAATATTTGACATCATTCCTGGCGAGTTGGCCTCTACGTCTCCGTTTGACCTTTATATACATCAATAACGTAATATAACCTAACCTAACCGAACCTAACATCTCGGCCGTAATATTTGACATCATTCTTGGCGAGTTGGCCTCTACGTCTCCGTTTGACCTTCATATACATCAATAACGTAATATAACCTAACCTAACCCAACCTAACATCTCGGCGGTAATATTTGACAACATTCCTGGCGAGTTGGCTTCTCCGTCTCCGTGGGACCTTCATATACATCAATAATGTAATATAACCTAAACTAACCCAACCTAACATCTCGGCGGTAATATTTGACATCATTCCTGGCGAGTTGGCCTCTACGTCTCCATTTGAGCTTCATATACATCAATGATGTAATATAACGTAACCTAACCCATCCTATCATCTCGGCGGCAATATTTGACAACATTCCTGGCGAGTTGGCCTCTACGTCTCCGTTTGACCTTCATATACATCAATAACGTAATATAACCTAACCTAATCCAACCTATCATCTCGGCGGTAATATTTGACAACATTCCTGGCGAGTTTGCTTCTCCGATTCCGTCGGACCTTCATATACATCAATAACGTATTATAAAGTAACCTAACCCAACCTAACATCTCGGCGGAAATATTTGACCACATTCCTGGCGAGTTGGCCTCTACGTCTCCGTTTGACCTTCATATACATCAATAACGTAATATAACCTAACCTAACCCAACATATCATCTCGGCGGTAATATTCGACAACATACCTGGCGAGTTGGCCTCTACGTCTACGTTTGTCCGTCATATACATCTATAACGTAATATAACCTAAACTAACCCAACCTATCATCTCGGCGGTAATATTTGACAACATTCCTGGCGAGTTGGCCTCTACGTCTCCGTGGCATCTTTATATACATCAATAACGTAATATAACATAACCTAACCCAATCTAACATCTCGGCGGTAATATTTGACCACATTCCTGGCTTGTTGGCCTCTACGTCTCCGTGGGACCTTTATATACATCAATAACGTAATACAACCTAACCTAACCCATCCTAACATCTCGGCGGCAATATTCGACAACATTCCTGGCGATTTGGCCTCTACGTCTACGTTTGTCCTTCATATACATCTATAACGTAATACAAACTAACCTAACCCAATCTAACATCTCGGCGATAATATTCGACAACATACCTGGCGAGTTGCCCTCTACGTCTACGTTTGACCTTCATATACATCAATAACGTAATATAAGGTAACCTAACCCAACCTATCATCTCGCGGGTAATATTTGACATCATTCCTGGCGAGTTGGCCTCTGCATCTCCGTTTGACCTTCATATACATCAATAACGTAATATAACGTAACCTAACACAACCTAACATCTCGCGGGTAATATTTGACATCATTCCTGGCGAGTTGGCCTCTGCGTCTCCGTCTGACCTCCATATACATCAATAACGTAATATAAGGTAACCTAACCCAACCTATCATCTCGGCGGTAAAATTTGACCACATTCCTGGCGAGTTGGCTTCTCTGTCTACGTGGGACCTTCATATACATCAATAACGTAATATAACCTAACCTAACCCAACCTAACATCTCGGCGGTAATATTTGACATCATTCCTGGCGAGTTGGCCTCTACGTCTCCGTTTGAGCTTCATATACAACAATGACATAATATAACGTAACCTAACCCATCCTATCATCTCGGCGGCAATATTTGACAACATTCCTGGCGAGTTGGCCTCTACGTCTCCGTTTGACCTTCATATACATCAATAACGTGATATAACCTAACCTAACCCAACCTATCATCTCGGCGGTAATATTTGACAACATTCCTGGCGAGTTGCCTTCTCCGTCTCCGTGGGACCTTCATATACATCAATAGCGTAATATAACCTAACCTAACCCAACCAAACATCTCGGCGGTAATATTTGACCACATTCCCGGCGAGTTGGCCTCTACGTCTCCGTTTGACCTTCATATACATCAGTAACGTAATATAACCTAACCTAGCCCAACCTATCATCTCGGCGGTAATATTTGACCATATTCCTGGCTTGTTGGCCTCTACGTCTCCGTGGGACCTTTATATACATCAATAACGTAATACAACCTAACCTAATCCAACCTAACATCTCGGCGGTAATATTCGGCAACATACCTGGCGAGATGGCTTCTCCGACTCTGTGAGACCTTCATATCCATCAATAACGTAATATAACCTAACCTAACCCAACCTAACATCTCGGCGGTAATATTCTACAACATACCTAGCGAGTTGGCCTCTACGTCTACGTTTGACCTTCATATACATCAATAACGAAATATAACCTAACCTAACCCAACCTATCATCTCGGCGGTAATATTTGACAACATTCCTGGCGAGTTGGCCTCTACGTCTCCGCGGCATCTTTATATACATCAATAACGTAATATAACATAACCTAACCCAATCTAACATCTCGGCGGTAATATTTGACCACATTCCTGGCTTGTTGGCCTCTACGTCTCCGTGGGACCTTTATATACATCAATAACGTAATACAACCTAACCTAACCCATCCTAACATCTCGGCGGTAATATTCGACAACATTCCTGGCGATTTGGCCTCTACGTCTACGTTTGTCCTTCATATACATCTATAACGTAATACAAACTAACCTAACCCAAATTAACATCTCGGCGATAATATTCGACAACATACCTGGCGAGTTGCCCTCTACGTCTACGTTTGACCTTCATATACATCAATAACGTAATATAAGGTAACCTAACCCAACCTATCATCTCGCGGGTAATATTTGACATCATTCCTGGCGAGTTGGCCTCTACGTCTCCGTTTGACCTTCATATACATCAGTAACGTAATATAAGGTAACCTAACCCAACCTATCATCTCGGCGGTAATATTTGACCACATTCCTGGCGAGTTGGCTTCTCTGTCTCCGTGAGACCTTTATATACATCAATAACGTAATATAACCTAACCTAACCCAACCTAACATCTCGGCCGTAATATTTGACATCATTCCTGGCGAGTTGGCTTCTCTGTCTCCGTGAGACCTTTCTATACATCAATAACGTAATATAACGTAACCTAACCCAACCTATCATCTCGGCGGCAATATTTGTCAACATTCCTGGCGAGTTGGCTTCTCCGTCTCCGTGGGACCTTCATATACATCAATAACGTAATATAACGTAACCTAACCCAACCTATCATCTCGGCGGCATTATTTGACAACATTCCTGGCGAGTTGGCTTCTCCGTCTCCGTGGGACCTTCATATACATCAATAACGTAATATAACCTAACCTAACCCAACCTAACATCTCGCGGGTAATATTTGACATCATTCCTTGCGAGTTGGCCTCTACGTCTCCGTTTTACCTTCATATACATCAATAACGTAATATAACGTAACCTAACCCAACCTATCATCTCGGCGGTAATATTTGACCACATTCCTGGCGAGTTGGCTTCTCTGTCTCCGTGAGACCTTTATATACATCAATAACGTAATATAACCTAACCTAACCCAACCTATCATCTCGGCGGCAATATTTGACAACATTCCTAGCGAGTTGGCTTCTCCGTATCCGTGGGACATTCATATACATCAATAACGTAATATAACCTAACCTAACCCAACCTAACATCTCGCGGGTAATATTTGACATAATTCCTTGCGATTTGGCCTCTACGTCTCCGTTTTACCTTCATATACATCAATAACGTAATATAACGTAACCTAACCCAACCTATCATCTCGGCGGTAATATTTGACAACATTCCTGGCGAGTTGGCCTCTACGTCTCCGTTTGACCTTCATATACATCAATAACGTAATATAACCTAACCTAACCCAACCTATCATCTCGGCGGTAATATTTGACAACATTCCTGGCGAGTTGGCTTCTCCGTCTCCGTGGGACCTTCATATACATCAATAACGTAATATAACCTAACCTAACCCAACCTAACATCTCGGCGGTAATATTTGACCACATTCCCGGCGAGTTGGCCTCTACGTCTCCGTTTGACCTTCATATACATCAATAACGTAATATAAGGTAACCTAACCCAACCTATCATCTCGGCGGTAATATTTGACCACATTCCTGGCGAGTTGGCTTCTCTGTCTACGTTTGTCCTTCATATACATCTATAACGTAATATAACCTCACCTAACCCAACATATCATTCGGCGGCAATATTTGACAGCATTCCTGGCGAGTTGGCCTCTACGTCTCCGTTTGAGCTTCTTATACATGAAGAACATAATATAACCTAACCTAACCCAACCTAACATCTCGGCGGTAATATTTGACAACGTTCCTGGCCAGTTGGCTTCTCCGTCTCCGTGGGACCTTTATATACATCAATAACGTAATATAACCTAACCTAGCCCAACCTATCATCTCGGCGGTAATATTTGACCACATTCCTGGCTTGTTGGCCTCTACGTCTCCGTGGGACCTTTATATACATCAATAACGTAATACAACCTAACCTAATCCAACCTAACATCTCGGCGGTAATATTCGGCAACATACCTGGCGAGATGGCCTCTACGTCTACGTTTGACCTTCATATACATCAATAACGTAATATAACGTAACCTAACCCAACCTAACATCTCGGCGGTAATATTCGACAACATACCTAGCGAGTTGGCCTCTACGTCTACGTTTGACCTTCATATACATCAATAACGAAATATAACCTAACCTAACCCAACCTATCATCTCGGCGGTAATATTTGACAACATTCCTGGCGAGTTGGCCTCTGCGTCTCCGTGGCATCTTTATATACATCAATAACGTAATATAACATAACCTAACCCAATCTAACATCTCGGCGGTAATATTTGACCACATTCCTGGCTTGTTGGCCTCTACGTCTCCGTGGGACCTTCATATACATCAATAACGTTATATAACCTAACCTAACCCAACCTAACATCTCGCGGGTAATATTTGACATCATTCCTTGCGAGTTGGCCTCTATGTCTCCGTTTTACCTTCATATACATCAATAACGTAATATAACGTAACCTAACCCAACCTAACATCTCGGCGGTAATATTTGACAACGTTCCTGGCGAGTTGGCCTCTACGTCTCCGCGGTATCTTTATATACATCAATAACGTAATATAACATAACCTAACCCAATCTAACATCTCGGCGGTAATATTTGACCACATTCCTGGCTTGTTGGCCTCTACGTCTCCGTGGGACCTTTATATACATCAATAACGTAATACAACCTAACCTAACCCATCCTAACATCTCGGCGGTAATATTCGACAACATTCCTGGCGATTTGGCCTCTACGTCTACGTTTGTCCTTCATATACATCTATAACGTAATACAAACTAACCTAACCCAATCTAACATCTCGGCGATAATATTCGACAACATACCTGGCGAGTTGCCCTCTACGTCTACGTTTGACCTTCATATACATCAATAACGTAATATAAGGTAACCTAACCCAACCTATCATCTCGGCGGTAATATTTGACCACATTCCTGGCGAGTTGGCTTCTCTGTCTCCGTGAGACCTTTATATACATCAATAACGTAATATAACCTAACCTAACCCAACCTATCATCTCGGCGGCAATATTTGACAACATTCCTGGCGAGTTGGCTTCTCCGTCTTCGTGGGACCTTCATATACATCAATAACGTAATATAATCTAACCTAACCCAACCTAACATCTCGGCCGTAATATTTGACCACATTCCCGGCGAGTTGGCCTCTACGTCTCCGTTTGACCTTCATATACATCAATAACGTAATATAAGGTAACCTAACCCAACCTATCATCTCGGCGGTAATATTTGAACACATTCGTGGCGAGTTGGCTTCTCTGTCTCCGTGAGACCTTTATATACATCAATAACGCAATATAACCTAACCTAACCCAACCTAACATCTCGGCCGTAATATTTGACATCATTCCTGGCGAGTTGGCCTCTACGTCTCCGTTTGACCTTTATATACATCAATAACGTAATATAACCTAACCTAACCGAACCTAACATCTCGGCCGTAATATTTGACATCATTCTTGGCGAGTTGGCCTCTACGTCTCCGTTTGACCTTCATATACATCAATAACGTAATATAACCTAACCTAACCCAACCTAACATCTCGGCGGTAATATTTGACAACATTCCTGGCGAGTTGGCTTCTCCGTCTCCGTGGGACCTTCATATACATCAATAATGTAATATAACCTAAACTAACCCAACCTAACATCTCGGCGGTAATATTTGACATCATTCCTGGCGAGTTGGCCTCTACGTCTCCATTTGAGCTTCATATACATCAATGATGTAATATAACGTAACCTAACCCATCCTATCATCTCGGCGGCAATATTTGACAACATTCCTGGCGAGTTGGCCTCTACGTCTCCGTTTGACCTTCATATACATCAATAACGTAATATAACCTAACCTAATCCAACCTATCATCTCGGCGGTAATATTTGACAACATTCCTGGCGAGTTTGCTTCTCCGATTCCGTCGGACCTTCATATACATCAATAACGTATTACAAAGTAACCTAACCCAACCTAACATCTCGGCGGAAATATTTGACCACATTCCTGGCGAGTTGGCCTCTACGTCTCCGTTTGACCTTCATATACATCAATAACGTAATATAACCTAACCTAACCCAACATATCATCTCGGCGGTAATATTCGACAACATACCTGGCGAGTTGGCCTCTACGTCTACGTTTGTCCGTCATATACATCTATAACGTAATATAACCTAAACTAACCCAACCTATCATCTCGGCGGTAATATTTGACAACATTCCTGGCGAGTTGGCCTCTACGTCTCCGTGGCATCTTTATATACATCAATAACGTAATATAACATAACCTAACCCAATCTAACATCTCGGCGGTAATATTTGACCACATTCCTGGCTTGTTGGCCTCTACGTCTCCGTGGGACCTTTATATACATCAATAACGTAATACAACCTAACCTAACCCATCCTAACATCTCGGCGGCAATATTCGACAACATTCCTGGCGATTTGGCCTCTACGTCTACGTTTGTCCTTCATATACATCTATAACGTAATACAAACTAACCTAACCCAATCTAACATCTCGGCGATAATATTCGACAACATACCTGGCGAGTTGCCCTCTACGTCTACGTTTGACCTTCATATACATCAATAACGTAATATAAGGTAACCTAACCCAACCTATCATCTCGCCGGTAATATTTGACATCATTCCTGGCGAGTTGGCCTCTGCATCTCCGTTTGACCTTCATATACATCAATAACGTAATATAACGTAACCTAACACAACCTAACATCTCGCGGGTAATATTTGACATCATTCCTGGCGAGTTGGCCTCTGCGTCTCCGTCTGACCTTCATATACATCAATAACGTAATATAACGTAACCTAACCCAACCTATCATCTCGGCGGTAATATTTGACCACATTCCTGGCGAGTTGGCTTCTCTGTCTCCGTGAGACCTTTATATACATCAATAACGTAATATAACCTAACCTAACCCAACCTATCATCTCGGCGGCAATATTTGACCACATTCCTGGCGAGTTGGCTTCTCTGTCTCCGTGAGACCTTTATATACATCAATAACGCAATATAACCTAACCTAACCCAACCTAACATCTCGGCCGTAATATTTGACATCATTCCTGGCGAGTTGGCCTCTACGTCTCCGTTTGACCTTTATATACATCAATATCGTAATATAACCTAACCTAACCCAACCTAACATCTCGGCCGTAATATTTGACACCATTCCCGGCGAGTTGGCCTCTACGTCTCCATTTGACCTTTATATACATCAATAACGTAATATAACGTAACCTAACCCAACCTATCATCTCGCCGGTAATATTTGACCACATTCGTGGCGAGTTGGCTTCTCTGTCTCCGTGAGACCTTTATATACATCAATAACGCAATATAACCTAACCTAACCCAACCTAACATCTCGGCCGTAATATTTGACATCATTCCTGGCGAGTTGGCCTCTATGTCTCCGTTTGACCTTTATATACATCAATAACCTAATATAACCTAACCTAACCCAACCTAACATCTCGGCCGTAATATTTGACATCATTCCTGGCGAGTTGGCCTCTACGTCTCCGTTTGACCTTCATATACATCAATAACGTAATATAACCTAACCTAACCCAACCTAACATCTCGGCGGTAATATTTGACAACATTCCTGGCGAGTTGGCTTCTCCGTCTCCGTGGGACCTTCATATACATCAATAATGTAATATAACCTAAACTAACCCAACCTAACATCTCGGCGGTAATATTTGACATCATTCCTGGCGAGTTGGCCTCTACGTCTCCATTTGAGCTTCATATACATCAATGACGTAATATAACGTAACCTAACCCATCCTATCATCTCGGCGGCAATATTTGACAACATTCCTGGCGAGTTGGCCTCTACGTCTCCGTTTGACCTTCATATACATCAATAACGTAATATAACCTAACCTAATCCAACCTATCATCTCGGCGGTAATATTTGACAACATTCCTGGCGAGTTTGCTTCTCCGATTCCGTCGGACCTTCATATACATCAATAACGTAATATAAAGTAACCTAACCCAACCTAACATCTCGGCGGAAATATTTGACCACATTCCTGGCGAGTTGGCCTCTACGTCTCCGTTTGACCTTCATATACATCAATAACGTAATATAACCTAACCTAACCCAACATATCATCTCGGCGGTAATATTCGACAACATACCTGGCGAGTTGGACTCTACGTCTACGTTTGTCCGTCATATACATCTAGAACGTAATATAACCTAACCTAACCCAACCTATCATCTCGGCGGTAATATTTGACAACATTCCTGGCGAGTTGGCCTCTACGTCTCCGTGGCATCTTTATATACATCAATAACGTAATATAACATAACCTAACCCAATCTAACATCTCGGCGGTAATATTTGACCACATTCCTGGCTTGTTGGCCTCTACGTCTCCGTGGGACCTTTATATACATCAATAACGTAATACAACCTAACCTAACCCAACCTATCATCTCGGCGGCATTATTTGACAACATTCCTGGCGAGTTGGCTTCTCCGTCTCCGTGGGACCTTCATATACATCAATAACGTAATATAACCTAACCTCACCCAACCTAACATCTCGCGGGTAATATTTGACATCATTCCTTGCGACTTGGCCTCTACGTCTCCGTTTTACCTTCATATACATCAATAACGTAATATAACGTAACCTAACCCAACCTATCATCTCGGCGGTAATATTTGACCACATTCCTGGCGAGTTGGCTTCTCTGTCTCCGTGAGACCTTTATATACATCAATAACGTAATATAACCTAACCTAACCCAACCTATCATCTCGGCGGCAATATTTGACAACATTCCTGGCGAGTTGGCTTCTCCGTCTCCGTGGGACCTTCATATACATCAATAACGTAATATAACCTAACCTAACCCAACCTAACATCTCGCGGGTAATATTTGACATCATTCCTTGCGAGTTGGCCTCTACGTCTCCGTTTTACCTTCATATACATCAATAACGTAATATAACGTAACCTAACCCAACCTATCATCTCGGCGGTAATATTTGACCACATTCCTGGCGAGTTGGCCTCTACGTCTCCGTTTGACCTTCATATACATCAATAACGTAATATAACCTAACCTAACCCAACATATCATCTCGGCGGTAATATTCGACAACATACCTGGCGAGTTGGCCTCTACGTCTACGTTTGTCCGTCATATACATCTATAACGTAATATAACCTAAACTAACCCAACCTATCATCTCGGCGGTAATATTTGACAACATTCCTGGCGAGTTGGCCTCTACGTCTCCGTGGCATCTTTATATACATCAATAACGTAATATAACATAACCTAACCCAATCTAACATCTCGGCGGTAATATTTGACCACATTCCTGGCTTGTTGGCCTCTACGTCTCCGTGGGACCTTTATATACATCAATAACGTAATACAACCTAACCTAACCCATCCTAACATCTCGGCGGTAATATTCGACAACATTCCTGGCGATTTGGCCTCTACGTCTACGTTTGTCCTTCATATACATCTATAACGTAATACAAACTAACCTAACCCAAATTAACATCTCGGCGATAATATTCGACAACATACCTGGCGAGTTGCCCTCTACGTCTACGTTTGACCTTCATATACATCAATAACGTAATATAAGGTAACCTAACCCAACCTATCATCTCGCGGGTAATATTTGACATCATTCCTGGCGAGTTGGCCTCTACGTCTCCGTTTGACCTTCATATACATCAGTAACGTAATATAAGGTAACCTAACCCAACCTATCATCTCGGCGGTAATATTTGAACACATTCCTGGCGAGTTGGCTTCTCTGTCTCCGTGAGACCTTTATATACATCAATAACGTAATATAACCTAACCTAACCCAACCTAACATCTCGGCCGTAATATTTGACATCATTCCTGGCGAGTTGGCTTCTCTGTCTCCGTGAGACCTTTCTATACATCAATAACGTAATATAACGTAACCTAACCCAACCTATCATCTCGGCGGCAATATTTGTCAACATTCCTGGCGAGTTGGCTTCTCCGTCTCCGTGGGACCTTCATATACATCAATAACGTAATATAACGTAACCTAACCCAACCTATCATCTCGGCGGCATTATTTGACAACATTCCTGGCGAGTTGGCTTCTCCGTCTCCGTGGGACCTTCATATACATCAATAACGTAATATAACCTAACCTAACCCAACCTAACATCTCGCGGGTAATATTTGACATCATTCCTTGCGAGTTGGCCTCTACGTCTCCGTTTTACCTTCATATACATCAATAACGTAATATAACGTAACCTAACCCAACCTATCATCTCGGCGGTAATATTTGACCACATTCCTGGCGAGTTGGCTTCTCTGTCTCCGTGAGACCTTTATATACATCAATAACGTAATATAACCTAACCTAACCCAACCTATCATCTCGGCGGCAATATTTGACAACATTCCTAGCGAGTTGGCTTCTCCGTATCCGTGGGACCTTCATATACATCAATAACGTAATATAACCTAACCTAACCCAACCTAACATCTCGCGGGTAATATTTGACATAATTCCTTGCGATTTGGCCTCTACGTCTCCGTTTTACCTTCATATACATCAATAACGTAATATAAGGTAACCTAACCCAACCTATCATCTCGGCGGTAATATTTGACCACATTCCTGGCGAGTTGGCTTCTCTGTCTACGTTTGTCCTTCATATACATCTATAACGTAATATAACCTCACCTAACCCAACATATCATTCGGCGGCAATATTTGACAGCATTCCTGGCGAGTTGGCCTCTACGTCTCCGTTTGAGCTTCTTATACATGAAGAACATAATATAACCTAACCTAACCCAACCTAACATCTCGGCGGTAATATTTGACAACGTTCCTGGCCAGTTGGCTTCTCCGTCTCCGTGGGACCTTTATATACATCAATAACGTAATATAACCTAACCTAGCCCAACCTATCATCTCGGCGGTAATATTTGACCACATTCCTGGCTTGTTGGCCTCTACGTCTCCGTGGGACCTTTATATACATCAATAACGTAATACAACCTAACCTAATCCAACCTAACATCTCGGCGGTAATATTCGGCAACATACCTGGCGAGATGGCCTCTACGTCTACGTTTGACCTTCATATACATCAATAACGTAATATAACGTAACCTAACCCAACCTAACATCTCGGCGGTAATATTCGACAACATACCTAGCGAGTTGGCCTCTACGTCTACGTTTGACCTTCATATACATCAATAACGAAATATAACCTAACCTAACCCAACCTATCATCTCGGCGGTAATATTTGACAACATTCCTGGCGAGTTGGCCTCTGCGTCTCCGTGGCATCTTTATATACATCAATAACGTAATATAACATAACCTAACCCAATCTAACATCTCGGCGGTAATATTTGACCACATTCCTGGCTTGTTGGCCTCTACGTCTCCGTGGGACCTTCATATACATCAATAACACGCGCTATCTCAGAGTAACCCAACCTAACATCTCGCGGGTAATATTTGACATCATTCCTTGCGAGTTGGCCTCTATGTCTCCGTTTTACCTTCATATACATCAATAACGTAATATAACGTAACCTAACCCAACCTAACATCTCGGCGGTAATATTTGACAACGTTCCTGGCGAGTTGGCTTCTCCGTCTCCGTGGGACCTTTATTTACATCAATAACGTAATATAACCTAACCTAGCCCAACCTATCATCTCCGCGGTAATATTTGACCACATTCCTGGCTTGTTGGCCTCTACGTCTCCCTCGGACCTTTATATACATCAATAACGTAATACAACCTAACCTAATCCAACCTAACATCTCGGCGGTAATATTCGGCAACATACCTGGCGAGATGGCTTCTCCGACTCTGTGAGACCTTCATATCCATCAATAACGTAATATAACCTAACCTAACCCAACCTAACATCTCGGCGGTAATATTCTACAACATACCTAGCGAGTTGGCCTCTACGTCTACGTTTGACCTTCATATACATCAATAACGAAATATAACCTAACCTAACCCAACCTATCATCTCGGCGGTAATATTTGACAACATTCCTGGCGAGTTGGCCTCTACGTCTCCGCGGTATCTTTATATACATCAATAACGTAATATAACATAACCTAACCCAATCTAACATCTCGGCGGTAATATTTGACCACATTCCTGGCTTGTTGGCCTCTACGTCTCCGTGGGACCTTTATATACATCAATAACGTAATACAACCTAACCTAACCCATCCTAACATCTCGGCGGTAATATTCGACAACATTCCTGGCGATTTGGCCTCTACGTCTACGTTTGTCCTTCATATACATCTATAACGTAATACAAACTAACCTAACCCAATCTAACATCTCGGCGATAATATTCGACAACATACCTGGCGAGTTGCCCTCTACGTCTACGTTTGACCTTCATATACATCAATAACGTAATATAAGGTAACCTAACCCAACCTATCATCTCGGCGGTAATATTTGACCACATTCCTGGCGAGTTGGCTTCTCTGTCTCCGTGAGACCTTTATATACATCAATAACGTAATATAACCTAACCTAACCCAACCTATCATCTCGGCGGCAATATTTGACAACATTCCTGGCGAGTTGGCTTCTCCGTCTTCGTGGGACCTTCATATACATCAATAACGTAATATAATCTAACCTAACCCAACCTAACATCTCGGCCGTAATATTTGACCACATTCCCGGCGAGTTGGCCTCTACGTCTCCGTTTGACCTTCATATACATCAATAACGTAATATAAGGTAACCTAACCCAACCTATCATCTCGGCGGTAATATTTGAACACATTCGTGGCGAGTTGGCTTCTCTGTCTCCGTGAGACCTTTATATACATCAATAACGCAATATAACCTAACCTAACCCAACCTAACATCTCGGCCGTAATATTTGACATCATTCCTGGCGAGTTGGCCTCTACGTCTCCGTTTGACCTTTATATACATCAATAACGTAATATAACCTAACCTAACCGAACCTAACATCTCGGCCGTAATATTTGACATCATTCTTGGCGAGTTGGCCTCTACGTCTCCGTTTGACCTTCATATACATCAATAACGCAATATAACCTAACCTAACCCAACCTAACATCTCGACCGTAATATTTGACATCATTCCTGGCGAGTTGGCCTCTACGTCTCCGTTTGACCTTTATATACATCAATATCGTAATATAACCTAACCTAACCCAACCTAACATCTCGGCCGTAATATTTGACACCATTCCCGGCGAGTTGGCCTCTACGTCTCCATTTGACCTTTATATACATCAATAACATAGTATAACGTAACCTAACCCAACCTATCATCTTGGCGGCATTATTTGACAACATTCCTGGCGAGTTGGCTTCTCCGTCTCCGTGGGACCTTCATATACATCAATAATGTAATATAACCTAAACTAACCCAACCTAACATCTCGGCGGTAATATTTGACATCATTCCTGGCGAGTTGGCCTCTACGTCTCCATTTGAGCTTCATATACATCAATGATGTAATATAACGTAACCTAACCCATCCTATCATCTCGGCGGCAATATTTGACAACATTCCTGGCGAGTTGGCCTCTACGTCTCCGTTTGACCTTCATATACATCAATAACGTGATATAACCTAACCTAACCCAACCTATCATCTCGGCGGTAATATTTGACAACATTCCTGGCGAGTTGCCTTCTCCGTCTCCGTGGGACCTTCATATACATCAATAGCGTAATATAACCTAACCTAACCCAACCAAACATCTCGGCGGTAATATTTGACCACATTCCCGGCGAGTTGGCCTCTACGTCTCCGTTTGACCTTCATATACATCAGTAACGTAATATAACCTAACCTAGCCCAACCTATCATCTCGGCGGTAATATTTGACCATATTCCTGGCTTGTTGGCCTCTACGTCTCCGTGGGACCTTTATATACATCAATAACGTAATACAACCTAACCTAATCCAACCTAACATCTCGGCGGTAATATTCGGCAACATACCTGGCGAGATGGCTTCTCCGACTCTGTGAGACCTTCATATCCATCAATAACGTAATATAACCTAACCTAACCCAACCTAACATCTCGGCGGTAATATTCTACAACATACCTAGCGAGTTGGCCTCTACGTCTACGTTTGACCTTCATATACATCAATAACGAAATATAACCTAACCTAACCCAACCTATCATCTCGGCGGTAATATTTGACAACATTCCTGGCGAGTTGGCCTCTACGTCTCCGCGGCATCTTTATATACATCAATAACGTAATATAACATAACCTAACCCAATCTAACATCTCGGCGGTAATATTTGACCACATTCCTGGCTTGTTGGCCTCTACGTCTCCGTGGGACCTTTATATACATCAATAACGTAATACAACCTAACCTAACCCATCCTAACATCTCGGCGGTAATATTCGACAACATTCCTGGCGATTTGGCCTCTACGTCTACGTTTGTCCTTCATATACATCTATAACGTAATACAAACTAACCTAACCCAAATTAACATCTCGGCGATAATATTCGACAACATACCTGGCGAGTTGCCCTCTACGTCTACGTTTGACCTTCATATACATCAATAACGTAATATAAGGTAACCTAACCCAACCTATCATCTCGCGGGTAATATTTGACATCATTCCTGGCGAGTTGGCCTCTACGTCTCCGTTTGACCTTCATATACATCAATAACGTAATATAACCTAACCTAACCCAACCTAACATCTCGGCGGTAATATTTGACAACATTCCTGGCGAGTTGGCTTCTCCGTCTCCGTGGGACCTTCATATACATCAATAATGTAATATAACCTAAACTAACCCAACCTAACATCTCGGCGGTAATATTTGACATCATTCCTGGCGAGTTGGCCTCTACGTCTCCATTTGAGCTTCATATACATCAATGACGTAATATAACGTAACCTAACCCATCCTATCATCTCGGCGGCAATATTTGACAACATTCCTGGCGAGTTGGCCTCTACGTCTCCGTTTGACCTTCATATACATCAATAACGTAATATAACCTAACCTAATCCAACCTATCATCTCGGCGGTAATATTTGACAACATTCCTGGCGAGTTTGCTTCTCCGATTCCGTCGGACCTTCATATACATCAATAACGTAATATAAAGTAACCTAACCCAACCTAACATCTCGGCGAAAATATTTGACCACATTCCTGGCGAGTTGGCCTCTACGTCTCCGTTTGACCTTCATATACATCAATAACGTAATATAACCTAACCTAACCCAACATATCATCTCGGCGGTAATATTCGACAACATACCTGGCGAGTTGGACTCTACGTCTACGTTTGTCCGTCATATACATCTAGAACGTAATATAACCTAACCTAACCCAACCTATCATCTCGGCGGTAATATTTGACAACATTCCTGGCGAGTTGGCCTCTACGTCTCCGTGGCATCTTTATATACATCAATAACGTAATATAACATAACCTAACCCAATCTAACATCTCGGCGGTAATATTTGACCACATTCCTGGCTTGTTGGCCTCTACGTCTCCGTGGGACCTTTATATACATCAATAACGTAATACAACCTAACCTAACCCAACCTATCATCTCGGCGGCATTATTTGACAACATTCCTGGCGAGTTGGCTTCTCCGTCTCCGTGGGACCTTCATATACATCAATAACGTAATATAACCTAACCTCACCCAACCTAACATCTCGCGGGTAATATTTGACATCATTCCTTGCGACTTGGCCTCTACGTCTCCGTTTGACCTTCATATACATCAATAACGCAATATAACCTAACCTAACCCAACCTAACATCTCGACCGTAATATTTGACATCATTCCTGGCGAGTTGGCCTCTACGTCTCCGTTTGACCTTTATATACATCAATATCGTAATATAACCTAACCTAACCCAACCTAACATCTCGGCCGTAATATTTGACACCATTCCCGGCGAGTTGGCCTCTACGTCTCCATTTGACCTTTATATACATCAATAACATAGTATAACGTAACCTAACCCAACCTATCATCTTGGCGGCATTATTTGACAACATTCCTGGCGAGTTGGCTTCTCCGTCTCCGTGGGACCTTCATATACATCAATAATGTAATATAACCTAAACTAACCCAACCTAACATCTCGGCGGTAATATTTGACATCATTCCTGGCGAGTTGGCCTCTACGTCTCCATTTGAGCTTCATATACATCAATGATGTAATATAACGTAACCTAACCCATCCTATCATCTCGGCGGCAATATTTGACAACATTCCTGGCGAGTTGGCCTCTACGTCTCCGTTTGACCTTCATATACATCAATAACGTGATATAACCTAACCTAACCCAACCTATCATCTCGGCGGTAATATTTGACAACATTCCTGGCGAGTTGCCTTCTCCGTCTCCGTGGGACCTTCATATACATCAATAGCGTAATATAACCTAACCTAACCCAACCAAACATCTCGGCGGTAATATTTGACCACATTCCCGGCGAGTTGGCCTCTACGTCTCCGTTTGACCTTCATATACATCAGTAACGTAATATAACCTAACCTAGCCCAACCTATCATCTCGGCGGTAATATTTGACCATATTCCTGGCTTGTTGGCCTCTACGTCTCCGTGGGACCTTTATATACATCAATAACGTAATACAACCTAACCTAATCCAACCTAACATCTCGGCGGTAATATTCGGCAACATACCTGGCGAGATGGCTTCTCCGACTCTGTGAGACCTTCATATCCATCAATAACGTAATATAACCTAACCTAACCCAACCTAACATCTCGGCGGTAATATTCTACAACATACCTAGCGAGTTGGCCTCTACGTCTACGTTTGACCTTCATATACATCAATAACGAAATATAACCTAACCTAACCCAACCTATCATCTCGGCGGTAATATTTGACAACATTCCTGGCGAGTTGGCCTCTACGTCTCCGCGGCATCTTTATATACATCAATAACGTAATATAACATAACCTAACCCAATCTAACATCTCGGCGGTAATATTTGACCACATTCCTGGCTTGTTGGCCTCTACGTCTCCGTGGGACCTTTATATACATCAATAACGTAATACAACCTAACCTAACCCATCCTAACATCTCGGCGGTAATATTCGACAACATTCCTGGCGATTTGGCCTCTACGTCTACGTTTGTCCTTCATATACATCTATAACGTAATACAAACTAACCTAACCCAAATTAACATCTCGGCGATAATATTCGACAACATACCTGGCGAGTTGCCCTCTACGTCTACGTTTGACCTTCATATACATCAATAACGTAATATAAGGTAACCTAACCCAACCTATCATCTCGCGGGTAATATTTGACATCATTCCTGGCGAGTTGGCCTCTACGTCTCCGTTTGACCTTCATATACATCAATAACGTAATATAACCTAACCTAACCCAACCTAACATCTCGGCGGTAATATTTGACAACATTCCTGGCGAGTTGGCTTCTCCGTCTCCGTGGGACCTTCATATACATCAATAATGTAATATAACCTAAACTAACCCAACCTAACATCTCGGCGGTAATATTTGACATCATTCCTGGCGAGTTGGCCTCTACGTCTCCATTTGAGCTTCATATACATCAATGACGTAATATAACGTAACCTAACCCATCCTATCATCTCGGCGGCAATATTTGACAACATTCCTGGCGAGTTGGCCTCTACGTCTCCGTTTGACCTTCATATACATCAATAACGTAATATAACCTAACCTAATCCAACCTATCATCTCGGCGGTAATATTTGACAACATTCCTGGCGAGTTTGCTTCTCCGATTCCGTCGGACCTTCATATACATCAATAACGTAATATAAAGTAACCTAACCCAACCTAACATCTCGGCGAAAATATTTGACCACATTCCTGGCGAGTTGGCCTCTACGTCTCCGTTTGACCTTCATATACATCAATAACGTAATATAACCTAACCTAACCCAACATATCATCTCGGCGGTAATATTCGACAACATACCTGGCGAGTTGGACTCTACGTCTACGTTTGTCCGTCATATACATCTAGAACGTAATATAACCTAACCTAACCCAACCTATCATCTCGGCGGTAATATTTGACAACATTCCTGGCGAGTTGGCCTCTACGTCTCCGTGGCATCTTTATATACATCAATAACGTAATATAACATAACCTAACCCAATCTAACATCTCGGCGGTAATATTTGACCACATTCCTGGCTTGTTGGCCTCTACGTCTCCGTGGGACCTTTATATACATCAATAACGTAATACAACCTAACCTAACCCAACCTATCATCTCGGCGGCATTATTTGACAACATTCCTGGCGAGTTGGCTTCTCCGTCTCCGTGGGACCTTCATATACATCAATAACGTAATATAACCTAACCTCACCCAACCTAACATCTCGCGGGTAATATTTGACATCATTCCTTGCGACTTGGCCTCTACGTCTCCGTTTTACCTTCATATACATCAATAACGTAATATAACGTAACCTAACCCAACCTATCATCTCGGCGGTAATATTTGACCACATTCCTGGCGAGTTGGCTTCTCTGTCTCCGTGAGACCTTTATATACATCAATAACGTAATATAACCTAACCTAACCCAACCTATCATCTCGGCGGCAATATTTGACAACATTCCTGGCGAGTTGGCTTCTCCGTCTCCGTGGGACCTTCATATACATCAATAACGTAATATAACCTAACCTAACCCAACCTAACATCTCGCGGGTAATATTTGACATCATTCCTTGCGAGTTGGCCTCTACGTCTCCGTTTTACCTTCATATACATCAATAACGTAATATAACGTAACCTAACCCAACCTATCATCTCGGCGGTAATATTTGACCACATTCCTGGCGAGTTGGCCTCTACGTCTCCGTTTGACCTTCATATACATCAATAACGTAATATAACCTAACCTAACCCAACATATCATCTCGGCGGTAATATTCGACAACATACCTGGCGAGTTGGCCTCTACGTCTACGTTTGTCCGTCATATACATCTATAACGTAATATAACCTAAACTAACCCAACCTATCATCTCGGCGGTAATATTTGACAACATTCCTGGCGAGTTGGCCTCTACGTCTCCGTGGCATCTTTATATACATCAATAACGTAATATAACATAACCTAACCCAATCTAACATCTCGGCGGTAATATTTGACCACATTCCTGGCTTGTTGGCCTCTACGTCTCCGTGGGACCTTTATATACATCAATAACGTAATACAACCTAACCTAACCCATCCTAACATCTCGGCGGTAATATTCGACAACATTCCTGGCGATTTGGCCTCTACGTCTACGTTTGTCCTTCATATACATCTATAACGTAATACAAACTAACCTAACCCAAATTAACATCTCGGCGATAATATTCGACAACATACCTGGCGAGTTGCCCTCTACGTCTACGTTTGACCTTCATATACATCAATAACGTAATATAAGGTAACCTAACCCAACCTATCATCTCGCGGGTAATATTTGACATCATTCCTGGCGAGTTGGCCTCTACGTCTCCGTTTGACCTTCATATACATCAGTAACGTAATATAAGGTAACCTAACCCAACCTATCATCTCGGCGGTAATATTTGACCACATTCCTGGCGAGTTGGCTTCTCTGTCTCCGTGAGACCTTTATATACATCAATAACGTAATATAACCTAACCTAACCCAACCTAACATCTCGGCCGTAATATTTGACATCATTCCTGGCGAGTTGGCTTCTCTGTCTCCGTGAGACCTTTCTATACATCAATAACGTAATATAACGTAACCTAACCCAACCTATCATCTCGGCGGCAATATTTGTCAACATTCCTGGCGAGTTGGCTTCTCCGTCTCCGTGGGACCTTCATATACATCAATAACGTAATATAACGTAACCTAACCCAACCTATCATCTCGGCGGCATTATTTGACAACATTCCTGGCGAGTTGGCTTCTCCGTCTCCGTGGGACCTTCATATACATCAATAACGTAATATAACCTAACCTAACCCAACCTAACATCTCGCGGGTAATATTTGACATCATTCCTTGCGAGTTGGCCTCTACGTCTCCGTTTTACCTTCATATACATCAATAACGTAATATAACGTAACCTAACCCAACCTATCATCTCGGCGGTAATATTTGACCACATTCCTGGCGAGTTGGCTTCTCTGTCTCCGTGAGACCTTTATATACATCAATAACGTAATATAACCTAACCTAACCCAACCTATCATCTCGGCGGCAATATTTGACAACATTCCTAGCGAGTTGGCTTCTCCGTATCCGTGGGACCTTCATATACATCAATAACGTAATATAACCTAACCTAACCCAACCTAACATCTCGCGGGTAATATTTGACATAATTCCTTGCGATTTGGCCTCTACGTCTCCGTTTTACCTTCATATACATCAATAACGTAATATAAGGTAACCTAACCCAACCTATCATCTCGGCGGTAATATTTGACCACATTCCTGGCGAGTTGGCTTCTCTGTCTACGTTTGTCCTTCATATACATCTATAACGTAATATAACCTCACCTAACCCAACATATCATTCGGCGGCAATATTTGACAGCATTCCTGGCGAGTTGGCCTCTACGTCTCCGTTTGAGCTTCTTATACATGAAGAACATAATATAACCTAACCTAACCCAACCTAACATCTCGGCGGTAATATTTGACAACGTTCCTGGCCAGTTGGCTTCTCCGTCTCCGTGGGACCTTTATATACATCAATAACGTAATATAACCTAACCTAGCCCAACCTATCATCTCGGCGGTAATATTTGACCACATTCCTGGCTTGTTGGCCTCTACGTCTCCGTGGGACCTTTATATACATCAATAACGTAATACAACCTAACCTAATCCAACCTAACATCTCGGCGGTAATATTCGGCAACATACCTGGCGAGATGGCCTCTACGTCTACGTTTGACCTTCATATACATCAATAACGTAATATAACGTAACCTAACCCAACCTAACATCTCGGCGGTAATATTCGACAACATACCTAGCGAGTTGGCCTCTACGTCTACGTTTGACCTTCATATACATCAATAACGAAATATAACCTAACCTAACCCAACCTATCATCTCGGCGGTAATATTTGACAACATTCCTGGCGAGTTGGCCTCTGCGTCTCCGTGGCATCTTTATATACATCAATAACGTAATATAACATAACCTAACCCAATCTAACATCTCGGCGGTAATATTTGACCACATTCCTGGCTTGTTGGCCTCTACGTCTCCGTGGGACCTTCATATACATCAATAACGTTATATAACCTAACCTAACCCAACCTAACATCTCGCGGGTAATATTTGACATCATTCCTTGCGAGTTGGCCTCTATGTCTCCGTTTTACCTTCATATACATCAATAACGTAATATAACGTAACCTAACCCAACCTAACATCTCGGCGGTAATATTTGACAACGTTCCTGGCGAGTTGGCTTCTCCGTCTCCGTGGGACCTTTATTTACATCAATAACGTAATATAACCTAACCTAGCCCAACCTATCATCTCCGCGGTAATATTTGACCACATTCCTGGCTTGTTGGCCTCTACGTCTCCCTCGGACCTTTATATACATCAATAACGTAATACAACCTAACCTAATCCAACCTAACATCTCGGCGGTAATATTCGGCAACATACCTGGCGAGATGGCTTCTCCGACTCTGTGAGACCTTCATATCCATCAATAACGTAATATAACCTAACCTAACCCAACCTAACATCTCGGCGGTAATATTCTACAACATACCTAGCGAGTTGGCCTCTACGTCTACGTTTGACCTTCATATACATCAATAACGAAATATAACCTAACCTAACCCAACCTATCATCTCGGCGGTAATATTTGACAACATTCCTGGCGAGTTGGCCTCTACGTCTCCGCGGTATCTTTATATACATCAATAACGTAATATAACATAACCTAACCCAATCTAACATCTCGGCGGTAATATTTGACCACATTCCTGGCTTGTTGGCCTCTACGTCTCCGTGGGACCTTTATATACATCAATAACGTAATACAACCTAACCTAACCCATCCTAACATCTCGGCGGTAATATTCGACAACATTCCTGGCGATTTGGCCTCTACGTCTACGTTTGTCCTTCATATACATCTATAACGTAATACAAACTAACCTAACCCAATCTAACATCTCGGCGATAATATTCGACAACATACCTGGCGAGTAGCCCTCTACGTCTACGTTTGACCTTCATATACATCAATAACGTAATATAAGGTAACCTAACCCAACCTATCATCTCGGCGGTAATATTTGACCACATTCCTGGCGAGTTGGCTTCTCTGTCTCCGTGAGACCTTTATATACATCAATAACGTAATATAACCTAACCTAACCCAACCTATCATCTCGGCGGCAATATTTGACAACATTCCTGGCGAGTTGGCTTCTCCGTCTTCGTGGGACCTTCATATACATCAATAACGTAATATAATCTAACCTAACCCAACCTAACATCTCGGCCGTAATATTTGACCACATTCCCGGCGAGTTGGCCTCTACGTCTCCGTTTGACCTTCATATACATCAATAACGTAATATAAGGTAACCTAACCCAACCTATCATCTCGGCGGTAATATTTGAACACATTCGTGGCGAGTTGGCTTCTCTGTCTCCGTGAGACCTTTATATACATCAATAACGCAATATAACCTAACCTAACCCAACCTAACATCTCGGCCGTAATATTTGACATCATTCCTGGCGAGTTGGCCTCTACGTCTCCGTTTGACCTTTATATACATCAATAACGTAATATAACCTAACCTAACCGAACCTAACATCTCGGCCGTAATATTTGACATCATTCTTGGCGAGTTGGCCTCTACGTCCCCGTTTGACCTTCATATACATCAATAACGTAATATAACCTAACCTAACCCAACCTAACATCTCGGCGGTAATATTTGACAACATTCCTGGCGAGTTGGCTTCTCCGTCTCCGTGGGACCTTCATATACATCAATAATGTAATATAACCTAAACTAACCCAACCTAACATCTCGGCGGTAATATTTGACATGATTCCTGGCGAGTTGGCCTCTACGTCTCCATTTGAGCTTCATATACATCAATGATGTAATATAACGTAACCTAACCCATCCTATCATCTCGGCGGCAATATTTGACAACATTCCTGGCGAGTTGGCCTCTACGTCTCCGTTTGACCTTCATATACATCAATAACGTAATATAACCTAACCTAATCCAACCTATCATCTCGGCGGTAATATTTGACAACATTCCTGGCGAGTTTGCTTCTCCGATTCCGTCGGACCTTCATATACATCAATAACGTATTATAAAGTAACCTAACCCAACCTAACATCTCGGCGGAAATATTTGACCACATTCCTGGCGAGTTGGCCTCTACGTCTCCGTTTGACCTTCATATACATCAATAACGTAATATAACCTAACCTAACCCAACATATCATCTCGGCGGTAATATTCGACAACATACCTGGCGAGTTGGCCTCTACGTCTACGTTTGTCCGTCATATACATCTATAACGTAATATAACCTAAACTAACCCAACCTATCATCTCGGCGGTAATATTTGACAACATTCCTGGCGAGTTGGCCTCTACGTCTCCGTGGCATCTTTATATACATCAATAACGTAATATAACATAACCTAACCCAATCTAACATCTCGGCGGTAATATTTGACCACATTCCTGGCTTGTTGGCCTCTACGTCTCCGTGGGACCTTTATATACATCAATAACGTAATACAACCTAACCTAACCCATCCTAACATCTCGGCGGCAATATTCGACAACATTCCTGGCGATTTGGCCTCTACGTCTACGTTTGTCCTTCATATACATCTATAACGTAATACAAACTAACCTAACCCAATCTAACATCTCGGCGATAATATTGGACAACATACCTGGCGAGTTGCCCTCTACGTCTACGTTTGACCTTCATATACATCAATAACGTAATATAAGGTAACCTAACCCAACCTATCATCTCGCGGGTAATATTTGACATCATTCCTGGCGAGTTGGCCTCTGCATCTCCGTTTGACCTTCATATACATCAATAACGTAATATAACGTAACCTAACACAACCTAACATCTCGCGGGTAATATTTGACATCATTCCTGGCGAGTTGGCCTCTGCGTCTCCGTCTGACCTTCATATACATCAATAACGTAATATAACCTAACCTAACCCAACCTAACATCTCGGCGGTAATATTTGACCACATTCCCGGCGAGTTGGCCTCTACGTCTCCGTTTGACCTCCATATACATCAATAACGTAATATAAGGTAACCTAACCCAACCTATCATCTCGGCGGTAAAATTTGACCACATTCCTGGCGAGTTGGCTCCTCTGTCTACGTGGGACCTTCATATACATCAATAACGTAATATAACCTAACCTAACCCAACCTAACATCTCGGCGGTAATATTTGACATCATTCCTGGCGAGTTGGCCTCTACGTCTCCGTTTGAGCTTCATATACAACAATGACATAATATAACGTAACCTAACCCATCCTATCATCTCGGCGGCAATATTTGACAACATTCCTGGCGAGTTGGCCTCTACGTCTCCGTTTGACCTTCATATACATCAATAACGTGATATAACCTAACCTAACCCAACCTATCATCTCGGCGGTAATATTTGACAACATTCCTGGCGAGTTGCCTTCTCCGTCTCCGTGGGACCTTCATATACATCAATAGCGTAATATAACCTAACCTAACCCAACCAAACATCTCGGCGGTAATATTCGACAACATACCTAGCGAGTTGGCCTCTACGTCTACGTTTGACCTTCATATACATCAATAACGTAATATAAGGTAACCTAACCCAACCTATCATCTCGCGGGTAATATTTGACATCATTCCTGGCGAGTTGGCCTCTACGTCTCCGTTTGACCTTCATATACATCAATAACGTAATATAACGTAACCTAACACAACCTAACATCTCGCGGGTAATATTTGACATCATTCCTGGCGAGTTGGCCTCTGCGTCTCCGTTTGACCTTCATATACATCAATAACGTAATATAACGTAACCTAACCCAACCTATCATCTCGGCGGTAATATTTGACCACATTCCTGGCGAGTTGGCTTCTCTGTCTCCGTGAGACCTTTATATACATCAATAACGTAATATAACCTAACCTAACCCAACCTATCATCTCGGCGGCAATATTTGACAACATTCCTGGCGAGTTGGCTTCTCCGTCTCCGTGGGACCTTCATATACATCAATAACGTAATATAATCTAACCTAACCCAACCTAACATCTCGCGGGTAATATTTGACATCATTCCTGGCGAGTTGGCCTCTACGTCTCCGTTTGACCTTCATATACATCAATAACGTAATATAACGTAACCTAACCCAACCTATCATCTCGGCGGTAATATTTGACCACATTTCTGGCGAGTTGGCTTCTCTGTCTCCGTGGGACCTTCATATACATCAATAACGTAATATAACCTAACCTAACCCAACATATCATTCGGCGGCAATATTTGACACCATTCCTGGCGAGTTGGCCTCTACGTCTCCATTTGACCTTCATATACATCAATAACGTAATATAACGTAACCTAACCCAACCTATCATCTCGGCGGCATTATTTGACAACATTCCTGGCGAGTTGGCTTCTCCGTCTCCGTGGGACCTTCATATACATCAATAACGTAATATAACCTAACCCAACCCAACCTAACATCTCGCGGGTAATATTTGACATCATTCCTGGCGAGTTGGCCTCTGCGTCTCCGTCTGACCTTCATATACATCAATAACGTAATATAACCTAACCTAACCCAACCTAACATCTCGGCGGTAATATTTGACCACATTCCCGGCGAGTTGGCCTCTACGTCTCCGTTTGACCTCCATATACATCAATAACGTAATATAAGGTAACCTAACCCAACCTATCATCTCGGCGGTAAAATTTGACCACATTCCTGGCGAGTTGGCTTCTCTGTCTACGTGGGACCTTCATATACATCAATAACGTAATATAACCTAACCTAACCCAACCTAACATCTCGGCGGTAATATTTGACATCATTCCTGGCGAGTTGGCCTCTACGTCTCCGTTTGAGCTTCATATACAACAATGACATAATATAACGTAACCTAACCCATCCTATCATCTCGGCGGCAATATTTGACAACATTCCTGGCGAGTTGGCCTCTACGTCTCCGTTTGACCTTCATATACATCAATAACGTGATATAACCTAACCTAACCCAACCTATCATCTCGGCGGTAATATTTGACAACATTCCTGGCGAGTTGCCTTCTCCGTCTCCGTGGGACCTTCATATACATCAATAGCGTAATATAACCTAACCTAACCCAACCAAACATCTCGGCGGTAATATTCGACAACATACCTAGCGAGTTGGCCTCTACGTCTACGTTTGACCTTCATATACATCAATAACGTAATATAAGGTAACCTAACCCAACCTATCATCTCGCGGGTAATATTTGACATCATTCCTGGCGAGTTGGCCTCTACGTCTCCGTTTGACCTTCATATACATCAATAACGTAATATAACGTAACCTAACACAACCTAACATCTCGCGGGTAATATTTGACATCATTCCTGGCGAGTTGGCCTCTGCGTCTCCGTTTGACCTTCATATACATCAATAACGTAATATAACGTAACCTAACCCAACCTATCATCTCGGCGGTAATATTTGACCACATTCCTGGCGAGTTGGCTTCTCTGTCTCCGTGAGACCTTTATATACATCAATAACGTAATATAACCTAACCTAACCCAACCTATCATCTCGGCGGCAATATTTGACAACATTCCTGGCGAGTTGGCTTCTCCGTCTCCGTGGGACCTTCATATACATCAATAACGTAATATAATCTAACCTAACCCAACCTAACATCTCGCGGGTAATATTTGACATCATTCCTGGCGAGTTGGCCTCTACGTCTCCGTTTGACCTTCATATACATCAATAACGTAATATAACGTAACCTAACCCAACCTATCATCTCGGCGGTAATATTTGACCACATTTCTGGCGAGTTGGCTTCTCTGTCTCCGTGGGACCTTCATATACATCAATAACGTAATATAACCTAACCTAACCCAACATATCATTCGGCGGCAATATTTGACACCATTCCTGGCGAGTTGGCCTCTACGTCTCCATTTGACCTTCATATACATCAATAACGTAATATAACGTAACCTAACCCAACCTATCATCTCGGCGGCATTATTTGACAACATTCCTGGCGAGTTGGCTTCTCCGTCTCCGTGGGACCTTCATATACATCAATAACGTAATATAACCTAACCCAACCCAACCTAACATCTCGCGGGTAATATTTGACATCATTCCTTGCGAGTTGGCCTCTACGTCTCCGTTTTACCTTCATATACATCAATAACGTAATATAACGTAACCTAACCCAACCTATCATCTCGGCGGTAATATTTGACCACATTCCTGTCGAGTTGGCTTCTCTGTCTCCGTGAGACCTTTGTATACATCAATAACGTAATATAACCTAACCTAACCCAACCTATCATCTCGGCGGCAATATTTGACAACATTCCTGGCGAGTTGGCTTCTCCGTCTCCGTGGGACCTTCATATACATCAATAACGTAATATAACCTAACCTAACCCAACCTAACATCTCGCGGGTAATATTTGACATCATTCCTTGCGAGTTGGCCTCTACGTCTCCGTTTTACCTTCATATACATCAATAACGTAATATAACGTAACCTAACCCAACCTATCATCTCGCGGGTAATATTTGACATCATTCCTGGCGAGTTGGCCTCTGCGTCTCCGTTTGACCTTCATATACATCAATAACGTAATATAACGTAACCTAACCCAACCTATCATCTCGGCGGTAATATTTGACCACATTCCTGGCGAGTTGGCTTCTCTGTCTCCGTGAGACCTTTATATACATCAATAACGTAATATAACGTAACCTAACCCAACCTATCATCTCGGCGGTAATATTTGACCACATTTCTGGCGAGTTGGCTTCTCTGTCTCCGTGGGACCTTCATATACATCAATAACGTAATATAACCTAACCTAACCCAACATATCATTCGGCGGCAATATTTGACAGCATTCCTGGCGAGTTGGCCTCTACGTCTCCGTTTGACCTTCATATACATCAATAACGTAATATAACGTAACCTAACCCAACCTATCATCTCGGCGGTAATATTTGACCACATTCCTGGCGAGTTGGCTTCTCTGTCTCCGTGAGACCTTTATATACATCAATAACGCAATATAACCTAACCTAACCCAACCTAACATCTCGACCGTAATATTTGACATCATTCCTGGCGAGTTGGCCTCTACGTCTCCGTTTGACCTTTATATACATCAATATCGTAATATAACCTAACCTAACCCAACCTAACATCTCGGCCGTAATATTTGACACCATTCCCGGCGAGTTGGCCTCTACGTCTCCATTTGACCTTTATATACATCAATAACGTAATATAACGTAACCTAACCAAACCTATCATCTTGGCGGCATTATTCGGCAACATACCTGGCGAGATGGCTTCTCCGACTCTGTGAGACCTTCATATCCATGAATAACGTAATATAACCTAACCTAACCCAACCTAAAATCTCGGCGGTAATATTCGACAACATACCTAGCGAGTTGGCCTCTACGTCTACGTTTGACCTTCATATACATCAATAACGTAATATAACCTAACCTAACCCAACCTATCATCTCGGCGGCAATATTTGACAACATTCCTGGCGAGTTGGCTTCTCCGTCTCCGTGGGACCTTCATATACATCAATAACGTAATATAATCTAACCTAACCCAACCTAACATCTCGCGGGTAATATTTGACATCATTCCTGGCGAGTTGGCCTCTACGTCTCCGTTTGACCTTCATATACATCAATAACGTAATATAACGTAACCTAACCCAACCTATCATCTCGGCGGTAATATTTGACCACATTCCTGGCGAGTTGGCTTCTCTGTCTCCGTGAGACCTTTATATACATCAATAACGTAATATAACCTAACCTAACCCAACCTATCATCTCGGCGGCAATATTTGACAACATTCCTGGCGAGTTGGCTTCTCCGTCTTCGTGGGACCTTCATATACATCAATAACGTAATATAATCTAACCTAACCCAACCTAACATCTCGCGGGTAATATTTGACATCATTCCTGGCGAGTTGGCCTCTACGTCTCCGTTTGACCTTCATATACATCAATAACGTAATATAACGTAACCTAACCCAACCTATCATCTCGGCGGTAATATTTGACCACATTCCTGGCGAGTTGGCTTCTCTGTCTCCGTGAGACCTTTATATACATCAATAACGCAATATAACCTAACCTAACCCAACCTAACATCTCGACCGTAATATTTGACATCATTCCTGGCGAGTTGGCCTCTACGTCTCCGTTTGACCTTTATATACATCAATATCGTAATATAACCTAACCTAACCCAACCTAACATCTCGGCCGTAATATTTGACACCATTCCCGGCGAGTTGGCCTCTACGTCTCCATTTGACCTTTATATACATCAATAACATAGTATAACGTAACCTAACCCAACCTATCATCTTGGCGGCATTATTTGACAACATTCCTGGCGAGTTGGCTTCTCCGTCTCCGTGGGACCTTCATATACATCAATAATGTAATATAACCTAAACTAACCCAACCTAACATCTCGGCGGTAATATTTGACATCATTCCTGGCGAGTTGGCCTCTACGTCTCCATTTGAGCTTCATATACATCAATGATGTAATATAACGTAACCTAACCCATCCTATCATCTCGGCGGCAATATTTGACAACATTCCTGGCGAGTTGGCCTCTACGTCTCCGTTTGACCTTCATATACATCAATAACGTAATATAACCTAACCTAATCCAACCTATCATCTCGGCGGTAATATTTGACAACATTCCTGGCGAGTTTGCTTCTCCGATTCCGTCGGACCTTCATATACATCAATAACGTATTATAAAGTAACCTAACCCAACCTAACATCTCGGCGGAAATATTTGACCACATTCCTGGCGAGTTGGCCTCTACGTCTCCGTTTGACCTTCATATACATCAATAACGTAATATAACCTAACCTAACCCAACATATCATCTCGGCGGTAATATTCGACAACATACCTGGCGAGTTGGCCTCTACGTCTACGTTTGTCCGTCATATACATCTATAACGTAATATAACCTAACCTAACCCAACCTATCATCTCGGCGGTAATATTTGACAACATTCCTGGCGAGTTGGCCTCTACGTCTCCGTGGCATCTTTATATACATCAATAACGTAATATAACATAACCTAACCCAATCTAACATCTCGGCGGTAATATTTGACCACATTCCTGGCTTGTTGGCCTCTACGTCTCCGTGGGACCTTTATATACATCAATAACGTAATACAACCTAACCTAACCCATCCTAACATCTCGGCCGTAATATTTGACATCATTCCTGGCGAGTTGGCCTCTACGTCTCCGTTTGACCTTTATATACATCAATATCGTAATATAACCTAACCTAACCCAACCTAACATCTCGGCCGTAATATTTGACACCATTCCCGGCGAGTTGGCCTCTACGTCTCCATTTGACCTTTATATACATCAATAACGTAATATAACGTAACCTAACCCAACCTATCATCTCGGCGGTAATATTTGACCACATTCGTGGCGAGTTGGCTTCTCTGTCTCCGTGAGACCTTTATATACATCAATAACGCAATATAACCTAACCTAACCCAACCTAACATCTCGGCCGTAATATTTGACATCATTCCTGGCGAGTTGGCCTCTACGTCTCCGTTTGACCTTTATATACATCAATAACCTAATATAACCTAACCTAACCCAACCTAACATCTCGGCCGTAATATTTGACATCATTCCTGGCGAGTTGGCCTCTACGTCTCCGTTTGACCTTCATATACATCAATAACGTAATATAACCTAACCTAACCCAACCTAACATCTCGGCGGTAATATTTGACAACATTCCTGGCGAGTTGGCTTCTCCGTCTCCGTGGGACCTTCATATACATCAATAATGTAATATAACCTAAACTAACCCAACCTAACATCTCGGCGGTAATATTTGACATCATTCCTGGCGAGTTGGCCTCTACGTCTCCATTTGAGCTTCATATACATCAATGACGTAATATAACGTAACCTAACCCATCCTATCATCTCGGCGGCAATATTTGACAACATTCCTGGCGAGTTGGCCTCTACGTTTCCGTGGGACCTTCATATACATCAATAACGTAATATAACCTAACCTAACCCAACATATCATCTCGGCGGTAATATTCGACAACATACCTGGCGAGTTGGACTCTACGTCTACGTTTGTCCGTCATATACATCTAGAACGTAATATAACCTAACCTAACCCAACCTATCATCTCGGCGGTAATATTTGACAACATTCCTGGCGAGTTGGCCTCTACGTCTCCGTGGCATCTTTATATACATCAATAACGTAATATAACATAACCTAACCCAATCTAACATCTCGGCGGTAATATTTGACCACATTCCTGGCTTGTTGGCCTCTACGTCTCCGTGGGACCTTTATATACATCAATAACGTAATACAACCTAACCTAACCCAACCTATCATCTCGGCGGCAATATTTGACAACATTCCTGGCGAGTTGGCTTCTCCGTCTCCGTGGGACCTTCATATACATCAATAACGTAATATAACCTAACCTAACCCAACCTAACATCTCGCGGGTAATATTTGACATCATTCCTTGCGAGTTGGCCTCTACGTCTCCGTTTTACCTTCATATACATCAATAACGTAATATAACGTAACCTAACCCAACCTATCATCTCGGCGGTAATATTTGACAACATTCCTGGCGAGTTGGCTTCTCTGTCTACGTTTGTCCTTCATATACATCTATAACGTAATATAACCTCACCTAACCCAACATATCATTCGGCGGCAATATTTGACAGCATTCCTGGCGAGTTGGCCTCTACGTCTCCGTTTGACCTTCTTATACATCAAGAACATAATATAACCTAACCTAACCCAACCTAACATCTCGGCGGTAATATTTGACAACGTTCCTGGCGAGTTGGCTTCTCCGTCTCCGTGGGACCTTTATATACATCAATAACGTAATATAACCTAACCTAGCCCAACCTATCATCTCGGCGGTAATATTTGACCACATTCCTGGCTTGTTGGCCTCTACGTCTCCGTGGGACCTTTATATACATCAATAACGTAATACAACCTAACCTAATCCAACCTAACATTTCGGCGGTAATATTCGGCAACATACCTGGCGAGATGGCTTCTCCGACTCTGTGAGACCTTCATATCCATGAATAACGTAATATAACCTAACCTAACCCAACCTAAAATCTCGGCGGTAATATTCGACAACATACCTAGCGAGTTGGCCTCTACGTCTACGTTTGACCTTCATATACATCAATAACGTAATATAAGGTAACCTAACCCAACCTATCATCTCGCGGGTAATATTTGACATCATTCCTGGCGAGTTGGCCTCTACGTCTCCGTTTGACCTTCATATACATCAATAACGTAATATAACGTAACCTAACACAACCTAACATCTCGCGGGTAATATTTGACATCATTCCTGGCGAGTTGGCCTCTGCGTCTCCGTTTGACCTTCATATACATCAATAACGTAATATAACGTAACCTAACCCAACCTATCATCTCGGCGGTAATATTTGACCACATTCCTGGCGAGTTGGCTTCTCTGTCTCCGTGAGACCTTTATATACATCAATAACGTAATATAACGTAACCTAACCCAACCTATCATCTCGGCGGTAATATTTGACCACATTTCTGGCGAGTTGGCTTCTCTGTCTCCGTGGGACCTTCATATACATCAATAACGTAATATAACCTAACCTAACCCAACATATCATTCGGCGGCAATATTTGACAGCATTCCTGGCGAGTTGGCCTCTACGTCTCCGTTTGACCTTCATATACATCAATAACGTAATATAACGTAACCTAACCCAACCTATCATCTCGGCGGTAATATTTGACCACATTCCTGGCGAGTTGGCTTCTCTGTCTCCGTGAGACCTTTATATACATCAATAACGCAATATAACCTAACCTAACCCAACCTAACATCTCGACCGTAATATTTGACATCATTCCTGGCGAGTTGGCCTCTACGTCTTCGTTTGACCTTTATATACATCAATATCGTAATATAACCTAACCTAACCCAACCTAACATCTCGGCCGTAATATTTGACACCATTCCCGGCGAGTTGGCCTCTACGTCTCCATTTGACCTTTATATACATCAATAACGTAATATAACGTAACCTAACCAAACCTATCATCTTGGCGGCATTATTCGGCAACATACCTGGCGAGATGGCTTCTCCGACTCTGTGAGACCTTCATATCCATGAATAACGTAATATAACCTAACCTAACCCAACCTAAAATCTCGGCGGTAATATTCGACAACATACCTAGCGAGTTGGCCTCTACGTCTACGTTTGACCTTCATATACATCAATAACGTAATATAACCTAACCTAACCCAACCTATCATCTCGGCGGCAATATTTGACAACATTCCTGGCGAGTTGGCTTCTCCGTCTCCGTGGGACCTTCATATACATCAATAACGTAATATAATCTAACCTAACCCAACCTAACATCTCGTGGGTAATATTTGACATCATTCCTGGCGAGTTGGCCTCTACGTCTCCGTTTGACCTTCATATACATCAATAACGTAATATAACGTAACCTAACCCAACCTATCATCTCGGCGGTAATATTTGACCACATTCCTGGCGAGTTGGCTTCTCTGTCTCCGTGAGACCTTTATATACATCAATAACGTAATATAACCTAACCTAACCCAACCTATCATCTCGGCGGCAATATTTGACAACATTCCTGGCGAGTTGGCTTCTCCGTCTTCGTGGGACCTTCATATACATCAATAACGTAATATAATCTAACCTAACCCAACCTAACATCTCGCGGGTAATATTTGACATCATTCCTGGCGAGTTGGCCTCTACGTCTCCGTTTGACCTTCATATACATCAATAACGTAATATAACGTAACCTAACCCAACCTATCATCTCGGCGGTAATATTTGACCACATTCCTGGCGAGTTGGCTTCTCTGTCTCCGTGAGACCTTTATATACATCAATAACGCAATATAACCTAACCTAACCCAACCTAACATCTCGACCGTAATATTTGACATCATTCCTGGCGAGTTGGCCTCTACGTCTCCGTTTGACCTTTATATACATCAATATCGTAATATAACCTAACCTAACCCAACCTAACATCTCGGCCGTAATATTTGACACCATTCCCGGCGAGTTGGCCTCTACGTCTCCATTTGACCTTTATATACATCAATAACATAGTATAACGTAACCTAACCCAACCTATCATCTTGGCGGCATTATTTGACAACATTCCTGGCGAGTTGGCTTCTCCGTCTCCGTGGGACCTTCATATACATCAATAATGTAATATAACCTAAACTAACCCAACCTAACATCTCGGCGGTAATATTTGACATCATTCCTGGCGAGTTGGCCTCTACGTCTCCATTTGAGCTTCATATACATCAATGATGTAATATAACGTAACCTAACCCATCCTATCATCTCGGCGGCAATATTTGACAACATTCCTGGCGAGTTGGCCTCTACGTCTCCGTTTGACCTTCATATACATCAATAACGTAATATAACCTAACCTAATCCAACCTATCATCTCGGCGGTAATATTTGACAACATTCCTGGCGAGTTTGCTTCTCCGATTCCGTCGGACCTTCATATACATCAATAACGTATTATAAAGTAACCTAACCCAACCTAACATCTCGGCGGAAATATTTGACCACATTCCTGGCGAGTTGGCCTCTACGTCTCCGTTTGACCTTCATATACATCAATAACGTAATATAACCTAACCTAACCCAACATATCATCTCGGCGGTAATATTCGACAACATACCTGGCGAGTTGGCCTCTACGTCTACGTTTGTCCGTCATATACATCTATAACGTAATATAACCTAACCTAACCCAACCTATCATCTCGGCGGTAATATTTGACAACATTCCTGGCGAGTTGGCCTCTACGTCTCCGTGGCATCTTTATATACATCAATAACGTAATATAACATAACCTAACCCAATCTAACATCTCGGCGGTAATATTTGACCACATTCCTGGCTTGTTGGCCTCTACGTCTCCGTGGGACCTTTATATACATCAATAACGTAATACAACCTAACCTAACCCATCCTAACATCTCGGCCGTAATATTTGACATCATTCCTGGCGAGTTGGCCTCTACGTCTCCGTTTGACCTTTATATACATCAATATCGTAATATAACCTAACCTAACCCAACCTAACATCTCGGCCGTAATATTTGACACCATTCCCGGCGAGTTGGCCTCTACGTCTCCATTTGACCTTTATATACATCAATAACGTAATATAACGTAACCTAACCCAACCTATCATCTCGGCGGTAATATTTGACCACATTCGTGGCGAGTTGGCTTCTCTGTCTCCGTGAGACCTTTATATACATCAATAACGCAATATAACCTAACCTAACCCAACCTAACATCTCGGCCGTAATATTTGACATCATTCCTGGCGAGTTGGCCTCTACGTCTCCGTTTGACCTTTATATACATCAATAACCTAATATAACCTAACCTAACCCAACCTAACATCTCGGCCGTAATATTTGACATCATTCCTGGCGAGTTGGCCTCTACGTCTCCGTTTGACCTTCATATACATCAATAACGTAATATAACCTAACCTAACCCAACCTAACATCTCGGCGGTAATATTTGACAACATTCCTGGCGAGTTGGCTTCTCCGTCTCCGTGGGACCTTCATATACATCAATAATGTAATATAACCTAAACTAACCCAACCTAACATCTCGGCGGTAATATTTGACATCATTCCTGGCGAGTTGGCCTCTACGTCTCCATTTGAGCTTCATATACATCAATGACGTAATATAACGTAACCTAACCCATCCTATCATCTCGGCGGCAATATTTGACAACATTCCTGGCGAGTTGGCCTCTACGTTTCCGTGGGACCTTCATATACATCAATAACGTAATATAACCTAACCTAACCCAACATATCATCTCGGCGGTAATATTCGACAACATACCTGGCGAGTTGGACTCTACGTCTACGTTTGTCCGTCATATACATCTAGAACGTAATATAACCTAACCTAACCCAACCTATCATCTCGGCGGTAATATTTGACAACATTCCTGGCGAGTTGGCCTCTACGTCTCCGTGGCATCTTTATATACATCAATAACGTAATATAACATAACCTAACCCAATCTAACATCTCGGCGGTAATATTTGACCACATTCCTGGCTTGTTGGCCTCTACGTCTCCGTGGGACCTTTATATACATCAATAACGTAATACAACCTAACCTAACCCAACCTATCATCTCGGCGGCATTATTTGACAACATTCCTGGCGAGTTGGCTTCTCCGTCTCCGTGGGACCTTCATATACATCAATAACGTAATATAACCTAACCTCACCCAACCTAACATCTCGCGGGTAATATTTGACATCATTCCTTGCGAGTTGGCCTCTACGTCTCCGTTTTACCTTCATATACATCAATAACGTAATATAACGTAACCTAACCCAACCTATCATCTCGGCGGTAATATTTGACCACATTCCTGTCGAGTTGGCTTCTCTGTCTCCGTGAGACCTTTATATACATCAATAACGTAATATAACCTAACCTAACCCAACCTATCATCTCGGCGGCAATATTTGACAACATTCCTGGCGAGTTGGCTTCTCCGTCTCCGTGGGACCTTCATATACATCAATAACGTAATATAACCTAACCTAACCCAACCTAACATCTCGCGGGTAATATTTGACATCATTCCTTGCGAGTTGGCCTCTACGTCTCCGTTTTACCTTCATATACATCAATAACGTAATATAACGTAACCTAACCCAACCTATCATCTCGGCGGTAATATTTGACAACATTCCTGGCGAGTTGGCTTCTCTGTCTACGTTTGTCCTTCATATACATCTATAACGTAATATAACCTCACCTAACCCAACATATCATTCGGCGGCAATATTTGACAGCATTCCTGGCGAGTTGGCCTCTACGTCTCCGTTTGACATTCTTACACATCAAGAACATAATATAACCTAACCTAACCCAACCTAACATCTCGGCGGTAATATTTGACAACGTTCCTGGCGAGTTGGCTTCTCCGTCTCCGTGGGACCTTTATATACATCAATAACGTAATATAACCTAACCTAGCCCAACCTATCATCTCGGCGGTAATATTTGACCACATTCCTGGCTTGTTGGCCTCTACGTCTCCGTGGGACCTTTATATACATCAATAACGTAATACAACCTAACCTAATCCAACCTAACATTTCGGCGGTAATATTCGGCAACATACCTGGCGAGATGGCTTCTCCGACTCTGTGAGACCTTCATATCCATCAATAACGTAATATAACCTAACCTAACCCAACCTAACATCTCGGCGGTAATATTCGACAACATACCTAGCGAGTTGGCCTCTACGTCTACGTTTGACCTTCATATACATCAATAACGTAATATAAGGTAACCTAACCCAACCTATCATCTCGCGGGTAATATTTGACATCATTCCTGGCGAGTTGGCCTCTACGTCTCCGTTTGACCTTCATATACATCAATAACGTAATATAACGTAACCTAACACAACCTAACATCTCGCGGGTAATATTTGACATCATTCCTGGCGAGTTGGCCTCTGCGTCTCCGTTTGACCTTCATATACATCAATAACGTAATATAACGTAACCTAACCCAACCTATCATCTCGGCGGTAATATTTGACCACATTCCTGGCGAGTTGGCTTCTCTGTCTCCGTGAGACCTTTATATACATCAATAACGTAATATAACCTAACCTAACCCAACCTATCATCTCGGCGGCAATATTTGACAACATTCCTGGCGAGTTGGCTTCTCCGTCTCCGTGGGACCTTCATATACATCAATAACGTAATATAATCTAACCTAACCCAACCTAACATCTCGCGGGTAATATTTGACATCATTCCTGGCGAGTTGGCCTCTACGTCTCCGTTTGACCTTCATATACATCAATAACGTAATATAACGTAACCTAACCCAACCTATCATCTCGGCGGTAATATTTGACCACATTTCTGGCGAGTTGGCTTCTCTGTCTCCGTGGGACCTTCATATACATCAATAACGTAATATAACCTAACCTAACCCAACATATCATTCGGCGGCAATATTTGACACCATTCCTGGCGAGTTGGCCTCTACGTCTCCATTTGACCTTCATATACATCAATAACGTAATATAACGTAACCTAACCCAACCTATCATCTCGGCGGCATTATTTGACAACATTCCTGGCGAGTTGGCTTCTCCGTCTCCGTGGGACCTTCATATACATCAATAACGTAATATAACCTAACCCAACCCAACCTAACATCTCGCGGGTAATATTTGACATCATTCCTTGCGAGTTGGCCTCTACGTCTCCGTTTTACCTTCATATACATCAATAACGTAATATAACGTAACCTAACCCAACCTATCATCTCGGCGGTAATATATGACCACATTCCTGTCGAGTTGGCTTCTCTGTCTCCGTGAGACCTTTGTATACATCAATAACGTAATATAACCTAACCTAACCCAACCTATCATCTCGGCGGCAATATTTGACAACATTCCTGGCGAGTTGGCTTCTCCGTCTCCGTGGGACCTTCATATACATCAATAACGTAATATAACCTAACCTAACCCAACCTAACATCTCGCGGGTAATATTTGACATCATTCCTTGCGAGTTGGCCTCTACGTCTCCGTTTTACCTTCATATACATCAATAACGTAATATAACGTAACCTAACCCAACCTATCATCTCGGCGGTAATATTTGACAACATTCCTGGCGAGTTGGCTTCTCTGTCTACGTTTGTCCTTCATATACATCTATAACGTAATATAACCTCACCTAACCCAACATATCATTCGGCGGCAATATTTGACAGCATTCCTGGCGAGTTGGCCTCTACGTCTCCGTTTGACCTTCTTATACATCAAGAACATAATATAACCTAACCTAACCCAACCTAACATCTCGGCGGTAATATTTGACAACGTTCCTGGCGAGTTGGCTTCTCCGTCTCCGTGGGACCTTTATATACATCAATAACGTAATATAACCTAACCTAGCCCAACCTATCATCTCGGCGGTAATATTTGACCACATTCCTGGCTTGTTGGCCTCTACGTCTCCGTGGGACCTTTATATACATCAATAACGTAATACAACCTAACCTAATCCAACCTAACATTTCGGCGGTAATATTCGGCAACATACCTGGCGAGATGGCTTCTCCGACTCTGTGAGACCTTCATATCCATGAATAACGTAATATAACCTAACCTAACCCAACCTAAAATCTCGGCGGTAATATTCGACAACATACCTAGCGAGTTGGCCTCTACGTCTACGTTTGACCTTCATATACATCAATAACGTAATATAAGGTAACCTAACCCAACCTATCATCTCGCGGGTAATATTTGACATCATTCCTGGCGAGTTGGCCTCTACGTCTCCGTTTGACCTTCATATACATCAATAACGTAATATAACGTAACCTAACACAACCTAACATCTCGCGGGTAATATTTGACATCATTCCTGGCGAGTTGGCCTCTGCGTCTCCGTTTGACCTTCATATACATCAATAACGTAATATAACGTAACCTAACCCAACCTATCATCTCGGCGGTAATATTTGACCACATTCCTGGCGAGTTGGCTTCTCTGTCTCCGTGAGACCTTTATATACATCAATAACGTAATATAACGTAACCTAACCCAACCTATCATCTCGGCGGTAATATTTGACCACATTTCTGGCGAGTTGGATTCTCTGTCTCCGTGGGACCTTCATATACATCAATAACGTAATATAACCTAACCTAACCCAACATATCATTCGGCGGCAATATTTGACAGCATTCCTGGCGAGTTGGCCTCTACGTCTCCGTTTGACCTTCATATACATCAATAACGTAATATAACGTAACCTAACCCAACCTATCATCTCGGCGGTAATATTTGACCACATTCCTGGCGAGTTGGCTTCTCTGTCTCCGTGAGACCTTTATATACATCAATAACGCAATATAACCTAACCTAACCCAACCTAACATCTCGACCGTAATATTTGACATCATTCCTGGCGAGTTGGCCTCTACGTCTCCATTTGAGCTTCATATACATCAATGACGTAATATAACGTAACCTAACCCATCCTATCATCTCGGCGGCAATATTTGACAACATTCCTGGCGAGTTGGCCTCTACGTCTCCGTTTGACCTTCATATACATCAATAACGTAATATAACCTAACCTAATCCAACCTATCATCTCGGCGGTAATATTTGACAACATTCCTGGCGAGTTTGCTTCTCCGATTCCGTCGGACCTTCATATACATCAATAACGTATTATAAAGTAACCTAACCCAACCTAACATCTCGGCGGAAATATTTGACCACATTCCTGGCGAGTTGGCCTCTACGTCTCCGTTTGACCTTCATATACATCAATAACGTAATATAACCTAACCTAACCCAACATATCATCTCGGCGGTAATATTCGACAACATACCTGGCGAGTTGGCCTCTACGTCTACGTTTGTCCGTCATATACATCTATAAAGTAATATAACCTAACCTAACCCAACCTATCATCTCGGCGGTAATATTTGACAACATTCCTGGCGAGTTGGCCTCTACGTCTCCGTGGCATCTTTATATACATCAATAACGTAATATAACATAACCTAACCCAATCTAACATCTCGGCTGTAATATTTGACCACATTCCTGGCTTGTTGGCCTCTACGTCTCCGTGGGACCTTTATATACATCAATAACGTAATACAACCTAACCTAACCTATCCTAACATCTCGGCGGTAATATTCGACAACATTCCTGGCGATTTGGCCTCTACGTCTACGTTTGTCCTTCATATACATCTATAACGTAATACAAACTAACCTAACCCAATCTAACATCTCGGCGATAATATTCGACAACATACCTGGCGAGTTGCCCTCTACGTCTACGTTTGACCTTCATATACATCAATAACGTAATATAAAGTAACCTAACCCAACCTATCATCTCGCGGGTAATATTTGACATCATTCCTGGCGAGTTGGCCTCTGCATCTCCGTTTGACCTACATATACATCAATAACGTAATATAACGTAACCTAACACATCCTAACATCTCGCGGGTAATATTTGACATCATTCCTGGCGAGTTGGCCTCTGCGTCTCCGTCTGACCTTCATATACATCAATAACGTAATATAACGTAACCTAACCCAACCTATCATCTCGGCGGTAATATTTGACCACATTCCTGGCGAGTTGGCTTCTCTGTCTCCGTGAGACCTTTATATACATCAATAACGTAATATAACCTAACCTAACCCAACCTATCATCTCGGCGGCAATATTTGACCACATTCCTGGCGAGTTGGCTTCTCTGTCTCCATTTGACCTTTATATACATCAATAACGTAATATAACGTAACCTAACCCAACCTATCATCTCGGCGGTAATATTTGACCACATTCGTGGCGAGTTGGCTTCTCTGTCTCCGTGAGACCTTTATATACATCAATAACGCAATATAACCTAACCTAACCCAACCTAACATCTCGGCCGTAATATTTGACATCATTCCTGGCGAGTTGGCCTCTACGTCTCCGTTTGACCTTTATATACATCAATAACCTAATATAACCTAACCTAACCCAACCTAACATCTCGGCCGTAATATTTGACATCATTCCTGGCGAGTTGGCCTCTACGTCTCCGTTTGACCTTCATATACATCAATAACGTAATATAACCTAACCTAACCCAACCTAACATCTCGGCGGTAATATTTGACAACATTCCTGGCGAGTTGGCTTCTCCGTCTCCGTGGGACCTTCATATACATCAATAATGTAATATAACCTAAACTAACCCAACCTAACATCTCGGCGGTAATATTTGACATCATTCCTGGCGAGTTGGCCTCTACGTCTCCATTTGAGCTTCATATACATCAATGACGTAATATAACGTAACCTAACCCATCCTATCATCTCGGCGGCAATATTTGACAACATTCCTGGCGAGTTGGCCTCTACGTCTCCGTTTGACCTTCATATACATCAATAACGTAATATAACCTAACCTAATCCAACCTATCATCTCGGCGGTAATATTTGACAACATTCCTGGCGAGTTTGCTTCTCCGATTCCGTCGGACCTTCATATACATCAATAACGTAATATAAAGTAACCTAACCCAACCTAACATCTCGGCGGAAATATTTGACCACATTCCTGGCGAGTTGGCCTCTACGTCTCCGTTTGACCTTCATATACATCAATAACGTAATATAACCTAACCTAACCCAACATATCATCTCGGCGGTAATATTCGACAACATACCTGGCGAGTTGGACTCTACGTCTACGTTTGTCCGTCATATACATCTAGAACGTAATATAACCTAACCTAACCCAACCTATCATCTCGGCGGTAATATTTGACAACATTCCTGGCGAGTTGGCCTCTACGTCTCCGTGGCATCTTTATATACATCAATAACGTAATATAACATAACCTAACCCAATCTAACATCTCGGCGGTAATATTTGACCACATTCCTGGCTTGTTGGCCTCTACGTCTCCGTGGGACCTTTATATACATCAATAACGTAATACAACCTAACCTAACCCAACCTATCATCTCGGCGGCATTATTTGACAACATTCCTGGCGAGTTGGCTTCTCCGTCTCCGTGGGACCTTCATATACATCAATAACGTAATATAACCTAACCTCACCCAACCTAACATCTCGCGGGTAATATTTGACATCATTCCTTCGAGTTGGCCTCTACGTCTCCGTTTTACCTTCATATACATCAATAACGTAATATAACGTAACCTAACCCAACCTATCATCTCGGCGGTAATATTTGACCACATTCCTGGCGAGTTGGCTTCTCTGTCTCCGTGAGACCTTTATATACATCAATAACGTAATATAACCTAACCTAACCCAACCTATCATCTCGGCGGCAATATTTGACAACATTCCTGGCGAGTTGGCTTCTCCGTCTCCGTGGGACCTTCATATACATCAATAACGTAATATAACCTAACCTAACCCAACCTAACATCTCGCGGGTAATATTTGACACCATTCCTGGCGAGTTGGCTTCTACGTCTCCATTTGACCTTCATATACATCAATAACGTAATATAACGTAACCTAACCCAACCTATCATCACGGCGGCATTATTTGACAACATTCCTGGCGAGTTGGCTTCTCCGTCTCCGTGGGACCTTCATATACATCAATAACGTAATATAACCTAACCTAACCCAACCTAACATCTCGCGGGTAATATTTGACATCATTCCTTGCGAGTTGGCCTCTACGTCTCCGTTTTACCTTCATATACATCAATAACGTAATATAACGTAACCTAACCCAACCTATCATCTCGGCGGTAATATTTGACAACATTCCTGGCGAGTTGGCTTCTCTGTCTACGTTTGTCCTTCATATACATCTATAACGTAATATAACCTCACCTAACCCAACATATCATTCGGCGGCAATATTTGACAGCATTCCTGGCGAGTTGGCCTCTACGTCTCCGTTTCACCTTCTTACACATCAAGAACATAATATAACCTAACCTAACCCAACCTAACATCTCGGCGGTAATATTTGACAACGTTCCTGGCGAGTTGGCTTCTCCGTCTCCGTGGGACCTTTATATACATCAATAACGTAATATAACCTAACCTAGCCCAACCTATCATCTCGGCGGTAATATTTGACCACATTCCTGGCTTGTTGGCCTCTACGTCTCCGTGGGACCTTTATATACATCAATAACGTAATACAACCTAACCTAATCCAACCTAACATTTCGGCGGTAATATTCGGCAACATACCTGGCGAGATGGCTTCTCCGACTCTGTGAGACCTTCATATCCATCAATAACGTAATATAACCTAACCTAACCCAACCTAACATCTCGGCGGTAATATTCGACAACATACCTAGCGAGTTGGCCTCTACGTCTACGTTTGACCTTCATATACATCAATAACGTAATATAAGGTAACCTAACCCAACCTATCATCTCGCGGGTAATATTTGACATCATTCCTGGCGAGTTGGCCTCTACGTCTCCGTTTGACCTTCATATACATCAATAACGTAATATAACGTAACCTAACACAACCTAACATCTCGCGGGTAATATTTGACCACATTCCTGGCTTGTTGGCCTCTACGTCTCCGTGGGACCTTTATATACATCAATAACGTAATACAACCTAACCTAATCCAACCTAACATCTCGGCGGTAATATTCGGCAACATACCTGGCGAGATGGCTTCTCCGACTCTGTGAGACCTTCATATCCATCAATAACGTAATATAACCTAACCTAACCCAACCTAACATCTCGGCGGTAATATTCGACAACATACCTAGCGAGTTGGCCTCTACGTCTACGTTTGCCCTTCATATACATCAATAACGTAATATAAGGTAACCTAACCCAACCTATCATCTCGCGGGTAATATTTGACATCATTCCTGGCGAGTTGGCCTCTACGTCTCCGTTTGACCTTCATATACATCAATAACGTAATATAATCTAACCCAACCCAACCTAACATCTCGCGGGTAATATTTCACATCATTCCTGGCGAGTTGGCCTCTACGTCTCCGTTTGACCTTCATATACATCAATAACGTAATATAACGTAACCTAACACAACCTATCATCTCGGCGGTAATATTTGACCACATTCCTGGCGAGTTGGCTTCTCTGTCTCCGTGAGACCTTTATATACATCAATAACGCAATATAACCTAACCTAACCCAACCTAACATCTCGGCCGTAATATTTGACATCATTCCTGGCGAGTTGGCCTCTACGTCTCCGTTTCACCTTCATATACATCAATAACGTAATATAACGTAACCTAACCCAACCTATCATCTCGGCGGTAATATTTGACCACATTCCTGGCGAGTTGGCTTCTCTGTCTCCGTGAGACCTTTATATACATCAATAACGTAATATAACCTAACCTAACCCAATCTATCATCTCGGCGGCAATATTTGACAACATTCCTGGCGAGTTGGCTTCTCCGTTTCCGTGGGACGTTCATATACATCAATAACGTAATATAACCTAACCTAACCCAACCTAACATCTCGCGGGTAATATTTGACCACATTCCCGGCGAGTTGGCCTCTACGTCTCCGTTTGACCTTCATATACATCAATAACGTAATATAAGGTAACCTAACCCAACCTATCATCTCGGCGGTAATTTTTGACCACATTCCTGGCGAGTTGGCTTCTCTGTCTCCGTGAGACCTTTATATACATCAATAACGCAATATAACCTAACCTAACCCAACCTAACATCTCGGCCGTAATATTTGACATCATTCCTGGCGAGTTGTACTCTACGTCTCCGTTTGACCTTTATATACATCAATAACGTAATATAACCTAACCTAACCCAACCTAACATCTCGGCCGTAATATTTGACATCATTCCTGGCGAGTTGGCCTCTACGTCTCCGTTTGACCTTCATATACATCAATAACGTAATATAACCTAACCTAACCCAACCTAACATCTCGGCGGTAATATTTGACAACATTCCTGGCGAGTTGGCTTCTCCGTCTCCGTCGGACCTTCATATACATCAATAACGTAATATAAAGTAACCTAACCCAACCTAACATCTCGGCGGAAATATTTGACCACATTCCTTGCGAGCCGGCCTCTACGTCTCCGTTTTACCTTCATATACATCAATAACGTAATATAACGTAACCTAACCCAACCTATCATCTCGGCGGTAATATTTGACAACATTCCTGGCGAGTTGGCCTCTACGTCTCCGTTTGACCTTCATATACATCAATAACGTAATATAACCTAACCTAACCCAACCTATCATCTCGCGGGTAATATTTGACATCATTCCTGGCGAGTTGGCCTCTACGTCTCCGTTTGACCTTCATATACATCAATAACGTAATATAACGTAACCTAACACAACCTAACATCTCGCGGGTAATATTTGACATCATTCCTGGCGAGTTGGCCTCTGCGTCTCCGTTTGACCTTCATATACATCAATAACGTAATATAACGTAACCTAACCCAACCTATCATCTCGGCGGTAATATTTGACCACATTCCTGGCGAGTTGGCTTCTCTGTCTCCGTGAGACCTTTATATACATCAATAACGTAATATAACCTAACCTAACCCAACCTATCATCTCGGCGGCAATATTTGACAACATTCCTGGCGAGTTGGCTTCTCCGTCTCCGTGGGACCTTCATATACATCAATAACGTAATATAATCTAACCTAACCCAACCTAACATCTCGGCGGTAATATTTGACCACATTTCTGGCGAGTTGGCTTCTCTGTCTCCGTGGGACCTTCATATACATCAATAACGTAATATAACCTAACCTAACCCAACATATCATTCGGCGGCAATATTTGACAGCATTCCTGGCGAGTTGGCCTCTACGTCTCCGTTTGACCTTCTTATACATCAAGAACATAATATAACCTAACCTAACCCAACCTAACATCTCGGCGGTAATATTTGACAACGTTCCTGGCGAGTTGGCTTCTCCGTCTCCGTGGGACCTTTATATACATCAATAACGTAATATAACCTAACCTAGCCCAACCTATCATCTCGGCGGTAATATTTGACCACATTCCTGGCTTGTTGGCCTCTACGTCTCCGTGGGACCTTTATATACATCAATAACGTAATGCAACCTAACCTAATCCAACCTAACATCTCGGCGGTAATATTCGGCAACATACCTGGCGAGATGGCTTCTCCGACTCTGTGAGACCTTCATATCCATCAATAACGTAATATAACCTAACCTAACCCAACCTAACATCTCGGCGGTAATATTCGACAACATACCTAGCGAGTTGGCCTCTACGTCTACGTTTGACCTTCATATACATCAATAACGTAATATAAGGTAACCTAACCCAACCTATCATCTCGCGGGTAATATTTGACATCATTCCTGGCGAGTTGGCCTCTGCATCTCCGTTTGACCTTCATATACATCAATAACGTAATATAACGTAACCTAACACAACCTAACATCTCGCGGGTAATATTTGACATCATTCCTGGCGAGTTGGCCTCTGCGTCTCCGTCTGACCTTCATATACATCAATAACGTAATATAACGTAACCTAACCCAACCTATCATCTCGGCGGTAATATTTGACCACATTCCTGGCGAGTTGGCTTCTCTGTCTCCGTGAGACCTTTATATACATCAATAACGTAATATAACCTAACCTAACCCAACCTATCATCTCGGCGGCAATATTTGACCACATTCCTGGCGAGTTGGCTTCTCTGTCTCCGTGAGACCTTTATATACATCAATAACGCAATATAACCTAACCTAACCCAACCTAACATCTCGGCCGTAATATTTGACATCATTCCTGGCGAGTTGGCCTCTACGTCTCCGTTTGACCTTTATATACATCAATATCGTAATATAACCTAACCTAACCCAACCTAACATCTCGGCCGTAATATTTGACACCATTCCCGGCGAGTTGGCCTCTACGTCTCCATTTGACCTTTATATACATCAATAACGTAATATAACGTAACCTAACCCAACCTATCATCTCGGCGGTAATATTTGACCACATTCGTGGCGAGTTGGCTTCTCTGTCTCCGTGAGACCTTTATATACATCAATAACGCAATATAACCTAACCTAACCCAACCTAACATCTCGGCCGTAATATTTGACATCATTCCTGGCGAGTTGGCCTCTACGTCTCCGTTTGACCTTTATATACATCAATAACCTAATATAACCTAACCTAACCCAACCTAACATCTCGGCCGTAATATTTGACATCATTCCTGGCGAGTTGGCCTCTACGTCTCCGTTTGACCTTCATATACATCAATAACGTAATATAACCTAACCTAACCCAACCTAACATCTCGGCGGTAATATTTGACAACATTCCTGGCGAGTTGGCTTCTCCGTCTCCGTGGGACCTTCATATACATCAATAATGTAATATAACCTAAACTAACCCAACCTAACATCTCGGCGGTAATATTTGACATCATTCCTGGCGAGTTGGCCTCTACGTCTCCATTTGAGCTTCATATACATCAATGACGTAATATAACGTAACCTAACCCATCCTATCATCTCGGCGGCAATATTTGACAACATTCCTGGCGAGTTGGCCTCTACGTTTCCGTGGGACCTTCATATACATCAATAACGTAATATAACCTAACCTAACCCAACATATCATCTCGGCGGTAATATTCGACAACATACCTGGCGAGTTGGACTCTACGTCTACGTTTGTCCGTCATATACATCTAGAACGTAATATAACCTAACCTCACCCAACCTAACATCTCGCGGGTAATATTTGACATCATTCCTTGCGAGTTGGCCTCTACGTCTCCGTTTTACCTTCATATACATCAATAACGTAATATAACGTAACCTAACCCAACCTATCATCTCGGCGGTAATATTTGACCACATTCCTGGCGAGTTGGCTTCTCTGTCTCCGTGAGACCTTTATATACATCAATAACGTAATATAACCTAACCTAACCCAACCTATCATCTCGGCGGCAATATTTGACAACATTCCTGGCGAGTTGGCTTCTCCGTCTCCGTGGGACCTTCATATACATCAATAACGTAATATAACCTAACCTAACCCAACCTAACATCTCGCGGGTAATATTTGACATCATTCCTTGCGAGTTGGCCTCTACGTCTCCGTTTTACCTTCATATACATCAATAACGTAATATAACGTAACCTAACCCAACCTATCATCTCGGCGGTAATATTTGACCACATTCCTGGCGAGTTGGCTTCTCTGTCTCCGTGAGACCTTTATATACATCAATAACGTAATATAACCTAACCTAACCCAACCTATCATCTCGGCGGCAATATTTGACAACATTCCTAGCGAGTTGGCTTCTCCGTATCCGTGGGACCTTCATATACATCAATAACGTAATATAACCTAACCTAACCCAACCTAACATCTCGCGGGTAATATTTGACATAATTCCTTGCGATTTGGCCTCTACGTCTCCGTTTTACCTTCATATACATCAATAACGTAATATAACGTAACCTAACCCAACCTATCATCTCGGCGGTAATATTTGACAACATTCCTGGCGAGTTGGCCTCTACGTCTCCGTTTGACCTTCATATACATCAATAACGTAATATAACCTAACCTAACCCAACCTATCATCTCGGCGGTAATATTTGACAACATTCCTGGCGAGTTGGCTTCTCCGTCTCCGTGGGACCTTCATATACATCAATAACGTAATATAACCTAACCTAACCCAACCTAACATCTCGGCGGTAATATTTGACCACATTCCCGGCGAGTTGGCCTCTACGTCTCCGTTTGTCCTTCATATACATCAATAACGTAATATAAGGTAACCTAACCCAACCTATCATCTCGGCGGTAATATTTGACCACATTCCTGGCGAGTTGGCTTCTCTGTCTACGTTTGTCCTTCATATACATCTATAACGTAATATAACCTCACCTAACCCAACATATCATTCGGCGGCAATATTTGACAGCATTCCTGGCGAGTTGGCCTCTACGTCTCCGTTTGACCTTCTTATACATCAAGAACATAATATAACCTAACCTAACCCAACCTAACATCTCGGCGGTAATATTTGACAACGTTCCTGGCCAGTTGGCTTCTCCGTCTCCGTGGGACCTTTATATACATCAATAACGTAATATAACCTAACCTAGCCCAACCTATCATCTCGGCGGTAATATTTGACCACATTCCTGGCTTGTTGGCCTCTACGTCTCCGTGGGACCTTTATATACATCAATAACGTAATACAACCTAACCTAATCCAACCTAACATCTCGGCGGTAATATTCGGCAACATACCTGGCGAGATGGCCTCTACGTCTACGTTTGACCTTCATATACATCAATAACGTAATATAACGTAACCTAACCCAACCTAACATCTCGGCGGTAATATGCGACAACATACCTAGCGAGTTGGCCTCTACGTCTACGTTTGACCTTCATATACATCAATAACGAAATATAACCTAACCTAACCCAACCTATCATCTCGGCGGTAATATTTGACAACATTCCTGGCGAGTTGGCCTCTGCGTCTCCGTGGCATCTTTATATACATCAATAACGTAATATAACATAACCTAACCCAATCTAACATCTCGGCGGTAATATTTGACCACATTCCTGGCTTGTTGGCCTCTACGTCTCCGTGGGACCTTCATATACATCAATAACGTAATATAACCTAACCTAACCCAACCTAACATCTCGCGGGTAATATTTGACATCATTCCTTGCGAGTTGGCCTCTATGTCTCCGTTTTACCTTCATATACATCAATAACGTAATATAACGTAACCTAACCCAACCTAACATCTCGGCGGTAATATTTGACAACGTTCCTGGCGAGTTGGCTTCTCCGTCTCCGTGGGACCTTTATTTACATCAATAACGTAATATAACCTAACCTAGCCCAACCTATCATCTCGGCGGTAATATTTGACCACATTCCTGGCTTGTTGGCCTCTACGTCTCCGTGGGACCTTTATATACATCAATAACGTAATACAACCTAACCTAATCCAACCTAACATCTCGGCGGTAATATTCGGCAACATACCTGGCGAGATGGCTTCTCCGACACTGTGAGACCTTCATATCCATCAATAACGTAATATAACCTAACCTAACCCAACCTAACATCTCGGCGGTAATATTCTACAACATACCTAGCGAGTTGGCCTCTACGTCTACGTTTGACCTTCATATACATCAATAACGAAATATAACCTAACCTAACCCAACCTATCATCTCGGCGGTAATATTTGACAACATTCCTGGCGAGTTGGCCTCTACGTCTCCGCGGTATCTTTATATACATCAATAACGTAATATAACATAACCTAACCCAATCTAACATCTCGGCGGTAATATTTGACCACATTCCTGGCTTGTTGGCCTCTACGTCTCCGTGGGACCTTTATATACATCAATAACGTAATACAACCTAACCTAACCCATCCTAACATCTCGGCGGTAATATTCGACAACATTCCTGGCGATTTGGCCTCTACGTCTACGTTTGTCCTTCATATACATCTATAACGTAATACAAACTAACCTAACCCAATCTAACATCTCGGCGATAATATTCGACAACATACCTGGCGAGTTGCCCTCTACGTCTACGTTTGACCTTCATATACATCAATAACGTAATATAAGGTAACCTAACCCAACCTATCATCTCGGCGGTAATATTTGACCACATTCCTGGCGAGTTGGCTTCTCTGTCTCCGTGAGACCTTTATATACATCAATAACGTAATATAACCTAACCTAACCCAACCTATCATCTCGGCGGCAATATTTGACAACATTCCTGGCGAGTTGGCTTCTCCGTCTTCGTGGGACCTTCATATACATCAATAACGTAATATAATCTAACCTAACCCAACCTAACATCTCGCGGGTAATATTTGACATCATTCCTGGCGAGTTGGCCTCTACGTCTCCGTTTGACCTTCATATACATCAATAACGTAATATAACGTAACCTAACCCAACCTATCATCTCGGCGGTAATATTTGACCACATTCCTGGCGAGTTGGCTTCTCTGTCTCCGTGAGACCTTTATATACATCAATAACGCAATATAACCTAACCTAACCCAACCTAACATCTCGGCCGTAATATTTGATATCATTCCTGGCGAGTTGGCCTCTACGTCTCCGTTTGACCTTTATATACATCAATAACGTAATATAACCTAACCTAACCCAACCTAACATCTCGGCCGTAATATTTGACATCATTCCTGGCGAGTTGGCCTCTACGTCTCCGTTTGACCTTCATATACATCAATAACGTAATATAACCTAACCTAACCCAACCTAACATCTCGGCGGTAATATTTGACAACATTCCTGGCGAGTTGGCTTCTCCGTCTCCGTGGGACCTTCATATACATCAATAATGTAATATAACCTAAACTAACCCAACCTAACATCTCGGCGGTAATATTTGACATCATTCCTGGCGAGTTGGCCTCTACGTCTCCGTTTTACCTTCATATACATCAATAACGTAATATAACGTAACCTAACCCAACCTATCATCTCGGCGGTAATATTTGACCACATTCCTGGCGAGTTGGCTTCTCTGTCTCCGTGAGACCTTTATATACATCAATAACGTAATATAACCTAACCTAACCCAACCTATCATCTCGGCGGCAATATTTGACAACATTCCTGGCGAGTTGGCTTCTCCGTCTCCGTGGGACCTTCATATACATCAATAACGTAATATAACCTAACCTAACCCAACCTAACATCTCGCGGGTAATATTTGACATCATTCCTTGCGAGTTTGCCTCTACGTCTCCGTTTTACCTTCATATACATCAATAACGTAATATAACGTAACCTAACCCAACCTATCATCTCGGCCGTAATATTTGACCACATTCCTGGCGAGTTGGCTTCTCTGTCTCCGTGAGACCTTTATATACATCAATAACGTAATATAACCTAACCTAACCCAACCTATCATCTCGGCGGCAATATTTGACAACATTCCTAGCGAGTTGGCTTCTCCGTATCCGTGGGACCTTCATATACATCAATAACGTAATATAACCTAACCTAACCCAACCTAACATCTCGCGGGTAATATTTGACATAATTCCTTGCGATTTGGCCTCTACGTCTCCGTTTTACCTTCATATACATCAATAACGTAATATAACGTAACCTAACCCAACCTATCATCTCGGCGGTAATATTTGACAACATTCCTGGCGAGTTGGCCTCTACGTCTCCGTTTGACCTTCATATACATCAATAACGTAATATAACCTAACCTAACCCAACCTATCATCTCGGCGGTAATATTTGACAACATTCCTGGCGAGTTGGCTTCTCCGTCTCCGTGGGACCTTCATATACATCAATAACGTAATATAACCTAACCTAACCCAACCTAACATCTCGGCGGTAATATTTGACCACATTCCCGGCGAGTTGGCCTCTACGTCTCCGTTTGTCCTTCATATACATCAATAACGTAATATAAGGTAACCTAACCCAACCTATCATCTCGGCGGTAATATTTGACCACATTCCTGGCGAGTTGGCTTCTCTGTCTACGTTTGTCCTTCATATACATCTATAACGTAATATAACCTCACCTAACCCAACATATCATTCGGCGGCAATATTTGACAGCATTCCTGGCGAGTTGGCCTCTACGTCTCCGTTTGACCTTCTTATACATCAAGAACATAATATAACCTAACCTAACCCAACCTAACATCTCGGCGGTAATATTTGACAACGTTCCTGGCCAGTTGGCTTCTCCGTCTCCGTGGGACCTTTATATACATCAATAACGTAATATAACCTAACCTAGCCCAACCTATCATCTCGGCGGTAATATTTGACCACATTCCTGGCTTGTTGGCCTCTACGTCTCCGTGGGACCTCTATATACATCAATAACGTAATACAACCTAACCTAATCCAACCTAACATCTCGGCGGTAATATTCGGCAACATACCTGGCGAGATGGCCTCTACGTCTACGTTTGACCTTCATATACATCAATAACGTAATATAACGTAACCTAACCCAACCTAACATCTCGGCGGTAATATTCGACAACATACCTAGCGAGTTGGCCTCTACGTCTACGTTTGACCTTCATATACATCAATAACGAAATATAACCTAACCTAACCCAACCTATCATCTCGGCGGTAATATTTGACAACATTCCTGGCGAGTTGGCCTCTGCGTCTCCGTGGCATCTTTATATACATCAATAACGTAATATAACATAACCTAACCCAATCTAACATCTCGGCGGTAATATTTGACCACATTCCTGGCTTGTTGGCCTCTACGTCTCCGTGGGACCTTCATATACATCAATAACGTAATATAACCTAACCTAACCCAACCTAACATCTCGCGGGTAATATTTGACATCATTCCTTGCGAGTTGGCCTCTATGTCTCCGTTTTACCTTCATATACATCAATAACGTAATATAACGTAACCTAACCCAACCTAACATCTCGGCGGTAATATTTGACAACGTTCCTGGCGAGTTGGCTTCTCCGTCTCCGTGGGACCTTTATTTACATCAATAACGTAATATAACCTAACCTAGCCCAACCTATCATCTCGGCGGTAATATTTGACCACATTCCTGGCTTGTTGGCCTCTACGTCTCCGTGGGACCTTTATATACATCAATAACGTAATACAACCTAACCTAATCCAACCTAACATCTCGGCGGTAATATTCGGCAACATACCTGGCGAGATGGCTTCTCCGACACTGTGAGACCTTCATATCCATCAATAACGTAATATAACCTAACCTAACCCAACCTAACATCTCGGCGGTAATATTCTACAACATACCTAGCGAGTTGGCCTCTACGTCTACGTTTGACCTTCATATACATCAATAACGAAATATAACCTAACCTAACCCAACCTATCATCTCGGCGGTAATATTTGACAACATTCCTGGCGAGTTGGCCTCTACGTCTCCGCGGTATCTTTATATACATCAATAACGTAATATAACATAACCTAACCCAATCTAACATCTCGGCGGTAATATTTGACCACATTCCTGGCTTGTTGGCCTCTACGTCTCCGTGGGACCTTTATATACATCAATAACGTAATACAACCTAACCTAACCCATCCTAACATCTCGGCGGTAATATTCGACAACATTCCTGGCGATTTGGCCTCTACGTCTACGTTTGTCCTTCATATACATCTATAACGTAATACAAACTAACCTAACCCAATCTAACATCTCGGCGATAATATTCGACAACATACCTGGCGAGTTGCCCTCTACGTCTACGTTTGACCTTCATATACATCAATAACGTAATATAAGGTAACCTAACCCAACCTATCATCTCGGCGGTAATATTTGACCACATTCCTGGCGAGTTGGCTTCTCTGTCTCCGTGAGACCTTTATATACATCAATAACGTAATATAACCTAACCTAACCCAACCTATCATCTCGGCGGCAATATTTGACAACATTCCTGGCGAGTTGGCTTCTCCGTCTTCGTGGGACCTTCATATACATCAATAACGTAATATAATCTAACCTAACCCAACCTAACATCTCGCGGGTAATATTTGACATCATTCCTGGCGAGTTGGCCTCTACGTCTCCGTTTGACTTCATATACATCAATAACGTAATATAACGTAACCTAACCCAACCTATCATCTCGGCGGTAATATTTGACCACATTCCTGGCGAGTTGGCTTCTCTGTCTCCGTGAGACCTTTATATACATCAATAACGCAATATAACCTAACCTAACCCAACCTAACATCTCGGCCGTAATATTTGATATCATTCCTGGCGAGTTGGCCTCTACGTCTCCGTTTGACCTTTATATACATCAATAACGTAATATAACCTAACCTAACCCAACCTAACATCTCGGCCGTAATATTTGACATCATTCCTGGCGAGTTGGCCTCTACGTCTCCGTTTGACCTTCATATACATCAATAACGTAATATAACCTAACCTAACCCAACCTAACATCTCGGCGGTAATATTTGACAACATTCCTGGCGAGTTGGCCTCTACGTCTCCGTTTGACCTTTATATACATCAATAACGTAATATAACCTAACCTAACCCAACCTAACATCTCGGCCGTAATATTTGACATCATTCCTGGCGAGTTGGCCTCTACGTCTCCGTTTGACCTTCATATACATCAATAACGTAATATAACCTAACCTAACCCAACCTAACATCTCGGCGGTAATATTTGACCACATTCCTGGCGAGTTGGCTTCTCTGTCTCCGTGAGACCTTTATATACATCAATAACGTAATATAACCTAACCTAACCCAACCTATCATCTCGGCGGCAATATTTGACAACATTCCTAGCGAGTTGGCTTCTCCGTATCCGTGGGACCTTCATATACATCAATAACGTAATATAACCTAACCTAACCCAACCTAACATCTCGCGGGTAATATTTGACATAATTCCTTGCGATTTGGCCTCTACGTCTCCGTTTTACCTTCATATACATCAATAACGTAATATAACGTAACCTAACCCAACCTATCATCTCGGCGGTAATATTTGACAACATTCCTGGCGAGTTGGCCTCTACGTCTCCGTTTGACCTTTTTATACATCAATAACGTAATATAACCTAACCTAACCCAACCTATCATCTCGGCGGTAATATTTGACAACATTCCTGGCGAGTTGGCTTCTCCGTCTCCGTGGGACCTTCATATACATCAATAACGTAATATAACCTAACCTAACCCAAACTAACATCTCGGCGGTAATATTTGACCACATTCCCGGCGAGTTGGCCTCTACGTCTCCGTTTGTCCTTCATATACATCAATAACGTAATATAAGGTAACCTAACCCAACCTATCATCTCGCCGGTAATATTTGACCACATTCCTGGCGAGTTGGCTTCTCTGTCTACGTTTGTCCTTCATATACATCTATAACGTAATATAACCTCACCTAACCCAACATATCATTCGGCGGCAATATTTGACAGCATTCCTGGCGAGTTGGCCTCTACGTCTCCGTTTGACCTTCTTATACATCAAGAACATAATATAACCTAACCTAACCCAACCTAACATCTCGGCGGTAATATTTGACAACGTTCCTGGCCAGTTGGCTTCTCCGTCTCCGTGGGACCTTTATATACATCAATAACGTAATATAACCTAACCTAGCCCAACCTATCATCTCGGCGGTAATATTTGACCACATTCCTGGCTTGTTGGCCTCTACGTCTCCGTGGGACCTCTATATACATCAATAACGTAATACAACCTAACCTAATCCAACCTAACATCTCGGCGGTAATATTCGGCAACATACCTGGCGAGATGGCCTCTACGTCTACGTTTGACCTTCATATACATCAATAACGTAATATAACGTAACCTAACCCAACCTAACATCTCGGCGGTAATATTCGACAACATACCTAGCGAGTTGGCCTCTACGTCTACGTTTGACCTTCATATACATCAATAACGAAATATAACCTAACCTAACCCAACCTATCATCTCGGCGGTAATATTTGACAACATTCCTGGCGAGTTGGCCTCTGCGTCTCCGTGGCATCTTTATATACATCAATAACGTAATATAACATAACCTAACCCAATCTAACATCTCGGCGGTAATATTTGACCACATTCCTGGCTTGTTGGCCTCTACGTCTCCGTGGGACCTTCATATACATCAATAACGTAATATAACCTAACCTAACCCAACCTAACATCTCGCGGGTAATATTTGACATCATTCCTTGCGAGTTGGCCTCTATGTCTCCGTTTTACCTTCATATACATCAATAACGTAATATAACGTAACCTAACCCAACCTAACATCTCGGCGGTAATATTTGACAACGTTCCTGGCGAGTTGGCTTCTCCGTCTCCGTGGGACCTTTATTTACATCAATAACGTAATATAACCTAACCTAGCCCAACCTATCATCTCGGCGGTAATATTTGACCACATTCCTGGCTTGTTGGCCTCTACGTCTCCGTGGGACCTTTATATACATCAATAACGTAATACAACCTAACCTAATCCAACCTAACATCTCGGCGGTAATATTCGGCAACATACCTGGCGAGATGGCTTCTCCGACACTGTGAGACCTTCATATCCATCAATAACGTAATATAACCTAACCTAACCCAACCTAACATCTCGGCGGTAATATTCTACAACATACCTAGCGAGTTGGCCTCTACGTCTACGTTTGACCTTCATATACATCAATAACGAAATATAACCTAACCTAACCCAACCTATCATCTCGGCGGTAATATTTGACAACATTCCTGGCGAGTTGGCCTCTACGTCTCCGCGGTATCTTTATATACATCAATAACGTAATATAACATAACCTAACCCAATCTAACATCTCGGCGGTAATATTTGACCACATTCCTGGCTTGTTGGCCTCTACGTCTCCGTGGGACCTTTATATACATCAATAACGTAATACAACCTAACCTAACCCATCCTAACATCTCGGCGGTAATATTCGACAACATTCCTGGCGATTTGGCCTCTACGTCTACGTTTGTCCTTCATATACATCTATAACGTAATACAAACTAACCTAACCCAATCTAACATCTCGGCGATAATATTCGACAACATACCTGGCGAGTTGCCCTCTACGTCTACGTTTGACCTTCATATACATCAATAACGTAATATAAGGTAACCTAACCCAACCTATCATCTCGGCGGTAATATTTGACCACATTCCTGGCGAGTTGGCTTCTCTGTCTCCGTGAGACCTTTATATACATCAATAACGTAATATAACCTAACCTAACCCAACCTATCATCTCGGCGGCAATATTTGACAACATTCCTGGCGAGTTGGCTTCTCCGTCTTCGTGGGACCTTCATATACATCAATAACGTAATATAATCTAACCTAACCCAACCTAACATCTCGCGGGTAATATTTGACATCATTCCTGGCGAGTTGGCCTCTACGTCTCCGTTTGACCTTCATATACATCAATAACGTAATATAACGTAACCTAACCCAACCTATCATCTCGGCGGTAATATTTGACCACATTCCTGGCGAGTTGGCTTCTCTGTCTCCGTGAGACCTTTATATACATCAATAACGCAATATAACCTAACCTAACCCAACCTAACATCTCGACCGTAATATTTGACATCATTCCTGGCGAGTTGGCCTCTACGTCTCCGTTTGACCTTTATATACATCAATATCGTAATATAACCTAACCTAACCCAACCTAACATCTCGGCCGTAATATTTGACACCATTCCCGGCGAGTTGGCCTCTACGTCTCCATTTGACCTTTATATACATCAATAACATAGTATAACGTAACCTAACCCAACCTATCATCTTGGCGGCATTATTTGACAACATTCCTGGCGAGTTGGCTTCTCCGTCTCCGTGGGACCTTCATATACATCAATAACGTAATATAACCTAACCTAACCCAACCTAACATCTCGCGGGTAATATTTGACATCATTCCTTGCGAGTTGGCCTCTACGTCTCCGTTTTACCTTCATATACATCAATAACGTAATATAACCTAACCTAACCCAACCTATCATCTCGGCGGTAATATTTGACAACATTCCTGGCGAGTTGGCTTCTCCGTCTCCGTGGGACCTTCATATACATCAATAACGTAATATAACCTAACCTAACCCTACCTAACATCTCGGCGGTAATATTTGACCACATTCCCGGCGAGTTGGCCTCTACGTCTCCGTTTGACCTTCATATACATCAATAACGTAATATAAGGTAACCTAACCCAACCTATCATCTCGGCGGTAATATTTGAACACATTCGTGGCGAGTTGGCTTCTCTGTCTCCGTGAGACCTTTATATACATCAATAACGCAATATAACCTAACCTAACCCAACCTAACATCTCGGCCGTAATATTTGATATCATTCCTGGCGAGTTGGCCTCTACGTCTCCGTTTGACCTTTATATACATCAATAACGTAATATAACCTAACCTAACCCAACCTAACATCTCGGCCGTAATATTTGACATCATTCCTGGCGAGTTGGCCTCTACGTCTCCGTTTGACCTTCATATACATCAATAACGTAATATAACCTAACCTAACCCAACCTAACATCTCGGCGGTAATATTTGACAACATTCCTGGCGAGTTGGCTTCTCCGTCTCCGTGGGACCTTCATATACATCAATAATGTAATATAACCTAAACTAACCCAACCTAACATCTCGGCGGTAATATTTGACATCATTCCTGGCGAGTTGGCCTCTACGTCTCCATTTGAGCTTCATATACATCAATGATGTAATATAACGTAACCTAACCCATCCTATCATCTCGGCGGCAATATTTGACAACATTCCTGGCGAGTTGGCCTCTACGTCTCCGTTTGACCTTCATATACATCAATAACGTAATATAACCTAACCTAATCCAACCTATCATCTCGGCGGTAATATTTGACAACATTCCTGGCGAGTTTGCTTCTCCGATTCCGTCGGACCTTCATATACATCAATAACGTATTATAAAGTAACCTAACCCAACCTAACATCTCGGCGGAAATATTTGACCACATTCCTGGCGAGTTGGCCTCTACGTCTCCGTTTGACCTTCATATACATCAATAACGTAATATAACCTAACCTAACCCAACATATCATCTCGGCGGTAATATTCGACAACATACCTGGCGAGTTGGCCTCTACGTCTACGTTTGTCCGTCATATACATCTATAACGTAATATAACCTAACCTAACCCAACCTATCATCTCGGCGGTAATATTTGACAACATTCCTGGCGAGTTGGCCTCTACGTCTCCGTGGCATCTTTATATACATCAATAACGTAATATAACATAACCTAACCCAATCTAACATCTCGGCGGTAATATTTGACCACATTCCTGGCTTGTTGGCCTCTACGTCTCCGTGGGACCTTTATATACATCAATAACGTAATACAACCTAACCTAACCCATCCTAACATCTCGGCGGTAATATTCGACAACATTCCTGGCGATTTGGCCTCTACGTCTACGTTTGTCCTTCATATACATCTATAACGTAATACAAACTAACCTAACCCAATCTAACATCTCGGCGATAATATTCGACAACATACCTGGCGAGTTGCCCTCTACGTCTACGTTTGACCTTCATATACATCAATAACGTAATATAAGGTAACCTAACCCAACCTATCATCTCGCGGGTAATATTTGACATCACTCCTGGCGAGTTGGCCTCTGCATCTCCGTTTGACCTTCATATACATCAATAACGTAATATAACGTAACCTAACACAACCTAACATCTCGCGGGTAATATTTGACATCATTCCTGGCGAGTTGGCCTCTGCGTCTCCGTCTGACCTTCATATACATCAATAACGTAATATAACGTAACCTAACCCAACCTATCATCTCGGCGGTAATATTTGACCACATTCCTGGCGAGTTGGCTTCTCTGTCTCCGTGAGACCTTTATATACATCAATAACGTAATATAACCTAACCTAACCCAACCTATCATCTCGGCGGCAATATTTGACCACATTCCTGGCGAGTTGGCTTCTCTGTCTCCGTGAGACCTTTATATACATCAATAACGCAATATAACCTAACCTAACCCAACCTAACATCTCGGCCGTAATATTTGACATCATTCCTGGCGAGTTGGCCCCTACGTCTCCGTTTGACCTTTATATACATCAATATCGTAATATAACCTAACCTAATCCAACCTAACATCTCGGCCGTAATATTTGACACCATTCCCGGCGAGTTGGCCTCTACGTCTCCATTTGACCTTTATATACATCAATAACGTAATATAACGTAACCTAACCCAACCTATCATCTCGGCGGTAATATTTGACCACATTCGTGGCGAGTTGGCTTCTCTGTCTCCGTGAGACCTTTATATACATCAATAACGCAATATAACCTAACCTAACCCAACCTAACATCTCGGCCGTAATATTTGACATCATTCCTGGCGAGTTGGCCTCTACGTCTCCGTTTGACCTTTATATACATCAATAACCTAATATAACCTAACCTAACCCAACCTAATATCTCGGCCGTAATATTTGACATCATTCCTGGCGAGTTGGCCTCTACGTCTCCGTTTGACCTTCATATACATCAATAACGTAATATAACCTAACCTAACCCAACCTAACATCTCGGCGGTAATATTTGACAACATTCCTGGCGAGTTGGCTTCTCCGTCTCCGTGGGACCTTCATATACATCAATAATGTAATATAACCTAAACTAACCCAACCTAACATCTCGGCGGTAATATTTGACATCATTCCTGGCGAGTTGGCCTCTACGTCTCCATTTGAGCTTCATATACATCAATGACGTAATATAACGTAACCTAACCCATCCTATCATCTCGGCGGCAATATTTGACAACATTCCTGGCGAGTTGGCCTCTACGTTTCCGTGGGACCTTCATATACATCAATAACGTAATATAACCTAACCTAACCCAACATATCATCTCGGCGGTAATATTCGACAACATACCTGGCGAGTTGGACTCTACGTCTACGTTTGTCCGTCATATACATCTAGAACGTAATATAACCTAACCTAACCCAACCTATCATCTCGGCGGTAATATTTGACAACATTCCTGGCGAGTTGGCCTCTACGTCTCCGTGGCATCTTTATATACATCAATAACGTAATATAACATAACCTAACCCAATCTAACATCTCGGCGGTAATATTTGACCACATTCCTGGCTTGTTGGCCTCTACGTCTCCGTGGGACCTTTATATACATCAATAACGTAATACAACCTAACCTAACCCAACCTATCATCTCGGCGGCATTATTTGACAACATTCCTGGCGAGTTGGCTTCTCCGTCTCCGTGGGACCTTCATATACATCAATAACGTAATATAACCTAACCTCACCCAACCTAACATCTCGCGGGTAATATTTGACATCATTCCTTGCGAGTTGGCCTCTACGTCTCCGTTTTACCTTCATATACATCAATAACGTAATATAACGTAACCTAACCCAACCTATCACCTCGGCGGTAATATTTGACACCATTCCTGGCGAGTTGGCCTCTACGTCTCCATTTGACCTTCATATACATCAATAACGTAATATAACGTAACCTAACCCAACCTATCATCTCGGCGGCATTATTTGACAACATTCCTGGCGAGTTGGCTTCTCCGTCTCCGTGGGACCTTCATATACATCAATAACGTAATATAACCTAACCTAACCCAACCTAACATCTCGCGGGTAATATTTGACATCATTCCTTGCGAGTTGGCCTCTACGTCTCCGTTTTACCTTCATATACATCAATAACGTAATATAACGTAACCTAACCCAACCTATCATCTCGGCGGTAATATTTGACCACATTCCTGTCGAGTTGGCTTCTCTGTCTCCGTGAGACCTTTATATACATCAATAACGTAATATAACCTAACCTAACCCAACCTATCATCTCGGCGGCAATATTTGACAACATTCCTGGCGAGTTGGCTTCTCCGTCTCCGTGGGACCTTCATATACATCAATAACGTAATATAACCTAACCTAACCCAACCTAACATCTCGCGGGTAATATTTGACATCATTCCTTGCGAGTTGGCCTCTACGTCTCCGTTTTACCTTCATATACATCAATAACGTAATATAACGTAACCTAACCCAACCTATCATCTCGGGGTAATATTTGACAACATTCCTGGCGAGTTGGCTTCTCTGTCTACGTTTGTCCTTCATATACATCTATAACGTAATATAACCTCACCTAACCCAACATATCATTCGGCGGCAATATTTGACAGCATTCCTGGCGAGTTGGCCTCTACGTCTCCGTTTGACCTTCTTACACATCAAGAACATAATATAACCTAACCTAACCCAACCTAACATCTCGGCGGTAATATTTGACAACGTTCCTGGCGAGTTGGCTTCTCCGTCTCCGTGGGACCTTTATATACATCAATAACGTAATATAACCTAACCTAGCCCAACCTATCATCTCGGCGGTAATATTTGACCACATTCCTGGCTTGTTGGCCTCTACGTCTCCGTGGGACCTTTATATACATCAATAACGTAATACAACCTAACCTAATCCAACCTAACATTTCGGCGGTAATATTCGGCAACATACCTGGCGAGATGGCTTCTCCGTCTCCGTGGGACCTTCATATACATCAATAACGTAATATAATCTAACCTAACCCAACCTAACATCACGCGGGTAATATTTGACATCATTCCTGGCGAGTTGGCCTCTACGTCTCCGTTTGACCTTCATATACATCAATAACGTAATATAACGTAACCTAACCCAACCTATCATCTCGGCGGTAATATTTGACCACATTTCTGGCGAGTTGGCTTCTCTGTCTCCGTGGGACCTTCATATACATCAATAACGTAATATAACCTAACCTAACCCAACATATCATTCGGCGGCAATATTTGACACCATTCCTGGCGAGTTGGCCTCTACGTCTCCATTTGACCTTCATATACATCAATAACGTAATATAACGTAACCTAACCCAACCTATCATCTCGGCGGCATTATTTGACAACATTCCTGGCGAGTTGGCTTCTCCGTCTCCGTGGGACCTTCATATACATCAATAACGTAATATAACCTAACCTAACCCAACCTAACATCTCGCGGGTAATATTTGACATCATTCCTTGCGAGTTGGCCTCTACGTCTCCGTTTTACCTTCATATACATCAATAACGTAATATAACGTAACCTAACCCAACCTATCATCTCGGCGGTAATATTTGACCACATTCCTGTCGAGTTGGCTTCTCTGTCTCCGTGAGACCTTTATATACATCAATAACGTAATATAACCTAACCTAACCCAACCTATCATCTCGGCGGCAATATTTGACAACATTCCTGGCGAGTTGGCTTCTCCGTCTCCGTGGGACCTTCATATACATCAATAACGTAATATAACCTAACCTAACCCAACCTAACATCTCGCGGGTAATATTTGACATCATTCCTTGCGAGTTGGCCTCTACGTCTCCGTTTTACCTTCATATACATCAATAACGTAATATAACGTAACCTAACCCAACCTATCATCTCGGCGGTAATATTTGACAACATTCCTGGCGAGTTGGCTTCTCTGTCTACGTTTGTCCTTCATATACATCTATAACGTAATATAACCTCACCTAACCCAACATATCATTCGGCGGCAATATTTGACAGCATTCCTGGCGAGTTGGCCTCTACGTCTCCGTTTGACCTTCTTATACATCAAGAACATAATATAACCTAACCTAACCCAACCTAACATCTCGGCGGTAATATTTGACAACGTTCCTGGCGAGTTGGCTTCTCCGTCTCCGTGGGACCTTTATATACATCAATAACGTAATATAACCTAACCTAGCCCAACCTATCATCTCGGCGGTAATATTTGACCACATTCCTGGCTTGTTGGCCTCTACGTCTCCGTGGGACCTTTATATACATCAATAACGTAATACAACCTAACCTAATCCAACCTAACATTTCGGCGGTAATATTCGGCAACATACCTGGCGAGATGGCTTCTCCGACTCTGTGAGACCTTCATATCCATCAATAACGTAATATAACCTAACCTAACCCAACCTAAAATCTCGGCGGTAATATTCGACAACATACCTAGCGAGTTGGCCTCTACGTCTACGTTTGACCTTCATATACATCAATAACGTAATATAAGGTAACCTAACCCAACCTATCATCTCGCGGGTAATATTTGACATCATTCCTGGCGAGTTGGCCTCTACGTCTCCGTTTGACCTTCATATACATCAATAACGTAATATAACGTAACCTAACACAACCTAACATCTCGCGGGTAATATTTGACATCATTCCTGGCGAGTTGGCCTCTGCGTCTCCGTTTGACCTTCATATACATCAATAACGTAATATAACGTAACCTAACCCAACCTATCATCTCGGCGGTAATATTTGACCACATTCCTGGCGAGTTGGCTTCTCTGTCTCCGTGAGACCTTTATATACATCAATAACGTAATATAACGTAACCTAACCCAACCTATCATCTCGGCGGTAATATTTGACCACATTTCTGGCGAGTTGGCTTCTCTGTCTCCGTGGGACCTTCATATACATCAATAACGTAATATAACCTAACCTAACCCAACATATCATTCGGCGGCAATATTTGACAGCATTCCTGGCGAGTTGGCCTCTACGTCTCCGTTTGACCTTCATATACATCAATAACGTAATATAACGTAACCTAACCCAACCTATCATCTCGGCGGTAATATTTGACCACATTCCTGGCGAGTTGGCTTCTCTGTCTCCGTGAGACCTTTATATACATCAATAACGCAATATAACCTAACCTAACCCAACCTAACATCTCGACCGTAATATTTGACATCATTCCTGGCGAGTTGGCCTCTACGTCTCCGTTTGACCTTTATATACATCAATATCGTAATATAACCTAACCTAACCCAACCTAACATCTCGGCCGTAATATTTGACACCATTCCCGGCGAGTTGGCCTCTACGTCTCCATTTGACCTTTATATACATCAATAACGTAATATAACGTAACCTAACCCAACCTATCATCTTGGCGGCATTATTTGACAACATTCCTGGCGAGTTGGCTTCTCCGTCTCCGTGGGACCTTCATATACATCAATAACGTAATATAACCTAACCTAACCCAACCTAACATCTCGCGGGTAATATTTGACATCATTCCTTGCGAGTTGGCCTCTACGTCTCCGTTTTACCTTCATATACATCAATAACGTAATATAACCTAACCTAACCCAACCTATCATCTCGGCGGTAATATTTGACAACATTCCTGGCGAGTTGGCTTCTCCGTCTCCGTGGGACCTTCATATACATCAATAACGTAATATAACCTAACCTAACCCTACCTAACATCTCGGCGGTAATATTTGACCACATTCCCGGCGAGTTGGCCTCTACGTCTCCGTTTGACCTTCATATACATCAATAACGTAATATAAGGCAACCTAACCCAACCTATCATCTCGGCGGTAATATTTGAACACATTCGTGGCGAGTTGGCTTCTCTGTCTCCGTGAGACCTTTATATACATCAATAACGCAATATAACCTAACCTAACCCAACCTAACATCTCGGCCGTAATATTTGACATCATTCCTGGCGAGTTGGCCTCTACGTCTCCGTTTGACCTTTATATACATCAATAACGTAATACAACCTAACCTAACCCAACCTAACATCTCGGCGGTAATATTTGACAACATTCCTGGCGAGTTGGCTTCTCCGTCTCCGTGGGACCTTCATATACATCAATAATGTAATATAACCTAAACTAACCCAACCTAACATCTCGGCGGTAATATTTGACATCATTCCTGGCGAGTTGGCCTCTACGTCTCCATTTGAGCTTCATATACATCAATGACGTAATATAACGTAACCTAACCCATCCTATCATCTCGGCGGCAATATTTGACAACATTCCTGGCGAGTTGGCCTCTACGTCTCCGTTTGACCTTCATATACATCAATAACGTAATATAACCTAACCTAATCCAACCTATCATCTCGGCGGTAATATTTGACAACATTCCTGGCGAGTTTGCTTCTCCGATTCCGTCGGACCTTCATATACATCAATAACGTATTATAAAGTAACCTAACCCAACCTAACATCTCGGCGGAAATATTTGACCACATTCCTGGCGAGTTGGCCTCTACGTCTCCGTTTGACCTTCATATACATCAATAACGTAATATAACCTAACCTAACCCAACATATCATCTCGGCGGTAATATTCGACAACATACCTGGCGAGTTGGCCTCTACGTCTACGTTTGTCCGTCATATACATCTATAAAGTAATATAACCTAACCTAACCCAACCTATCATCTCGGCGGTAATATTTGACAACATTCCTGGCGAGTTGGCCTCTACGTCTCCGTGGCATCTTTATATACATCAATAACGTAATATAACATAACCTAACCCAATCTAACATCTCGGCGGTAATATTTGACCACATTCCTGGCTTGTTGGCCTCTACGTCTCCGTGGGACCTTTATATACATCAATAACGTAATACAACCTAACCTAACCCATCCTAACATCTCGGCGGTAATATTCGACAACATTCCTGGCGATTTGGCCTCTACGTCTACGTTTGTCCTTCATATACATCTATAACGTAATACAAACTAACCTAACCCAATCTAACATCTCGGCGATAATATTCGACAACATACCTGGCGAGTTGCCCTCTACGTCTACGTTTGACCTTCATATACATCAATAACGTAATATAAAGTAACCTAACCCAACCTATCATCTCGCGGGTAATATTTGACATCATTCCTGGCGAGTTGGCCTCTGCATCTCCGTTTGACCTTCATATACATCAATAACGTAATATAACGTAACCTAACACAACCTAACATCTCGCGGGTAATATTTGACATCATTCCTGGCGAGTTGGCCTCTGCGTCTCCGTCTGACCTTCATATACATCAATAACGTAATATAACGTAACCTAACCCAACCTATCATCTCGGCGGTAATATTTGACCACATTCCTGGCGAGTTGGCTTCTCTGTCTCCGTGAGACCTTTATATACATCAATAACGTAATATAACCTAACCTAACCCAACCTATCATCTCGGCGGCAATATTTGACCACATTCCTGGCGAGTTGGCTTCTCTGTCTCCGTGAGACCTTTATATACATCAATAACGCAATATAACCTAACCTAACCCAACCTAACATCTCGGCCGTAATATTTGACATCATTCCTGGCGAGTTGGCCTCTACGTCTCCGTTTGACCTTTATATACATCAATATCGTAATATAACCTAACCTAACCCAACCTAACATCTCGGCCGTAATATTTGACACCATTCCCGGCGAGTTGGCCTCTACGTCTCCATTTGACCTTTATATACATCAATAACGTAATATAACGTAACCTAACCCAACCTATCATCTCGGCGGTAATATTTGACCACATTCGTGGCGAGTTGGCTTCTCTGTCTCCGTGAGACCTTTATATACATCAATAACGCAATATAACCTAACCTAACCCAACCTAACATCTCGGCCGTAATATTTGACATCATTCCTGGCGAGTTGGCCTCTACGTCTCCGTTTGACCTTTATATACATCAATAACCTAATATAACCTAACCTAACCCAACCTAACATCTCGGCGGAAATATTTGACCACATTCCTGGCGAGTTGGCCTCTACGTCTCCGTTTGACCTTCATATACATCAATAACGTAATATAACCTAACCTAACCCAACATATCATCTCGGCGGTAATATTCGACAACATACCTGGCGAGTTGGACTCTACGTCTACGTTTGTCCGTCATATACATCTAGAACGTAATATAACCTAACCTAACCCAACCTATCATCTCGGCGGTAATATTTGACAACATTCCTGGCGAGTTGGCCTCTACGTCTCCGTGGCATCTTTATATACATCAATAACGTAATATAACATAACCTAACCCAATCTAACATCTCGGCGGTAATATTTGACCACATTCCTGGCTTGTTGGCCTCTACGTCTCCGTGGGACCTTTATATACATCAATAACGTAATACAACCTAACCTAACCCAACCTATCATCTCGGCGGCATTATTTGACAACATTCCTGGCGAGTTGGCTTCTCCGTCTCCGTGGGACCTTCATATACATCAATAACGTAATATAACCTAACCTCACCCAACCTAACATCTCGCGGGTAACATTTGACATCATTCCTTACGAGTTGGCCTCTACGTCTCCGTTTTACCTTCATATACATCAATAACGTAATATAACGTAACCTAACCCAACCTATCATCTCGGCGGTAATATTTGACCACATTCCTGGCGAGTTGGCTTCTCTGTCTCCGTGAGACCTTTATATACATCAATAACGTAATATAACCTAACCTAACCCAACCTATCATCTCGGCGGCAATATTTGACAACATTCCTGGCGAGTTGGCTTCTCCGTCTCCGTGGGACCTTCATATACATCAATAACGTAATATAACCCAACCTAACCCAACCTAACATCTCGCGGGTAATATTTGACACCATTCCTGGCGAGTTGGCCTCTACGTCTCCATTTGACCTTCATATACATCAATAACGTAATATAACGTAACCTAACCCAACCTATCATCACGGCGGCATTATTTGACAACATTCCTGGCGAGTTGGCTTCTCCGTCTCCGTGGGACCTTCATATACATCAATAACGTAATATAACCTAACCTAACCCAACCTAACATCTCGCGGGTAATATTTGACATCATTCCTTGCGAGTTGGCCTCTACGTCTCCGTTTTACCTTCATATACATCAATAACGTAATATAACGTAACCTAACCCAACCTATCATCTCGGCGGTAATATTTGACAACATTCCTGGCGAGTTGGCTTCTCTGTCTACGTTTGTCCTTCATATACATCTATAACGTAATATAACCTCACCTAACCCAACATATCATTCGGCGGCAATATTTGACAGCATTCCTGGCGAGTTGGCCTCTACGTCTCCGTTTCACCTTCTTACACATCAAGAACATAATATAACCTAACCTAACCCAACCTAACATCTCGGCGGTAATATTTGACAACGTTCCTGGCGAGTTGGCTTCTCCGTCTCCGTGGGACCTTTATATACATCAATAACGTAATATAACCTAACCTAGCCCAACCTATCATCTCGGAGGTAATATTTGACCACATTCCTGGCTTGTTGGCCTCTACGTCTCCGTGGGACCTTTATATACATCAATAACGTAATACAACCTAACCTAATCCAACCTAACATTTCGGCGGTAATATTCGGCAACATACCTGGCGAGATGGCTTCTCCGACTCTGTGAGACCTTCATATCCATCAATAACGTAATATAACCTAACCTAACCCAACCTAACATCTCGGCGGTAATATTCGACAACATACCTAGCGAGTTGGCCTCTACGTCTACGTTTGACCTTCATATACATCAATAACGTAATATAAGGTAACCTAACCCAACCTATCATCTCGCGGGTAATATTTGACATCATTCCTGGCGAGTTGGCCTCTACGTCTCCGTTTGACCTTCATATACATCAATAACGTAATATAACGTAACCTAACACAACCTAACATCTCGCGGGTAATATTTGACCACATTCCTGGCTTGTTGGCCTCTACGTCTCCGTGGGACCTTTATATACATCAATAACGTAATACAACCTAACCTAATCCAACCTAACATCTCGGCGGTAATATTCGGCAACATACCTGGCGAGATGGCTTCTCCGACTCTGTGAGACCTTCATATCCATCAATAACGTAATATAACCTAACCTAACCCAACCTAACATCTCGGCGGTAATATTCGACAACATACCTAGCGAGTTGGCCTCTACGTCTACGTTTGACCTTCATATACATCAATAACGTAATATAAGGTAACCTAACCCAACCTATCATCTCGGGGGTAATATTTGACATCATTCCTGGCGAGTTGGCCTCTACGTCTCCGTTTGACCTTCATATACATCAATAACGTAATATAATCTAACCTAACCCAACCTAACATCTCGCGGGTAATATTTCACATCATTCCTGGCGAGTTGGCCTCTACGTCTCCGTTTGACCTTCATATACATCAATAACGTAATATAACGTAACCTAACACAACCTATCATCTCGGCGGTAATATTTGACCACATTCCTGGCGAGTTGGCTTCTCTGTCTCCGTGAGACCTTTATATACATCAATAACGCAATATAACCTAACCTAACCCAACCTAACATCTCGGCCGTAATATTTGACATCATTCCTGGCGAGTTGGCCTCTACGTCTCCGTTTGACCTTCATATACATCAATAACGTAATATAACGTAACCTAACCCAACCTATCATCTCGGCGGCATTATTTGACAACATTCCTGGCGAGTTGGCTTCTCCGTCTCCGTGGGAGCTTCATATACATCAATAACGTAATATAACCTAATCTAACCCAACCTAACATCTCGCGGGTAATATTTGACATCATTCCTTGCGTGTTGGCCTCTACGTCTCCGTTTTACCTTCATATACATCAATAACGTAATATAACGTAACCTAACCCAACCTATCATCTCGGCGGTAATATTTGACCACATTCCTGGCGAGTTGGCTTCTCTGTCTCCGTGAGACCTTTATATACATCAATAACGTAATATAACCTAACCTAACCCAATCTATCATCTCGGCGGCAATATTTGACAACATTCCTGGCGAGTTGGCTTCTCCGTCTCCGTGGGACGTTCATATACATCAATAACGTAATATAACCTAACCTAACCCAACCTAACATCTCGCGGGTAATATTTGACCACATTCCCGGCGAGTTGGCCTCTACGTCTCCGTTTGACCTTCATATACATCAATAACGTAATATAAGGTAACCTAACCCAACCTATCATCTCGGCGGTAATTTTTGACCACATTCCTGGCGAGTTGGCTTCTCTGTCTCCGTGAGACCTTTATATACATCAATAACGCAATATAACCTAACCTAACCCAACCTAACATCTCGGCCGTAATATTTGACATCATTCCTGGCGAGTTGGCCTCTACGTCTCCGTTTGACCTTTATATACATCAATAACGTAATATAACCTAACCTAACCCAACCTAACATCTCGGCCGTAATATTTGACATCATTCCTGGCGAGTTGGCCTCTACGTCTCCGTTTGACCTTCATATACATCAATAACGTAATATAACCTAACCTAACCCAACCTAACATCTCGGCGGTAATATTTGACAACATTCCTGGCGAGTTGGCTTCTCCGTCTCCGTGGGACCTTCATATACATCAATAATGTAATATAACCTAAACTAACCCAACCTAACATCTCGGCGGTAATATTTGACATCATTCCTGGCGAGTTGGCCTCTACGTCTCCGTTTGAGCTTCATATACATCAATGACGTAATATAACGTAACCTAACCCATCCTATCATCTCGGCGGCAATATTTGACAACATTCCTGGCGAGTTGGCCTCTACGTCTCCGTTTGACCTTCATATACATCAATAACGTAATATAACCTAACCTAATCCAACCTATCATCTCGGCGGTAATATTTGACAACATTCCTGGCGAGTTGGCTTCTCCGTCTCCGTCGGACCTTCATATACATCAATAACGTAATATAAAGTAACCTAACCCAACCTAACATCTCGGCGGAAATATTTGACCACATTCCTTGCGAGCCGGCCTCTACGTCTCCGTTTTACCTTCATATACATCAATAACGTAATATAACGTAACCTAACCCAACCTATCATCTCGGCGGTAATATTTGACAACATTCCTGGCGAGTTGGCCTCTACGTCTCCGTTTGACCTTCATATACATCAATAACGTAATATAACCTAACCTAACCCAACCTATCATCTCGCGGGTAATATTTGACATCATTCCTGGCGAGTTGGCCTCTACGTCTCCGTTTGACCTTCATATACATCAATAACGTAATATAACGTAACCTAACACAACCTAACATCTCGCGGGTAATATTTGACATCATTCCTGGCGAGTTGGCTTCTCCGTCTCCGTGGGACCTTCATATACATCAATAACGTAATATAATCTAACCTAACCCAACCTAACATCTCGCGGGTAATATTTGAAATCATTCCTGGCGAGTTGGCCTCTACGTCTCCGTTTGACCTTCATATACATCAATAACGTAATATAACGTAACCTAACCCAACCTATCATCTCGGCGGTAATATTTGACCACATTTCTGGCGAGTTGGCTTCTCTGTCTCCGTGGGACCTTCATATGCATCAATAACGTAATATAACCTAACCTAACCCAACATATCATTCGGCGGCAATATTTGACAGCATTCCTGGCGAGTTGGCCTCTACGTCTCCGTTTGACCTTCTTATACATCAAGAACATAATATAACCTAACCTAACCCAACCTAACATCTCGGCGGTAATATTTGACAACGTTCCTGGCGAGTTGGCTTCTTCGTCTCCGTGGGACCTTTATATACATCAATAACGTAATATAACCTAACCTAGCCCAACCTATCATCTCGGCGGTAATATTTGACCACATTCCTGGCTTGTTGGCCTCTACGTCTCCGTGGGACCTTTATATACATCAATAACGTAATACAACCTAACCTAATCCAACCTAACATCTCGGCGGTAATATTCGGCAACATACCTGGCGAGATGGCTTCTCCGACTCTGTGAGACCTTCATATCCATCAATAACGTAATATAACCTAACCTAACCCAACCTAACATCTCGGCGGTAATATTCGACAACATACCTAGCGAGTTGGCCTCTACGTCTACGTTTGACCTTCATATACATCAATAACGTAATATAAGGTAACCTAACCCAACCTATCATCTCGCGGGTAATATTTGACATCATTCCTGGCGAGTTGGCCTCTACGTCTCCGTTTGACCTTCATATACATCAATAACGTAATATAACGTAACCTAACACAACATAACATCTCGCGGGTAATATTTGACATCATTCCTGGCGAGTTGGCCTCTGCGTCTCCGTTTGACCTTCATATACATCAATAACGTAATATAACGTAACCTAACCCAACCTATCATCTCGGCGGTAATATTTGACCACATACCTGGCGAGTTGGCTTCTCTGTCTCCGTGAGACCTTTATATACATCAATAACGTAATATAACCTAACCTAACCCAACCTATCATCTCGGCGGCAATATTTGACAACATTCCTGGCGAGTTGGCTTCTCCGTCTCCGTGGGACCTTCATATACATCAATAACGTAATATAATCTAACCTAACCCAACCTAACATCTCGCGGGTAATATTTGACATCATTCCTGGCGAGTTGGCCTCTACGTCTCCGTTTGACCTTCATATACATCAATAACGTAATATAACGTAACCTAACACAACCTATCATCTCGGCGGTAATATTTGACCACATTCCTGGCGAGTTGGCTTCTCTGTCTCCGTGAGACCTTTATATACATCAATAACGCAATATAACCTAACCTAACCCAACCTAACATCTCGGCCGTAATATTTGACATCATTCCTGGCGAGTTGGCCTCTACGTCTCCGTTTGACCTTCATATACATCAATAACGTAATATAACGTAACCTAACCCAACCTATCATCTCGGCGGCATTATTTGACAACATTCCTGGCGAGTTGGCTTCTCCGTCTCCGTGGGACCTTCATATACATCAATAACGTAATATAACCTAACCTAACCCAACCTAACATCTCGCGGGTAATATTTGACATCATTCCTTGCGTGTTGGCCTCTACGTCTCCGTTTTACCTTCATATACATCAATAACGTAATATAACGTAACCTAACACAACCTAACATCTCGCGGGTAATATTTGACATCATTCCTGGCGAGTTGGCCTCTGCGTCTCCGTTTGACCTTCATATACATCAATAACGTAATATAACGTAACCTAACCCAACCTATCATCTCGGCGGTAATATTTAACCACATTTCTGGCGAGTTGGCTTCTCTGTCTCCGTGGGACCTTCATATACATCAATAACGTAATATAACCTAACCTAACCCAACATATCATTCGGCGGCAATATTTGACACCATTCCTGGCGAGTTGGCCTCTACGTCTCCATTTGACCTTCATATACATCAATAACGTAATATAACGTAACCTAACCCAACCTATCATCTCGGCGGCATTATTTGACAACATTCCTGGCGAGTTGGCTTCTCCGTCTCCGTGGGACCTTCATATACATCAATAACGTAATATAACCTAACCTAACCCAACCTAACATCTCGCGGGTAATATTTGACAACATTCCTGGCGAGTTGGCTTCTCCGTCTCCGTGGGACCTTCATATACATCAATAACGTAATATAACCTAACCTAACCCAACCTAACATCTCGCGGGTAATATTTGACATCATTCCTTGCGAGTTGGCCTCTACGTCTCCGTTTTACCTTCATATACATCAATAACGTAATATAACGTAACCTAACCCAACCTATCATCTCGGCGGTAATATTTGACAACATTCCTGGCGAGTTGGCTTCTCTGTCTACGTTTGTCCTTCATATACATCTATAACGTAATATAACCTCACCTAACCCAACATATCATTCGGCGGCAATATTTGACAGCATTCCTGGCGAGTTGGCCTCTACGTCTCCGTTTGACCTTCTTATACATCAAGAACATAATATAACCTAACCTAACCCAACCTAACATCTCGGCGGTAATATTTGACAACGTTCCTGGCGAGTTGGCTTCTCCGTCTCCGTGGGACCTTTATATACATCAATAACGTAATATAACCTAACCTAGCCCAACCTATCATCTCGGCGGTAATATTTGACCACATTCCTGGCTTGTTGGCCTCTACGTCTCCGTGGGACCTTTATATACATCAATAACGTAATACAACCTAACCTAATCCAACCTAACATTTCGGCGGTAATATTCGGCAACATACCTGGCGAGATGGCTTCTCCGACTCTGTGAGACCTTCATATCCATCAATAACGTAATATAACCTAACCTAACCCAACCTAAAATCTCGGCGGTAATATTCGACAACATACCTAGCGAGTTGGCCTCTACGTCTACGTTTGACCTTCATATACATCAATAACGTAATATAAGGTAACCTAACCCAACCTATCATCTCGCGGGTAATATTTGACCACATCCCTGGCGAGTTGGCTTCTCTGTCTCCGTGAGACCTTTATATACATCAATAACGCAATATAACCTAACCTAACCCAACCTAACATCTCGGCCGTAATATTTGACATCATTCCTGGCGAGTTGGCCTCTACGTCTCCGTTTGACCTTCATATACATCAATAACGTAATATAACGTAACCTAACCCAACCTATCATCTCGGCGGCATTATTTGACAACATTCCTGGCGAGTTGGCTTCTCCGTCTCCGTGGGACCTTCATATACATCAATAACGTAATATAACCTAACCTAACCCAACCTAACATCTCGCGGGTAATATTTGACATCATTCCTTGCGTGTTGGCCTCTACGTCTCCATTTTACCTTCATATACATCAATGACGTAATATAACGTAACCTAACATAACCTAACATCTCGCGGGTAATATTTGACATCATTCCTGGCGAGTTGGCCTCTGCGTCTGCGTTTGACCTTCATATACATCAATAACGTAATATAACGTAACCTAACCCAACCTATCATCTCGGCGGTAATATTTGACCACATTCCTGGCGAGTTGGCTTCTCTGTCTCCGTGAGACCTTTATATACATCAATAACGTAATATAACCTAACCTAACCCAACCTATCATCTCGGCGGCAATATTTGACAACATTCCTGGCGAGTTGGCTTCTCCGTCTCCGTGGGACCTTCATATACATCAATAACGTAATATAATCTAACCTAACCCAACCTAACATCTCGCGGGTAATATTTGACATCATTCCTGGCGAGTTGGTCTCTACGTCTCCGTTTGACCTTCATATACATCAATAACGTAATATAACGTAACCTAACCCAACCTATCATCTCGGCGGTAATATTTGACCACATTTCTGGCGAGTTGGCTTCTCTGTCTCCGTGGGACCTTCATATACATCAATAACGTAATATAACCTAACCTAACCCAACATATCATTCGGCGGCAATATTTGACACCATTCCTGGCGAGTTGGCCTCTACGTCTCCATTTGACCTTCATATACATCAATAACGTAATATGACGTAACCTAACCCAACCTATCATCTCGGCGGCATTATTTGACAACATTCCTGGCGAGTTGGCTTCTCCGTCTCCGTGGGACCTTCATATACATCAATAACGTAATATAACCTAACCTAACCCAACCTAACATCTCGCGGGTAATATTTGACATCATTCCTTGCGAGTTGGCCTCTACGTCTCCGTTTTACCTTCATATACATCAATAACGTAATATAACGTAACCTAACCCAACCTATCATCTCGGCGGTAATATTTGACCACATTCCTGTCGAGTTGGCTTCTCTGTCTCCGTGAGACCTTTATATACATCAATAACGTAATATAACCTAACCTAACCCAACCTATCATCTCGGCGGCAATATTTGACAACATTCCTGGCGAGTTGGCTTCTCCGTCTCCGTGGGACCTTCATATACATCAATAACGTAATATAACCTAACCTAACCCAACCTAACATCTCGCGGGTAATATTTGACATCATTCCTTGCGAGTTGGCCTCTACGTCTCCGTTTTACCTTCATATACATCAATAACGTAATATAACGTAACCTAACCCAACCTATCATCTCGGCGGTAATATTTGACAACATTCCTGGCGAGTTGGCTTCTCTGTCTACGTTTGTCCTTCATATACATCTATAACGTAATATAACCTCACCTAACCCAACATATCATTCGGCGGCAATATTTGACAGCATTCCTGGCGAGTTGGCCTCTACGTCTCCGTTTGACCTTCTTATACATCAAGAACATAATATAACCTAACCTAACCCAACCTAACATCTCGGCGGTAATATTTGACAACGTTCCTGGCGAGTTGGCTTCTCCGTCTCCGTGGGACCTTTATATACATCAATAACGTAATATAACCTAACCTAGCCCAACCTATCATCTCGGCGGTAATATTTGACCACATTCCTGGCTTGTTGGCCTCTACGTCTCCGTGGGACCTTTATATACATCAATAACGTAATACAACCTAACCTAATCCAACCTAACATTTCGGCGGTAATATTCGGCAACATACCTGGCGAGATGGCGTCTCCGACTCTGTGAGACCTTCATATCCATCAATAACGTAATATAACCTAACCTAACCCAACCTAAAATCTCGGCGGTAATATTCGACAACATACCTAGCGAGTTGGCCTCTGCGTCTACGTTTGACCTTCATATACATCAATAACGTAATATAAGGTAACCTAACCCAACCTATCATCTCGCGGGTAATATTTGACATCATTCCTGGCGAGTTGGCCTCTACGTCTCCGTTTGACCTTCATATACATCAATAACGTAATATAACGTAACCTAACACAACCTAACATCTCGCGGGTAATATTTGACATCATTCCTGGCGAGTTGGCCTCTGCGTCTCCGTTTGACCTTCATATACATCAATAACGTAATATAACGTAACCTAACCCAACCTATCATCTCGGCGGTAATATTTGACCACATTCCTGGCGAGTTGGCTTCTCTGTCTCCGTGAGACCTTTATATACATCAATAACGTAATATAACGTAACCTAACCCAACCTATCATCTCGGCGGTAATATTTGACCACATTTCTGGCGAGTTGGCTTCTCTGTCTCCGTGGGACCTTCATATACATCAATAACGTAATATAACCTAACCTAACCCAACATATCATTCGGCGGCAATATTTGACAGCATTCCTGGCGAGTTGGCCTCTACGTCTCCGTTTGACCTTCATATACATCAATAACGTAATATAACGTAACCTAACCCAACCTATCATCTCGGCGGTAATATTTGACCACATTCCTGGCGAGTTGGCTTCTCTGTCTCCGTGAGACCTTTATATACATCAATAACGCAATATAACCTAACCTAACCCAACCTAACATCTCGACCGTAATATTTGACGTCATTCCTGGCGAGTTGGCCTCTACGTCTCCGTTTGACCTTTATATACATCAATATCGTAATATAACCTAACCTAACCCAACCTAACATCTCGGCCGTAATATTTGACACCATTCCCGGCGAGTTGGCCTCTACGTCTCCATTTGACCTTTATATACATCAATAACGTAATATAACGTAACCTAACCCAACCTATCATCTCGGCGGCATTATTTGACAACATTCCTGGCGAGTTGGCTTCTCCGTCTCCGTGGGACCTTCATATACATCAATAACGTAATATAACCTAACCTCAACCAACCTAACATCTCGCGGGTAATATTTGACATCATTCCTTGCGAGTTGGCCTCTACGTCTCCGTTTTACCTTCATATACATCAATAACGTAATATAACGTAACCTAACCCAACCTATCATCTCGGCGGTAATATTTGACACCATTCCTGGCGAGTTGGCCTCTACGTCTCCATTTGACCTTCATATACATCAATAACGTAATATAACGTAACCTAACCCAACCTATCATCTCGGCGGCATTATTTGACAACATTCCTGGCGAGTTGGCTTCTCCGTCTCCGTGGGACCTTCATATACATCAATAACGTAATATAACCTAACCTAACCCAACCTAACATCTCGCGGGTAATATTTGACATCATTCCTTGCGAGTTGGCCTCTACGTCTCCGTTTTACCTTCATATACATCAATAACGTAATATAACGTAACCTAACCCAACCTATCATCTCGGCGGTAATATTTGACCACATTCCTGTCGAGTTGGCTTCTCTGTCTCCGTGAGACCTTTATATACATCAATAACGTAATATAACCTAACCTAACCCAACCTATCATCTCGGCGGCAATATTTGACAACATTCCTGGCGAGTTGGCTTCTCCGTCTCCGTGGGACCTTCATATACATCAATAACGTAATATAACCTAACCTAACCCAACCTAACATCTCGCGGGTAATATTTGACATCATTCCTTGCGAGTTGGCCTCTACGTCTCCGTTTTACCTTCATATACATCAATAACGTAATATAACGTAACCTAACCCAACCTATCATCTCGGCGGTAATATTTGACAACATTCCTGGCGAGTTGGCTTCTCTGTCTACGTTTGTCCTTCATATACATCTATAACGTAATATAACCTCACCTAACCCAACATATCATTCGGCGGCAATATTTGACAGCATTCCTGGCGAGTTGGCCTCTACGTCTCCGTTTGACCTTCTTACACATCAAGAACATAATATAACCTAACCTAACCCAACCTAACATCTCGGCGGTAATATTTGACAACGTTCGTGGCGAGTTGGCTTCTCCGTCTCCGTGGGACCTTTATATACATCAATAACGTAATATAACCTAACCTAGCCCAACCTATCATCTCGGCGGTAATATTTGACCACATTCCTGGCTTGTTGGCCTCTACGTCTCCGTGGGACCTTTATATACATCAATAACGTAATACAACCTAACCTAATCCAACCTAACATTTCGGCGGTAATATTCGGCAACATACCTGGCGAGATGGCTTCTCCGACTCTGTGAGACCTTCATATCCATCAATAACGTAATATAACCTAACCTAACCCAACCTAACATCTCGGCGGTAATATTCGACAACATACCTAGCGAGTTGGCCTCTACGTCTACGTTTGACCTTCATATACATCAATAACGTAATATAATCTAACCTAACCCAACCTAACATCTCGCGGGTAATATTTGACATCATTCCTGGCGAGTTGGCCTCTACGTCTCCGTTTGACCTTCATATACATCAATAACGTAATATAACGTAACCTAACCCAACCTATCATCTCGGCGGTAATATTTGACCACATTTCTGGCGAGTTGGCTTCTCTGTCTCCGTGGGACCTTCATATACATCAATAACGTAATATAACCTAACCTAACCCAACATATCATTCGGCGGCAATATTTGACACCATTCCTGGCGAGTTGGCCTCTACGTCTCCATTTGACCTTCATATACATCAATAACGTAATATAACGTAACCTAACCCAACCTATCATCTCGGCGGCATTATTTGACAACATTCCTGGCGAGTTGGCCTCTACGTCTCCGTTTGACCTTCATATACATCAATAACGTAATATAACGTAACCTAACACAACCTAACATCTCGCGGGTAATATTTGACATCATTCCTGGCGAGTTGGCCTCTGCGTCTCCGTTTGACCTTCATATACATCAATAACGTAATATAACGTAACCTAACCCAACCTATCATCTCGGCGGTAACATTTGACCACATTCCTGGCGAGTTGGCTTCTCTGTCTCCGTGAGACCTTTATATACATCAATAACGTAATATAACCTAACCTAACCCAACCTATCATCTCGGCGGCAATATTTGACAACATTCCTGGCGAGTTGGCTTCTCCGTCTCCGTGGGACCTTCATATACATCAATAACGTAATATAATCTAACCTAACCCAACCTAACATCTCGCGGGTAATATTTGACATCATTCCTGGCGAGTTGGCCTCTACGTCTCCGTTTGACCTTCATATACATCAATAACGTAATATAACGTAACCTAACCCAACCTATCATCTCGGCGGTAATATTTGACCACATTTCTGGCGAGTTGGCTTCTCTGTCTCCGTGGGACCTTCATATACATCAATAACGTAATATAACCTAACCTAACCCAACATATCATTCGGCGGCAATATTTGACACCATTCCTGGCGAGTTGGCCTCTACGTCTCCATTTGACCTTCATATACATCAATAACGTAATATAACCTAACCTAACCCAACCTATCATCTCGGCGGCAATATTTGACAACATTCCTGGCGAGTTGGCTTCTCCGTCTCCGTGGGACCTTCATATACATCAATAACGTAATATAATCTAACCTAACCCAACCTAACATCTCGCGGGTAATATTTGACATCATTCCTGGCGAGTTGGCCTCTACGTCTCCGTTTGACCTTCATATACATCAATAACGTAATATAACGTAACCTAACCCAACCTATCATCTCGGCGGTAATATTTGACCACATTTCTGGCGAGTTGGCTTCTCTGTCTCCGTGGGACCTTCATATACATCAATAACGTAATATAACCTAACCTAACCCAACATATCATTCGGCGGCAATATTTGACACCATTCCTGGCGAGTTGGCCTCTACGTCTCCATTTGACCTTCATATACATCAATAACGTAATATAACGTAACCTAACCCAACCTATCATCTCGGCGGCATTATTTGACAACATTCCTGGCGAGTTGGCTTCTCCGTCTCCGTGGGACCTTCATATACATCAATAACGTAATATAACCTAACCTAACCCAACCTAACATCTCGCGGGTAATATTTGACATCATTCCTTGCGAGTTGGCCTCTACGTCTCCGTTTTACCTTCATATACATCAATAACGTAATATAACGTAACCTAACCCAACCTATCATCTCGGCGGTAATATTTGACCACATTCCTGTCGAGTTGGCTTCTCTGTCTCCGTGAGACCTTTATATACATCAATAACGTAATATAACCTAACCTAACCCAACCTATCATCTCGGCGGCAATATTTGACAACATTCCTGGCGAGTTGGCTTCTCCGTCTCCGTGGGACCTTCATATACATCAATAACGTAATATAACCTAACCTAACCCAACCTAACATCTCGCGGGTAATATTTGACATCATTCCTTGCGAGTTGGCCTCTACGTCTCCGTTTTACCTTCATATACATCAATAACGTAATATAACGTAACCTAACCCAACCTATCATCTCGGCGGTAATATTTGACAACATTCCTGGCGAGTTGGCTTCTCTGTCTACGTTTGTCCTTCATATACATCTATAACGTAATATAACCTCACCTAACCCAACATATCATTCGGCGGCAATATTTGACAGCATTCCTGGCGAGTTGGCCTCTACGTCTCCGTTTGACCTTCTTATACATCAAGAACATAATATAACCTAACCTAACCCAACCTAACATCTCGGCGGTAATATTTGACAACGTTCCTGGCGAGTTGGCTTCTCCGTCTCCGTGGGACCTTTATATACATCAATAACGTAATATAACCTAACCTAGCCCAACCTATCATCTCGGCGGTAATATTTGACCACATTCCTGGCTTGTTGGCCTCTACGTCTCCGTGGGACCTTTATATACATCAAAAAACGTAATACAACCTAACCTAATCCAACCTAACATTTCGGCGGTAATATTCGGCAACATACCTGGCGAGATGGCTTCTCCGACTCTGTGAGACCTTCATATCCATCAATAACGTAATATAACCTAACCTAACCCAACCTAAAATCTCGGCGGTAATATTCGACAACATACCTAGCGAGTTGGCCTCTACGTCTACGTTTGACCTTCATATACATCAATAACGTAATATAAGGTAACCTAACCCAACCTATCATCTCGCGGGTAATATTTGACATCATTCCTGGCGAGTTGGCCTCTACGTCTCCGTTTGACCTTCATATACATCAATAACGTAATATAACGTAACCTAACCCAACCTATCATCTCGGCGGTAATATTTGACCACATTCCTGGCGAGTTGGCTTCTCTGTCTCCGTGAGACCTTTATATACATCAATAACGCAATATAACCTAACCTAACCCAACCTAACATCTCGACCGTAATATTTGACATCATTCCTGGCGAGTTGGCCTCTACGTCTCCGTTTGACCTTTATATACATCAATATCGTAATATAACCTAACCTAACCCAACCTAACATCTCGGCCGTAATATTTGACACCATTCCCGGCGAGTTGGCCTCTACGTCTCCATTTGACCTTTATATACATCAATAACGTAATATAACGTAACCTAACCCAACCTATCATCTTGGCGGCATTATTTGACAACATTCCTGGCGAGTTGGCTTCTCCGTCTCCGTGGGACCTTCATATACATCAATAACGTAATATAACCTAACCTAACCCAACCTAACATCTCGCGGGTAATATTTGACATCATTCCTTGCGAGTTGGCCTCTACGTCTCCGTTTTACCTTCATATACATCAATAACGTAATATAACCTAACCTAACCCAACCTATCATCTCGGCGGTAATATTTGACAACATTCCTGGCGAGTTGGCTTCTCCGTCTCCGTGGGACCTTCATATACATCAATAACGTAATATAACCTAACCTAACCCTACCTAACATCTCGGCGGTAATATTTGACCACATTCCCGGCGAGTTGGCCTCTACGTCTCCGTTTGACCTTCATATACATCAATAACGTAATATAAGGTAACCTAACCCAACCTATCATCTCGGCGGTAATATTTGAACACATTCGTGGCGAGTTGGCTTCTCTGTCTCCGTGAGACCTTTATATACATCAATAACGCAATATAACCTAACCTAACCCAACCTAACATCTCGGCCGTAATATTTGACATCATTCCTGGCGAGTTGGCCTCTACGTCTCCGTTTGACCTTTATATACATCAATAACGTAATACAACCTAACCTAACCCAACCTAACATCTCGGCGGTAATATTTGACAACATTCCTGGCGAGTTGGCTTCTCCGTCTCCGTGGGACCTTCATATACATCAATAATGTAATATAACCTAAACTAACCCAACCTAACATCTCGGCGGTAATATTTGACATCATTCCTGGCGAGTTGGCCTCTACGTCTCCATTTGAGCTTCATATACATCAATGACGTAATATAACGTAACCTAACCCATCCTATCATCTCGGCGGCAATATTTGACAACATTCCTGGCGAGTTGGCCTCTACGTCTCCGTTTGACCTTCATATACATCAATAACGTAATATAACCTAACCTAATCCAACCTATCATCTCGGCGGTAATATTTGACAACATTCCTGGCGAGTTTGCTTCTCCGATTCCGTCGGACCTTCATATACATCAATAACGTATTATAAAGTAACCTAACCCAACCTAACATCTCGGCGGAAATATTTGACCACATTCCTGGCGAGTTGGCCTCTACGTCTCCGTTTGACCTTCATATACATCAATAACGTAATATAACCTAACCTAACCCAACATATCATCTCGGCGGTAATATTCGACAACATACCTGGCGAGTTGGCCTCTACGTCTACGTTTGTCCGTCATATACATCTATAAAGTAATATAACCTAACCTAACCCAACCTATCATCTCGGCGGTAATATTTGACAACATTCCTGGCGAGTTGGCCTCTACGTCTCCGTGGCATCTTTATATACATCAATAACGTAATATAACATAACCTAACCCAATCTAACATCTCGGCGGTAATATTTGACCACATTCCTGGCTTGTTGGCCTCTACGTCTCCGTGGGACCTTTATATACATCAATAACGTAATACAACCTAACCTAACCCATCCTAACATCTCGGCGGTAATATTCGACAACATTCCTGGCGATTTGGCCTCTACGTCTACGTTTGTCCTTCATATACATCTATAACGTAATACAAACTAACCTAACCCAATCTAACATCTCGGCGATAATATTCGACAACATACCTGGCGAGTTGCCCTCTACGTCTACGTTTGACCTTCATATACATCAATAACGTAATATAAAGTAACCTAACCCAACCTATCATCTCGCGGGTAATATTTGACATCATTCCTGGCGAGTTGGCCTCTGCATCTCCGTTTGACCTTCATATACATCAATAACGTAATATAACGTAACCTAACACAACCTAACATCTCGCGGGTAATATTTGACATCATTCCTGGCGAGTTGGCCTCTGCGTCTCCGTCTGACCTTCATATACATCAATAACGTAATATAACGTAACCTAACCCAACCTATCATCTCGGCGGTAATATTTGACCACATTCCTGGCGAGTTGGCTTCTCTGTCTCCGTGAGACCTTTATATACATCAATAACGTAATATAACCTAACCTAACCCAACCTATCATCTCGGCGGCAATATTTGACCACATTCCTGGCGAGTTGGCTTCTCTGTCTCCGTGAGACCTTTATATACATCAATAACGCAATATAACCTAACCTAACCCAACCTAACATCTCGGCCGTAATATTTGACATCATTCCTGGCGAGTTGGCCTCTACGTCTCCGTTTGACCTTTATATACATCAATATCGTAATATAACCTAACCTAACCCAACCTAACATCTCGGCCGTAATATTTGACACCATTCCCGGCGAGTTGGCCTCTACGTCTCCATTTGACCTTTATATACATCAATAACGTAATATAACGTAACCTAACCCAACCTATCATCTCGGCGGTAATATTTGACCACATTCGTGGCGAGTTGGCTTCTCTGTCTCCGTGAGACCTTTATATACATCAATAACGCAATATAACCTAACCTAACCCAACCTAACATCTCGGCCGTAATATTTGACATCATTCCTGGCGAGTTGGCCTCTACGTCTCCGTTTGTCCTTTATATACATCAATAACCTAATATAACCTAACCTAACCCAACCTAACATCTCGGCCGTAATATTTGACATCATTCCTGGCGAGTTGGCCTCTACGTCTACGTTTGACCTTCATATACATCAATAACGTAATATAACCTAACCTAACCCAACCTAACATCTCGGCGGTAATATTTGACAACATTCCTGGCGAGTTGGCTTCTCCGTCTCCGTGGGACCTTCATATACATCAATAATGTAATATAACCTAAACTAACCCAACCTAACATCTCGGCGGTAATATTTGACATCATTCCTGGCGAGTTGGCCTCTACGTCTCCATTTGAGCTTCATATACATCAATGACGTAATATAACGTAACCTAACCCATCCTATCATCTCGGCGGCAATATTTGACAACATTCCTGGCGAGTTGGCCTCTACGTCTCCGTTTGACCTTCATATACATCAATAACGTAATATAACCTAACCTAATCCAACCTATCATCTCGGCGGTAATATTTGACAACATTCCTGGCGAGTTTGCTTCTCCGATTCCGTCGGACCTTCATATACATCAATAACGTAATATAAAGTAACCTAACCCAACCTAACATCTCGGCGGAAATATTTGACCACATTCCTGGCGAGTTGGCCTCTACGTCTCCGTTTGACCTTCATATACATCAATAACGTAATATAACCTAACCTAACCCAACATATCATCTCGGCGGTAATATTCGACAACATACCTGGCGAGTTGGACTCTACGTCTACGTTTGTCCGTCATATACATCTAGAACGTAATATAACCTAACCTAACCCAACCTAACATCTCGGCGGTAATATTCGACAACATTCCTGGCGAGTTGGCCTCTACGTCTCCGTGGCATCTTTATATACATCAATAACGTAATATAACATAACCTAACCCAATCTAACATCTCGGCGGTAATATTTGACCACATTCCTGGCTTGTTGGCCTCTACGTCTCCGTGGGACCTTTATATACATCAATAACGTAATACAACCTAACCTAACCCAACCTATCATCTCGGCGGCATTATTTGACAACATTCCTGGCGAGTTGGCTTCTCCGTCTCCGTGGGACCTTCATATACATCAATAACGTAATATAACCTAACCTCACCCAACCTAACATCTCGCGGGTAATATTTGACATCATTCCTTACGAGTTGGCCTCTACGTCTCCGTTTTACCTTCATATACATCAATAACGTAATATAACGTAACCTAACCCAACCTATCATCTCGGCGGTAATATTTGACCACATTCCTGGCGAGTTGGCTTCTCTGTCTCCGTGAGACCTTTATATACATCAATAACGTAATATAACCTAACCTAACCCAACCTATCATCTCGGCGGCAATATTTGACAACATTCCTGGCGAGTTGGCTTCTCCGTCTCCGTGGGACCTTCATATACATCAATAACGTAATATAACCTAACCTAACCCAACCTAACATCTCGCGGGTAATATTTGACACCATTCCTGGCGAGTTGGCCTCTACGTCTCCATTTGACCTTCATATACATCAATAACGTAATATAACGTAACCTAACCCAACCTATCATCACGGCGGCATTATTTGACAACATTCCTGGCGAGTTGGCTTCTCCGTCTCCGTGGGACCTTCATATACATCAATAACGTAATATAACCTAACCTAACCCAACCTAACATCTCGCGGGTAATATTTGACATCATTCCTTGCGAGTTGGCCTCTACGTCTCCGTTTTACCTTCATATACATCAATAACGTAATATAACGTAACCTAACCCAACCTATCATCTCGGCGGTAATATTTGACAACATTCCTGGCGAGTTGGCTTCTCTGTCTACGTTTGTCCTTCATATACATCTATAACGTAATATAACCTCACCTAACCCAACATATCATTCGGCGGCAATATTTGACAGCATTCCTGGCGAGTTGGCCTCTACGTCTCCGTTTCACCTTCTTACACATCAAGAACATAATATAACCTAACCTAACCCAACCTAACATCTCGGCGGTAATATTTGACAACGTTCCTGGCGAGTTGGCTTCTCCGTCTCCGTGGGACCTTTATATACATCAATAACGTAATATAACCTAACCTAGCCCAACCTATCATCTCGGCGGTAATATTTGACCACATTCCTGGCTTGTTGGCCTCTACGTCTCCGTGGGACCTTTATATACATCAATAACGTAATACAACCTAACCTAATCCAACCTAACATTTCGGCGGTAATATTCGGCAACATACCTGGCGAGATGGCTTCTCCGACTCTGTGAGACCTTCATATCCATCAATAACGTAATATAACCTAACCTAACCCAACCTAACATCTCGGCGGTAATATTCGACAACATACCTAGCGAGTTGGCCTCTACGTCTACGTTTGACCTTCATATACATCAATAACGTAATATAAGGTAACCTAACCCAACCTATCATCTCGCGGGTAATATTTGACATCATTCCTGGCGAGTTGGCCTCTACGTCTCCGTTTGACCTTCATATACATCAATAACGTAATATAACGTAACCTAACACAACCTAACATCTCGCGGGTAATATTTGACATCATTCCTGGCGAGTTGGCCTCTGCGTCTCCGTTTGACCTTCATATACATCAATAACGTAATATAACGTAACCTAACCCAACCTATCATCTCGGCGGTAATATTTGACCACATTCCTGTCGAGTTGGCTTCTCTGTCTCCGTGAGACCTTTATATACATCAATAACGTAATATAACCTAACCTAACCCAACCTATCATCTCGGCGGCAATATTTGACAACATTCCTGGCGAGTTGGCTTCTCCGTCTCCGTGGGACCTTCATATACATCAATAACGTAATATAACCTAACCTAACCCAACCTAACATCTCGCGGGTAATATTTGACATCATTCCTTGCGAGTTGGCCTCTACGTCTCCGTTTTACCTTCATATACATCAATAACGTAATATAACGTAACCTAACCCAACCTATCATCTCGGCGGTAATATTTGACAACATTCCTGGCGAGTTGGCTTCTCTGTCTACGTTTGTCCTTCATATACATCTATAACGTAATATAACCTCACCTAACCCAACATATCATTCGGCGGCAATATTTGACAGCATTCCTGGCGAGTTGGCCTCTACGTCTCCGTTTGACCTTCTTATACATCAAGAACATAATATAACCTAACCTAACCCAACCTAACATCTCGGCGGTAATATTTGACAACGTTCCTGGCGAGTTGGCTTCTCCGTCTCCGTGGGACCTTTATATACATCAATAACGTAATATAACCTAACCTAGCCCAACCTATCATCTCGGCGGTAATATTTGACCACATTCCTGGCTTGTTGGCCTCTACGTCTCCGTGGGACCTTTATATACATCAATAACGTAATACAACCTAACCTAATCCAACCTAACATTTCGGCGGTAATATTCGGCAACATACCTGGCGAGATGGCTTCTCCGACTCTGTGAGACCTTCATATCCATCAATAACGTAATATAACCTAACCTAACCCAACCTAACATCTCGGCGGTAATATTCGACAACATACCTAGCGAGTTGGCCTCTACGTCTACGTTTGACCTTCATATACATCAATAACGTAATATAAGGTAACCTAACCCAACCTATCATCTCGCGGGTAATATTTGACATCATTCCTGGCGAGTTGGCCTCTACGTCTCCGTTTGACCTTCATATACATCAATAACGTAATATAACGTAACCTAACACAACCTAACATCTCGCGGGTAATATTTGACATCATTCCTGGCGAGTTGGCCTCTGCGTCTCCGTTTGACCTTCATATACATCAATAACGTAATATAACGTAACCTAACCCAACCTATCATCTCGGCGGTAATATTTGACCACATTCCTGGCGAGTTGGCTTCTCTGTCTCCGTGAGACCTTTATATACATCAATAACGTAATATAACCTAACCTAACCCAACCTATCATCTCGGCGGCAATATTTGACAACATTCCTGGCGATTTGGCTTCTCCGTCTCCGTGGGACCTTCATATACATCAATAACGTAATATAATCTAACCTAACCCAACCTAACATCTCGCGGGTAATATTTGACATCATTCCTGGCGAGTTGGCCTCTACGTCTCCGTTTGACCTTCATATACATCAATAACGTAATATAACGTAACCTAACCCAACCTATCATCTCGGCGGTAATATTTGACCACATTTCTGGCGAGTTGGCTTCTCTGTCTCCGTGGGACCTTCATATACATCAATAACGTAATATAACCTAACCTAACCCAACATATCATTCGGCGGCAATATTTGACAGCATTCCTGGCGAGTTGGCCTCTACGTCTCCGTTTGACCTTCTTATACATCAAGAACATAATATAACCTAACCTAACCCAACCTAACATCTCGGCGGTAATATTTGACAACGTTCCTGGCGAGTTGGCTTCTCCGTCTCCGTGGGACCTTTATATACATCAATAACGTAATATAACGTAACCTAACACAACCTAACATCTCGCGGGTAATATTTGACATCATTCCTGGCGAGTTGGCCTCTGCGTCTCCGTTTGACCTTCATATACATCAATAACGTAATATAACGTAACCTAACCCAACCTATCATCTCGGCGGTAATATTTGACCACATTCCTGGCGAGTTGGCTTCTCTGTCTCCGTGAGACCTTTATATACATCAATAACGTAATATAACCTAACCTAACCCAACCTATCATCTCGGCGGCAATATTTGACAACATTCCTGGCGAGTTGGCTTCTCCGTCTCCGTGGGACCTTCATATACATCAATAACGTAATATAATCTAACCTAACCCAACCTAACATCTCGCGGGTAATATTTGACATCATTCCTGGCGAGTTGGCCTCTACGTCTCCGTTTGACCTTCATATACATCAATAACGTAATATAACGTAACCTAACCCAACCTATCATCTCGGCGGTAATATTTGACCACATTTCTGGCGAGTTGGCTTCTCTGTCTCCGTGGGACCTTCATATACATCAATAACGTAATATAACCTAACCTAACCCAACATATCATTCGGCGGCAATATTTGACAGCATTCCTGGCGAGTTGGCCTCTACGTCTCCGTTTGACCTTCTTATACATCAAGAACATAATATAACCTAACCTAACCCAACCTATCATCTCGGCGGTAATATTTGACCACATTCCTGGCGAGTTGGCTTCTCCGTCTCCGTGGGACCTTTATATACATCAATAACGTAATATAACCTAACCTAACCCAATCTATCATCTCGGCGGCAATATTTGACAACATTCCTGGCGAGTTGGCTTCTCCGTCTCCGTGGGACGTTCATATACATCAATAACGTAATATAACCTAACCTAACCCAACCTAACATCTCGCGGGTAATATTTGACATCATTCCTTGCGAGCTGGCCTCTACGTCTCCGTTTTACCTTAATATACATCAATAACGTAATATAACGTAACCTAACCCAACCTATCATCTCGGCGGTAATATTTGACAACATTCCTGGCGAGTTGGCCTCTACGTCTCCGTTTGACCTTCATATACATCAATAACGTAATATAACCTAACCTAACCCAACCTATCATCTCGGCGGTAATATTTGACAACATTCCTGGCGAGTTGGCTTCTCCGTCTCCGTGGGACCTTCATATACATCAATAACGTAATATAACCTAACCTAACCCAACCTAACATCTCGGCGGTAATATTTGACCACATTCCCGGCGAGTTGGCCTCTACGTCTCCGTTTGACCTTCATATACATCAATAACGTAATATAAGGTAACCTAACCCAACCTATCATCTCGGCGGTAATTTTTGACCACATTCCTGGCGAGTTGGCTTCTCTGTCTCCGTGAGACCTTTATATACATCAATAACGCAATATAACCTAACCTAACCCAACCTAACATCTCGGCCGTAATATTTGACATCATTCCTGGCGAGTTGGCCTCTACGTCTCCGTTTGACCTTTATATACATCAATAACGTAATATAACCTAACCTAACCCAACCTAACATCTCGGCCGTAATATTTGACATCATTCCTGGCGAGTTGGCCTCTACGTCTCCGTTTGACCTTCATATACATCAATAACGTAATATAACCTAACCTAACCCAACCTAACATCTCGGCGGTAATATTTGACAACATTCCTGGCGAGTTGGCTTCTCCGTCTCCGTGGGACCTTCATATACATCAATAATGTAATATAACCTAAACTAACCCAACCTAACATCTCGGCGGTAATATTTGACATCATTCCTGGCGAGTTGGCCTCTACGTCTCCGTTTGAGCTTCATATACATCAATGACGTAATATAACGTAACCTAACCCATCCTATCATCTCGGCGGCAATATTTGACAACATTCCTGGCGAGTTGGCCTCTACGTCTCCGTTTGACCTTCATATACATCAATAACGTAATATAACGTAACCTAACCCAACCTATCATCTCGGCGGTAATATTTGACCACATTTCTGGCGAGTTGGCTTCTCTGTCTCCGTGGGACCTTCATATACATCAATAACGTAATATAACCTAACCTAACCCAACATATCATTCGGCGGCAATATTTGACAGCATTCCTGGCGAGTTGGCCTCTACGTCTCCGTTTGACCTTCTTATACATCAAGAACATAATATAACCTAACCTAACCCAACCTAACATCTCGGCGGTAATATTTGACAACGTTCCTGGCGAGTTGGCTTCTCCGTCTCCGTGGGACCTTTATATACATCAATAACGTAATATAACCTAACCTAGCCCAACCTATCATCTCGGCGGTAATATTTGACCACATTCCTGGCTTGTTGGCCTCTACGTCTCCGTGGGACCTTTATATACATCAATAACGTAATACAACCTAACCTAATCCAACCTAACATCTCGGCGGTAATATTCGGCAACATACCTGGCGAGATGGCTTCTCCGACTCTGTGAGACCTTCATATCCATCAATAACGTAATATAACCTAACCTAACCCAACCTAACATCTCGGCGGTAATATTCGACAACATACCTAGCGAGTTGGCCTCTACGTCTACGTTTGACCTTCATATACATCAATAACGTAATATAAGGTAACCTAACCCAACCTATCATCTCGCGGGTAATATTTGACATCATTCCTGGCGAGTTGGCCTCTACGTCTCCGTTTGACCTTCATATACATCAATAACGTAATATAACGTAACCTAACACAACATAACATCTCGCGGGTAATATTTGACATCATTCCTGGCGAGTTGGCCTCTGCGTCTCCGTTTGACCTTCATATACATCAATAACGTAATATAACGTAACCTAACCCAACCTATCATCTCGGCGGTAATATTTGACCACATACCTGGCGAGTTGGCTTCTCTGTCTCCGTGAGACCTTTATATACATCAATAACGTAATATAACCTAACCTAACCCAACCTATCATCTCGGCGGCAATATTTGACAACATTCCTGGCGAGTTGGCTTCTCCGTCTCCGTGGGACCTTCATATACATCATTAACGTAATATAATCTAACCTAACCCAACCTAACATCTCGCGGGTAATATTTGACATCATTCCTGGCGAGTTGGCCTCTACGTCTCCGTTTGACCTTCATATACATCAATAACGTAATATAACGTAACCTAACACAACCTATCATCTCGGCGGTAATATTTGACCACATTCCTGGCGAGTTGGCTTCTCTGTCTCCGTGAGACCTTTATATACATCAATAACGCAATATAACCTAACCTAACCCAACCTAACATCTCGGCCGTAATATTTGACATCATTCCTGGCGAGTTGGCCTCTACGTCTCCGTTTGACCTTCATATACATCAATAACGTAATATAACGTAACCTAACCCAACCTATCATCTCGGCGGCATTATTTGACAACATTCCTGGCGAGTTGGCTTCTCCGTCTCCGTGGGACCTTCATATACATCAATAACGTAATATAACCTAACCTAACCCAACCTAACATCTCGCGGGTAATATTTGACATCATTCCTTGCGTGTTGGCCTCTACGTCTCCGTTTTACCTTCATATACATCAATAACGTAATATAACGTAACCTAACCCAACCTATCATCTCGGCGGTAATATTTGACCACATTCCTGGCGAGTTGGCTTCTCTGTCTCCGTGAGACCTTTATATACATCAATAACGTAATATAACCTAACCTAACCCAATCTATCATCTCGGCGGCAATATTTGACAACATTCCTGGCGAGTTGGCTTCTCCGTCTCCGTGGGACGTTCATATACATCAATAACGTAATATAACCTAACCTAACCCAACCTAACATCTCGCGGGTAATATTTGACATCATTCCTTGCGAGCTGGCCTCTACGTCTCCGTTTTACCTTAATATACATCAATAACGTAATATAACGTAACCTAACCCAACCTATCATCTCGGCGGTAATATTTGACAACATTCCTGGCGAGTTGGCCTCTACGTCTCCGTTTGACCTTCATATACATCAATAACGTAATATAACCTAACCTAACCCAACCTATCATCTCGGCGGTAATATTTGGCAACATTCCTGGCGAGTTGGCTTCTCCGTCTCCGTGGGACCTTCATATACATCAATAACGTAATATAACCTAACCTAACCCAACCTAACATCTCGGCGGTAATATTTGACCACATTCCCGGCGAGTTGGCCTCTACGTCTCCGTTTGACCTTCATATACATCAATAACGTAATATAAGGTAACCTAACCCAACCTATCATCTCGGCGGTAATTTTTGACCACATTCCTGGCGAGTTGGCTTCTCTGTCTCCGTGAGACCTTTATATACATCAATAACGCAATATAACCTAACCTAACCCAACCTAACATCTCGGCGGTAATATTTGACATCATTCCTGGCGAGTTGGCCTCTACGTCTCCGTTTGACCTTTATATACATCAATAACGTAATATAACCTAACCTAACCCAACCTAACATCTCGGCCGTAATATTTGACATCATTCCTGGCGAGTTGGCCTCTACGTCTCCGTTTGACCTTCATATACATCAATAACGTAATATAACCTAACCTAACCCAACCTAACATCTCGGCGGTAATATTTGACAACATTCCTGGCGAGTTGGCTTCTCCGTCTCCGTGGGACCTTCATATACATCAATAATGTAATATAAACTAACCTAACCCAACCTATCATCTCGGCGGCAATATTTGACAACATTCCTGGCGAGTTGGCTTCTCCGTCTCCGTGGGACCTTCATATACATCAATAACGTAATATAATCTAACCTAACCCAACCTAACATCTCGCGGGTAATATTTGACATCATTCCTGGCGAGTTGGCCTCTACGTCTCCGTTTGACCTTCATATACATCAATAACGTAATATAACGTAACCTAACACAACCTATCATCTCGGCGGAAATATTTGACCACATTCCTGGCGAGTTGGCTTCTCTGTCTCCGTGAGACCTTTATATACATCAATAACGCAATATAACCTAACCTAACCCAACCTATCATCTCGGCGGTAATATTTGACAACATTCCTGGCGAGTTGGCTTCTCCGTCTCCGTGGGACCTTCATATACATCAATAACGTAATATAACCTAACCTAACCCAACCTAACATCTCGGCGGTAATATTTGACCACATTCCCGGCGAGTTGGCCTCTACGTCTCCGTTTGACCTTCATATACATCAATAACGTAATATAAGGTAACCTAACCCAACCTATCATCTCGGCGGTAATTTTTGACCACATTCCTGGCGAGTTGGCTTCTCTGTCTCCGTGAGACCTTTATATACATCAATAACGCAATATAACCTAACCTAACCCAACCTAACATCTCGGCCGTAATATTTGACATCATTCCTGGCGAGTTGGCCTCTACGTCTCCGTTTGACCTTTATATACATCAATAACGTAATATAACCTAACCTAACCCAACCTAACATCTCGGCCGTAATATTTGACATCATTCCTGGCGAGTTGGCCTCTACGTCTCCGTTTGACCTTCATATACATCAATAACGTAATATAACCTAACCTAACCCAACCTAACATCTCGGCGGTAATATTTGACAACATTCCTGGCGAGTTGGCTTCTCCGTCTCCGTGGGACCTTCATATACATCAATAATGTAATATAACCTAAACTAACCCAACCTAACATCTCGGCGGTAATATTTGACATCATTCCTGGCGAGTTGGCCTCTACGTCTCCGTTTGAGCTTCATATACATCAATGACGTAATATAACGTAACCTAACCCATCCTATCGTCTCGGCGGCAATATTTGACAACATTCCTGGCGAGTTGGCCTCTACGTCTCCGTTTGACCTTCATATACATCAATAACGTAATATAACCTAACCTAATCCAACCTATCATCTCGGCGGTAATATTTGACAACATTCCTGGCGAGTTGGCTTCTCCGTCTCCGTCGGTCCTTCATAAACATCAATAACGTAATATAAAGTAACCTAACCCAACCTAACATCTCGGCGGTAATATTCGACAACATACCTGGCGAGTTGGCCTCTACGTCTACGTTTGTCCTTCATATACATCTATAACGTAATATAACCTCACCTAACCCAACATATCATCTCGGCGGCAATATTTGACAGCATTCCTGGCGAGTTGGCCTCTACGTCTCCGTTTGACCTTCATATACATCAAGAACATAATATAACCCAACCTAACCCAACCTAACATCTCGGCGGTAATATTTGACAACGTTCCTGGCGAGTTGGCTTCTCCGTCTCCGTGGGACCTTTATATACATCAATAACGTAATATAACCTAACCTAGCCCAACCTATCATCTCGGCGGTAATATTTGACCACATTCCTGGCTTGTTGGCTTCTACGTCTCCGTGGGACCTTTATATACATCAATAACGTAATACAACCTAACCTAATCCAACCTAACATCTCGGCGGTAATATTCGGCAACATACCTGGCGAGATGGCCTCTACGTCTACGTTTGACCTTCATATACATCAATAACGTAATATAACCTAACCTAACCCAACCTAACATCTCCAGGGTAATATGTGATAACATTCCTGGCGAGTTGGCCTTTACCTCTCCGTGGGGCCTTTATGTACTTCAATAACGTAATATAACCCAACCTAACCCAATCTAACATCTCGGCGGTAATATTTGACATCATTCCTGGCGAGTTGGCTTCTCTGTCTCCGTGAGACCTTTATATACATCAATAACGTAATATAACGTAAGCTAACCCAACCTATCATCTCGGCGGCAATATTTGACAACATTCCTGGCGAGTTGGCTTCTCCGCCTCCGTGGGACCTTTATATACATCAATAACATAATATAACCTAACCTAACCCAACCTAACATCTCGCGGGTAATATTTGACATCATTCCTGGCGTGTTCGCCTCTACGTCTCCGTTTGACCTTCATATACATCAATAACGTAATATAACCTAACCTAACCCAACCTATCATCTCGGCGGTAATATTTAACAGCATTCCTGGCGAGTTGGCTTCTCCGTCTCCGTGGGACCTTCATATACATCAATAACGTAATATAACCTAACCTAACCCAACCTAACATCTCGGCGGTAATATTTGACCACATTCCCGGCGAGTTGGCCTCTACGTCTCCGTTTGACCTTCATATACATCAGTAACGTAATATAAGGTAACCTAACCCAACCTATCATCTCGGCGGTAATATTTGACCACATTCCTGGCGAGCTGGCTTCTCTGTCTCCGTGAGACCTTTATATACATCAATAACGTAATATAACCTAACCTAACCCAACCTAACATCTCGGCCGTAATATTTGACATCATTCCTGGCGAGTTGGCTTCTCTGTCTCCGTGAGACCTTTATATACATCAATAACGTAATACAACCTAACCTAACCCAACCTAACATCTCGGCTGTAATATTCGACAACATACCTAGCGAGTTGGCCTCTACGTCTACGTTTGACCTTCATATACATCAATAACGTAATATAACGTAACCTAACTCAACCTATCATCTCGGCGGTAATAATTGACAACATTCCTGGCGAGTTGGCCTCTACGTCTCCGTGGGACCTTTATACATCAATAACGTAATATAATATAACCTAACCCAATCTAACATCGCGGCGGTAATATTTGACCACATTCCTGTCTTGTTAGTTCCTACGTCTCCGCGGGACCTCTATATACATCAGTAACGTAACATAACCTAACCTAACCCAACCTAACATCTCGATGGTAATATTTTACAACATTCCTGGCGAGTTGGCTTCTCCGTCTTCGTGGGACCTTCATATACATCAATAACGTAATATAACCTAACCTAACCCAACCTAACATCTCGCGGGTAATATTTGACATCATTCCTTGCGAGTTGGCCTCTACGTCTCCGTTTTACCTTCATATACATCAATAACGTAATATAACGTAACCTAACCCAACCTATCATCTCGGCGGTAATATTTGACCACATTCCTGGCGAGTTGGCTTCTCTGTCTCCGTGAGACCTTTATATACATCAATAACGTAATATAACCTAACCTAACCCAACCTATCATCACGGCGGCAATATTTGACAACATTCCTGGCGAGTTGGCTTCTCCGTCTCCGTGGGACCTTCATATACATCAATAACGTAATATAACCTAACCTAACCCAACCTAACATCTTGCGGGTAATATTTGACATCATTCCTTGCGAGCCGGCCTCTACGTCTCCGTTTTACCTTCATATACATCAATAACTTAATATAACGTAACCTAACCCAACCTATCATCTCGGCGGTAATATTTGACAACATTCCTGGCGAGTTGGCCTCTACGTCTCCGTTTGACCTTCATATACATCAATAACGTAATATAACCTAACCTAACCCAACCTATCATCTCGGCGGTAATATTTGACAACATTCCTGGCGAGTTGGCTTCTCCGTCTCCGTGGGACCTTCATATACATCAATAACGTAATATAAAGTAACCTAACCCAACCTAACATCTCGGCGGAAATATTTGACCACATTCCTGGCGAGTTGGCCTCTACGTCTCCGTTTGACCTTCATATACATCAATAACGTAATATAACCTAACCTAACCCAACATATCATCTCGGCGGTAATATTCCACAACATACCTAGCGAGTTGTCCTCTACGTCTACGTTTGACCTTCATATACATCAATAACGTAATATAAGGTAACCTAACACAACCTATCATCTCGCGGGTAATATTTGACATAATTCCTGGCGAGTTGGCCTCTACGTCTCCGTTTGACCTTCATATTCATCAATAACGTAATATAACGTAACCTAACACAACCTAACATCTCGCGGGTAATATCTGACATCATTCCTGGCGAGTTGGCCTCTGCGTCTCCGTTTGACCTTCATATACATCAATAACGTAATATAACCTAACCTAATCCAACCTATCATCTCGGCGGTAATATTTGACAACATTCCTGGCGAGTTGGCTTCTCCGTCTCCGTCGGACCTTCATATACATCAATAACGTAATATAACGTAACCTAACCCAACCTATCATCTCGGCGGTAATATTTGACAACATTCCTGGCGAGTTGGCCTCTACGTCTCCGTTTGACCTTCATATACATCAATAACGTAATATAACCTAACCTAACCCAACATATCATCTCGGCGGTAATATTCGACAACATACCTAGCGAGTTGTCCTCTACGTCTACGTTTGACCTTCATATACATCAATAACGTAATATAAGGTAACCTAACCCAACCTATCATCTCGCGGGTAATATTTGACATCATTCCTGGCGAGTTGGCCTCTACGTCTCCGTTTGACCTTCATATTCATCAATAACGTAATATAACGTAACCTAACACAACCTAACATCTCGCGGGTAATATCTGACATCATTCCTGGCGAGTTGGCCTCTGCGTCTCCGTTTGACCTTCATATACATCAATAACGTAATATAACCTAACGTAATCCAACCTATCATCTCGGCGGTAATATTTGACAACATTCCTGGCGAGTTGGCCTCTACGTCTCCGTTTGACCTTCATATACATCAATAACGTAATATAACCTAACCTAACCCAACCTATCATCTCGGCGGCAATATTTGACAACATTCCTGGCGAGTTGGCTTCTCCGTCTCCGTGGGACCTTCATATACATCAATAACGTAATATAACCTAACCTAACCCAACCTAACATCTTGCGGGTAATATTTGACATCATTCCTTGCGAGCCGGCCTCTACGTCTCCGTTTTACCTTCATATACATCAATAACGTAATATAACGTAACCTAACCCAACCTATCATCTCGGCGGTAATATTTGACAACATTCCTGGCGAGTTGGCCTCTACGTCTCCGTTTGACCTTCATATACATCAATAACGTAATATAACCTAACCTAACCCAACATATCATCTCGGCGGTAATATTCGACAACATACCTAGCGAGTTGTCCTCTACGTCTACGTTTGACCTTCATATACATCAATAACGTAATATAAGGTAACCTAACCCAACCTATCATCTCGCGGGTAATATTTGACATCATTCCTGGCGAGTTGGCCTCTACGTCTCCGTTTGACCTTCATATTCATCAATAACGTAATATAACGTAACCTAACACAACCTAACATCTCGCGGGTAATATCTGACATCATTCCTGGCGAGTTGGCCTCTGCGTCTCCGTTTGACCTTCATATACATCAATAACGTAATATAACGTAACCTAACCCAACCTATCATCTCGGCGGTAATATTTGACCACATTCCTGGCGAGTTGGCGTCTCTGTCTCCGTGAGACCTTTATATACATCAATATCGTAGTATAACCTAACCTAACCCAACCTAACATCTTGCGGGTAATATTTGACATCATTCCTTGCGAGCCGGCCTCTACGTCTCCGTTTTACCTTCATATACATCAATAACTTAATATAACGTAACCTAACCCAACCTATCATCTCGGCGGTAATATTTGATCACATTCCCGGCGTGTTGGCCTCTAAGTCTCCGTTTGACCTTCATATACATCAATAACGTAATATAACCTAACCTAATCCAACCTATCATCTCGGCGGTAATATTTGACAACATTCCTGGCGAGTTGGCTTCTCCGTCTCCGTCGGACCTTCATATACATCAATAACGTAATATAAAGTAACCTAACCCAACCTAACATCTCGGCGGAAATATTTGACCACATTCCTGGCGAGTTGGCCTCTACGTCTCCGTTTGACCTTCATATACATCAATAACGTAATATAACCTAACCTAACCCAACATATCATCTCGGCGGTAATATTCGACAACATACCTAGCGAGTTGTCCTCTACGTCTACGTTTGACCTTCATATACATCAATAACGTAATATAAGGTAACCTAACCCAACCTATCATCTCGCGGGTAATATTTGACATCATTCCTGGCGAGTTGGCCTCTACGTCTCCGTTTGACCTTCATATTCATCAATAACGTAATATAACGTAACCTAACACAACCTAACATCTCGCGGGTAATATCTGACATCATTCCTGGCGAGTTGCCTCTGCGTCTCCGTTTGACCTTCATATACATCAATAACGTAATATAACGTAACCTAACCCAACCTATCATCTCGGCGGTAATATTTGACCACATTCCTGGCGAGTTGGCTTCTCTGTCTCCGTGAGACCTTTATATACATCAATATCGTAGTATAACCTAACCTAACCCAACCTAACATCTTGCGGGTAATATTTGACATCATTCCTTGCGAGCCGGCCTCTACGTCTCCGTTTTACCTTCATATACATCAATAACTTAATATAACGTAACCTAACCCAACCTATCATCTCGGCGGTAATATTTGACAACATTCCTGGCGAGTTGGCCTCTACGTCTCCGTTTGACCTTCATATACATCAATAACGTAATATAACCTAACCTAACCCAACCTATCATCTCGGCGGTAATATTTGACAACATTCCTGGCGAGTTGGCTTCTCCGTCTCCGTGGGACCTTCATATACATCAATAACGTAATATAACCTAACCTACCCCAACCTAACATCTCGGCGGTAATATTTGATCACATTACCGGCGTGTTGGCCTCTAAGTCTCCGTTTGACCTTCATATACATCAGTAACGTAATATAAGGTAACCTAACCCAACCTATCATCTCGGCGGTAATATTTGACCTCATTCCTGGCGAGTTGGCTTCTCTGTCTCCGTGAGACCTTTACATACATCAATAACGCAATATAACCTAACCTAACCCAACCTAACATCTCGGCCGTAATATTTGACATCATTCCTGGCGAGTTGGCCTCTACGTCTCCGTTTGACCTTTATATACATCAATAACGTAATATAACCTAACCTAACCCAACCCAACATCTCGGCCGTAATATTTGACATCATTCCTGGCGAGTTGGCCTCTACGTCTCCGTTTGACCTTCATATACATCAATAACGTAATATAACCTAACCTAATCCAACCTATCATCTCGGCGGTAATATTTGACAACATTCCTGGCGAGTTGGCTTCTCCGTCTCCGTCGGACCTTCATATACATCAATAACGTAATATAAAGTAACCTAACCCAACCTAACATCTCGGCGGAAAGATTTGACCACATTCCTGGCGAGTTGGCCTCTACGTCTCCGTTTGACCTTCATATACATCAATAACGTAATATAACCTAACCTAACCCAACATATCATCTCGGCGGTAATATTCGACAACATACCTAGCGAGTTGTCCTCTACGTCTACGTTTGACCTTCATATACATCAATAACGTAATATAAGGTAACCTAACCCAACCTATCATCTCGCGGGTAATATTTGACATCATTCCTGGCGAGTTGGCCTCTACGTCTCCGTTTGACCTTCATATTCATCAATAACGTAATATAACGTAACCTAACACAACCTAACATCTCGCGGGTAATATCTGACATCATTCCTGGCGAGTTGGCCTCTGCGTCTCCGTTTGACCTTCATATACATCAATAACGTAATATAACCTAACCTAATCCAACCTATCATCTGGGCGGTAATATTTGACAACATTCCTGGCGAGTTGGCTTCTCCGTCTCCGTCGGACCTTCATATACATCAATAACGTAATATAAAGTAACCTAACCCAACCTAACATCTCGGCGGAAATATTTGACAACATTCCTGGCGAGTTGGCTTCTCCGTCTCCGTGGGACCTTCATATACATCAATAACGTAATATAATCTAACCTAACCCAACCTAACATCTCGCGGGTAATATTTGACATCATTCCTGGCGAGTTGGCCTCTACGTCTCCGTTTGACCTTCATATACATCAATAACGTAATATAACCTAACCTAACCCAACCTATCATCTCGGCGGCAATATTTGACAACATTCCTGGCGAGTTGGCTTCTCCGTCTCCGTGGGACCTTCATATACATCAATAACGTAATATAACCTAACCTAACCCAACCTAACATCTTGCGGGTAATATTTGACATCATTCCTTGCGAGCCGGCCTCTACGTCCCGTTTTACCTTCATATACATCAATAACGTAATATAACGTAACCTAACCCAACCTATCATCTCGGCGGTAATATTTGACAACATTCCTGGCGAGTTGGCCTCTACGTCTCCGTTTGACCTTCATATACATCAATAACGTAATATAACCTAACCTAACCCAACATATCATCTCGGCGGTAATATTCGACAACATACCTAGCGAGTTGTCCTCTACGTCTACGTTTGACCTTCATATACATCAATAACGTAATATAAGGTAACCTAACCCAACCTATCATCTCGCGGGTAATATTTGACATCATTCCTGGCGAGTTGGCCTCTACGTCTCCGTTTGACCTTCATATTCATCAATAACGTAATATAACGTAACCTAACACAACCTAACATCTCGCGGGTAATATCTGACATCATTCCTGGCGAGTTGGCCTCTGCGTCTCCGTTTGACCTTCATATACATCAATAACGTAATATAACGTAACCTAACCCAACCTATCATCTCGGCGGTAATATTTGACCACATTCCTGGCGAGTTGGCTTCTCTGTCTCCGTGAGACCTTTATATACATCAATATCGTAGTATAACCTAACCTAACCCAACCTATCATCTCGGCGGAAATATTTGACCACATTCCTGGTGAGTTGGCCTCTACGTCTCCGTTTGACCTTCATATACATCAATAACATAATATAACCTAACCTAACCCAACATATCATCTCGGCGGTAATATTCGACAACATACCTGGCGAGTTGGCTTCTCCGTCTCCGTGGGACCTTCATATACATCAATAACGTAATATAATCTAACCTAACCCAACCTAACATCTCGCGGGTAATATTTGACATCATTCCTGGCGAGTTGGCCTCTACGTCTCCGTTTGACCTTCATATACATCAATAACGTAATATAACGTAACCTAACCCAACCTATCATCTCGGCGGTAATATTTGACCACATTCCTGGCGAGTTGGCTTCTCTGTCTCCGTCAGACCTTTATATACATCAATAACGTAATATAACGTAACCTAACCCAACCTATCATCTCGGCGGTAATATTTGACCACATTCCTGGCGAGTTGGCTTCTCTGTCTCCGTCAGACCTTTATATACATCAATAACGCAAGATAACCTAACCTAACCCAACCTAACATCTCGGCCGTAATATTTGACATCATTCCTGGCGAGTTGGCCTCTACGTTTCCATTTGACCTTCATATACATCAATAACGTAATATAACGTAACCTAACCCAACCTATCATCTCGGCGGCATTATTTGACAACATTCCTGGCGAGTTGGCCTCTACGTCTCCGTTTGAGCTTCATATACATCAATGACGTAATATAACGTAACCTAACCCATCCTATCATCTCGGCGGCAATATTTGACAACATTCCTGGCGAGTTGGCCTCTACGTCTACGTTTGTCCTTCATATACATCTATAACGTAATACAAACTAACCTAACCCAATCTAACATCTCGGCGAAAATATTCGACAACATACCTGGCGAGTTGGCCTCTACGTCTACGTTTGAGCTTCATATACATCAATAACGTAATATAACGTAACCTAACACAACCTAACATCTCGCGGGTAATATTTGACATCATTCCTGGCGAGTTGGCCTCTGCGTCTCCGTTTGACCTTCATATACATCAATAACGTAATATATCCTAACCTAACCCAACCTATCATCTCGGCGGTAATATTTAACAGCATTCCTGGCGAGTTGGCTTCTCCGTCTCCGTGGGACCTTCATATACATCAATAACGTAATATAACCTAACCTAACCCAACCTAACATCTCGGCGGTAATATTTGACCACATTCCCGGCGAGTTGGCCTCTACGTCTCCGTTTGACCTTCATATACATCAGTAACGTAATATAAGGTAACCTAACCCAACCTATCATCTCGGCGGTAATATTTGACAACATTCCTGGCGAGTTGGCTTCTCCGTCTCCGTGGGACCTTCATATACATCAATAATGTAATATAACCTAAACTAACCCAACCTAACATCTCGGCCGTAATATTTGACATCATTCCTGGCGAGTTAGCCTCTACGTCTCCGTTTGAGCTTCATATACATCAATGACGTAATATAACCTAACCTAACCCAACCTAACATCTCGGCGGTAATATTTGACATCATTCCTGGCGAGTTGGCCTCTACGTCTACGTTTGACCTTCATATACATCAATAACGTAATATAACGTAACCTAACACAACCTAACATCTCGCGGGTAATATTTGACATCATTCCTGGCGAGTTGGCCTCTGCGTCTCCGTTTGACCTTCATATACATCAATAACGTAATATAACCTAACCTAACCCAACCTAACATCTCGGCGGTAATATTTGACCACATTCCCGGCGAGTTGGCCTCTACGTCTCCGTTTGACCTTCATATACATCAGTAACGTAGTATAAGGTAACCTAACCCAACCTATCATCTCGGCGGTAATATTTGACCACATTCCTGGCGAGTTGGCTTCTCTGTCTCCGTGAGACCTTTATATACATCAATAACGTAATATAACCTAACCTAACCCAACCTAACATCTCGGCCGTAATATTTGACATCATTCCTGGCGAGTTGGCTTCTCTGTCTCCGTGAGACCTTTATATACATCAATAACGTAATACAACCTAACCTAACCCAATCTAACATCTCGGCGGTAATATTCGACAACATACCTGGCGAGTTGGCCTCTACGTCTACGTTTGTCCTTCATATACATCAATAACGTAATATAACCTAACCTAACCCAACATATCATCTCGGCGGTAATATTCGACAACATACCTGGCGAGTTGGCCTCCACGTCTACGTTTGTCCTTCATATACATCTATAACGTAATATAACCTCACCTAACCCAACATATCATCTCGGCGGCAATATTTGACAGCATTCCTGGCGAGTTGGCCACTACGTCTCCGTTTGACCTTCATATACATCAAGAACATAATATAACCTAACCTAACCCAACCTAACATCTCGGCGGTAATATTTGACAACGTTCCTGGCGAGTTGGCTTCTCCGTCTCCGTGGGACCTTTATATACATCAATAACGTAATATAACCTAACCTAACCCAACCTAACATCTCGGCGGTAATATTTGACCACATTCCTGGCCTGTTGGCCTCTACGTCTCCGTGGGACCTTTATATACATCAATAACGTAATACAACCTAACCTAACCCAACCTAACATCTCGGCGGTAATATTCGGCAACATACCTGGCGAGTTGGCCTCTACGTCTACGTTTGACCTTCATATACATCAATAACGTAATATAACCTAACCTAACCCAACCTAACATCTCCGCGGTAATATGTGATAACATTCCTGGCGAATTGGCCTCTACCTCTCCGTGGGGCCTTTATATACATCAATAACGTAATATAATATAACCTAACCCAATCTAACATCTCGGCGGTAATATTTGACCACATTCCTGTCTTGTTAGTTCCTACGTCTCCGCGGGACCTCTATATACATCAGTAACGTAACATAACCTAACCTAACCCAACCTAACATCTCGATGGTACAATTTGACAACATTCCTGGCGAGTTGGCTTCTCCGTCTCCGTGGGACATTCATATACATCAATAACGTAATATAACCTAACCTAACCCAACCTAACATCTCGCGGGTAATATTTGACATCATTCCTTGCGAGTTGGCCTCTACGTCTCCGTTTTACCTTCATATACATCAATAACGTAATATAACGTAACCTAACCCAACCTATCATCTCGGCGGTAATACTTGACCACATTCCTGGCGAGTTGGCTTCTCTGTCTCCGTGAGACCTTTATATACATCAATAACGTAATATAACCTAACCTAACCCAACCTATTATCTCGGCGGCAATATTTGACAACATTCCTGGCGAGTTGGCTTCTCCGTCTCCGTGGGACCTTCATATACATCAATAACGTAATATAACCTAAACTAACCCAACCTAACATCTCGGCGGTAATATTTGACATCATTCCTGGCGAGTTGGCCTCTACGTCTCCGTTTGAGCTTCATATACATCAATGACGTAATATAACGTAACCTAACCCATCCTATCATCTCGGCGGCAATATTTGACAACATTCCTGGCGAGTTGGCCTCTACGTCTACGTTTGTCCTTCATATACATCTATAACGTAATACAAACTAACCTAACCCAATCTAACATCTCGGCGATAATATTCGACAACATACCTGGCGAGTTGGCCTCTACGTCTACGTTTGACCTTCATATACATCAATAACGTAATATAACCTAACCTAACCAAACCTAACATCTCGGCGGTAATATTTGACAACATTCCTGGCGAGTTGGCCTCTACGTCTCCGTTTGACCTTCATATACATCAATAACGTAATATAACCTAACCTAACCCAACCTAACATCTCGGCCGTAATTTTTGACACCATTCCTGGCGAGTTGGCCTCTACGTCTCCATTTGACCTTCATATACATCAATAACGTAATATAACGTAACCTAACCCAACCTATCATCTCGGCGGCATTATTTGACAACATTCCTGGCGAGTTGGCTTCTCCGTATCCGTGGGACCTTCATATACATCAATAACGTAATATAACCTAACCTAACCCAACCTAACATCTCGCGGGTAATATTTGACATCATTCCTTGCGAGTTGGCCTCTACGTCTCCGTTTTACCTTCATATACATCAATAACGTAATATAACGTAACCTAACCCAACCTAACATCTCGCGGGTAATATTTGACATCATTCCTGGCGAGTTGGCCTCTGCGTCTCCGTTTGACCTTCATATACATCAATAACGTAATATAACCTAACCTAACCCAACCTATCATCTCGGCGGTAATATTTAACAGCATTCCTGGCGAGTTGGCTTCTCCGTCTCCGTGGGACCTTCATATACATCAATAACGTAATATAACCTAACCTAACCCAACCTAACATCTCGGCGGTAATATTTGACCACATTCCCGGCGAGTTGGCCTCTACGTCTCCGTTTGACCTTCATATACATCAGTAACGTAATATAAGGTAACCTAACCCAACCTATCATCTCGGCGGTAATATTTGACCACATTCCTGGCGAGTTGGCTTCTCTGTCTCCGTGAGACCTTTATATACATCAATAACGTAATATAACCTAACCTAACCCAACCTAACATCTCGGCCGTAATATTTGACATCATTCCTGGCGAGTTGGCTTCTCTGTCTCCGTCGGACCTTCATATACATCAATAACGTAATATAAAGTAACCTAACCCAACCTAACATCTCGGCGGAAATATTTGACCACATTCCTGGCGAGTTGGCCTCTACGTCTCCGTTTGACCTTCATATACATCAATAACGTAATATAACCTAACCTAACCCAACATATCATCTCGGCGGTAATATTCGACAACATACCTAGCGAGTTGTCCTCTACGTCTACGTTTGACCTTCATATACATCAATAACGTAATATAAGGTAACCTAACCCAACCTATCATCTCGCGGGTAATATTTGACATCATTCCTGGCGAGTTGGCCTCTACGTCTCCGTTTGACCTTCATATTCATCAATAACGTAATATAACGTAACCTAACACAACCTAACATCTCGCGGGTAATATCTGACATCATTCCTGGCGAGTTGCCTCTGCGTCTCCGTTTGACCTTCATATACATCAATAACGTAATATAACGTAACCTAACCCAACCTATCATCTCGGCGGTAATATTTGACCACATTCCTGGCGAGTTGGCTTCTCTGTCTCCGTGAGACCTTTATATACATCAATATCGTAGTATAACCTAACCTAACCCAACCTAACATCTTGCGGGTAATATTTGACATCATTCCTTGCGAGCCGGCCTCTACGTCTCCGTTTTACCTTCATATACATCAATAACTTAATATAACGTAACCTAACCCAACCTATCATCTCGGCGGTAATATTTGACAACATTCCTGGCGAGTTGGCCTCTACGTCTCCGTTTGACCTTCATATACATCAATAACGTAATATAACCTAACCTAACCCAACCTATCATCTCGGCGGTAATATTTGACAACATTCCTGGCGAGTTGGCTTCTCCGTCTCCGTGGGACCTTCAAATACATCAATAACGTAATATAACCTAACCTACCCCAACCTAACATCTCGGCGGTAATATTTGATCACATTACCGGCGTGTTGGCCTCTAAGTCTCCGTTTGACCTTCATATACATCAGTAACGTAATATAAGGTAACCTAACCCAACCTATCATCTCGGCGGTAATATTTGACCTCATTCCTGGCGAGTTGGCTTCTCTGTCTCCGTGAGACCTTTACATACATCAATAACGCAATATAACCTAACCTAACCCAACCTAACATCTCGGCCGTAATATTTGACATCATTCCTGGCGAGTTGGCCTCTACGTCTCCGTTTGACCTTTATATACATCAATAACGTAATATAACCTAACCTAACCCAACCCAACATCTCGGCCGTAATATTTGACATCATTCCTGGCGAGTTGGCCTCTACGTCTCCGTTTGACCTTCATATACATCAATAACGTAATATAGCCTAACCTAATCCAACCTATCATCTCGGCGGTAATATTTGACAACATTCCTGGCGAGTTGGCTTCTCCGTCTCCGTCGGACCTTCATATACATCAATAACGTAATATAAAGTAACCTAACCCAACCTAACATCTCGGCGGAAAGATTTGACCACATTCCTGGCGAGTTGGCCTCTACGTCTCCGTTTGACCTTCATATACATCAATAACGTAATATAACCTAACCTAACCCAACATATCATCTCGGCGGTAATATTCGACAACATACCTAGCGAGTTGTCCTCTACGTCTACGTTTGACCTTCATATACATCAATAACGTAATATAAGGTAACCTAACCCAACCTATCATCTCGCGGGTAATATTTGACATCATTCCTGGCGAGTTGGCCTCTACGTCTCCGTTTGACCTTCATATTCATCAATAACGTAATATAACGTAACCTAACACAACCTAACATCTCGCGGGTAATATCTGACATCATTCCTGGCGAGTTGGCCTCTGCGTCTCCGTTTGACCTTCATATACATCAATAACGTAATATAACCTAACCTAATCCAACCTATCATCTGGGCGGTAATATTTGACAACATTCCTGGCGAGTTGGCTTCTCCGTCTCCGTCGGACCTTCATATACATCAATAACGTAATATAAAGTAACCTAACCCAACCTAACATCTCGGCGGAAATATTTGACAACATTCCTGGCGAGTTGGCTTCTCCGTCTCCGTGGGACCTTCATATACATCAATAACGTAATATAATCTAACCTAACACAACCTAACATCTCGCGGGTAATATTTGACATCATTCCTGGCGAGTTGGCCTCTACGTCTCCGTTTGGCCTTCATATACATCAATAACGTAATATAACCTAACCTAACCCAACCTATCATCTCGGCGGCAATATTTGACAACATTCCTGGCGAGTTGGCTTCTCCGTCTCCGTGGGACCTTCATATACATCAATAACGTAATATAACCTAACCTAACCCAACCTAACATCTTGCGGGTAATATTTGACATCATTCCTTGCGAGCCGGCCTCTACGTCCCGTTTTACCTTCATATACATCAATAACGTAATATAACGTAACCTAACCCAACCTATCATCTCGGCGGTAATATTTGACAACATTCCTGGCGAGTTGGCCTCTACGTCTCCGTTTGACCTTCATATACATCAATAACGTAATATAACCTAACCTAACCCAACATATCATCTCGGCGGTAATATTCGACAACATACCTAGCGAGTTGTCCTCTACGTCTACGTTTGACCTTCATATACATCAATAACGTAATATAAGGTAACCTAACCCAACCTATCATCTCGCGGGTAATATTTGACATCATTCCTGGCGAGTTGGCCTCTACGTCTCCGTTTGACCTTCATATTCATCAATAACGTAATATAACGTAACCTAACACAACCTAACATCTCGCGGGTAATATCTGACATCATTCCTGGCGAGTTGGCCTCTGCGTCTCCGTTTGACCTTCATATACATCAATAACGTAATATAACGTAACCTAACCCAACCTATCATCTCGGCGGTAATATTTGACCACATTCCTGGCGAGTTGGCTTCTCTGTCTCCGTGAGACCTTTATATACATCAATAACGTAATATAACCTAACCTAACCCAACCTATTATCTCGGCGGCAATATTTGACAACATTCCTGGCGAGTTGGCTTCTCCGTCTCCGTGGGACCTTCATATACATCAATAACGTAATATAACCTAAACTAACCCAACCTAACATCTCGGCGGTAATATTTGACATCATTCCTGGCGAGTTGGCCTCTACGTCTCCGTTTGAGCTTCATATACATCAATGACGTAATATAACGTAACCTAACCCATCCTATCATCTCGGCGGCAATATTTGACAACATTCCTGGCGAGTTGGCCTCTACGTCTACGTTTGTCCTTCATATACATCTATAACGTAATACAAACTAACCTAACCCAATCTAACATCTCGGCGATAATATTCGACAACATACCTGGCGAGTTGGCCTCTACGTCTACGTTTGACCTTCATATACATCAATAACGTAATATAACCTAACCTAACCAAACCTAACATCTCGGCGGTAATATTTGACAACATTCCTGGCGAGTTGGCCTCTACGTCTCCGTTTGACCTTCATATACATCAATAACGTAATATAACCTAACCTAACCCAACCTAACATCTCGGCCGTAATTTTTGACACCATTCCTGGCGAGTTGGCCTCTACGTCTCCATTTGACCTTCATATACATCAATAACGTAATATAACGTAACCTAACCCAACCTATCATCTCGGCGGCATTATTTGACAACATTCCTGGCGAGTTGGCTTCTCCGTATCCGTGGGACCTTCATATACATCAATAACGTAATATAACCTAACCTAACCCAACCTAACATCTCGGCGGTAATATTTGACCACATTCCCGGCGAGTTGGCCTCTACGTCTCCGTTTGACCTTCATATACATCAGTAACGTAATATAAGGTAACCTAACCCAACCTATCATCTCGGCGGTAATATTTGACCACATTCCTGGCGAGTTGGCTTCTCTGTCTCCGTGAGACCTTTATATACATCAATAACGTAATATAACCTAACCTAACCCAACCTAACATCTCGGCCGTAATATTTGACATCATTCCTGGCGAGTTGGCTTCTCTGTCTCCGTCGGACCTTCATATACATCAATAACGTAATATAAAGTAACCTAACCCAACCTAACATCTCGGCGGAAATATTTGACCACATTCCTGGCGAGTTGGCCTCTACGTCTCCGTTTGACCTTCATATACATCAATAACGTAATATAACCTAACCTAACCCAACATATCATCTCGGCGGTAATATTCGACAACATACCTAGCGAGTTGTCCTCTACGTCTACGTTTGACCTTCATATACATCAATAACGTAATATAAGGTAACCTAACCCAACCTATCATCTCGCGGGTAATATTTGACATCATTCCTGGCGAGTTGGCCTCTACGTCTCCGTTTGACCTTCATATTCATCAATAACGTAATATAACGTAACCTAACACAACCTAACATCTCGCGGGTAATATCTGACATCATTCCTGGCGAGTTGCCTCTGCGTCTCCGTTTGACCTTCATATACATCAATAACGTAATATAACGTAACCTAACCCAACCTATCATCTCGGCGGTAATATTTGACCACATTCCTGGCGAGTTGGCTTCTCTGTCTCCGTGAGACCTTTATATACATCAATATCGTAGTATAACCTAACCTAACCCAACCTAACATCTTGCGGGTAATATTTGACATCATTCCTTGCGAGCCGGCCTCTACGTCTCCGTTTTACCTTCATATACATCAATAACTTAATATAACGTAACCTAACCCAACCTATCATCTCGGCGGTAATATTTGACAACATTCCTGGCGAGTTGGCCTCTACGTCTCCGTTTGACCTTCATATACATCAATAACGTAATATAACCTAACCTAACCCAACCTATCATCTCGGCGGTAATATTTGACAACATTCCTGGCGAGTTGGCTTCTCCGTCTCCGTGGGACCTTCATATACATCAATAACGTAATATAACCTAACCTACCCCAACCTAACATCTCGGCGGTAATATTTGATCACATTACCGGCGTGTTGGCCTCTAAGTCTCCGTTTGACCTTCATATACATCAGTAACGTAATATAAGGTAACCTAACCCAACCTATCATCTCGGCGGTAATATTTGACCTCATTCCTGGCGAGTTGGCTTCTCTGTCTCCGTGAGACCTTTACATACATCAATAACGCAATATAACCTAACCTAACCCAACCTAACATCTCGGCCGTAATATTTGACATCATTCCTGGCGAGTTGGCCTCTACGTCTCCGTTTGACCTTTATATACATCAATAACGTAATATAACCTAACCTAACCCAACCCAACATCTCGGCCGTAATATTTGACATCATTCCTGGCGAGTTGGCCTCTACGTCTCCGTTTGACCTTCATATACATCAATAACGTAATATAACCTAACCTAATCCAACCTATCATCTCGGCGGTAATATTTGACAACATTCCTGGCGAGTTGGCTTCTCCGTCTCCGTCGGACCTTCATATACATCAATAACGTAATATAAAGTAACCTAACCCAACCTAACATCTCGGCGGAAAGATTTGACCACATTCCTGGCGAGTTGGCCTCTACGTCTCCGTTTGACCTTCATATACATCAATAACGTAATATAACCTAACCTAACCCAACATATCATCTCGGCGGTAATATTCGACAACATACCTAGCGAGTTGTCCTCTACGTCTACGTTTGACCTTCATATACATCAATAACGTAATATAAGGTAACCTAACCCAACCTATCATCTCGCGGGTAATATTTGACATCATTCCTGGCGAGTTGGCCTCTACGTCTCCGTTTGACCTTCATATTCATCAATAACGTAATATAACGTAACCTAACACAACCTAACATCTCGCGGGTAATATCTGACATCATTCCTGGCGAGTTGGCCTCTGCGTCTCCGTTTGACCTTCATATACATCAATAACGTAATATAACCTAACCTAATCCAACCTATCATCTGGGCGGTAATATTTGACAACATTCCTGGCGAGTTGGCTTCTCCGTCTCCGTCGGACCTTCATATACATCAATAACGTAATATAAAGTAACCTAACCCAACCTAACATCTCGGCGGAAATATTTGACAACATTCCTGGCGAGTTGGCTTCTCCGTCTCCGTGGGACCTTCATATACATCAATAACGTAATATAATCTAACCTAACCCAACCTAACATCTCGCGGGTAATATTTGACATCATTCCTGGCGAGTTGGCCTCTACGTCTCCGTTTGGCCTTCATATACATCAATAACGTAATATAACCTAACCTAACCCAACCTATCATCTCGGCGGCAATATTTGACAACATTCCTGGCGAGTTGGCTTCTCCGTCTCCGTGGGACCTTCATATACATCAATAACGTAATATAACCTAACCTAACCCAACCTAACATCTTGCGGGTAATATTTGACATCATTCCTTGCGAGCCGGCCTCTACGTCCCGTTTTACCTTCATATACATCAATAACGTAATATAACGTAACCTAACCCAACCTATCATCTCGGCGGTAATATTTGACAACATTCCTGGCGAGTTGGCCTCTACGTCTCCGTTTGACCTTCATATGCATCAATAACGTAATATAACCTAACCTAACCCAACATATCATCTCGGCGGTAATATTCGACAACATACCTAGCGAGTTGTCCTCTACGTCTACGTTTGACCTTCATATGCATCAATAACGTAATATAAGGTAACCTAACCCAACCTATCATCTCGCGGGTAATATTTGACATCATTCCTGGCGAGTTGGCCTCTACGTCTCCGTTTGACCTTCATATTCATCAATAACGTAATATAACGTAACCTAACACAACCTAACATCTCGCGGGTAATATCTGACATCATTCCTGGCGAGTTGGCCTCTGCGTCTCCGTTTGACCTTCATATACATCAATAACGTAATATAACGTAACCTAACCCAACCTATCATCTCGGCGGTAATATTTGACCACATTCCTGGCGAGTTGGCTTCTCTGTCTCCGTGAGACCTTTATATACATCAATATCGTAGTATAACCTAACCTAACCCAACCTATCATCTCGGAGGAAATATTTGACCACATTCCTGGTGAGTTGGCCTCTACGTCTCCGTTTGACCTTCATATACATCAATAACGTAATATAACCTAACCTAACCCAACATATCATCTCGGCGGTAATATTCGACAACATACCTGGCGAGTTGGCCTCTACGTCTACGTTTGTCCTTCATATATATCTATAACGTAATCTAATCTAACCTAACCCAACCTATCATCTCGGCGGCAATATTTGACAACATTCCTGGCGAGTTGGCTTCTCCGTCTCCGTGGGACCTTTATATACATCAATAACGTAATATAACCTAACCTAACCCAACCTATCATCTCGGCGGTAATATTTGACCACATTCCTGGCTTGTTGGCCTCTACGTCTCCGTGGGACCTTTATATACATCAATAACGTAATACAACCTAACCTAATCCAACCTAACATCTCGGCGGTAATATTCGGCAACATACCTGGCGAGATGGCTTCTCCGAATCTGTGAGACCTTCATATCCATCAATAACGTAATATAACCTAACCTAACCCAACCTAACATCTCGGCGGTAATATTCGACAACATACCTAGCGAGTTGGCCTCTACGTCTACGTTTGACCTTCATATACATCAATAACGAAATATAACCTAACCTAACCCAACCTATCATCTCGGCGGTAATATTTGACAACATTCCTGGCGAGTTGGCCTCTACGTCTCCGCGGCATCTTTATATACATCAATAACGTAATATAACCTAACCTAACCCAACCTATCATCTCGGCGGCAATATTTGACAACATTCCTGGAGAGTTGGCTTCTCCGTCTCCGTGGGACCTTCATATACATCAATAACGTAATATAATCTAACCTAACCCAACCTAACATCTCGCGGGTAATATTTGACATCATTCCTGGCGAGTTGGCCTCTACGTCTCCGTTTGACCTTCATATACATCAATAACGTAATATAACGTAACCTAACCCAACCTATCATCTCGGCGGTAATATTTGACCACATTCCTGGCGAGTTGGCTTCTCTGTCTCCGTCAGACCTTTATATACATCAATAACGTAATATAACGTAACCTAACCCAACCTATCATCTCGGCGGTAATATTTGACCACATTCCTGGCGAGTTGGCTTCTCTGTCTCCGTCAGACCTTTATATACATCAATAACGCAAGATAACCTAACCTAACCCAACCTAACATCTCGGCCGTAATATTTGACATCATTCCTGGCGAGTTGGCCTCTACGTTTCCATTTGACCTTCATATACATCAATAACGTAATATAACGTAACCTAACCCAACCTATCATCTCGGCGGCATTATTTGACAACATTCCTGGCGAGTTGGCCTCTACGTCTCCGTTTGAGCTTCATATACATCAATGACGTAATATAACGTAACCTAACCCATCCTATCATCTCGGCGGCAATATTTGACAACATTCCTGGCGAGTTGGCCTCTACGTCTACGTTTGTCCTTCATATACATCTATAACGTAATACAAACTAACCTAACCCAATCTAACATCTCGGCGAAAATATTCGACAACATACCTGGCGAGTTGGCCTCTACGTCTACGTTTGAGCTTCATATACATCAATAACGTAATATAACGTAACCTAACACAACCTAACATCTCGCGGGTAATATTTGACATCATTCCTGGCGAGTTGGCCTCTGCGTCTCCGTTTGACCTTCATATACATCAATAACGTAATATATCCTAACCTAACCCAACCTATCATCTCGGCGGTAATATTTAACAGCATTCCTGGCGAGTTGGCTTCTCCGTCTCCGTGGGACCTTCATATACATCAATAACGTAATATAACCTAACCTAACCCAACCTAACATCTCGGCGGTAATATTTGACCACATTCCCGGCGAGTTGGCCTCTACGTCTCCGTTTGACCTTCATATACATCAGTAACGTAATATAAGGTAACCTAACCCAACCTATCATCTCGGCGGTAATATTTGACAACATTCCTGGCGAGTTGGCTTCTCCGTCTCCGTGGGACCTTCATATACATCAATAATGTAATATAACCTAAACTAACCCAACCTAACATCTCGGCCGTAATATTTGACATCATTCCTGGCGAGTTAGCCTCTACGTCTCCGTTTGAGCTTCATATACATCAATGACGTAATATAACCTAACCTAACCCAACCTAACATCTCGGCGGTAATATTTGACATCATTCCTGGCGAGTTGGCCTCTACGTCTACGTTTGACCTTCATATACATCAATAACGTAATATAACGTAACCTAACACAACCTAACATCTCGCGGGTAATATTTGACATCATTCCTGGCGAGTTGGCCTCTGCGTCTCCGTTTGACCTTCATATACATCAATAACGTAATATAACCTAACCTAACCCAACCTAACATCTCGGCGGTAATATTTGACCACATTCCCGGCGAGTTGGCCTCTACGTCTCCGTTTGACCTTCATATACATCAGTAACGTAGTATAAGGTAACCTAACCCAACCTATCATCTCGGCGGTAATATTTGACCACATTCCTGGCGAGTTGGCTTCTCTGTCTCCGTGAGACCTTTATATACATCAATAACGTAATATAACCTAACCTAACCCAACCTAACATCTCGGCCGTAATATTTGACATCATTCCTGGCGAGTTGGCTTCTCTGTCTCCGTGAGACCTTTATATACATCAATAACGTAATACAACCTAACCTAACCCAATCTAACATCTCGGCGGTAATATTCGACAACATACCTGGCGAGTTGGCCTCTACGTCTACGTTTGTCCTTCATATACATCAATAACGTAATATAACCTAACCTAACCCAACATATCATCTCGGCGGTAATATTCGACAACATACCTGGCGAGTTGGCCTCCACGTCTACGTTTGTCCTTCATATACATCTATAACGTAATATAACCTCACCTAACCCAACATATCATCTCGGCGGCAATATTTGACAGCATTCCTGGCGAGTTGGCCACTACGTCTCCGTTTGACCTTCATATACATCAAGAACATAATATAACCTAACCTAACCCAACCTAACATCTCGGCGGTAATATTTGACAACGTTCCTGGCGAGTTGGCTTCTCCGTCTCCGTGGGACCTTTATATACATCAATAACGTAATATAACCTAACCTAACCCAACCTAACATCTCGGCGGTAATATTTGACCACATTCCTGGCCTGTTGGCCTCTACGTCTCCGTGGGACCTTTATATACATCAATAACGTAATACAACCTAACCTAACCCAACCTAACATCTCGGCGGTAATATTCGGCAACATACCTGGCGAGTTGGCCTCTACGTCTACGTTTGTCCTTCATATATATCTATAACGTAATCTAATCTAACCTAACCCAACCTATCATCTCGGCGGCAATATTTGACAACATTCCTGGCGAGTTGGCTTCTCCGTCTCCGTGGGACCTTTATATACATCAATAACGTAATATAACCTAACCTAACCCAACCTATCATCTCGGCGGTAATATTTGACCACATTCCTGGCTTGTTGGCCTCTACGTCTCCGTGGGACCTTTATATACATCAATAACGTAATACAACCTAACCTAATCCAACCTAACATCTCGGCGGTAATATTCGGCAACATACCTGGCGAGATGGCTTCTCCGAATCTGTGAGACCTTCATATCCATCAATAACGTAATATAACCTAACCTAACCCAACCTAACATCGCGGCGGTAATATTCGACAACATACCTAGCGAGTTGGCCTCTACGTCTACGTTTGACCTTCATATACATCAATAACGAAATATAACCTAACCTAACCCAACCTATCATCTCGGCGGTAATATTTGACAACATTCCTGGCGAGTTGGCCTCTACGTCTCCGCGGCATCTTTATATACATCAATAACGTAATATAACCTAACCTAACCCAACCTATCATCTCGGCGGCAATATTTGACAACATTCCTGGAGAGTTGGCTTCTCCGTCTCCGTGGGACCTTCATATACATCAATAACGTAATATAATCTAACCTAACCCAACCTAACATCTCGCGGGTAATATTTGACATCATTCCTGGCGAGTTGGCCTCTACGTCTCCGTTTGACCTTCATATACATCAATAACGTAATATAACGTAACCTAACCCAACCTATCATCTCGGCGGTAATATTTGACCACATTCCTGGCGAGTTGGCTTCTCTGTCTCCGTCAGACCTTTATATACATCAATAACGTAATATAACGTAACCTAACCCAACCTATCATCTCGGCGGTAATATTTGACCACATTCCTGGCGAGTTGGCTTCTCTGTCTCCGTCAGACCTTTATATACATCAATAACGCAAGATAACCTAACCTAACCCAACCTAACATCTCGGCCGTAATATTTGACATCATTCCTGGCGAGTTGGCCTCTACGTTTCCATTTGACCTTCATATACATCAATAACGTAATATAACGTAACCTAACCCAACCTATCATCTCGGCGGCATTATTTGACAACATTCCTGGCGAGTTGGCCTCTACGTCTCCGTTTGAGCTTCATATACATCAATGACGTAATATAACGTAACCTAACCCATCCTATCATCTCGGCGGCAATATTTGACAACATTCCTGGCGAGTTGGCCTCTACGTCTACGTTTGTCCTTCATATACATCTATAACGTAATACAAACTAACCTAACCCAATCTAACATCTCGGCGAAAATATTCGACAACATACCTGGCGAGTTGGCCTCTACGTCTACGTTTGAGCTTCATATACATCAATAACGTAATATAACGTAACCTAACACAACCTAACATCTCGCGGGTAATATTTGACATCATTCCTGGCGAGTTGGCCTCTGCGTCTCCGTTTGACCTTCATATACATCAATAACGTAATATATCCTAACCTAACCCAACCTATCATCTCGGCGGTAATATTTAACAGCATTCCTGGCGAGTTGGCTTCTCCGTCTCCGTGGGACCTTCATATACATCAATAACGTAATATAACCTAACCTAACCCAACCTAACATCTCGGCGGTAATATTTGACCACATTCCCGGCGAGTTGGCCTCTACGTCTCCGTTTGACCTTCATATACATCAGTAACGTAATATAAGGTAACCTAACCCAACCTATCATCTCGGCGGTAATATTTGACAACATTCCTGGCGAGTTGGCTTCTCCGTCTCCGTGGGACCTTCATATACATCAATAATGTAATATAACCTAAACTAACCCAACCTAACATCTCGGCCGTAATATTTGACATCATTCCTGGCGAGTTAGCCTCTACGTCTCCGTTTGAGCTTCATATACATCAATGACGTAATATAACCTAACCTAACCCAACCTAACATCTCGGCGGTAATATTTGACATCATTCCTGGCGAGTTGGCCTCTACGTCTACGTTTGACCTTCATATACATCAATAACGTAATATAACGTAACCTAACACAACCTAACATCTCGCGGGTAATATTTGACATCATTCCTGGCGAGTTGGCCTCTGCGTCTCCGTTTGACCTTCATATACATCAATAACGTAATATAACCTAACCTAACCCAACCTAACATCTCGGCGGTAATATTTGACCACATTCCCGGCGAGTTGGCCTCTACGTCTCCGTTTGACCTTCATATACATCAGTAACGTAGTATAAGGTAACCTAACCCAACCTATCATCTCGGCGGTAATATTTGACCACATTCCTGGCGAGTTGGCTTCTCTGTCTCCGTGAGACCTTTATATACATCAATAACGTAATATAACCTAACCTAACCCAACCTAACATCTCGGCCGTAATATTTGACATCATTCCTGGCGAGTTGGCTTCTCTGTCTCCGTGAGACCTTTATATACATCAATAACGTAATACAACCTAACCTAACCCAATCTAACATCTCGGCGGTAATATTCGACAACATACCTGGCGAGTTGGCCTCTACGTCTACGTTTGTCCTTCATATACATCAATAACGTAATATAACCTAACCTAACCCAACATATCATCTCGGCGGTAATATTCGACAACATACCTGGCGAGTTGGCCTCCACGTCTACGTTTGTCCTTCATATACATCTATAACGTAATATAACCTCACCTAACCCAACATATCATCTCGGCGGCAATATTTGACAGCATTCCTGGCGAGTTGGCCACTACGTCTCCGTTTGACCTTCATATACATCAAGAACATAATATAACCTAACCTAACCCAACCTAACATCTCGGCGGTAATATTTGACAACGTTCCTGGCGAGTTGGCTTCTCCGTCTCCGTGGGACCTTTATATACATCAATAACGTAATATAACCTAACCTAACCCAACCTAACATCTCGGCGGTAATATTTGACCACATTCCTGGCCTGTTGGCCTCTACGTCTCCGTGGGACCTTTATATACATCAATAACGTAATACAACCTAACCTAACCCAACCTAACATCTCGGCGGTAATATTCGGCAACATACCTGGCGAGTTGGCCTCTACGTCTACGTTTGACCTTCATATACATCAATAACGTAATATAACCTAACCTAACCCAACCTAACATCTCCGCGGTAATATGTGATAACATTCCTGGCGAATTGGCCTCTACCTCTCCGTGGGGCCTTTATATACATCAATAACGTAATATAATATAACCTAACCCAATCTAACATCTCGGCGGTAATATTTGACCACATTCCTGTCTTGTTAGTTCCTACGTCTCCGCGGGACCTCTATATACATCAGTAACGTAACATAACCTAACCTAACCCAACCTAACATCTCGATGGTACAATTTGACAACATTCCTGGCGAGTTGGCTTCTCCGTCTCCGTGGGACATTCATATACATCAATAACGTAATATAACCTAACCTAACCCAACCTAACATCTCGCGGGTAATATTTGACATCATTCCTTGCGAGTTGGCCTCTACGTCTCCGTTTTACCTTCATATACATCAATAACGTAATATAACGTAACCTAACCCAACCTATCATCTCGGCGGTAATACTTGACCACATTCCTGGCGAGTTGGCTTCTCTGTCTCCGTGAGACCTTTATATACATCAATAACGTAATATAACCTAACCTAACCCAACCTATTATCTCGGCGGCAATATTTGACAACATTCCTGGCGAGTTGGCTTCTCCGTCTCCGTGGGACCTTCATATACATCAATAACGTAATATAACCTAAACTAACCCAACCTAACATCTCGGCGGTAATATTTGACATCATTCCTGGCGAGTTGGCCTCTACGTCTCCGTTTGAGCTTCATATACATCAATGACGTAATATAACGTAACCTAACCCATCCTATCATCTCGGCGGCAATATTTGACAACATTCCTGGCGAGTTGGCCTCTACGTCTACGTTTGTCCTTCATATACATCTATAACGTAATACAAACTAACCTAACCCAATCTAACATCTCGGCGATAATATTCGACAACATACCTGGCGAGTTGGCCTCTACGTCTACGTTTGACCTTCATATACATCAATAACGTAATATAACCTAACCTAACCAAACCTAACATCTCGGCGGTAATATTTGACAACATTCCTGGCGAGTTGGCCTCTACGTCTCCGTTTGACCTTCATATACATCAATAACGTAATATAACCTAACCTAACCCAACCTAACATCTCGGCCGTAATTTTTGACACCATTCCTGGCGAGTTGGCCTCTACGTCTCCATTTGACCTTCATATACATCAATAACGTAATATAACGTAACCTAACCCAACCTATCATCTCGGCGGCATTATTTGACAACATTCCTGGCGAGTTGGCTTCTCCGTATCCGTGGGACCTTCATATACATCAATAACGTAATATAACCTAACCTAACCCAACCTAACATCTCGCGGGTAATATTTGACATCATTCCTTGCGAGTTGGCCTCTACGTCTCCGTTTTACCTTCATATACATCAATAACGTAATATAACGTAACCTAACCCAACCTAACATCTCGCGGGTAATATTTGACATCATTCCTGGCGAGTTGGCCTCTGCGTCTCCGTTTGACCTTCATATACATCAATAACGTAATATAACCTAACCTAACCCAACCTATCATCTCGGCGGTAATATTTAACAGCATTCCTGGCGAGTTGGCTTCTCCGTCTCCGTGGGACCTTCATATACATCAATAACGTAATATAACCTAACCTAACCCAACCTAACATCTCGGCGGTAATATTTGACCACATTCCCGGCGAGTTGGCCTCTACGTCTCCGTTTGACCTTCATATACATCAGTAACGTAATATAAGGTAACCTAACCCAACCTATCATCTCGGCGGTAATATTTGACCACATTCCTGGCGAGTTGGCTTCTCTGTCTCCGTGAGACCTTTATATACATCAATAACGTAATATAACCTAACCTAACCCAACCTAACATCTCGGCCGTAATATTTGACATCATTCCTGGCGAGTTGGCTTCTCTGTCCCCGTGAGACCTTTATATACATCAATAACGTAATATAACGTAACCTAACCCAACCTATCATCTCGCGGGTAATATTTGACAACATTCCTGGCGAGTTGGCTTCTCCGTCTCCGTGGGACCTTTATATACATCAATAACGTAATACAACCTAACCTAACCCAACCTAACATCTCGGCTGTAATATTCGACAACATACCTAGCGAGTTGGCCTCTACGTCTACGTTTGACCTTCATATACATCAATAACGTAATATAACGTAACCTAACCCAACCTATCATCTCGGCGGTAATAATTGACAACATTCCTGGCGAGTTGGCCTCTACGTCTCCGTGGGACCTTTATATACATCAATAACATAATATAAGCTAGCCTAACCCAATCTAACATCTCGGCGATAATATTTGACCACATTCCTGGCTTGTTGGCCTCTACGTCTCCGTGGGACCTTTACATACTTCAATAACGTAATATAACCTAACCTAACCCAACCTAACATCTCGGCGGTAATATTTGACAACATTCCTGGCGAGTTGGCCTCTACGTCTCCGTTTGACCTTCATATACATCAATAACGTAATATAACGTAACCTAACCCAACCTATCATCTCGGCGGTAATATTTGACAGCATTCCTGGCGAGTTGGCCTCTACGTCTCCGTTTGACCTTCATATACATCAAGAACATAATATAACCTAACCTAACCCAACCTAACATCTCGGCGGTAACATTTGACCACATTCCTGGCGAGTTGGTTTCTCTGTCTCCATGAGACTTTTTATATACATCAATAACGTAATACAACCTAACCTAACCCAATCTAACATCTCGGCGGTAATATTTGACCACATTCCTGGCGAGTTGGCTTCTGTGTCTCCGTGAGACCTTTATATACATCAATAACGTAATACAACCTAACCTAACCCAATCTAACATCTCGGCGGTAATATTCGACAACATACCTGGCGAGTTGGCCTCTACGTCTACGTTTGTCCTTCATATACATCAATAACGTAATATAACCTAACCTAACCCAACATATCATCTCGGCGGTAATATTCGACAACATACCTGGCGAGTTGGCCTCTACGTCTACGTTTGTCCTTCATATACATCTATAACGTAATATAACCTCACCTAACCCAACATATCATCTCGGCGGCAATATTTGACAGCATTCCTGGCGAGTTGGCCACTACGTCTCCGTTTGACCTTCATATACATCAAGAACATAATATAACCTAACCTAACCCAACCTAACATCTCGGCGGTAATATTTGACAACGTTCCTGGCGAGTTGGCTTCTCCGTCTCCGTGGGACCTTTATATACATCAATAACGTAATATAACCTAACCTAACCCAACCTAACATCTCGGCGGTAATATTTGACCACATTCCTGGCCTGTTGGCCTCTACGTCTCCGTGGGACCTTTATATACATCAATAACGTAATACAACCTAACCTAACCCAACCTAACATCTCGGCGGTAATATTCGGCAACATACCTGGCGAGTTGGCCTCTACGTCTACGTTTGACCTTCATATACATCAATAACGTAATATAACCTAACCTAACCCAACCTAACATCTCCGCGGTAATATGTGATAACATTCCTGGCGAATTGGCCTCTACCTCTCCGTGGGGCCTTTATATACACCAATAACGTAATATAATATAACCTAACCCAATCTAACATCTCGGCGGTAATATTTGACCACATTCCTGTCTTGTTAGTTCCTACGTCTCCGCGGGACCTCTATATACATCAGTAACGTAACATAACCTAACCTAACCCAACCTAACATCTCGATGGTAATATTTGACAACATTCCTGGCGAGTTAGCTTCTCCGTCTCCGCGGGACATTCATACACATCAATAACGTAATATAACCTAACCTAACCCAACCTAACATCTCGCGGGTAATATTTGACATCATTCCTTGCGAATTGGCCTCTACGTCTCCGTTTTACCTTCATATACATCAATAACGTAATATAACGTAACCTAACCCAACCTATCATCTCGGCGGTAATATTTGACCACATTCCTGGCGAGTTGGCTTCTCTGTCTCCGTGAGACCTTTATATACATCAATAACGTAATATAACCTAACCTAACCCAACCTATCATCTCGGCGGTAATATTTGACAGCATTCCTGGCGAGTTGGCCTCTACGTCTCCGTTTGACCTTCATATACATCAAGAACATAATATAACCTAACCTAACCCAACCTAACATCTCGGCGGTAACATTTGACCACATTCCTGGCGAGTTGGTTTCTCTGTCTCCATGAGACTTTTTATATACATCAATAACGTAATACAACCTAACCTAACCCAATCTAACATCTCGGCGGTAATATTTGACAACGTTCCTGGCGAGTTGGCTTCTCCGTCTCCGTGGGACCTTTATATACATCAATAACGTAATATAACCTAACCTAACCCAACCTAACATCTCGGCGGTAATATTTGACCACATTCCTGGCCTGTTGGCCTCTACGTCTCCGTGGGACCTTTATATACATCAATAACGTAATACAACCTAACCTAACCCAACCTAACATCTCGGCGGTATTATTCGGCAACATACCTGGCGAGTTGGCCTCTACGTCTACGTTTGACCTTCATATACATCAATAACGTAATATAACCTAACCTAACCCAACCTAACATCTCCGCGGTAATATGTGATAACATTCCTGGCGAATTGGCCTCTACCTCTCCGTGGGGCCTTTATATACACCAATAACGTAATATAATATAACCTAACCCAATCTAACATCTCGGCGGTAATATTTGACCACATTCCTGTCTTGTTAGTTCCTACGTCTCCGCGGGACCTCTATATACATCAGTAACGTAACATAACCTAACCTAACCCAACCTAACATCTCGATGGTAATATTTGACAACATTCCTGGCGAGTTAGCTTCTCCGTCTCCGCGGGACATTCATATACATCAATAACGTAATATAACCTAACCTAACCCAACCTAACATCTCGCGGGTAATATTTGACATCATTCCTTGCGAATTGGCCTCTACGTCTCCGTTTTACCTTCATATACATCAATAACGTAATATAACGTAACCTAACCCAACCTATCATCTCGGCGGTAATATTTGACCACATTCCTGGCGAGTTGGCTTCTCTGTCTCCGTGAGACCTTTATATACATCAATAACGTAATATAACCTAACCTAACCCAACCTATCATCTCGGCGGCAATATTTGACAACATTCCTGGCGAGTTGGCTTCTCCGTCTCCGTGGGACCTTCATATACATCAATAACGTAATATAACCTAACCTAACCCAACCTAACATCTCGCGGGTAATATTTGACATCATTCCTTGCGAGCCGGCCTCTACGTCTCCCTTTTACCTTCATATACATCAATAACGTAATATAACGTAACCTAACCCAACCTATCATCTCGGCGGTAATATTTGACAACATTCCTGGCGAGTTGGCTTCTCCGTCTCCGTTTGACCTTCATATACATCAATAACGTAATATAACCTAACCTAACCCAACCTAACATCTCGGCGGTAATATTTGACAACATTCCTGGCGAGTTGGCTTCTCCGTCTCCGTGGGACCTTCATATACATCAATAATGTAATATAACCTAAACTAACCCAACCTAACATCTCGGCGGTAATATTTGACATCATTCCTGGCGAGTTGGCCTCTACGTCTCCGTTTGAGCTTCATATACATCAATGACGTAATATAACGTAACCTAACCCATCCTATCATCTCGGCGGCAATATTTGACAACATTCCTGGCGAATTGGCCTCTACGTCTATGTTTGTCCTTCATATACATCTATAACGTAATACAAACTAACCTAACCCAATCTAACATCTCGGCGATAATATTCGACAACATACCTGGCGAGTTGGCCTCTACGTCTACGTTTGACGTTCATATACATCAATAACGTAATACAACCTAACCTAACCCAACCTAACATCTCGGCGGTAATATTCGGCAACATACCTGGCGAGTTGGCCTCTACGTCTACGTTTGACCTTCATATACATCAATAACGTAATATAACCTAACCTAACCCAACCTAACATCTCCGCGGTAATATGTGATAACATTCCTGGCGAATTGGCCTCTACCTCTCCGTGGGGCCTTTATATACACCAATAACGTAATATAATATAACCTAACCCAATCTAACATCTCGGCGGTAATATTTGACCACATTCCTGTCTTGTTAGTTCCTACGTCTCCGCGGGACCTCTATATACATCAGTAACGTAACATAACCTAACCTAACCCAACCTAACATCTCGATGGTAATATTTGACAACATTCCTGGCGAGTTAGCTTCTCCGTCTCCGTGGGACATTCATATACATCAATAACGTAATATAACCTAACCTAACCCAACCTAACATCTCGCGGGTAATATTTGACATCATTCCTTGCGAGTTGGCCTCTACGTCTCCGTTTTACCTTCATATACATCAATAACGTAATATAACGTAACCTAACCCAACCTATCATCTCGGCGGTAATATTTGACCACATTCCTGGCGAGTTGGCTTCTCTGTCTCCGTGAGACCTTTATATACATCAATAACGTAATATAACCTAACCTAACCCAACCTATCATCTCGGCGGCAATATTTGACAACATTCCTGGCGAGTTGGCTTCTCCGTCTCCGTGGGACCTTCATATACATCAATAACGTAATATAACCTAACCTAACCCAACCTAACATCTCGCGGGTAATATTTGACATCATTCCTTGCGAGCCGGCCTCTACGTCTCCGTTTTACCTTCATATACATCAATAACGTAATATAACGTAACCAAACCCAACCTATCATCTCGGCGGTAATATTTGACAACATTCCTGGCGAGTTGGCCTCTACGTCTCCGTTTGACCTTCATATACATCAATAACGTAATATAACCTAACCTAACCCAACCTATCATCTCGGCGGTAATATTTGACAACATTCCTGGCGAGTTGGCCTCTACGTCTACGTTTGACGTTCATATACATCAATAACGTAATACAACCTAACCTAACCCAACCTAACATCTCGGCGGTAATATTCGGCAACATACCTGGCGAGTTGGCCTCTACGTCTCCGTTTGACCTTCATATACATCAATAACGTAATATAACCTAACCTAACCCAACCTAACATCTCGGCCGTAATTTTTGACACCATTCCTGGCGAGTTGGCCTCTACGTCTCCATTTGACCTTCATATACATCAATAACGTAATATAACGTAACCTAACCCAACCTATCATCTCGGCGGCATTATTTGACAACATTCCTGGCGAGTTGGCTTCTCCGTATCCGTGGGACCTTCATATACATCAATAACGTAATATAACCTAACCTAACCCAACCTAACATCTCGCGGGTAATATTTGACATCATTCCTTGCGAGTTGGCCTCTACGTCTCCGTTTTACCTTCATATACATCAATAACGTAATATAACGTAACCTAACCCAACCTAACATCTCGCGGGTAATATTTGACATCATTCCTGGCGAGTTGGCCTCTGCGTCTCCGTTTGACCTTCATATACATCAATAACGTAATATAACCTAACCTAACCCAACCTATCATCTCGGCGGTAATATTTAACAGCATTCCTGGCGAGTTGGCTTCTCCGTCTCCGTGGGACCTTCATATACATCAATAACGTAATATAACCTAACCTAACCCAACCTAACATCTCGGCGGTAATATTTGACCACATTCCCGGCGAGTTGGCCTCTACGTCTCCGTTTGACCTTCATATACATCAGTAACGTAATATAAGGTAACCTAACCCAACCTATCATCTCGGCGGTAATATTTGACCACATTCCTGGCGAGTTGGCTTCTCTGTCTCCGTGAGACCTTTATATACATCAATAACGTAATATAACCTAACCTAACCCAACCTAACATCTCGGCCGTAATATTTGACATCATTCCTGGCGAGTTGGCTTCTCTGTCTCCGTGAGACCTTTATATACATCAATAACGTAATATAACGTAACCTAACCCAACCTATCATCTCGCGGGTAATATTTGACAACATTCCTGGCGAGTTGGCTTCTCCGTCTCCGTGGGACCTTTATATACATCAATAACGTAATACAACCTAACCTAACCCAACCTAACATCTCGGCTGTAATATTCGACAACATACCTAGCGAGTTGGCCTCTACGTCTACGTTTGACCTTCATATACATCAATAACGTAATATAACGTAACCTAACCCAACCTATCATCTCGGCGGTAATAATTGACAACATTCCTGGCGAGTTGGCCTCTACGTCTCCGTGGGACCTTTATATACATCAATAACATAATATAAGCTAGCCTAACCCAATCTAACATCTCGGCGATAATATTTGACCACATTCCTGGCTTGTTGGCCTCTACGTCTCCGTGGGACCTTTACATACTTCAATAACGTAATATAACCTAACCTAACCCAACCTAACATCTCGGCGGTAATATTTGACAACATTCCTGGCGAGTTGGCCTCTACGTCTCCGTTTGACCTTCATATACATCAATAACGTAATATAACGTAACCTAACCCAACCTATCATCTCGGCGGTAATATTTGACAGCATTCCTGGCGAGTTGGCCTCTACGTCTCCGTTTGACCTTCATATACATCAAGAACATAATATAACCTAACCTAACCCAACCTAACATCTCGGCGGTAACATTTGACCACATTCCTGGCGAGTTGGTTTCTCTGTCTCCATGAGACTTTTTATATACATCAATAACGTAATACAACCTAACCTAACCCAATCTAACATCTCGGCGGTAATATTTGACCACATTCCTGGCGAGTTGGCTTCTGTGTCTCCGTGAGACCTTTATATACATCAATAACGTAATACAACCTAACCTAACCCAATCTAACATCTCGGCGGTAATATTCGACAACATACCTGGCGAGTTGGCCTCTACGTCTACGTTTGTCCTTCATATACATCAATAACGTAATATAACCTAACCTAACCCAACATATCATCTCGGCGGTAATATTCGACAACATACCTGGCGAGTTGGCCTCTACGTCTACGTTTGTCCTTCATATACATCTATAACGTAATATAACCTCACCTAACCCAACATATCATCTCGGCGGCAATATTTGACAGCATTCCTGGCGAGTTGGCCACTACGTCTCCGTTTGACCTTCATATACATCAAGAACATAATATAACCTAACCTAACCCAACCTAACATCTCGGCGGTAATATTTGACAACGTTCCTGGCGAGTTGGCTTCTCCGTCTCCGTGGGACCTTTATATACATCAATAACGTAATATAACCTAACCTAACCCAACCTAACATCTCGGCGGTAATATTTGACCACATTCCTGGCCTGTTGGCCTCTACGTCTCCGTGGGACCTTTATATACATCAATAACGTAATACAACCTAACCTAACCCAACCTAACATCTCGGCGGTAATATTCGGCAACATACCTGGCGAGTTGGCCTCTACGTCTACGTTTGACCTTCATATACATCAATAACGTAATATAACCTAACCTAACCCAACCTAACATCTCCGCGGTAATATGTGATAACATTCCTGGCGAATTGGCCTCTACCTCTCCGTGGGGCCTTTATATACACCAATAACGTAATATAATATAACCTAACCCAATCTAACATCTCGGCGGTAATATTTGACCACATTCCTGTCTTGTTAGTTCCTACGTCTCCGCGGGACCTCTATATACATCAGTAACGTAACATAACCTAACCTAACCCAACCTAACATCTCGATGGTAATATTTGACAACATTCCTGGCGAGTTAGCTTCTCCGTCTCCGCGGGACATTCATACACATCAATAACGTAATATAACCTAACCTAACCCAACCTAACATCTCGCGGGTAATATTTGACATCATTCCTTGCGAATTGGCCTCTACGTCTCCGTTTTACCTTCATATACATCAATAACGTAATATAACGTAACCTAACCCAACCTATCATCTCGGCGGTAATATTTGACCACATTCCTGGCGAGTTGGCTTCTCTGTCTCCGTGAGACCTTTATATACATCAATAACGTAATATAACCTAACCTAACCCAACCTATCATCTCGGCGGTAATATTTGACAGCATTCCTGGCGAGTTGGCCTCTACGTCTCCGTTTGACCTTCATATACATCAAGAACATAATATAACCTAACCTAACCCAACCTAACATCTCGGCGGTAACATTTGACCACATTCCTGGCGAGTTGGTTTCTCTGTCTCCATGAGACTTTTTATATACATCAATAACGTAATACAACCTAACCTAACCCAATCTAACATCTCGGCGGTAATATTTGACAACGTTCCTGGCGAGTTGGCTTCTCCGTCTCCGTGGGACCTTTATATACATCAATAACGTAATATAACCTAACCTAACCCAACCTAACATCTCGGCGGTAATATTTGACCACATTCCTGGCCTGTTGGCCTCTACGTCTCCGTGGGACCTTTATATACATCAATAACGTAATACAACCTAACCTAACCCAACCTAACATCTCGGCGGTATTATTCGGCAACATACCTGGCGAGTTGGCCTCTACGTCTACGTTTGACCTTCATATACATCAATAACGTAATATAACCTAACCTAACCCAACCTAACATCTCCGCGGTAATATGTGATAACATTCCTGGCGAATTGGCCTCTACCTCTCCGTGGGGCCTTTATATACACCAATAACGTAATATAATATAACCTAACCCAATCTAACATCTCGGCGGTAATATTTGACCACATTCCTGTCTTGTTAGTTCCTACGTCTCCGCGGGACCTCTATATACATCAGTAACGTAACATAACCTAACCTAACCCAACCTAACATCTCGATGGTAATATTTGACAACATTCCTGGCGAGTTAGCTTCTCCGTCTCCGCGGGACATTCATATACATCAATAACGTAATATAACCTAACCTAACCCAACCTAACATCTCGCGGGTAATATTTGACATCATTCCTTGCGAATTGGCCTCTACGTCTCCGTTTTACCTTCATATACATCAATAACGTAATATAACGTAACCTAACCCAACCTATCATCTCGGCGGTAATATTTGACCACATTCCTGGCGAGTTGGCTTCTCTGTCTCCGTGAGACCTTTATATACATCAATAACGTAATATAACCTAACCTAACCCAACCTATCATCTCGGCGGCAATATTTGACAACATTCCTGGCGAGTTGGCTTCTCCGTCTCCGTGGGACCTTCATATACATCAATAACGTAATATAACCTAACCTAACCCAACCTAACATCTCGCGGGTAATATTTGACATCATTCCTTGCGAGCCGGCCTCTACGTCTCCCTTTTACCTTCATATACATCAATAACGTAATATAACGTAACCTAACCCAACCTATCATCTCGGCGGTAATATTTGACAACATTCCTGGCGAGTTGGCCTCTACGTCTCCGTTTGACCTTCATATACATCAATAACGTAATATAACCTAACCTAACCCAACCTATCATCTCGGCGGTAATATTTGACAACATTCCTGGCGAGTTGGCTTCTCCGTCTCCGTGTTACCTTCATATACATCAATAACGTAATATAACCTAACCTAACCCAACCTAACATCTCGGCGGTAATATTTGACAACATTCCTGGCGAGTTGGCTTCTCCGTCTCCGTGGGACCTTCATATACATCAATAATGTAATATAACCTAAACTAACCCAACCTAACATCTCGGCGGTAATATTTGACATCATTCCTGGCGAGTTGGCCTCTACGTCTCCGTTTGAGCTTCATATACATCAATGACGTAATATAACGTAACCTAACCCATCCTATCATCTCGGCGGCAATATTTGACAACATTCCTGGCGAATTGGCCTCTACGTCTATGTTTGTCCTTCATATACATCTATAACGTAATACAAACTAACCTAACCCAATCTAACATCTCGGCGATAATATTCGACAACATACCTGGCGAGTTGGCCTCTACGTCTACGTTTGACGTTCATATACATCAATAACGTAATACAACCTAACCTAACCCAACCTAACATCTCGGCGGTAATATTCGGCAACATACCTGGCGAGTTGGCCTCTACGTCTACGTTTGACCTTCATATACATCAATAACGTAATATAACCTAACCTAACCCAACCTAACATCTCCGCGGTAATATGTGATAACATTCCTGGCGAATTGGCCTCTACCTCTCCGTGGGGCCTTTATATACACCAATAACGTAATATAATATAACCTAACCCAATCTAACATCTCGGCGGTAATATTTGACCACATTCCTGTCTTGTTAGTTCCTACGTCTCCGCGGGACCTCTATATACATCAGTAACGTAACATAACCTAACCTAACCCAACCTAACATCTCGATGGTAATATTTGACAACATTCCTGGCGAGTTAGCTTCTCCGTCTCCGTGGGACATTCATATACATCAATAACGTAATATAACCTAACCTAACCCAACCTAACATCTCGCGGGTAATATTTGACATCATTCCTTGCGAGTTGGCCTCTACGTCTCCGTTTTACCTTCATATACATCAATAACGTAATATAACGTAACCTAACCCAACCTATCATCTCGGCGGTAATATTTGACCACATTCCTGGCGAGTTGGCTTCTCTGTCTCCGTGAGACCTTTATATACATCAATAACGTAATATAACCTAACCTAACCCAACCTATCATCTCGGCGGCAATATTTGACAACATTCCTGGCGAGTTGGCTTCTCCGTCTCCGTGGGACCTTCATATACATCAATAACGTAATATAACCTAACCTAACCCAACCTAACATCTCGCGGGTAATATTTGACATCATTCCTTGCGAGCCGGCCTCTACGTCTCCGTTTTACCTTCATATACATCAATAACGTAATATAACGTAACCAAACCCAACCTATCATCTCGGCGGTAATATTTGACAACATTCCTGGCGAGTTGGCCTCTACGTCTCCGTTTGACCTTCATATACATCAATAACGTAATATAACCTAACCTAACCCAACCTATCATCTCGGCGGTAATATTTGACAACATTCCTGGCGAGTTGGCCTCTACGTCTCCGTTTGAGCTTCATATACATCAATGACGTAATATAACGTAACCTAACCCATCCTATCATCTCGGCGGCAATATTTGACAACATTCCTGGCGAATTGGCCTCTACGTCTACGTTTGTCCTTCATATACATCTATAACGTAATACAAACTAACCTAACCCAATCTAACATCTCGGCGATAATATTCGACAACATACCTGGCGAGTTGGCCTCTACGTCTACGTTTGACCTTCATATACATCAATAACGTAATATAACGTAACCTAACACAACCTAACATCTCGCGGGTAATATTTGACATCATTCCTGGCGAGTTGGCCTCTGCGTCTCCGTTTGACCTTCATATACATCAATAACGTAATATAACCTAACCTAACCCAACCTATCATCTCGGCGGTAATATTTGACAACATTCCTGGCGAGTTGGCCTCTACGTCTCCGTTTGAGCTTCATATACATCAATGACGTAATATAACGTAACCTAACCCATCCTATCATCTCGGCGGCAATATTTGACAACATTCCTGGCGAATTGGCCTCTACGTCTACGTTTGTCCTTCATATACATCTATAACGTAATACAAACTAACCTAACCCAATCTAACATCTCGGCGATAATATTCGACAACATACCTGGCGAGTTGGCCTCTACGTCTACGTTTGACCTTCATATACATCAATAACGTAATATAACGTAACCTAACACAACCTAACATCTCGCGGGTAATATTTGACATCATTCCTGGCGAGTTGGCCTCTGCGTCTCCGTTTGACCTTCATATACATCAATAACGTAATATAACCTAACCTAACCCAACCTATCATCTCGGCGGTAATATTTAACAGCATTCCTGGCGAGTTGGCTTCTCCGTCTCCGTGGGACCTTCATATACATCAATAACGTAATATAACCTAACCTAACCCAACCTAACATCTCGGCGGTAATATTTGACCACATTCCCGGCGAGTTGGCCTCTACGTCTCCGTTTGACCTTCATATACATCAGTAACGTAATATAAGGTAACCTAACCCAACCTATCATCTCGGCGGTAATATTTGACCACATTCCTGGCGAGCTGGCTTCTCTGTCTCCGTGAGACCTTTATATACATCAATAACGTAATATAACCTAACCTAACCTAACCTAACCTAACCCAACCTAACATCTCGGCGGTAATATTTGACCACATTCCTGGCCTGTTGGCCTCTACGTCTCCGTGGGACCTTTATATACATCAATAACGTAATACAACCTAACCTAACCCAACCTAACATCTCGGCGGTAATATTCGGCAACATACCTGGCGAGTTGGCCTCTACGTCTACGTTTGACCTTCATATACATCAATAACGTAATATAACCTAACCTAACCCAACCTATCATCTCGGCGGCAATATTTGACAACATTCCTGGCGAGTTGGCTTCTCCGTCTCCGTGGGACCTTCATATACATCAATAACGTAATATAACCTAACCTAACCCAACCTAACAACTCGCGGGTAATATTTGACATCATTCCTTGCGAGTTGGCCTCTACGTCTCCGGTTTACCTTCATATACATCAATAACGTAATATAACGTAACCTAACCCAACCTAACATCTCGCGGGTAATATTTGACATCATTCCTGGCGAGTTGGCCTCTGCGTCTCCGTTTGACCTTCATATACATCAATAACGTAATATAACCTAACCTAACCCAACCTATCATCTCGGCGGTAATATTTAACAGCATTCCTGGCGAGTTGGCTTCTCCGTCTCCGTGGGACCTTCATATACATCAATAACGTAATATAACCTAACCTAACCCAACCTAACATCTCGGCGGTAATATTTGACCACATTCCCGGCGAGTTGGCCTCTACGTCTCCGTTTGACCTTCATATACATCAGTAACGTAATATAAGGTAACCTAACCCAACCTATCATCTCGGCGGTAATATTTGACCACATTCCTGGCGAGTTGGCTTCTCTGTCTCCGTGAGACCTTTATATACATCAATAACGTAATATAACCTAACCTAACCCAACCTAACATCTCGGCCGTAATATTTGACATCATTCCTGGCGAGTTGGCTTCTCTGTCTCCGTGAGACCTTTATATACATCAATAACGTAATATAACGTAACCTAACCCAACCTATCATCTCGCGGGTAATATTTGACAACATTCCTGGCGAGTTGGCTTCTCCGTCTCCGTGGGACCTTTATATACATCAATAACGTAATACAACCTAACCTAACCCAACCTAACATCTCGGCTGTAATATTCGACAACATACCTAGCGAGTTGGCCTCTACGTCTACGTTTGACCTTCATATACATCAATAACGTAATATAACGTAACCTAACCCAACCTATCATCTCGGCGGTAATAATTGACAACATTCCTGGCTAGTTGGCCTCTACGTCTCCGTGGGACCTTTATATACATCAATAACATAATATAAGCTAGCCTAACCCAATCTAACATCTCGGCGATAATATTTGACCACATTCCTGGCTTGTTGGCCTCTACGTCTCCGTGGGACCTTTACATACTTCAATAACGTAATATAACCTAACCTAACCCAACCTAACATCTCGGCGGTAATATTTGACAACATTCCTGGCGAGTTGGCCTCTACGTCTCCGTTTGACCTTCATATACATCAATAACGTAATATAACGTAACCTAACCCAACCTATCATCTCGGCAGTAATATTTGACAGCATTCCTGGCGAGTTGGCCTCTACGTCTCCGTTTGACCTTCATATACATCAAGAACATAATATAACCTAACCTAACCCAACCTAACATCTCGGCGGTAACATTTGACCACATTCCTGGCGAGTTGGTTTCTCTGTCTCCATGAGACTTTTATATACATCAATAACGTAATACAACCTAACCTAACCCAATCTAACATCTCGGCGGTAATATTTGACCACATTCCTGGCGAGTTGGCTTCTGTGTCTCCGTGAGACCTTTATATACATCAATAACGTAATACAACCTAACCTAACCCAATCTAACATCTCGGCGGTAATATTCGACAACATACCTGGCGAGTTGGCCTCTACGTCTACGTTTGTCCTTCATATACATCAATAACGTAATATAACCTAACCTAACCCAACATATCATCTCGGCGGTAATATTCGACAACATACCTGGCGAGTTGGCCTCTACGTCTACGTTTGTCCTTCATATACATCTATAACGTAATATAACCTCACCTAACCCAACATATCATCTCGGCGGCAATATTTGACAGCATTCCTGGCGAGTTGGCCACTACGTCTCCGTTTGACCTTCATATACATCAAGAACATAATATAACCTAACCTAACCCAACCTAACATCTCGGCGGTAATATTTGACAACGTTCCTGGCGAGTTGGCTTCTCCGTCTCCGTGGGACCTTTATATACATCAATAACGTAATATAACCTAACCTAACCCAACCTAACATCTCGGCGGTAATATTTGACCACATTCCTGGCCTGTTGGCCTCTACTTCTCCGTGGGACCTTTATATACATCAATAACGTAATACAACCTAACCTAACCCAACCTAACATCTCGGCGGTAATATTCGGCAACATACCTGGCGAGTTGGCCTCTACGTCTACGTTTGACCTTCATATACATCAATAACGTAATATAACCTAACCTAACCCAACCTAACATCTCCGCGGTAATATGTGATAACATTCCTGGCGAATTGGCCTCTACCTATCCGTGGGGCCTTTATATACATCAATAACGTAATATAATATAACCTAACCCAATCTAACATCTCGGCGGTAATATTTGACCACATTCCTGTCTTGTTAGTTCCTACGTCTCCGCGGGACCTCTATATACATCAGTAACGTAACATAACCTAACCTAACCCAACCTAACATCTCGATGGTAATATTTGACAACATTCCTGGCGAGTTAGCTTCTCCGTCTCCGTGGGACATTCATATACATCAATAACGTAATATAACCTAACCTAACCCAACCTAACATCTCGCGGGTAATGTTTGACATCATTCCTTGCGAGTTGGCCTCTACGTCTCCGTTTTACCTTCATATACATCAATAACGTAATATAATGTAACCTAACCCAACCTATCATCTCGGCGGTAATATTTGACCACATTCCTGGCGAGTTGGCTTCTCTGTCTCCGTGAGACCTTTATATACATCAATAACGTAATATAACCTAACCTAACCCAACCTATCATCTCGGCGGCAATATTTGACAACATTCCTGGCGAGTTGGCTTCTCCGTCTCCGTGGGACCTTCATATACATCAATAACGTAATATAACCTAACCTAACCCAACCTAACATTTCGCGGGTAATATTTGACATCATTCCTTGCGAGCCGGCCTCTACGTCTCCGTTTTACCTTCATATACATCAATAACGTAATATAACGTAACCTAACCCAACCTATCATCTCGGCGGTAATATTTGACAACATTCCTGGCGAGTTGGCCTCTACGTCTCCGTTTGACCGTCATATACATCTATAACGTAATACAAACTAACCTAACCCAATCTAACATCTCGGCGATAATATTCGACAACATACCTGGCGAGTTGGCCTCTACGTCTACGTTTGACCTTCATATACATCAATAACGTAATATAACGTAACCTAACACAACCTAACATCTCGCGGGTAATATTTGACATCATTCCTGGCGAGTTGGCCTCTGCGTCTCCGTTTCACCTTCATATACATCAATAACGTAATATAACCTAACCTAACCCAACCTATCATCTCGGCGGTAATATTTAACAGCATTCCTGGCGAGTTGGCTTCTCCGTCTCCGTGGGACCTTCATATACATCAATAACGTAATATAACCTAACCTAACCCAACCTAACATCTCGGCGGTAATATTTGACCACATTCCCGGCGAGTTGGCCTCTACGTCTCCGTTTGACCTTCATATACATCAGTAACGTAATATAAGGTAACCTAACCCAACCTATCATCTCGGCGGTAATATTTGACCACATTCCTGGCGAGCTGGCTTCTCTGTCTCCGTGAGACCTTTATATACATCAATAACGTAATATAACCTAACCTAACCTAACCTAACCTAACCCAACCTAACATCTCGGCGGTAATATTTGACCACATTCCTGGACTGTTGGCCTCTACGTCTCCGTGGGACCTTTATATACATCAATAACGTAATACAACCTAACCTAACCCAACCTAACATCTCGGCGGTAATATTCGGCAACATACCTGGCGAGTTGGCCTCTACGTCTACGTTTGACCTTCATATACATCAATAACGTAATATAACCTAACCTAACCCAACCTAACATCTCCGCGGTAATATGTGATAACATTCCTGGCGAATTGGCCTCTACCTCTCCGTGGGGCCTTTATATACATCAATAACGTAATATAATATAACCTAACCCAATCTAACATCTCGGCGGTAATATTTGACCACATTCCTGTCTTGTTAGTTCCTACGTCTCCGCGGGACCTCTATATACATCAGTAACGTAACATAACCTAACCTAACCCAACCTAACATCTCGATGGTAATATTTGACAACATTCCTGGCGAGTTGGCTTCTCCGTCTCCGTGGGACCTTCATATACATCAATAACGTAATATAACCTAACCTAACCCAACCTAACATCTCGCGGGTAATATTTGACATCATTCCTTGCGAGTTGGCCTCTACGTCTCCGTTTTACCTTCATATACATCAATAACGTAATATAACGTAACCTAACCCAACCTATCATCTCGGCGGTAATATTTGACCACATTCCTGGCGAGTTGGCTACTCTGTCTCCGTGAGACCTTTATATACGTCAATAACGTAATATAACCTAACCTAACCCAACCTATCATCTCGGCGGTAATATTTGACCACATTCCTGGCGAGTTGGCTTCTCTGTCTCCGTGAGACCTTTATATACATCAATAACGTAATATAACCAAACCTAACCCAACCTATCATCTCGGCCGCAATATTTGACAACATTCCTGGCGAGTTGGCTTCTCCGTCTCCGTGGGACCTTCATATACATCAATAACGTAATATAACCTAACCTAACCCAACCTAACATCTCGCGGGTAATATTTGACATCATTCCTTGCGAGCCGGCCTCTACGTCTCCGTTTTACCTTCATATACATCAATAACGTAATATAACCTAACCTAACCCAACCTAACATCTCGGCGGTAATATTTGACAACATTCCTGGCGAGTTGGCTTCTCCGTCTCCGTGGGACCTTCATATACATCAATAATGTAATATAACCTAAACTAACCCAACCTAACATCTCGGCGGTAATATTTGACATCATTCCTGGCGAGTTGGCCTCTACGTCTCCGTTTGAGCTTCATATACATCAATGACGTAATATAACGTAACCTAACCCATCCTATCATCTCGGCGGCAATATTTGACAACATTCCTGGCGAGTTGGCCTCTACGTCTACGTTTGTCCTTCATATACATCTATAACGTAATACAAACTAACCTAACCCAATCTAACATCTCGGCGATAATATTCGACAACATACCTGGCGAGTTGGCCTCTACGTCTACGTTTGACCTTCATATACATCAATAACGTAATATAACGTAACCTAACACAACCTAACATCTCGCGGGTAATATTTGACATCATTCCTGGCGAGTTGGCCTCTGCGTCTCCGTTTGACCTTCATATACATCAATAACGTAATATAACCTAACCTAACCCAACCTATCATCTCGGCGGTAATATTTAACAGCATTCCTGGCGAGTTGGCTTCTCCGTCTCCGTGGGACCTTCATATACATCAATAACGTAATATAACCTAACCTAACCCAACCTAACATCTCGGCGGTAATATTTGACCACATTCCCGGCGAGTTGGCCTCTACGTCTCCGTTTGACCTTCATATACATCAATAACGTAATATAACCTAACCTAACCCAACATATCATCTCGGCGGTAATATTCGACAACATACCTGGCGAGTTGGCCTCTACGTCTACGTTTGTCCTTCATATACATCTATAACGTAATATAACCTAACCTAACCCAACCTATCATCTCGGCGGTAATATTTGACAACATTCCTGGCGAGTTGGCCTCTACGTCTCCGTGGCATCTTTATATACATCAATAACGTAATATAACATAACCTAACCCAATCTAACATCTCGGCGGTAATATTTGACCTCATTCCTGGCTTGTTGGCCTCTACGTCTCCGTGGGACCTTTATATACATCAATAACGTAATACAACCTAACCTAACCCATCCTAACATCTCGGCGGTAATATTCGACAACATTCCTGGCGATTTGGCCTCTGCGTCTACGTTTGTCCTTCATATACATCTATAACGTAATACAAACTAACCTAACCCAATCTAACATCTCGGCGATAATATTCGACAACATACCTGGCGAGTTGGCCTCTACGTCTACGTTTGACCTTCATATACATCAATGACGTAATATAACCTAACCTAACCAAACCTAACATCTCGGCGGTAATATTTGACAACATTCCTGGCGAGTTGGCCTCTACGTCTCCGTTTGACCTTCATATACATCAATAACGTAATATAACCTAACCTAACCCAACCTAACATCTCGGCCGTAATTTTTGACACCATTCCTGGCGAGTTGGCCTCTACGTCTCCATTTGACCTTCATATACATCAATAACGTAATATAACGTAACCTAACCCAACCTATCATCTCGGCGGCATTATTTGACAACATTCCTGGCGAGTTGGCTTCTCCGTCTCCGTGGGACCTTCATATACATCAATAACGTAATATAACCTAACCTAACCCAACCTAACATCTCGCGGGTAATATTTGACATCATTCCTTGCGTGTTGGCTTCTACGTCTCCGTTTTACCTTCATATACATCAATAACGTAATATAACGTAACCTAACCCAACCTATCATCTCGGCGGTAATATTTGACCACATTCCTGGCGAGTTGGCTTCTCTGTCTCCGTGAGACCTTTATATACATCAATAACGTAATATAACCTAACCTAACCCAACCTATCATCTCGGCGGCAATATTTGACAACATTCCTGGCGAGTTGGCTTCTCCGTCTCCGTGGGACCTTCATATACATCAATAACGTAATATAACCTAACCTAACCCAACCTAACAACTCGCGGGTAATATTTGACATCATTCCTTGCGAGTTGGCCTCTACGTCTCCGTTTTACCTTCATATACATCAATAACGTAATATAACGTAACCTAACCCAACCTAACATCTCGCGGGTAATATTTGACATCATTCCTGGCGAGTTGGCCTCTGCGTCTCCGTTTGACCTTCATATACATCAATAACGTAATATAACCTAACCTAACCCAACCTATCATCTCGGCGGTAATATTTAACAGCATTCCTGGCGAGTTGGCTTCTCCGTCTCCGTGGGACCTTCATATACATCAATAACGTAATATAACCTAACCTAACCCAACCTAACATCTCGGCGGTAATATTTGACCACATTCCCGGCGAGTTGGCCTCTACGTCTCCGTTTGACCTTCATATACATCAGTATCGTAATATAAGGTAACCTAACCCAACCTATCATCTCGGCGGTAATATTTGACCACATTCCTGGCGAGTTGGCTTCTCTGTCTCCGTGAGACCTTTATATACATCAATAACGTAATATAACCTAACCTAACCCAACCTAACATCTCGGCCGTAATATTTGACATCATTCCTGGCGAGTTGGCTTCTCTGTCTCCGTGAGACCTTTATATACATCAATAACGTAATATAACGTAACCTAACCCAACCTATCATCTCGCGGGTAATATTTGACAACATTCCTGGCGAGTTGGCTTCTCCGTCTCCGTGGGACCTTTATATACATCAATAACGTAATACAACCTAACCTAACCCAACCTAACATCTCGGCTGTAATATTCGACAACATACCTAGCGAGTTGGCCTCTACGTCTACGTTTGACCTTCATATACATCAATAACGTAATATAACGTAACCTAACCCAACCTATCATCTCGGCGGTAATAATTGACAACATTCCTGGCGAGTTGGCCTCTACGTCTCCGTGGGACCTTTATATACATCAATAACATAATATAAGCTAGCCTAACCCAATCTAACATCTCGGCGATAATATTTGACCACATTCCTGGCTTGTTGGCCTCTACGTCTCCGTGGGACCTTTACATACTTCAATAACGTAATATAACCTAACCTAACCCAACCTAACATCTCGGCGGTAATATTTGACAACATTCCTGGCGAGTTGGCCTCTACGTCTCCGTTTGACCTTCATATACATCAATAACGTAATATAACGTAACCTAACCCAACCTATCATCTCGGCGGTAATATTTGACAGCATTCCTGGCGAGTTGGCCTCTACGTCTCCGTTTGACCTTCATATACATCAAGAACATAATATAACCTAACCTAACCCAACCTAACATCTCGGCGGTAACATTTGACCACATTCCTGGCGAGTTGGCTTCTCTGTCTCCATGAGACTTTTATATACATCAATAACGTAATACAACCTAACCTAACCCAATCTAACATCTCGGCGGTAATATTTGACCACATTCCTGGCGAGTTGGCTTCTGTGTCTCCGTGAGACCTTTATATACATCAATAACGTAATACAACCTAACCTAACCCAATCTAACATCTCGGCGGTAATATTCGACAACATACCTGGCGAGTTGGCCTCTACGTCTACGTTTGTCCTTCATATACATCAATAACGTAATATAACCTAACCTAACCCAACATATCATCTCGGCGGTAATATTCGACAACATTCCTGGCGAGTTGGCCACTACGTCTCCGTTTGACCTTCATATACATCAAGAACATAATATAACCTAACCTAACCCAACCTAACATCTCCGCGGTAATATGTGATAACATTCCTGGCGAATTGGCCTCTACCTCTCCGTGGGGCCTTTATATACATCAATAACGTAATATAATATAACCTAACCCAATCTAACATCTCGGCGGTAATATTTGACCACATTCCTGTCTTGTTAGTTCCTACGTCTCCGCGGGACCTCTATATACATCAGTAACGTAACATAACCTAACCTAACCCAACCTAACATCTCGATGGTAATATTTGACAACATTCCTGGCGAGTTAGCTTCTCCGTCTCCGTGGGACATTCATATACATCAATAACGTAATATAACCTAACCTAACCCAACCTAACATCTCGCGGGTAATATTTGACATCATTCCTTGCGAGTTGGCCTCTACGTCTCCGTTTTACCTTCATATACATCAATAACGTAATATAACGTAACCTAACCCAACCTATCATCTCGGCGGTAATATTTGACCACATTCCTGGCGAGCTGGCTTCTCTGTCTCCGTGAGACCTTTATATACATCAATAACGTAATATAACCTAACCTAACCTAACCTAACCTAACCCAACCTAACATCTCGGCGGTAACATTTGACCACATTCCTGGCGAGTTGCCTTCTCTGTCTCCGTAAGACCTTTATATACATCAATAACGTAATACAACCTATCCTAACCCAATCTAACATCTCGGCGGTAATATTCGACAACATACCTGGCGAGTTGGCCTCTACGTCTACGTTTGACCTTCATATACATCAATAACGTAATATAACCTAACCTAACCCAACATATCATCTCGGCGGTAATATTCGACAACATACCTGGCGAGTTGGCCTCTACGTCTACGTTTGTCCTTCATATACATCTATAACGTAATATAACCTCACCTAACCCAACCTATCATCTCGGCGGTAATATTTAACAGCATTCCTGGCGAGTTGGCTTCTCCGTCTCCGTGGGACCTTCATATACATCAATAACGTAATATAACCTAACCTAACCCAACCTAACATCTCGGCGGTAATATTTGACCACATTCCCGGCGAGTTGGCCTCTACGTCTCCGTTTGACCTTCATATACATCAGTAACGTAATATAAGGTAACCTAACCCAACCTATCATCTCGGCGGTAATATTTGACCACATTCCTGGCGAGCTGGCTTCTCTGTCTCCGTGAGACCTTTATATACATCAATAACGTAATATAACCTAACCTAACCCAACATATCATCTCGGCGGTAATATTCGACAACATACCTGGCGAGTTGGCCTCTACGTCTACGTTTGTCCTTCATATACATCTATAACGTAATATAACCTCACCTAACCCAACCTATCATCTCGGCGGTAATATTTAACAGCATTCCTGGGGAGTTGGCTTCTCCGTCTCCGTGGGACCTTCATATACATCAATAACGTAATATAACCTAACCTAACCCAACCTAACATCTCGGCGGTAATATTTGACCACATTCCCGGCGAGTTGGCCTCTACGTCTCCGTTTGACCTTCATATACATCAGTAACGTAATATAAGGTAACCTAACCCAACCTATCATCTCGGCGGTAATATTTGACCACATTCCTGGCGAGCTGGCTTCTCTGTCTCCGTGAGACCTTTGTATACATCAATAACGTAATATAACCTAACCTAACCCAACCTAACATCTCGGCCGTAATATTTGACATCATTCCTGGCGAGTTGGCTTCTCTGTCTCCGTGAGACCTATATATACATCAATAACGTAATATAAAGTAACCTAACCCAACCTATCATCTCGGCGGTAATAATTGACAGCATTCCTGGCGAGTTGGCCTCTACGTCACCGTTTGACCTTCATATACATCAAGAACATAATATAACCTAACCTAACCCAACCTAACATCTCGGCGGTAACATTTGACCACATTCCTGGCGAGTTGGCTTCTCTGTCTACGAGAGACTTTTATATACATCAATAACGTAATACAACCTAACCTAACCCAATCTAACATCTCGGCGGTAATATTTGACCACATTCCTGGCGAGTTGGCTTCTCTGTCTCCGTGAGACCTTTATATACATCAATAACGTAATACAACCTAACCTAACCCAATCTAACATCTCGGCGGTAATATTCGACAACATACCTGGCGAGTTGGCCTCTACGTCTACGTTTGACCTTCATATACATCAATAACGTAACATAACCTAACCTAACCCAACATATCATCTCGGCGGTAATATTCGACAACATACCTGGCGAGTTGGCCTCTACGTCTACGTTTGTCCTTCATATACATCTATAACGTAATATAACCTCACCTAACCCAACCTATCATCTCGGCGGTAATATTTAACAGCATTCCTGGCGAGTTGGCTTCTCCGTCTCCGTGGGACCTTCATATACATCAATAACGTAATATAACCTAACCTAACCCAACCTAACATCTCGGCGGTAATATTTGACCACATTCCCGGCGAGTTGGCCTTTACGTCTCCGTTTGACCTTCATATACATCAGTAACGTAATATAAGGTAACCTAACCCAACCTATCATCTCGGCGGTAATATTTGACCACAGTCCTGGCGAGCTGGCTTCTCTGTCTCCGTGAGACCTTTATATACATCAATAACGTAATATAACGTAACCTAACCCAACCTATCATCTCGGCGGCAATATTTGACAACATTCCTGGCGAGTTGGCTTCTCCGTCTCCGTGGGACCTTTATATACATCAATAACGTAATACAACCTAACCTAACCCAACCTAACATCTCGGCTGTAATATTCGACAACATACCTAGCGAGTTGGCCTCTACGTCTACGTTTGACCTTCATATACATCAATAACGTAATATAACGTAACCTAACCCAACCTATCATCTCGGCGGTAATAATTGACAACATTCCTGGCGAGTTGGCCTCTACGTCTCCGTGGGACCTTTATATACATCAATAACATAATATAAGCTAGCCTAACCCAATCTAACATCTCGGCGATAATATTTGACCACATTCCTGGCTTGTTGGCCTCTACGTCTCCGTGGGACCTTTACATACTTCAATAACGTAATATAACCTAACCTAACCCAACCTGACATCTCGGCGGTAATATTTGACAACATTCCTGGCGAGTTGGCCTCTACGTCTCCGTTTGACCTTCATATACATCAATAACGTAATATAACGTAACCTAACCCAACCTATCATCTCGGCGGTAATATTTGACAGCATTCCTGGCGAGTTGGCCTCTACGTCTCCGTTTGACCTTCATATACATCAAGAACATAATATAACCTAACCTAACCCAACCTAACATCTCGGCGGTAACATTTGACCATATTCCTGGCGAGTTGGCTTCTCTGTCTCCGTGAGACTTTTATATACATCAATAACGTAATACAACCTAACCTAACCCAATCTAACATCTCGGCGGTAATATTTGACCACATTCCTGGCGAGTTGGCTTCTCTGTCTCCGTGAGACCTTTATATACATCAATAACGTAATACAACCTAACCTAACCCAACCTAACATCTCGGCTGTAATATTCGACAACATACCTAGCGAGTTGGCCTCTACGTCTACGTTTGTCCTTCATATACATCTATAACGTAATATAACCTCACCTAACCCAACATATCATCTCGGCGGCAATATTTGACAGCATTCCTGGCGAGTTGGCCACTACGTCTCCGTTTGACCTTCATATACATCAAGAACATAATATAACCTAACCTAACCCAACCTAACATCTCGGCGGTAATATTTGACAACGTTCCTGGCGAGTTGGCTTCTCCGTCTCCGCGGGACCTTTATATACATCAATAACGTAATATAACCTAACCTAACCCAACCTAACATCTCGGCGGTAATATTTGACCACATTCCTGGCCTGTTGGCCTCTACGTCTCCGTGGGACCTTTATATACATCAATAACGTAATACAACCTAACCTAACCCAACCTAACATCTCGGCGGTAATATTCGGCAACATACCTGGCGAGTTGGCCTCTACGTCTACGTTTGACCTTCATATACATCAATAACGTAATATAACCTAACCTAACCCAACCTAACATCTCCGCGGTAATATGTGATAACATTCCTGGCGAATTGGCCTCTACCTCTCCGTGGGGCCTTTATATACATCAATAACGTAATATAATATAACCTAACCCAATCTAACATCTCGGCGGTAATATTTGACCACATTCCTGTCTTGTTAGTTCCTACGTCTCCGCGGGACCTCTATATACATCAGTAACGTAACATAACCTAACCTAACCCAACCTAACATCTCGATGGTAATATTTGACCACATTCCTGGCGAGTTGGCTTCTCTGTCTCCGTGAGACCTTTATATACATCAATAACGTAATATAACCTAACCTAACCCAACCTATCATCTCGGCGGCAATATTTGACAACATTCCTGGCGAGTTGGCCTCTACCTCTCCGTGGGGCCTTTATATACATCAATAACGTAATATAATATAACCTAACCCAATCTAACATCTCGGCGGTAATATTTGACCACATTCCTGTCTTGTTAGTTCCTACGTCTCCGCGGGACCTCTATATACATCAGTAACGTAACATAACCTAACCTAACCCAACCTAACATCTCGATGGTAATATTTGACCACATTCCTGGCGAGTTGGCTTCTCTGTCTCCGTGAGACCTTTATATACATCAATAACGTAATATAACCTAACCTAACCCAACCTATCATCTCGGCGGCAATATTTGACAACATTCCTGGCGAGTTGGCTTCTCCGTCTCCGTGGGACCTTCATATACATCAATAATGTAATATAACCTAAACTAACCCAACCTAACATCTCGGCGGTAATATTTGACATCATTCCTGGCGAGTTGGCCTCTACGTCTCCGTTTGAGCTTCATATACATCAATGACGTAATATAACGAAACCTAACCCATCCTATCATCTCGGCGGCAATATTTGACAACATTCCTGGCGAGTTGGCCTCTACGTCTACGTTTGTCCTTCATATACATCTATAACGTAATACAAACTAACCTAACCCAATCTAACATCTCGGCGATAATATTCGACAACATACCTGGCGAGTTGGCCTCTACGTCTACGTTTGACCTTCATATACATCAATAACGTAATATAACGTAACCTAACACAACCTAACATCTCGCGGGTAATATTTGACATCATTCCTGGCGAGTTGGCCTCTGCGTCTCCGTTTGACCTTCATATACATCAATAACGTAATATAACCTAACCTAACCCAACCTATCATCTCGGCGGTAATATTTAACAGCATTCCTGGCGAGTTGGCTTCTCCGTCTCCGTGGGACCTTCATATACATCAATAACGTAATATAACCTAACCTAACCCAACCTAACATCTCGGCGGTAATATTTGACCACATTCCCGGCGAGTGGGCCTCTACGTCTCCGTTTGACCTTCATATACATCAGTAACGTAATATAAGGTAACCTATCCCAACCTATCATCTCGGCGGTAATATTTGACCACATTCCTGGCGAGCTGGCTTCTCTGTCCCCGTGAGACCTTTATATACATCAATAACGTAATATAACCTAACCTAACCTAACATAACCTAACCCAACCTAACATCTCGGCGGTAACGTTTGACCACATTCCTGGCGAGTTGGCTTCTCTGTCTCCGTGAGACTTTTATATACATCAATAACGTAATACAACCTAACCTAACCCAATCTAACATCTCGGCGGTAATATTTGACCACATTCCTGGCGAGTTGGCTTCTCTGTCTCCGTGAGACCTTTATATACATCAATAACGTAATACAACCTATCCTAACCCAATCTAACATCTCGGCGGTAATATTCGACAACATACCTGGCGAGTTGGCCTCTACGTCTACGTTTGTCCTTCATATACATCTATAACGTAATATAACCTCACCTAACCCAACCTATCATCTCGGCGGTAATATTTAACAGCATTCCTGGCGAGTTGGCTTCTCCGTCTCCGTGGGACCTTCATATACATCAATAACGTAATATAACCTAACCTAACCCAACCTAACATCTCGGCGGTAATATTTGACCACATTCCCGGCGAGTTGGCCTCTACGTCTCCGTTTGACCTTCATATACATCAGTAACGTAATATAAGGTAACCTAACCCAACCTATCATCTCGGCGGTAATATTTGACCACATTCCTGGCGAGCTGGCTTCTCTGTCTCCGTGAGACCTTTGTATACATCAATAACGTAATATAACCTAACCTAACCCAACCTAACATCTCGGCCGTAATATTTGACATCATTCCTGGCGAGTTGGCTTCTCTGTCTCCGTGAGACCTATATATACATCAATAACGTAATATAAAGTAACCTAACCCAACCTATCATCTCGGCGGTAATAATTGACAGCATTCCTGGCGAGTTGGCCTCTACGTCACCGTTTGACCTTCATATACATCAAGAACATAATATAACCTAACCTAACCCAACCTAACATCTCGGCGGTAACATTTGACCACATTCCTGGCGAGTTGGCTTCTCTGTCTACGAGAGACTTTTATATACATCAATAACGTAATACAACCTAACCTAACCCAATCTAACATCTCGGCGGTAATATTTGACCACATTCCTGGCGAGTTGGCTTCTCTGTCTCCGTGAGACCTTTATATACATCAATAACGTAATACAACCTAACCTAACCCAATCTAACATCTCGGCGGTAATATTCGACAACATACCTGGCGAGTTGGCCTCTACGTCTACGTTTGACCTTCATATACATCAATAACGTAACATAACCTAACCTAACCCAACATATCATCTCGGCGGTAATATTCGACAACATACCTGGCGAGTTGGCCTCTACGTCTACGTTTGTCCTTCATATACATCTATAACGTAATATAACCTCACCTAACCCAACCTATCATCTCGGCGGTAATATTTAACAGCATTCCTGGCGAGTTGGCTTCTCCGTCTCCGTGGGACCTTCATATACATCAATAACGTAATATAACCTAACCTAACCCAACCTAACATCTCGGCGGTAATATTTGACCACATTCCCGGCGAGTTGGCCTTTACGTCTCCGTTTGACCTTCATATACATCAGTAACGTAATATAAGGTAACCTAACCCAACCTATCATCTCGGCGGTAATATTTGACCACAGTCCTGGCGAGCTGGCTTCTCTGTCTCCGTGAGACCTTTATATACATCAATAACGTAATATAACGTAACCTAACCCAACCTATCATCTCGGCGGCAATATTTGACAACATTCCTGGCGAGTTGGCTTCTCCGTCTCCGTGGGACCTTTATATACATCAATAACGTAATACAACCTAACCTAACCCAACCTAACATCTCGGCTGTAATATTCGACAACATACCTAGCGAGTTGGCCTCTACGTCTACGTTTGACCTTCATATACATCAATAACGTAATATAACGTAACCTAACCCAACCTATCATCTCGGCGGTAATAATTGACAACATTCCTGGCGAGTTGGCCTCTACGTCTCCGTGGGACCTTTATATACATCAATAACATAATATAAGCTAGCCTAACCCAATCTAACATCTCGGCGATAATATTTGACCACATTCCTGGCTTGTTGGCCTCTACGTCTCCGTGGGACCTTTACATACTTCAATAACGTAATATAACCTAACCTAACCCAACCTGACATCTCGGCGGTAATATTTGACAACATTCCTGGCGAGTTGGCCTCTACGTCTCCGTTTGACCTTCATATACATCAATAACGTAATATAACGTAACCTAACCCAACCTATCATCTCGGCGGTAATATTTGACAGCATTCCTGGCGAGTTGGCCTCTACGTCTCCGTTTGACCTTCATATACATCAAGAACATAATATAACCTAACCTAACCCAACCTAACATCTCGGCGGTAACATTTGACCATATTCCTGGCGAGTTGGCTTCTCTGTCTCCGTGAGACTTTTATATACATCAATAACGTAATACAACCTAACCTAACCCAATCTAACATCTCGGCGGTAATATTTGACCACATTCCTGGCGAGTTGGCTTCTCTGTCTCCGTGAGACCTTTATATACATCAATAACGTAATACAACCTAACCTAACCCAACCTAACATCTCGGCTGTAATATTCGACAACATACCTAGCGAGTTGGCCTCTACGTCTACGTTTGTCCTTCATATACATCTATAACGTAATATAACCTCACCTAACCCAACATATCATCTCGGCGGCAATATTTGACAGCATTCCTGGCGAGTTGGCCACTACGTCTCCGTTTGACCTTCATATACATCAAGAACATAATATAACCTAACCTAACACAACCTAACATCTCGGCGGTAATATTTGACAACGTTCCTGGCGAGTTGGCTTCTCCGTCTCCGCGGGACCTTTATATACATCAATAACGTAATATAACCTAACCTAACCCAACCTAACATCTCGGCGGTAATATTTGACCACATTCCTGGCCTGTTGGCCTCTACGTCTCCGTGGGACCTTTATATACATCAATAACGTAATACAACCTAACCTAACCCAACCTAACATCTCGGCGGTAATATTCGGCAACATACCTGGCGAGTTGGCCTCTACGTCTACGTTTGACCTTCATATACATCAATAACGTAATATAACCTAACCTAACCCAACCTAACATCTCCGCGGTAATATGTGATAACATTCCTGGCGAATTGGCCTCTACCTCTCCGTGGGGCCTTTATATACATCAATAACGTAATATAATATAACCTAACCCAATCTAACATCTCGGCGGTAATATTTGACCACATTCCTGTCTTGTTAGTTCCTACGTCTCCGCGGGACCTCTATATACATCAGTAACGTAACATAACCTAACCTAACCCAACCTAACATCTCGATGGTAATATTTGACCACATTCCTGGCGAGTTGGCTTCTCTGTCTCCGTGAGACCTTTATATACATCAATAACGTAATATAACCTAACCTAACCCAACCTATCATCTCGGCGGCAATATTTGACAACATTCCTGGCGAGTTGGCCTCTACCTCTCCGTGGGGCCTTTATATACATCAATAACGTAATATAATATAACCTAACCCAATCTAACATCTCGGCGGTAATATTTGACCACATTCCTGTCTTGTTAGTTCCTACGTCTCCGCGGGACCTCTATATACATCAGTAACGTAACATAACCTAACCTAACCCAACCTAACATCTCGATGGTAATATTTGACAACATTCCTGGCGAGTTAGCTTCTCCGTCTCCGTGGGACATACATATACATCAATAACGTAATATAACCTAACCTAACCCAACCTAACATCTCGCCGGTAATATTTGACATCATTCCTTGCGAGTTGGCCTCTACGTCTCCGTTTTACCTTCATATACATCAATAACGTAATATAACGTAACCTAACCCAACCTATCATCTCGGCGGTAATATTTGACCACATTCCTGGCGAGTTGGCTTCTCTGTCTCCGTGAGACCTTTATATACATCAATAACGTAATATAACCTAACCTAACCCGACCTATCATCTCGGCGGCAATATTTGACAACATTCCTGGCGAGTTGGCTTCTCCGTCTCCGTGGGACCTTCATATACATCAATAATGTAATATAACCTAAACTAACCCAACCTAACATCTCGGCGGTAATATTTGACATCATTCCTGGCGAGTTGGCCTCTACGTCTCCGTTTGAGCTTCATATACATCAATGACGTAATATAACGAAACCTAACCCATCCTATCATCTCGGCGGCAATATTTGACAACATTCCTGGCGAGTTGGCCTCTACGTCTACGTTTGTCCTTCATATACATCTATAACGTAATACAAACTAACCTAACCCAACCTATCATCTCGGCGGTAATATTTAACAGCATTCCTGGCGAGTTGGCTTCTCCGTCTCCGTGGGACCTTCATATACATCAATAACGTAATATAACCTAACCTAACCCAACCTAACATCTCGGCGGTAATATTTGACCACATTCCCGGCGAGTGGGCCTCTACGTCTCCGTTTGACCTTCATATACATCAGTAACGTAATATAAGGTAACCTATCCCAACCTATCATCTCGGCGGTAATATTTGACCACATTCCTGGCGAGCTGGCTTCTCTGTCCCCGTGAGACCTTTATATACATCAATAACGTAATATAACCTAACCTAACCTAACATAACCTAACCCAACCTAACATCTCGGCGGTAACATTTGACCACATTCCTGGCGAGTTGGCTTCTCTGTCTCCGTGAGACTTTTATATACATCAATAACGTAATACAACCTAACCTAACCCAATCTAACATCTCGGCGGTAATATTTGACCACATTCCTGGCGAGTTGGCTTCTCTGTCTCCGTGAGACCTTTATATACATCAATAACGTAATACAACCTATCCTAACCCAATCTAACATCTCGGCGGTAATATTCGACAACATACCTGGCGAGTTGGCCTCTACGTCTACGTTTGTCCTTCATATACATCTATAACGTAATATAACCTCACCTAACCCAACCTATCATCTCGGCGGTAATATTTAACAGCATTCCTGGCGAGTTGGCTTCTCCGTCTCCGTGGGACCTTCATATACATCAATAACGTAATATAACCTAACCTAACCCAACCTAACATCTCGGCGGTAATATTTGACCACATTCCCGGCGAGTTGGCCTCTACGTCTCCGTTTGACCTTCATATACATCAGTAACGTAATATAAGGTAACCTAACCCAACCTATCATCTCGGCGGTAATATTTGACCACATTCCTGGCGAGCTGGCTTCTCTGTCTCCGTGAGACCTTTATATACATCAATAACGTAATATAACCTAACCTAACCCAACCTAACATCTCGGCCGTAATATTTGACATCATTCCTGGCGAGTTGGCTTCTCTGTCTCCGTGAGACCTTTATATACATCAATAACGTAATATAACGTAACCTAACCCAACCTATCATCTCGGCGGTAATAATTGACAACATTCCTGGCGAGTTGGCCTCTACGTCTCCGTGGGACCTTTATATACATCAATAACATAATATAAGCTAGCCTAACCCAATCTAACATCTCGGCGATAATATTTGACCACATTCCTGGCTTGTTGGCCTCTACGTCTCCGTGGGATCTTTACATACTTCAATAACGTAATATAACCTAACCTAACCCAACCTAACTTCTCGGCGGTAATATTTGACAACATTCCTGGCGAGTTGGCCTCTACGTCTCCGTTTGACCTTCATATACATCAATAACGTAATATAACGTAACCTAACCCAACCTATCATCTCGGCGGTAATATTTGACAGCATTCCTGGCGAGTTGGCCTCTACGTCTCCGTTTGACCTTCATATACATCAAGAACATAATATAACCTAACCTAACCCAACCTAACATCTCGGCGGTAACATTTGACCATATTCCTGGCGAGTTGGCTTCTCTGTCTCCGTGAGACTTTTATATACATCAATAACGTAATACAACCTAACCTAACCCAATCTAACATCTCGGCGGTAATATTTGACCACATTCCTGGCGAGTTGGCTTCTCTGTCTCCGTGAGACCTTTATATACATCAATAACGTAATACAACCTAACCTAACCCAACCTAACATCTCGGCTGTAATATTCGACAACATACCTAGCGAGTTGGCCTCTACGTCTACGTTTGTCCTTCATATACATCTATAACGTAATATAACCTCACCTAACCCAACATATCATCTCGGCGGCAATATTTGACAGCATTCCTGGCGAGTTGGCCACTACGTCTCCGTTTGACCTTCATATACATCAAGAACATAATATAACCTAACCTAACACAACCTAACATCTCGGCGGTAATATTTGACAACGTTCCTGGCGAGTTGGCTTCTCCGTCTCCGCGGGACCTTTATATACATCAATAACGTAATATAACCTAACCTAACCCAACCTAACATCTCGGCGGTAATATTTGACCACATTCCTGGCCTGTTGGCCTCTACGTCTCCGTGGGACCTTTATATACATCAATAACGTAATACAACCTAACCTAACCCAACCTAACATCTCGGCGGTAATATTCGGCAACATACCTGGCGAGTTGGCCTCTACGTCTACGTTTGACCTTCATATACATCAATAACGTAATATAACCTAACCTAACCCAACCTAACATCTCCGCGGTAATATGTGATAACATTCCTGGCGAATTGGCCTCTACCTCTCCGTGGGGCCTTTATATACATCAATAACGTAATATAATATAACCTAACCCAATCTAACATCTCGGCGGTAATATTTGACCACATTCCTGTCTTGTTAGTTCCTACGTCTCCGCGGGACCTCTATATACATCAGTAACGTAACATAACCTAACCTAACCCAACCTAACATCTCGATGGTAATATTTGACCACATTCCTGGCGAGTTGGCTTCTCTGTCTCCGTGAGACCTTTATATACATCAATAACGTAATATAACCTAACCTAACCCAACCTATCATCTCGGCGGCAATATTTGACAACATTCCTGGCGAGTTGGCCTCTACCTCTCCGTGGGGCCTTTATATACATCAATAACGTAATATAATATAACCTAACCCAATCTAACATCTCGGCGGTAATATTTGACCACATTCCTGTCTTGTTAGTTCCTACGTCTCCGCGGGACCTCTATATACATCAGTAACGTAACATAACCTAACCTAACCCAACCTAACATCTCGATGGTAATATTTGACAACATTCCTGGCGAGTTAGCTTCTCCGTCTCCGTGGGACATACATATACATCAATAACGTAATATAACCTAACCTAACCCAACCTAACATCTCGCCGGTAATATTTGACATCATTCCTTGCGAGTTGGCCTCTACGTCTCCGTTTTACCTTCATATACATCAATAACGTAATATAACGTAACCTAACCCAACCTATCATCTCGGCGGTAATATTTGACCACATTCCTGGCGAGTTGGCTTCTCTGTCTCCGTGAGACCTTTATATACATCAATAACGTAATATAACCTAACCTAACCCAACCTATCATCTCGGCGGCAATATTTGACAACATTCCTGGCGAGTTGGCTTCTCCGTCTCCGTGGGACCTTCATATACATCAATAATGTAATATAACCTAAACTAACCCAACCTAACATCTCGGCGGTAATATTTGACATCATTCCTGGCGAGTTGGCCTCTACGTCTCCGTTTGAGCTTCATATACATCAATGACGTAATATAACGAAACCTAACCCATCCTATCATCTCGGCGGCAATATTTGACAACATTCCTGGCGAGTTGGCCTCTACGTCTACGTTTGTCCTTCATATACATCTATAACGTAATACAAACTAACCTAACCCAATCTAACATCTCGGCGATAATATTCGACAACATACCTGGCGAGTTGGCCTCTACGTCTACGTTTGACCTTCATATACATCAATAACGTAATATAACGTAACCTAACACAACCTAACATCTCGCGGGTAATATTTGACATCATTCCTGGCGAGTTGGCCTCTGCGTCTCCGTTTGACCTTCATATACATCAATAACGTAATATAACCTAACCTAACCCAACCTATCATCTCGGCGGTAATATTTAACAGCATTCCTGGCGAGTTGGCTTCTCCGTCTCCGTGGGACCTTCATATACATCAATAACGTAATATAACCTAACCTAACCCAACCTAACATCTCGGCGGTAATATTTGACCACATTCCCGGCGAGTGGGCCTCTACGTCTCCGTTTGACCTTCATATACATCAGTAACGTAATATAAGGTAACCTATCCCAACCTATCATCTCGGCGGTAATATTTGACCACATTCCTGGCGAGCTGGCTTCTCTGTCCCCGTGAGACCTTTATATACATCAATAACGTAATATAACCTAACCTAACCTAACATAACCTAACCCAACCTAACATCTCGGCGGTAACATTTGACCACATTCCTGGCGAGTTGGCTTCTCTGTCTCCGTGAGACTTTTATATACATCAATAACGTAATACAACCTAACCTAACCCAATCTAACATCTCGGCGGTAATATTTGACCACATTCCTGGCGAGTTGGCTTCTCTGTCTCCGTGAGACCTTTATATACATCAATAACGTAATACAACCTATCCTAACCCAATCTAACATCTCGGCGGTAATATTCGACAACATACCTGGCGAGTTGGCCTCTACGTCTACGTTTGTCCTTCATATACATCTATAACGTAATATAACCTCACCTAACCCAACCTATCATCTCGGCGGTAATATTTAACAGCATTCCTGGCGAGTTGGCTTCTCCGTCTCCGTGGGACCTTCATATACATCAATAACGTAATATAACCTAACCTAACCCAACCTAACATCTCGGCGGTAATATTTGACCACATTCCCGGCGAGTTGGCCTCTACGTCTCCGTTTGACCTTCATATACATCAGTAACGTAATATAAGGTAACCTAACCCAACCTATCATCTCGGCGGTAATATTTGACCACATTCCTGGCGAGCTGGCTTCTCTGTCTCCGTGAGACCTTTATATACATCAATAACGTAATATAACCTAACCTAACCCAACCTAACATCTCGGCCGTAATATTTGACATCATTCCTGGCGAGTTGGCTTCTCTGTCTCCGTGAGACCTTTATATACATCAATAACGTAATATAACGTAACCTAACCCAACCTATCATCTCGGCGGTAATAATTGACAACATTCCTGGCGAGTTGGCCTCTACGTCTCCGTGGGACCTTTATATACATCAATAACATAATATAAGCTAGCCTAACCCAATCTAACATCTCGGCGATAATATTTGACCACATTCCTGGCTTGTTGGCCTCTACGTCTCCGTGGGATCTTTACATACTTCAATAACGTAATATAACCTAACCTAACCCAACCTAACTTCTCGGCGGTAATATTTGACAACATTCCTGGCGAGTTGGCCTCTACGTCTCCGTTTGACCTTCATATACATCAATAACGTAATATAACGTAACCTAACCCAACCTATCATCTCGGCGGTAATATTTGACAGCATTCCTGGCGAGTTGGCCTCTACGTCTCCGTTTGACCTTCATATACATCAAGAACATAATATAACCTAACCTAACCCAACCTAACATCTCGGCGGTAACATTTGACCACATTCCTGGCGAGTTGGCTTCTCTGTCTCCGTGAGACTTTTATATACATCAATAACGTAATACAACCTAACCTAACCCAATCTAACATCTCGGCGGTAATATTTGACCACATTCCTGGCGAGTTGGCTTCTCTGTCTCCGTGAGACCTTTATATACATCAATAACGTAATACAACCTAACCTAACCCAATCTAACATCTCGGCGGTAATATTCGAGAACATACCTGGCGAGTTGGCCTCTACGTCTACGTTTGACCTTCATATACATCAATAACGTAATATAACCTAACCTAACCCAACATATCATCTCGGCGGTAATATTCGACAACATACCTGGCGAGTTGGCCTCTACGTCTACGTTTGTCCTTCATATACATCTATAACGTAATATAACCTCACCTAACCCAACCTATCATCTCGGCGGTAATATTTAACAGCATTCCTGGCGAGTTGGCTTCTCCGTCTCCGTGGGACCTTCATATACATCAATAACGTAATATAACCTAACCTAACCCAACCTAACATCTCGGCGGTAATATTTGACCACATTCCCGGCGAGTTGGCCTCTACGTCTCCGTTTGACCTTCATATACATCAGTAACGTAATATAAGGTAACCTAACCCAACCTATCATCTCGGCGGTAATATTTGACCACAGTCCTGGCGAGCTGGCTTCTCTGTCTCCGTGAGACCTTTATATACATCAATAACGTAATATAACGTAACCTAACCCAACCTATCATCTCGGCGGTAATATTCGACAACATACCTGGCGAGTTGGCCTCTACGTCTACGTTTGTCCTTCATATACATCTATAACGTAATATAACCTCACCTAACCCAACCTATCATCTCGGCGGTAATATTTAACAGCATTCCTGGCGAGTTGGCTTCTCCGTCTCCGTGGGACCTTCATATACATCAATAACGTAATATAACCTAACCTAACCCAACCTAACATCTCGGCGGTAATATTTGACCACATTCCCGGCGAGTTGGCCTCTACGTCTCCGTTTGACCTTCATATACATCAGTAACGTAATATAAGGTAACCTAACCCAACCTATCATCTCGGCGGTAATATTTGACCACAGTCCTGGCGAGCTGGCTTCTCTGTCTCCGTGAGACCTTTATATACATCAATAACGTAATATAACGTAACCTAACCCAACCTATCATCTCGGCGGCAATATTTGACAACATTCCTGGCGAGTTGGCTTCTCCGTCTCCGTGGGACCTTTATATACATCAATAACGTAATACAACCTAACCTAACCCAACCTAACATCTCGGCTGTAATATTCGACAACATACCTAGCGAGTTGGCCTCTACGTCTACGTTTGACCTTCATATACATCAATAACGTAATATAACGTAACCTAACCCAACCTATCATCTCGGCGGTAATAATTGACAACATTCCTGGCGAGTTGGCCTCTACGTCTACGTTTGTCCTTCATATACATCTATAACGTAATACAAACTAACCTAACCCAATCTAACATCTCGGCGATAATATTCGACAACATACCTGGCGAGTTGGCCTCTACGTCTACGTTTGACCTTCATATACATCAATAACGTAATATAACGTAACCTAACACAACCTAACATCTCGCGGGTAATATTTGACATCATTCCTTGCGAGTTGGCCTCTACGTCTCCGTTTTACCTTCATATACATCAATAACGTAATATAACGTAACCTAACACAACCTATCATCTCGACGGTAATATTTGACCACATTCCTGGCGAGTTGGCTTCTCTGTCTCCGTGAGACCTTTATATACATCAATAACGTAATATAACCTAACCTAACCCAACCTATCATCTCGGCGGCAATATTTGACAACATTCCTGGCGAGTTGGCTTCTCCGTCTCCGTGGGACCTTCATATACATCAATAACGTAATATAACCTAACCTAACCCAACCTAACATCTTGCGGGTAATATTTGACATCATTCCTTGCGAGCCGGCCTCTACGTCTCCGTTTTACCTTCATATACATCAATAACGTAATATAACGTAACCTAACCCAACCTATCATCTCGGCGGTAATATTTGACAACATTCCTGGCGAGTTGGCTTCTCCGTCTCCGTGGGACCTTCATATACATCAATAACGTAATATAACCTAACCTACCCCAACCTAACATCTCGGCGGTAATATTTGACCACATTCCCGGCGAGTTGGCCTCTAAGTCTCCGTTTGACCTTCATATACATCAATAACGTAATATAAGGTAACCTAACCCAACCTATCATCTCGGCGGTAATATTTGACCTCATTCCTGGCGAGTTGGCTTCTCTGTCTCCGTGAGACCTTTACATACATCAATAACGCAATATAACCTAACCTAACCCAACCTAACATCTCGGCCGTAATATTTGACATCATTCCTGGCGAGTTGGCCTCTACGTCTCCGTTTGACCTTTATATACATCAATAACGTAATATAACCTAACCTAACCCAACCCAACATCTCGGCCGTAATATTTGACATCATTCCTGGCGAGTTGGCCTCTACGTCTCCGTTTGACCTTCATATACATCAATAACGTAATATAACTTAACCTAATCCAACCTATCATCTCGGCGGTAATATTTGACAACATTCCTGGCGAGTTGGCTTCTCCGTCTCCGTCGGACCTTCATATACATCAATAACGTAATATAAAGTAACCTAACCCAACCTAACATCTCGGCGGAAATATTTGACCACATTCCTGGCGAGTTGGCCTCTACGTCTCCGTTTGACCTTCATATACATCAATAACGTAATATAACCTAACCTAACCCAACATATCATCTCGGCGGTAATATTCGACAGCATACCTAGCGAGTTGTCCTCTACGTCTACGTTTGACCTTCATATTCATCAATAACGTAATATAACGTAACCTAACACAACCTAACACAACCTAACATCTCGCGGGTAATATCTGACATCATTCCTGGCGAGTTGGCCTCTGCGTCTCCGTTTGTCCTTCATATACATCAATAACGTAATATAACCTAACCTAACCCAACCTAACATCTCGGCCGTAATATTTGACATCATTCCTGGCGAGTTGGCTTCTCTGTCTCCGTGAGACCTTTATATACATCAATAACGTAATATAACGTAACATAACCCAACCTATCATCTCGGCGGCAATATTTGACAACATTCCTGGCGAGTTGGCTTCTCCGTCTCCGTGGGACCTTTATATACATCAATAACGTAATACAACCTAACCTAACCCAACCTAACATCTCGGCTGTAATATTCGACAACATACCTAGCGAGTTGGCCTCTACGTCTACGTTTGACCTTCATATACATCAATAACGTAATATAACGTAACCTAACCCAACCTATCATCTCGGCGGTAATAATTGACAACATTCCTGGCGAGTTGGCCTCTACGTCTCCGTGGGACCTTTATATACATCAATAACATAATATAAGCTAGCCTAACCCAATCTAACATCTCGGCGATAATATTTGACCACATTCCTGGCTTGTTGGCCTCTACGTCTCCGTGGGACCTTTACATACTTCAATAACGTAATATAACCTAACCTAACCCAACCTAACATCTCGGCGGTAATATTTGACAACATTCCTGGCGAGTTGGCCTCTACGTCTCCGTTTGACCTTCATATACATCAATAACGTAATATAAGGTAACCTAACCCAACCTATCATCTCGGCGGTAATATTTGACCACATTCCTGGCGAGTTGGCTTCTTTGTCTCCGTGAGACCTTTATATATATCAATAACGCAATATAACCTAACCTAACCCAACCTAACATCTCGCGGGTAATATTTGACATCATTCCTGGCGAGTTGGCCTCTACGTCTCCGTTTGACCTTCATATACATCAATAACGTAATATAACGTAACCTAACCCAACCTATCATCTCGGCGGTAATATTTGACCACATTCCTGGCGAGTTGGCTTCTCTGTCTCCGTCAGACCTTTATATACATCAATAACGCAATATAACCTAACCTAACCCAACCTAACATCTCGGCCGTAATATTTGACATCATTCCTGGCGAGTTGGCCTCTACGTCTCCGTTTGACCTTTATATACATCAATATCGTAATATAACCTAACCTAACCCAACCTAACATCTCGGCCGTAATATTTGACACCATTCCTGGTGAGTTGGCCTCTACGTCTCCATTTGACCTTCATATACATCAATAACGTAATACAACCTAACCTAACCCAACCTAACATCTCGGCTGTAATATTCGACAACATACCTAGCGAGTTGGCCTCTACGTCTACGTTTGACCTTCATATACATCAATAACGTAATATAACGTAACCTAACCCAACCTAACATCTCGGCGGTAATATTTGACCACATTCCTGTCTTGTTAGTTCCTACGTCTCCGCGGGACCTCTATATACATCAGTAACGTAACGTAACCTAACCTAACCCAACCTAACATCTCGATGGTAATATTTGACAACATTCCTGGCGAGTTGGCTTCTCCGTCTCCGTGGGACCTTCGTATACATCAATAACGTAATATAACCTAACCTAACCCAACCTAACATCTCGCGGGTAATATTTGACATCATTCCTTGCGAGTTGGCCTCTACGTCTCCGTTTTACCTTCATATACATCAATAACGTAATATAACGTAACCTAACCCAACCTATCATCTCGGCGGTAATATTTGACCACATTCCTGGCGAGTTGGCTTCTCTGTCTCCGTGGGTCCTTCATATACATCAATAACGTAATATAACCTAACCTAACCCAACCTAACATCTCGCGGGTAATATTTGACATCATTCCTTGCGAGCCGGCCTCTACGTCTCCGTTTTACCTTCATATACATCAATAACGTAATATAACCTAACCTAACACAACATATCATCTCGGCGGTAATATTCGACAACATACCTGGCGAGTTGGCCTCTACGTCTACGTTTGTCCTTCATATACATCTATAACGTAATATAACCTAACCTAACCCAACCTATCATCTCGGCGGTAATATTTGACAACATTCCTGGCGAGTTGGCCTCTACGTCTCCGTGGCATCTTTATATGCATCAATAACGTAATATAACATAACCTAACCCAATCTAACAACTCGGCGGTAATATTTGACCACATTCCTGGCTTGTTGGCCTCTACGTCTCCGAGGGACCTTTATATACATCAATAACGTAATACAACCTAACCTAACCCATCCTAACATCTCGGCGGTAATATTCGACAACATTCCTGGCGATTTGGCCTCTACGTCTACGTTTGTCCTTCATATACATCTATAACGTAATACAAACTAACCTAACCCAATCTAACATCTCGGCGATAATATTCGACAACATACCTGGCGATTTGGCCTCTACGTCTACGTTTGTCCTTCATATACATCTATAACGTAATACAAACTAACCTAACCCAATCTAACATCTCGGCGATAATATTCGACAACATACCTGGCGAGTTGCCCTCTACGTCTACGTTTGACCTTCATATACATCAATAACGTAATATAAGGTAACCTAACCCAACCTATCATCTCGCGGGTAATATTTGACATCATTCCTGGCGAGTTGGCCTCTACGTCTCCGTTTGTCCTTCATATACATCAATAACGTAATATAACGTAACCTAACACAACCTAACATCTCGCGGGTAATATTTGACATCATTCCTGGCGAGTTGGCCTCTGCGTCTCCGTTTGACCTTCATACACATCAATAACGTAATATAACGTAACCTAACCCAACCTATCATCTCGGCGGTAATATTTGACCACATTCCTGGCGAGTTGGCTTCTCTGTCTCCGTGAGACCTTTATATACATCAATAACGTAATATAACCTAACCTAACCCAACCTATCATCTCGGCGGCAATATTTGACAACATTCCTGGTGAGTTGGCTTCTCCGTCTCCGTGGGACCTTCATATACATCAATAACGTAATATAATCTAACCTAACCCAACCTAACTTCTCGCGGGTAATATTTGACATCATTCCTGGCGAGTTGGCCTCTACGTCTCCGTTTGACCTTCATATACATCAATAACGTAATATAACGTAACCTAACCCAACCTATCATCTCGGCGGTAATATTTGACCACATTCCTGGCGAGTTGGCTTCTCTGTCTCCGTGAGATCTTTATATACATCAATAACGCAATATAACCTAACCTAACCCAACCTAACATCTCGGCCGTAATATTTGACATCATTCGTGGCGAGTTGGCCTCTACGTCTCCGTTTGACCTTTATATACATCAATATCGTAATATAACCTAACCTAACCCAACCTAACATCTCGGCCGTAATATTTGACACCATTCCTGGCGAGTTGGCCTCTACGTCTCCATTTGACCTTCATATACATCAATAACGTAATATAACGTAACCTAACCCAACCTATCATCTCGGCAGCATTATTTGACAACATTCCTGGCGAGTTGGCTTCTCCGTCTCCGTGGGACCTTCATATACATCAATAACGTAATATAACCTAACCTAACCCAACCTAACATCTCGCGGGTAATATTTGACATCATTCCTGGCGAGTTGGCCTCTGCGTCTCCGTTTGACCTTCATATACATCAATAACGTAATATAACCTAACCTAACCCAACCTAACATCTCGGCGGTAATATTTGACCACATTCCCGGCGAGTTGGCCTCTACGTCTCCGTTTGACCTTCATATATATCAGTAACGTAATATAAGGTAACCTAACCCTACCTATCATCTCGGCGGTAATATTTGACCACATTCCTGGCGAGCTGGCTTCTCTGTCTCCGTGAGACCTTTATATACATCAATAACGTAATATAACCTAACCTAACCCAACCTAACATCTCGGCCGTAATATTTGACATCATTCCTGGCGAGTTGGCTTCTCTGTCTCCGTGAGACCTTTATATACATCAATAACGTAATATAACGTAACATAACCCAACCTATCATCTCGGCGGCAATATTTGACAACATTCCTGGCGAGTTGGCTTCTCCGTCTCCGTGGGACCTTTATATACATCAATAACGTAATACAACCTAACCTAACCCAACCTAACATCTCGGCTGTAATATTCGACAACATACCTAGCGAGTTGGCCTCTACGTCTACGTTTGACCTTCATATACATCAATAACGTAATATAACGTAACCTAACCCAACCTATCATCTCGGCGGTAATAATTGACAACATTCCTGGCGAGTTGGCCTCTACGTCTCCGTGGGACCTTTATATACATCAATAACATAATATAAGCTAGCCTAACCCAATCTAACATCTCGGCGATAATATTTGACCACATTCCTGGCTTGTTGGCCTCTACGTCTCCGTGGGACCTTTACATACTTCAATAACGTAATATAACCTAACCTAACCCAACCTAACATCTCGGCGGTAATATTTGACAACATTCCTGGCGAGTTGGCCTCTACGTCTCCGTTTGACCTTCATATACATCAATAACGTAATATAAGGTAACCTAACCCAACCTATCATCTCGGCGGTAATATTTGACCACATTCCTGTCTTGTTAGTTCCTACGTCTCCGCGGGACCTCTATATACATCAGTAACGTAACGTAACCTAACCTAACCCAACCTAACATCTCGATGGTAATATTTGACAACATTCCTGGCGAGTTGGCTTCTCCGTCTCCGTGGGACCTTCGTATACATCAATAACGTAATATAACCTAACCTAACCCAACCTAACATCTCGCGGGTAATATTTGACATCATTCCTTGCGAGTTGGCCTCTACGTCTCCGTTTTACCTTCATATACATCAATAACGTAATATAACGTAACCTAACCCAACCTATCATCTCGGCGGTAATATTTGACCACATTCCTGGCGAGTTGGCTTCTCTGTCTCCGTGAGACCTTTATATACATCAATAACGTAATATAACCTAACCTAACCCAACCTATCATCTCGGCGGCAATATTTGACAACATTCCTGGCGAGTTGGCTTCTCCGTCTCCGTGGGTCCTTCATATACATCAATAACGTAATATAACCTAACCTAACCCAACCTAACATCTCGCGGGTAATATTTGACATCATTCCTTGCGAGCCGGCCTCTACGTCTCCGTTTTACCTTCATATACATCAATAACGTAATATAACCTAACCTAACCCAACATATCATCTCGGCGGTAATATTCGACAACATACCTGGCGAGTTGGCCTCTACGTCTACGTTTGTCCTTCATATACATCTATAACGTAATATAACCTAACCTAACCCAACCTATCATCTCGGCGGTAATATTTGACAACATTCCTGGCGAGTTGGCCTCTACGTCTCCGTGGCATCTTTATATACATCAATAACGTAATATAACATAACCTAACCCAACCTAACTTCTCGCGGGTAATATTTGACATCATTCCTGGCGAGTTGGCCTCTACGTCTCCGTTTGACCTTCATATACATCAATAACGTAATATAACGTAACCTAACCCAACCTATCATCTCGGCGGTAATATTTGACCACATTCCTGGCGAGTTGGCTTCTCTGTCTCCGTGAGATCTTTATACACATCAATAACGCAATATAACCTAACCTAACCCAACCTAACATCTCGGCCGTAATATTTGACATCATTCGTGGCGAGTTGGCCTCTACGTCTCCGTTTGACCTTTATATACATCAATATCGTAATATAACCTAACCTAACCCAACCTAACATCTCGGCCGTAATATTTGACACCATTCCTGGCGAGTTGGCCTCTACGTCTCCATTTGACCTTCATATACATCAATAACGTAATATAACGTAACCTAACCCAACCTATCATCTCGGCAGCATTATTTGACAACATTCCTGGCGAGTTGGCTTCTCCGTCTCCGTGGGACCTTCATATACATCAATAACGTAATATAACGTAACCTAACACAACCTAACATCTCGCGGGTAATATTTGACATCATTCCTGGCGAGTTGGCCTCTGCGTCTCCGTTTGACCTTCATACACATCAATAACGTAATATAACGTAACCTAACCCAACCTATCATCTCGGCGGTAATATTTGACCACATTCCTGGCGAGTTGGCTTCTCTGTCTCCGTGAGACCTTCATATACATCAATAACGTAATATAACCTAACCTAACCCAACCTAACATCTCGGCGGTAATATTTGACCACATTCCCGGCGATTTGGCCTCTACGTCTCCGTTTGACCTTCATATACATCAGTAACGTAATATAAGGTAACCTAACCCAACCTATCATCTCGGCGGTAATATTTGACCACATTCCTGGCGAGTTGGCTTCTCTGTCTCCGTGAGACCTTTATATACAACAATAACGTAATATAACCTAACCTAACCCAACCTAACATCTCGGCCGTAATATTTGACATCATTCCTGGCGAGTTGGCTTCTCTGTCTCCGTGAGACCTTTATATACATCAATAACGTAATATAACGTAACCTAACCCAACGTATCATCTCGGCGGCAATATTTGACAACATTCCTGGCGAGTTGGCTTCTCCGTCTCCGTGGGACCTTTATATACATCAATAACATAATATAACCTAACCTAACCCAACCTAACATCTCGCGGGTAATATTTGACATCATTCCTGGCGAGTTGGCCTCTGCGTCTCCGTTTGACCTTCATATACATCAATAACGTAATATAACCTAACTTAACCCAACCTATCATCTCGGCGGTAATATTTAACAGCATTCCTGGCGAGTTGGCTTCTCCGTCTCCGTGGGACCTTCATATACATCAATAACGTAATATAACCTAACCTAACCCAACCTAACATCTCGGCGGTAATATTTGACCACATTCCCGGCGAGTTGGCCTCTACGTCTCCGTTTGACCTTCATATACATCAGTAACGTAATATAAGGTAACCTAACCCAACCTATCATCTCGGCGGTAATATTTGACCACATTCCTGGCGAGTTGGCTTCTCTGTCTCCGTGAGACGTTTATATACATCAATAACGTAATATAACCTAACCTAACCCAACCTAACATCTCGGCCGTAATATTTGACATCATTCCTGGCGAGTTGGCTTCTCTGTCTCCGTGAGACCTTTATATACATCAATAACGTAATATAACGTAACCTAACCCAACCTATCATCTCGGCGGCAATATTTGACAACATTCCTGGCGAGTTGGCTTCTCCGCCTCCGTGGGACCTTTATATACATCAATAACATAATATAACCTAACCTAACCCAACCTAACATCTCGCGGGTAATATTTGACATCATTCCTGGCGTGTTGGCCTCTACGTCTCCGTTTGACCTTCATATACATCAATAACGTAATATAACGTAACCTAACACAACCTAACATCTCGCGGGTAATATTTGACATCATTCCTTGCGAGTTGGCCTCTACGTCTCCGTTTTACCTTCATATACATCAATAACGTAATATAACGTAACCTAACCCAACCTATCATCTCGGCGGTAATATTTGACCACATTCCTGGCGAGTTGGCTTCTCTGTCTCCGTGAGACCTTCATATACATCAATAACGTAATATAACCTAACCTAACCCAACCTAACATCTCGGCGGTAATATTTGACCACATTCCCGGCGAGTTGGCCTCTACGTCTCCGTTTGACCTTCATGTACATCAGTAACGTAATATAAGGTAACCTAACCCAACCTATCATCTCGGCGGTAATATTTGACCACATTCCTGGCGAGTTGGCTTCTCTGTCTCCGTGAGACCTTTATATACAACAATAACGTAATATAACCTAACCTAACCCAACCTAACATCTCGGCGGTAATATTTGACCACATTCCCGGCGAGTTGGCCTCTACGTCTCCGTTTGACCTTCATATACATCAGTAACGTAATATAAGGTAACCTAACCCAACCTATCATCTCGGCGGTAATATTTGACCACATTCCTGGCGAGTTGGCTTCTCTGTCTCCGTGAGACCTTTATATACATCAATAACGTAATATAACCTAACCTAACCCAACCTAACATCTCGGCCGTAATATTTGACATCATTCCTGGCGAGTTGGCTTCTCTGTCTCCGTGAGACCTTTATATACATCAATAACGTAATATAACGTAACCTAACCCAACCTATCATCTCGGCGGCAATATTTGACAACATTCCTGGCGAGTTGGCTTCTCCGCCTCCGTGGGACCTTTATATACATCAATAACATAATATAACCTAACCTAACCCAACCTAACATCTCGCGGGTAATATTTGACATCATTCCTGGCGTGTTGGCCTCTACGTCTCCGTTTGACCTTCATATACATCAATAACGTAATATAACGTAACCTAACACAACCTAACATCTCGCGGGTAATATTTGACATCATTCCTGGCGAGTTGGCCTCTGCGTCTCCGTTTGACCTTCATATACATCAATAACGTAATATAACCTAACCTAACCCAACCTATCATCTCGGCGGCAATATTTGACAACATTCCTGGCGAGTTGGCTTCTCCGTCTCCGTGGGACCTTCATATACATCAATAACGTAATATAATCTAACCTAACCCAACCTAACATCTCGCGGGTAATATTTGACATCATTCCTGGCGAGTTGGCCTCTACGTCTCCGTTTGACCTTCATATACATCAATAACGTAATATAACGTAACCTAACCCAACCTATCATCTCGGCGGTAATATTTGACCACATTCCTGGCGAGTTGGCTTCTCTGTCTCCGTGACATCTTTATATACATCAATAACGCAATATAACCTAACCTAACCCAACCTAACATCTCGGCCGTAATATTTGACATCATTCCTGGCGAGTTGGCTTCTACGTCTCCGTTTGACCTTTATATACATCAATATCGTAATATAACCTAACCTAACCCAACCTAACATCTCGGCGGTAATATTTGACACCATTCCTGGCGAGTTGGCCTCTACGTCTCCGTTTGACCTTCATATACATCAATAACGTAATATAACGTAACCTAACCCAACCTATCATCTCGGCGGCATTATTTGACAACATTCCTGCCGAGTTGGCTTCTCCGTCTCCGTGGGACCTTCATATACATCAATAACGTAATATAACCTAACCTAAACCAACCTAACATCTCGGCCGTAATATTTGACATCATTCCTGGCGAGTTGGCTTCTCTGTCGCCGTGAGACCTTTATATACATCAATAACGTAATATAACGTAACCTAACCCAACCTATCATCTCGGCGGCAATATTTGACAACATTCCTGGCGAGTTGGCTTCTCCGCCTCCGTGGGACCTTTATATACATCAATAACATAATATAACCTAACCTAACCCAACCTAACATCTCGCGGGTAATATTTGACATCATTCCTGGCGTGTTGGCCTCTACGTCTCCGTTTGACCTTCATATACATCAATAACGTAATATAACGTAACCTAACACAACCTAACATCTCGCGGGTAATATTTGACATCATTCCTGGCGAGTTGGCCTCTGCGTCTCCGTTTGAACTTCATATACATTAATAACGTAATATAACGTAACCTAACCCAACCTATCATCTCGGCGGCATTATTTGACATCATTCCTGGCGAGTTGGCTTCTCCGTCTCCGTGGGACCTTCATATACATCAATAACGTAATATAACCTAACCTAACCCAATCTAACATCTCGGCGGTAATATTTGACCACATTCCTGGCTTGTTGGCCTCTACGTCTCTGTGGGTCCTTTATATACATCAGTAACGTAATATAAGGTAACCTAACCCAACCTATCATCTCGGCGGTAATATTTGACCACATTCCTGGCGAGTTGGCTTCTCTGTCTCCGTGAGACCTTTATATACATCAATAACGTAATATAACCTAACCTAAACCAACCTAACATCTCGGCCGTAATATTTGACATCATTCCTGGCGAGTTGGCTTCTCTGTCTCCGTGAGACCTTTATATACATCAATAACGTAATATAACGTAACCTAACCCAACCTATCATCTCGGCGGCAATATTTGACAACATTCCTGGCGAGTTGGCTTCTCCGCCTCCGTGGGACCTTTATATACATCAATAACATAATATAACCTAACCTAACCCAACCTAACATCTCGCGGGTAATATTTGACATCATTCCTGGCGTGTTGGCCTCTACGTCTCCGTTTGACCTTCATATACATCAATAACGTAATATAACGTAACCTAACACAACCTAACATCTCGCGGGTAATATTTGACATCATTCCTGGCGAGTTGGCCTCTGCGTCTCCGTTTGACCTTCATATACATCAATAACGTAATATAACGTAACCTAACCCAACCTATCATCTCGGCGGCATTATTTGACAACATTCCTGGCGAGTTGGCTTCTCCGTCTCCGTGGGACCTTCATATACATCAATAACGTAATATAACCTAACCTAACCCAGTCTAACATCTCGGCGGTAATATTTGACCACATTCCTGGCTTGTTGGCCTCTACGTCTCTGTGGGTCCTTTATATACATCAATAACGTAATACAAACTAACCTAACCCAACATAACATCTCGGCTGTAATATTCGACAACATACCTAGCGAGTTGGCCTCTACGTCTACGTTTGACCTTCATATACATCAATAACGTAATATAACGTAACCTAACCCAACCTATCATCTCGGCGGTAATAATTGACAACATTCCTGGCGAGTTGGCCTCCACGTCTCCGTGGGACCTTTATATACATCAATAACATAATATAAGCTAGCCTAACCCAATCTAACATCTCGGCGATAATATTTGACCACATTCCTGGCTTGTTGGCCTCTACGTCTCCGTGGGACCTTTACATACTTCAATAACGTAATATAACCTAACCTAACCCAACCTAACATCTCGGCGGTAATATTTGACAACATTCCTGGCGAGTTGGCCTCTACGTCTCCGTTTGACCTTCATATACTTCAATAACGTAATATAACGTAACCTAACCCAACCTATCATCTCGGCGGTAATATTTGACAGCATTCCTGGCGAGTTGGCCTCTACGTCTCCGTTTGACCTTCATATACATCAAGAACATAATATAACCTAACCTAACCCAACCTAACATCTCGGCGGTAACATTTGACCACATTCCTGGCGACTTGGCTTCTCTGTCTCCGTGAGACTTTTATATACATCAATAACGTAATACAACCTAACCTAACCCAATCTAACATCTCGGCGGTAATATTTGACCACATTCCTGCCGAGTTGGCTTCTCTGTCGCCGTGAGTCCTTTATATACATCAATAACGTAATACAACCTAACCTAACCCAATCTAACATCTCGGCGGTAATATTCGACAACATACCTGACGAGTTGGCCTCTACGTCTACGTTTGACCTTCATATACATCAATAACGTAATATAACCTAACCTAATCCAACATATCATCTCGGCGGTAATATTCGACAACATACCTGGCGAGTTGGCCACTACGTCTCCGTTTGACCTTCATATACATCAAGAACATAGTATAACCTAACCTAACCCAACCTAACATCTCGGCGGTAATATTTGACAACGTTCTTGGCGAGTTGGCTTCTCCGTCTCCGTGGGACCTTTATATACATCAATAACGTAATGTAACCTAACCTAACCCAACCTAACATCGCGGCGGTAATATTTGACCACATTCCTGGCCTGTTGGCCTCTACGTCTCCGTGGGACCTTTATATACATCAATAACGTAATACAACCTAACCTAACCCAACCTAACATCTCGGCGGTAATATTCGGCAACAAACCTGGCGAGTTGGCCTCTACGTCTACGTTTGACCTTCATATACATCAATAACGTAATATAACCTAACCTAACCCAACCTAACTTCTCCGCGGTAATATGTGATAACATTCCTGGCGAATTGGCCTCTACCTCTCCGTGGGGCCTTTATATACATCAATAACGTAATATAATATAACCTAACCCAATCTAACATCTCGGCGGTAATATTTGACCACATTCCTGTCTTGTTAGTTCCTACGTCTCCGCGGGACCTCTATATACATCAATAACGTAATATAACGTAACCTAACCCAACCTATCATCTCGGCGGTAATATTTGACCACATTCCTGGCGAGTTGGCTTCTCTATCTCCGTGAGACCTTTATATACATCAATTACGCAATATAACCTAACCTAAACCAACCTAACATCTCGGCCGTAATATTTGACATCATTCCTGGCGAGTTGGCCTCTACGTCTCCGTTTGACCTTCATATACATCAATAACGTAATATAACGTAACCTAACCCAACCTATCATCTCGGCGGTAATATTTGACCACATTCCTGGCGAGTTGGCTTCTCTGTCTCCGTGAGACCTTTATATACATCAATAACGTAATATAACCTAACCTAACCCAACCTAACATCTCGGCCGTAATATTTGACATCATTCCTGGCGAGTTGGCTTCTCTGTCTCCGTGAGACCTTTATATACATCAATAACGTAATATAACGTAACCTAACCCAACCTATCATCTCGGCGGCAATATTTGACAACATTCCTGGCGAGTTGGCTTCTCCGCCTCAGTGGGACCTTTATATACATCAATAACATAATATAACCTAACCTAACCCAACCTAACATCTCGCGGGTAATATTTGACATCATTCCTGGCGTGTTGGCCTCTACGTCTCCGTTTGACCTTCATATACATCAATAACGTAATATAACGTAACCTAACACAACCTAACATCTCGGCGGTAATATTTGACAACATTGCTGGCGAGTTGGCCTCTACGTCTCCGTTTGACCTTCATATACATCAATAACGTAATATAACCTAACCTAATCCAACCTATCATCTCGGCGGTAATATTTGACAACATTCCTGGCGAGTTGGCTTCTCCGTCTCCGTCGGACCTTCATATACATCAATAACGTAATATAAAGTAACCTAACCCAACCTAACATCTCGGCGGAAATATTTGACCACATTCCTGGCGAGTTGGCCTCTGCGTCTCCGTTTGACCTTCATATACATCAATAACGTAATATAACCTAACCTAACCCAACCTATCATCTCGGCGGTAATATTTAACAGCATTCCTGGCGAGTTGGCTTCTCCGTCTCCGTGGGACCTTCATATACATCAATAACGTAATATAACCTAACCTAACCCAACCTAACATCTCGGCGGTAATATTTGACCACATTCCCGGCGAGTTGGCCTCTACGTCTCCGTTTGACCTTCATATACATCAAGAACATAATATAACCTAACCTAACCCAACCTAACATCGCGGCGGTAATATTTGACCACATTCCTGGCCTGTTGGCCTCTACGTCTCCGTGGGACCTTTATATACATCAATAACGTAATACAACCTAACCTAACCCAACCTAACATCTCGGCGGTAATATTCGGCAACATACCTGGCGAGTTGGCCTCTACGTCTACGTTTGACCTTCATATACATCAATAACGTAATATAACCTAACCTAACCCAACCTAACTTCTCCGCGGTAATATGTGATAACATTCCTGGCGAATTGGCCTCTACCTCTCCGTGGGGCCTTTATATACATCAATAACGTAATATAATATAACCTAACCCAATCTAACATCTCGGCGGTAATATTTGACCACATTCCTGTCTTGTTAGTTCCTACGTCTCCGCGGGACCTCTATATACATCAATAACGTAATATAACGTAACCTAACCCAACCTATCATCTCGGCGGTAATATTTGACCACATTCCTGGCGAGTTGGCTTCTCTGTCTCCGTGAGACCTTTATATACATCAATTACGCAATATAACCTAACCTAAACCAACCTAACATCTCGGCCGTAATATTTGACATCATTCCTGGCGAGTTGGCCTCTACGTCTCCGTTTGACCTTCATATACATCAATAACGTAATATAACGTAACCTAACCCAACCTATCATCTCGGCGGTAATATTTGACCACATTCCTGGCGAGTTGGCTTCTCTGTCTCCGTGAGACCTTTATATACATCAATAACGTAATATAACCTAACCTAACCCAACCTAACATCTCGGCCGTAATATTTGACATCATTCCTGGCGAGTTGGCTTCTCTGTCTCCGTGAGACCTTTATATACATCAATAACGTAATATAACCTAACCTAACCCAACCTATCATCTCGGCGGCAATATTTGACAACATTCCTGGCGAGTTGGCTTCTCCGTCTCCGTGGGACCTTCATATACATAAATAACGTAATATAATCTAACCTAACCCAACCTAACATCTCGCGGGTAATATTTGACATCATTCCTGGCGAGTTGGCCTCTACGTCTCCGTTTGACCTTCATATACATCAATAACGTAATATAACGTAACCTAACCCAACCTATCATCTCGGCGGTAATATTAGACCACATTCCTGGCGAGTTGGCTTCTCTGTCTCCGTGACATCTTTATATACATCAATAACGCAATATAACCTAACCTAACCCAACCTAACATCTCGGCCGTAATATTTGACATCATTCCTGGCGAGTTGGCCTCTACGTCTACGTTTGACCTTCATATACATCAATAACGTAATATAACGTAACCTAACCCAACCTATCATCTCGGCGGTAATAATTGACAACATTCCTGGCGAGTTGGCCTCTACGTCTCCGTGGGACCTTTATATACATCAATAACGTAATATAACCTAACCTAACCCAACCTAACATCTCCACGGTAATATGTGATAACATTCCTGGCGAGTTGGCCTCTACCTCTCCGTGGGGCCTTTATGTACTTCAATAACGTAATATAACCCAACCTAACCCAATCTAACATCTCGGCGGTAATATTTGACAACATTGCTGGCGAGTTGGCCTCTACGTCTCCGTTTGACCTTCATATACATCAATAACGTAATATAACCTAACCTAATCCAACCTATCATCTCGGCGGTAATATTTGACAACATTCCTGGCGAGTTGGCTTCTCCGTCTCCGTCGGACCTTCATATACATCAATAACGTAATATAAAGTAACCTAACCCAACCTAACATCTCGGCGGAAATATTTGACCACATTCCTGGCGAGTTGGCCTCTGCGTCTCCGTTTGTCCTTCATATACATCAATAACGTAATATAACCTAACCTAACCCAACCTATCATCTCGGCGGTAATATTTAACAGCATTCCTGGCGAGTTGGCTTCTCCGTCTCCGTGGGACCTTCATATACATCAATAACGTAATATAACCTAACCTAACCCAACCTAACATCTCGGCGGTAATATTTGACCACATTCCCGGCGAGTTGGCCTCTACGTCTCCGTTTGACCTTCATATACATCAAGAACATAATATAACCTAACCTAACCCAACCTAACATCTCGGCGATAATATTTGACCACATTCCTGGCTTGTTGGCCTCTACGTCTCCGTGGGACCTTTACATACTTCAATAACGTAATATAACCTAACCTAACCCAACCTAACATTTCGGCGGTAATATTTGACAACATTCCTGGCGAGTTGAATTCTCCGACTCTGTGGGACCTTCATATCCATCAATAACGTAATATAACCTAACCTAACCCAACCTAACATCTCGGCGGTATTATTCGACAACATACCTAGCGAGTTGGACTCTACGTCTACGTTTGACCTTCATATACATCAACAACGTAATATAACGTAACCTAACCCAACCTAACATCTCGGCGGTAATATTTGACAACATTCCTGGCGAGTTGGCCTCTACGCCTCCGTGGCATCTTTATATACATCAATAACGTAATATAACATAACCTAACCCAATCTAACATCTCGGCGGTAATATTTGACCACATTCCTGGCTTGTAGCCCTCTACGTCTCCGTGGGACCTTTATATACATCAATAACGTAATACAACCTGACCTAACCCATCCTAACATCTCGGCGGCAATATTTGACAACATTCCTGGCGAGTTGGCTTCTCCGTCTCCGTGGGACCTTCATATACATCAATAACGTAATATAATCTAACCTAACCCAACCTAACACCTCGCGGGTAATATTTGACATCATTCCTGGCGAGTTGGCCTCTACGTCTCCGTTTGACCTTCATATACATCAATAACGTAATATAACGTAACCTAACCCAACCTATCATCTCGGCGGTAATATTTGACCACATTCCTGGCGAGTTGGCTTCTCTGTCTCCGTGAGACCTTCATATACATCAATAACGTAATATAACCTAACCTAACCCAACCTAACATCTCGCGGGTAATATTTGACATCATTTCTTGCGAGTTGGCCTCTACGTCTCCGTTTTACCTTCATATACATCAATAACGTAATATAACGTAACCTAACCCAACCTATCATCTCGGCGGTAATATTTGACCACATTCCTGGCGAGTTGGCTTCTCTGTCTCCGTGAGACCTTCATATACATCAATAACGTAATATAACCTAACCTAACCCAACCTAACATCTCGGCCGTAATATTTGACATCATTCCTGGCGAGTTGGCTTCTCTGTCTCCGTGAGACTTTTATATACATCAATAACGTAATATAACGTAACCTAACCCAACCTGTCATCTCGGCGGCAATATTTGACAACATTCCTGGCGAGTTGGCTTCTCCGCCTCCGTGGGACCTTTATATACATCAATAACATAATATAACCTAACCTAACCCAACCTAACATCTCGCGGGTAATATTTGACATCATTCCTGGCGTGTTGGCCTCTACGTCTCCGTTTGACCTTCATATACATCAATAACGTAATATAACGTAACCTAACACAACCTAACATCTCGCGGGTAATATTTGACATCATTCCTGGCGAGTTGGCCTCTGCGTCTCCGTTTGACCTTCATATACATCAATAACGTAATATAACCTAATCTAACCCAACCTATCATCTCGGCGGCAATATTTGACAACATTCCTGGCGAGTTGGCTTCTCCGTCTCCGTGGGACCTTCATATACATAAATAACGTAATATAATCTAACCTAACCCAATCTAACATCTCGGCGGTAATATTTGACCACATTCCTGGCTTGTTGGCCTCTACGTCTCTGTGGGTCCTTTATATACATCAATAACGTAATACAACCTAACCTAACCCAACATAACATCTCGGCTGTAATATTCGACAACATACCTAGCGAGTTGGCCTCTACGTCTCCGTTTGACCTTCATATACATCAATAACGTAATATAACGTAACCTAACCCAACCTATCATCTCGGCGGTAATATTTGACAGCATTCCTGGCGAGTTGGCCTCTACGTCTCCGTTTGACCTTCATATACATCAAGAACATAATATAACCTAACCTAACCCAACCTAACATCTCGGCGGTAACATTTGACCACATTCCTGGCGAGTTGGCTTCTCTGTCTCCGTGAGACTTTTATATACATCAATAACGTAATACAACCTAACCTAACCCAATCTAACATCTCGGCGGTAATATTTGACCACATTCCTGCCGAGGTGGCTTCTCTGTCTCCGTGAGTCCTTTATATACATCAATAACGTAATACAACCTAACCTAACCCAATCTAACATCTCGGCGGTAATATTCGACAACATACCTGACGAGTTGGCCTCTACGTCTACGTTTGACCTTCATATACATCAATAACGTAATATAACCTAACCTAACCCAACATATCATCTCGGCGGTAATATTCGACAACATACCTGGCGAGTTGGCCACTACGTCTCCGTTTGACCTTCACATACATCAAGAACATAGTATAACCTAACCTAACCCAACCTAACATCTCGGCGGTAATATTTGACAACGTTCCTGGCGAGTTGGCTTCTCCGTCTCCGTGGGACCTTTATATACATGAATAACGTAATGTAACCTAACCTAACCCAACCTAACATCTCGGCGGTAATATTTGACCACATTCGTGGCCTGTTGGCCTCTACGTCTCCGTGGGACCTTTATATACATCAATAACGTAATACAACCTAACCTAACCCAACCTAACATCTCGGCGGTAATATTCGGCAACATACCTGGCGAGTTGGCCTCTACGTCTACGTTTGACCTTCATATACATCAATAACGTAATATAACCTAACCTAACCCAACCTAACATCTCCGCGGTAATATGTGATAACATTCCTGGCGAATTGGCCTCTACCTCTCCGTGGGGCCTTTATATACATCAATAACGTAATATAATATAACCTAACCCAATCTAACATCTCGGCGGTAATATTTGACCACATTCCTGTCTTGTTAGTTCCTACGTCTCCGCGGGACCTCTATATACATCAATAACGTAATATAACGTAACCTAACCCAACCTATCATCTCGGCGGTAATATTTGACCACATTCCTGGCGAGTTGGCTTCTCTGTCTCCGTGAGACCTTTATATACATCAATAACGCAATATAACCTAACCTAAACCAACCTAACATCTCGGCCGTAATATTTGACATCATTCCTGGCGAGTTGGCCTCTACGTCTCCGTTTGACCTTCATATACATCAAGAACATAATATAACCTAACCTAAACCAACCTAACATCTCGGCGGTAACATTTGACCACATTCCTGGCGAGTTGGCTTCTCTGTCTCCGTGAGACTTTTATATACATCAATAACGTAATACAACCTAACCTAACCCAACCTAACATCTCGGCGGTAATATTTGACCACATTCCCGGCGAGTTGGCCTCTACGTCTCCGTTTGACCTTCATATACATCAATAACGTAATATAACGTAACCTAACCCAACCTATCATCTCGGCGGTAATATTTGACCACATTCCTGGCGAGTTGGCTTCTCTGTCTCCGTGAGACCTTCATATACATCAATAACGTAATATAACCTAACCTAACCCAACCTAACATCTCGGCGGTAATATTTGACCACATTCCCGGCGAGTTGGCCTCTACGTCTCCGTTTGACCTTCATATACATCAGTAACGTAATATAAGGTAACCTAACCCAACCTATCATCTCGGCGGTAATATTTGACCACATTCCTGGCGAGTTGGCTTCTCTGTCTCCGTGAGACCTTTATATACATCAATAACGTAATATAACCTAACCTAACCCAACCTAACATCTCGGCCGTAATATTTGACCACATTCCTGGCGAGTTGGCTTCTCTGTCTACGTGAGACCTTTATATACATCAATAACGTAATATAACCTAACCTAACCCAACCTAACATCTCGGCCGTAATATTTGACATCATTCCTGGCGTGTTGGCCTCTACGTCTCCGTTTGACCTTCATATACATCAATAACGTAATATAACGTAACCTAACACAACCTAACATCTCGCGGGTAATATTTGACATCATTCCTGGCGAGTTGGCCTCTGCGTCTCCGTTTGACCTTCATATACATCAATAACGTAATATAACGTAACCTAACCCAACCTATCATCTCGGTGGTAATAATTGACAACATTCCTGGCGAGTTGGCCTCTACGTCTCCGTGGGACCTTTATATACATCAATAACATAATATAAGCTAGCCTAACCCAATTTAACATCTCGGCGATAATATTTGACCACATTCCTGGCTTGTTGGCCTCTACGTCTCCGTGGGACCTTTACATACTTCAATAACGTAATATAACCTAACCTAACCCAACCTAACATCTCGGCGGTAATATTTGACAACATTCCTGGCGAGTTGGCCTCTACGTCTCCGTTTGACCTTCATATACATCAATAACGTAATATAACGTAACCTAACCCAACCTATCATCTCGGCGGTAATATTTGACAGCATTCCTGGCGAGTTGGCCTCTACGTCTCCGTTTGACCTTCATATACATCAAGAACATAATATAACCTAACCTAACCCAACCTAACATCTCGGCGGTAACATTTGACCACATTCCTGGCGAGTTGGCTTCTCTGTCTCCGTGAGACTTTTATATACATCAATAACGTAATACAACCTAACCTAACCCAATCTAACATCTCGGCGGTAATATTTGACCACATTCCTGCCGAGGTGGCTTCTCTGTCTCCGTGAGTCCTTTATATACATCAATAACGTAATACAACCTAACCTAACCCAATCTAACATCTCGGCGGTAATATTCGACAACATACCTGACGAGTTGGCCTCTACGTCTACGTTTGACCTTCATATACATCAATAACGTAATATAACCTAACCTAACCCAACATATCATCTCGGCGGTAATATTCGACAACATACCTGGCGAGTTGGCCACTACGTCTCCGTTTGACCTTCACATACATCAAGAACATAGTATAACCTAACCTAACCCAACCTAACATCTCGGCGGTAATATTTGACAACGTTCCTGGCGAGTTGGCTTCTCCGTCTCCGTGGGACCTTTATATACATCAATAACGTAATGTAACCTAACCTAACCCAACCTAACATCTCGGCGGTAATATTTGACCACATTCCTGGCCTGTTGGCCTCTACGTCTCCGTGGGACCTTTATATACATCAATAACGTAATACAACCTAACCTAACCCAACCTAACATCTCGGCGGTAATATTCGGCAACATACCTGGCGAGTTGGCCTCTACGTCTACGTTTGACCTTCATATACATCAATAACGTAATATAACCTAACCTAACCCAACCTAACATCTCCGCGGTAATATGTGATAACATTCCTGGCGAATTGGCCTCTACCTCTCCGTGGGGCCTTTATATACATCAATAACGTAATATAATATAACCTAACCCAATCTAACATCTCGGCGGTAATATTTGACCACATTCCTGTCTTGTTAGTTCCTACGTCTCCGCGGGACCTCTATATACATCAATAACGTAATATAACGTAACCTAACCCAACCTATCATCTCGGCGGTAATATTTGACCACATTCCTGGCGAGTTGGCTTCTCTGTCTCCGTGAGACCTTTATATACATCAATAACGCAATATAACCTAACCTAAACCAACCTAACATCTCGGCCGTAATATTTGACATCATTCCTGGCGAGTTGGCCTCTACGTCTCCGTTTGACCTTCATATACATCAAGAACATAATATAACCTAACCTAACCCAACCTAACATCTCGGCGGTAACATTTGACCACATTCCTGGCGAGTTGGCTTCTCTGTCTCCGTGAGACTTTTATATACATCAATAACGTAATACAACCTAACCTAACCCAATCTAACATCTCGGCGGTAATATTTGACCACATTCCTGGCGAGTTGGCTTCTCTGTCTCCGTGAGACCTTTATATACAACAATAACGTAATACAACCTAACCTAACCCAATCTAACATCTCGGCGGTAATATTCGACAACATACCTGGCGAGTTGGCCTCTACGTCTACGTTTGACCTTCATATACATGAATAACGTAGTATAACCTAACCTAACCCAACATATCATCTCGGCGGTAATATTCGACAACATACCTGGCGAGTTGGCCTCTACGTCTACGTTTGTCCTTCATATACATCTATAACGTAATATAACCTCACCTAACCCAACATATCATCTCGGCGGCAATATTTGACAGCATTCCTGGCGAGTTGGCCACTACGTCTCCGTTTGACCTTCATATACATCAAGAACGTAATATAACCTAACCTAACCCAACCTAACATCTCGGCGGTAATATTTGACCACATTCCCGGCGAGTTGGCCTCTACGTCTCCGTTTGACCTTCATATACATCAATAACGTAATATAACGTAACCTAACCCAACCTATCATCTCGGCGGTAATATTTGACCACATTCCTGGCGAGTTGGCTTCTCTGTCTCCGTGAGACCTTCATATACATCAATAACGTAATATAACCTAACCTAACCCAACCTAACATCTCGGCGGTAATATTTGACCACATTCCCGGCGAGTTGGCCTCTACGTCTCCGTTTGACCTTCATATACATCAGTAACGTAATATAAGGTAACCTAACCCAACCTATCATCTCGGCGGTAATATTTGACCACATTCCTGGCGAGTTGGCTTCTCTGTCTCCGTGAGACCTTTATATACATCAATAACGTAATATAACCTAACCTAACCCAACCTAACATCTCGGCCGTAATATTTGACCACATTCCTGGCGAGTTGGCTTCTCTGTCTCCGTGAGACCTTTATATACATCAATAACGTAATATAACCTAACCTAACCCAACCTAACATCTCGGCCGTAATATTTGACATCATTCCTGGCGAGTTGGCCTCTACGTCTCCGTTTGACCTTCATATACATCAATAACGTAATATAAAGTAACCTAACCCAACCTAACATCTCGGCGGAAATATTTGACCACATTCCTGGCGAGTTGGCCTCTACGTCTCCGTTTGACCTTCATATACATCAATAACGTAATATAACCTAACCTAACCCAACCTAACATCTCCGCGGTAATATGTGATAACATTCCTGGCGAATTGGCCTCTACCTCTCCGTGGGTCCTTTATATACATCAATAACGTAATATAATATAACCTAACCCAATCTAACATCTCGGCGGTAATATTTGACCACATTCCTGTCTTGTTAGTTCCTACGTCTCCGCGGGACCTCTATATACATCAATAACGTAATATAACGTAACCTAACCCAACCTATCATCTCGGCGGTAATATTTGACCACATTCCTGGCGAGTTGGCTTCTCTGTCTCCGTGAGACCTTTATATACATCAATAACGCAATATAACCTAACCTAAACCAACCTAACATCTCGGCCGTAATATTTGACATCGTTCCTGGCGAGTTGGCCTCTACGTCTCCGTTTGACCTTCATATACATCAAGAACATAATATAACCTAACCTAAACCAACCTAACATCTCGGCGGTAACATTTGACCACATTCCTGGCGAGTTGGCTTCTCTGTCTCCGTGAGACTTTTATATACATCAATAACGTAATACAACCTAACCTAACCCAATCTAACATCTCGGCGGTAATATTTGACCACATTCCTGGCGAGTTGGCTTCTCTGTCTCCGTGAGACCTTTATATACATCAATAACGTAATACAACCTAACCTAACCCAATCTAACATCTCGGCGGTAATATTCGACAACATACCTGGCGAGTTGGCCTCTACGTCTACGTGGGTCCTTTATATACATCAATAACGTAATATAATATAACCTAACCCAATCTAACATCTCGGCGGTAATATTTGACCACATTCCTGTCTTGTTAGTTCCTACGTCTCCGCGGGACCGTCATATACATCAATAACGTAATATAACCTAACCTAACCCAACATATCATCTCGGCGGTAATATTCGACAACATACCTGGCGAGTTGGCCTCTACGTCTACGTTTGTCCTTCATATACATCTATAACGTAATATAACCTCACCTAACCCAACATATCATCTCGGCGGCAATATTTGACAGCATTCCTGGCGAGTTGGCCACTACGTCTCCGTTTGACCTTCATATACATCAAGAACGTAATATAACCTAACCTAACCCAACCTAACATCTCGGCGGTAATATTTGACAACATTCCTGGCGAGTTGGCCTCTACGTCTCCGTTTTACCTTCATATACATCAATAACGTAATATAACCTAACCTAACCCAACCTAACATCTCCACGGTAATATGTGATAACATTACTGGCGAGTTGGCCTCTACCTCTCCGTGGGGCCTTTATGTACTTCAGTAACGTAATATAACCCAACCTAACCCAATCTAACATCTGGGCGGTAATATTTGACAACATTGCTGGCGAGTTGGCCTCTACGTCTCCGTTTGAACTTCATATACATCAATAACGTAATATAACCTAACCTAATCCAACCTATCATCTCGGCGGTAATATTTGACAACTATCCTGGCGAGTTGGCTTCTCCGTCTCCGTCGGACCTTCATATACATCAATAACGTAATATAAAGTAACCTAACCCAACCTAACATCTCGGCGGAAATATTTGACCACATTCCTGGCGAGTTGGCCTCTACGTCTCCGTTTGACCTTCATATACATCAATAACGTAATATAACCTAACCTAACCCAACATATCATTTCGGCGGCAATATTTGACAACATTACTGGCTTGTTGGCCTCTACGTCTCCGTGGGACCTTTATATACATCAGTAACGTAATACAACCTAACCTAACCCATCCTAACATCTCGGCGGCAATATTCGACAACATTCCTGGCGATTTGGCCTCTACGTCTACGTTTGTCCTTCATATACATCTATAACGTAATACAAACTAACCTAACCCAATCTAACATCTCGGCGATAATATTCGACAACATACCTGGCGAGTTGGCCTCTACGTCTACGTTTGACCTTCATATACATCAATAACGTAATATAACGTAACCTAACACAACCTAACATCTCGGCGGTAACATTTGACCACATTCCTGGCGAGTTGGCTTCTCCGTCTCCGTGGGACCTTTATATACATCAATAACGTAATGTAACCTAACCTAACCCAACCTAACATCTCGGCGGTAATATTTGACCACATTCCTGGCCTGTTGGCCTCTACGTCTCCGTGGGACCTTTATATACATCAATAACGTAATACAACCCAACCTAACCCAACCTAACATCTCGGCGGTAATATTCGGCAACATACCTGGCGAGTTGGCCTCTACGTCTACGTTTGACCTTCATATACATCAATAACGTAATATAACCTAACCTAACCCAACCTAACATCTCCGCGGTAATATGTGATAACATTCCTGGCGAATTGGCCTCTACCTCTCCGTGGGGCCTTTATATACATCAATAACGTAATATAATATAACCTAACCCAATCTAACATCTCGGCGGTAATATTTGACCACATTCCTGTCTTGTTAGTTCCTACGTCTCCGCGGGACCTCTATATACATCAATAACGTAATATAACGTAACCTAACCCAACCTATCATCTCGGCGGTAATATTTGACCACATTCCTGGCGAGTTGGCTTCTCTGTCTCCGTGAGACCTTTATATACATCAATAACGCAATATAACCTAACCTAAACCAACCTAACATCTCGGCCGTAATATTTGACATCATTCCTGGCGAGTTGGCCTCTACGTCTCCGTTTGACCTTCATATACATCAAGAACATAATATAACCTAACCTAAACCAACCTAACATCTCGGCGGTAACATTTGACCACATTCCTGGCGAGTTGGCTTCTCTGTCTCCGTGAGACTTTTATATACATCAATAACGTAATACAACCTAACCTAACCCAATCTAACATCTCGGCGGTAATATTTGACCACATTCCTGGCGAGTTGGCTTCTCTGTCTCCGTGAGACCTTTATATACATCAATAACGTAATACAACCTAACCTAACCCAATCTAACATCTCGGCGGTAATATTCGACAACATACCTGGCGAGTTGGCCTCTACGTCTACGTGGGTCCTTTATATACATCAATAACGTAATATAATATAACCTAACCCAATCTAACATCTCGGCGGTAATATTTGACCACATTCCTGTCTTGTTAGTTCCTACGTCTCCGCGGGACCGTCATATACATCAATAACGTAATATAACCTAACCTAACCCAACATATCATCTCGGCGGTAATATTCGACAACATACCTGGCGAGTTGGCCTCTACGTCTACGTTTGTCCTTCATATACATCTATAACGTAATATAACCTCACCTAACCCAACATATCATCTCGGCGGCAATATTTGACAGCATTCCTGGCGAGTTGGCCACTACGTCTCCGTTTGACCTTCATATACATCAAGAACGTAATATAACCTAACCTAACCCAACCTAACATCTCGGCGGTAATATTTGACAACATTCCTGGCGAGTTGGCCTCTACGTCTCCGTTTTACCTTCATATACATCAATAACGTAATATAACCTAACCTAACCCAACCTAACATCTCCACGGTAATATGTGATAACATTACTGGCGAGTTGGCCTCTACCTCTCCGTGGGGCCTTTATGTACTTCAGTAACGTAATATAACCCAACCTAACCCAATCTAACATCTGGGCGGTAATATTTGACAACATTGCTGGCGAGTTGGCCTCTACGTCTCCGTTTGAACTTCATATACATCAATAACGTAATATAACCTAACCTAATCCAACCTATCATCTCGGCGGTAATATTTGACAACTATCCTGGCGAGTTGGCTTCTCCGTCTCCGTCGGACCTTCATATACATCAATAACGTAATATAAAGTAACCTAACCCAACCTAACATCTCGGCGGAAATATTTGACCACATTCCTGGCGAGTTGGCCTCTACGTCTCCGTTTGACCTTCATATACATCAATAACGTAATATAACCTAACCTAACCCAACATATCATTTCGGCGGCAATATTTGACAACATTACTGGCTTGTTGGCCTCTACGTCTCCGTGGGACCTTTATATACATCAGTAACGTAATACAACCTAACCTAACCCATCCTAACATCTCGGCGGCAATATTCGACAACATTCCTGGCGATTTGGCCTCTACGTCTACGTTTGTCCTTCATATACATCTATAACGTAATACAAACTAACCTAACCCAATCTAACATCTCGGCGATAATATTCGACAACATACCTGGCGAGTTGGCCTCTACGTCTACGTTTGACCTTCATATACATCAATAACGTAATATAACGTAACCTAACACAACCTAACATCTCGGCGGTAACATTTGACCACATTCCTGGCGAGTTGGCTTCTCCGTCTCCGTGGGACCTTTATATACATCAATAACGTAATGTAACCTAACCTAACCCAACCTAACATCTCGGCGGTAATATTTGACCACATTCCTGGCCTGTTGGCCTCTACGTCTCCGTGGGACCTTTATATACATCAATAACGTAATACAACCCAACCTAACCCAACCTAACATCTCGGCGGTAATATTCGGCAACATACCTGGCGAGTTGGCCTCTACGTCTACGTTTGACCTTCATATACATCAATAACGTAATATAACCTAACCTAACCCAACCTAACATCTCCGCGGTAATATGTGATAACATTCCTGGCGAATTGGCCTCTACCTCTCCGTGGGGCCTTTATATACATCAATAACGTAATATAATATAACCTAACCCAATCTAACATCTCGGCGGTAATATTTGACCACATTCCTGTCTTGTTAGTTCCTACGTCTCCGCGGGACCTCTATATACATCAATAACGTAATATAACGTAACCTAACCCAACCTATCATCTCGGCGGTAATATTTGACCACATTCCTGGCGAGTTGGCTTCTCTGTCTCCGTGAGACCTTTATATACATCAATAACGCAATATAACCTAACCTAAACCAACCTAACATCTCGGCCGTAATATTTGACATCATTCCTGGCGAGTTGGCCTCTACGTCTCCGTTTGACCTTCATATACATCAAGAACATAATATAACCTAACCTAAACCAACCTAACATCTCGGCGGTAACATTTGACCACATTCCTGGCGAGTTGGCTTCTCTGTCTCCGTGAGACTTTTATATACATCAATAACGTAATACAACCTAACCTAACCCAATCTAACATCTCGGCGGTAATATTTGACCACATTCCTGGCGAGTTGGCTTCTCTGTCTCCGTGAGACCTTTATATACATCAATAACGTAATACAACCTAACCTAACCCAATCTAACATCTCGGCGGTAATATTCGACAACATACCTGGCGAGTTGGCCTCTACGTCTACGTGGGTCCTTTATATACATCAATAACGTAATATAATATAACCTAACCCAATCTAACATCTCGGCGGTAATATTTGACCACATTCCTGTCTTGTTAGTTCCTACGTCTCCGCGGGACCGTCATATACATCAATAACGTAATATAACCTAACCTAACCCAACATATCATCTCGGCGGTAATATTCGACAACATACCTGGCGAGTTGGCCTCTACGTCTACGTTTGTCCTTCATATACATCTATAACGTAATATAACCTCACCTAACCCAACATATCATCTCGGCGGCAATATTTGACAGCATTCCTGGCGAGTTGGCCACTACGTCTCCGTTTGACCTTCATATACATCAAGAACGTAATATAACCTAACCTAACCCAACCTAACATCTCGGCGGTAATATTTGACAACATTCCTGGCGAGTTGGCCTCTACGTCTCCGTTTTACCTTCATATACATCAATAACGTAATATAACCTAACCTAACCCAACCTAACATCTCCACGGTAATATGTGATAACATTACTGGCGAGTTGGCCTCTACCTCTCCGTGGGGCCTTTATGTACTTCAGTAACGTAATATAACCCAACCTAACCCAATCTAACATCTGGGCGGTAATATTTGACAACATTGCTGGCGAGTTGGCCTCTACGTCTCCGTTTGAACTTCATATACATCAATAACGTAATATAACCTAACCTAATCCAACCTATCATCTCGGCGGTAATATTTGACAACTATCCTGGCGAGTTGGCTTCTCCGTCTCCGTCGGACCTTCATATACATCAATAACGTAATATAAAGTAACCTAACCCAACCTAACATCTCGGCGGAAATATTTGACCACATTCCTGGCGAGTTGGCCTCTACGTCTCCGTTTGACCTTCATATACATCAATAACGTAATATAACCTAACCTAACCCAACATATCATTTCGGCGGCAATATTTGACAACATTACTGGCTTGTTGGCCTCTACGTCTCCGTGGGACCTTTATATACATCAGTAACGTAATACAACCTAACCTAACCCATCCTAACATCTCGGCGGCAATATTCGACAACATTCCTGGCGATTTGGCCTCTACGTCTACGTTTGTCCTTCATATACATCTATAACGTAATACAAACTAACCTAACCCAATCTAACATCTCGGCGATAATATTCGACAACATACCTGGCGAGTTGGCCTCTACGTCTACGTTTGACCTTCATATACATCAATAACGTAATATAACGTAACCTAACACAACCTAACATCTCGGCGGTAACATTTGACCACATTCCTGGCGAGTTGGCTTCTCCGTCTCCGTGGGACCTTTATATACATCAATAACGTAATGTAACCTAACCTAACCCAACCTAACATCTCGGCGGTAATATTTGACCACATTCCTGGCCTGTTGGCCTCTACGTCTCCGTGGGACCTTTATATACATCAATAACGTAATACAACCCAACCTAACCCAACCTAACATCTCGGCGGTAATATTCGGCAACATACCTGGCGAGTTGGCCTCTACGTCTACGTTTGACCTTCATATACATCAATAACGTAATATAACCTAACCTAACCCAACCTAACATCTCCGCGGTAATATGTGATAACATTCCTGGCGAATTGGCCTCTACCTCTCCGTGGGGCCTTTATATACATCAATAACGTAATATAATATAACCTAACCCAATCTAACATCTCGGCGGTAATATTTGACCACATTCCTGTCTTGTTAGTTCCTACGTCTCCGCGGGACCTCTATATACATCAATAACGTAATATAACGTAACCTAACCCAACCTATCATCTCGGCGGTAATATTTGACCACATTCCTGGCGAGTTGGCTTCTCTGTCTCCGTGAGACCTTTATATACATCAATAACGCAATATAACCTAACCTAAACCAACCTAACATCTCGGCCGTAATATTTGACATCATTCCTGGCGAGTTGGCCTCTACGTCTCCGTTTGACCTTCATATACATCAAGAACATAATATAACCTAACCTAAACCAACCTAACATCTCGGCGGTAACATTTGACCACATTCCTGGCGAGTTGGCTTCTCTGTCTCCGTGAGACTTTTATATACATCAATAACGTAATACAACCTAACCTAACCCAATCTAACATCTCGGCGGTAATATTTGACCACATTCCTGGCGAGTTGGCTTCTCTGTCTCCGTGAGACCTTTATATACATCAATAACGTAATACAACCTAACCTAACCCAATCTAACATCTCGGCGGTAATATTCGACAACATACCTGGCGAGTTGGCCTCTACGTCTACGTTTGACCTTCATATACATCAATAACGTAATATAACCTAACCTAACCCAACATATCATCTCGGCGGTAATATTCGACAACATACCTGGCGAGTTGGCCTCTACGTCTACGTTTGTCCTTCATATACATCTATAACGTAATATAACCTCACCTAACTCAACATATCATCTCGGCGGCAATATTTGACAGCATTCCTGGCGAGTTGGCCACTACGTCTCCGTTTGACCTTCATATACATCAAGAACGTAATATAACCTAACCTAACCCAACCTAACATCTCGGCGGTAATATTTGACAACATTCCTGGCGAGTTGGCCTCTACGTCTCCGTTTTACCTTCATATACATCAATAACGTAATATAACCTAACCTAACCCAACCTAACATCTCCACGGTAATATGTGATAACATTACTGGCGAGTTGGCCTCTACCTCTCCGTGGGGCCTTTATGTACTTCAATAACGTAATATAACCCAACCTAACCCAATCTAACATCTCGGCGGTAATATTTGACAACATTGCTGGCGAGTTGGCCTCTACGTCTCCGTTTGTCCTTCATATACATCAATAACGTAATATAACCTAACCTAATCCAACCTATCATCTCGGCGGTAATATTTGACAACTATCCTGGCGAGTTGGCTTCTCCGTCTCCGTCGGACCTTCATATACATCAATAACGTAATATAAAGTAACCTAACCCAACCTAACATCTCGGCGGAAATATTTGACCACATTCCTGGCGAGTTGGCCTCTACGTCTCCGCTTGACCTTCATATACATCAATAACGTAATATAACCTAACCTAACCCAACATATCATCTCGGCGGCAATATTTGACAACATTACTGGCTTGTTGGCCTCTACGTCTCCGTGGGACCTTTATATACATCAGTAACGTAATACAACCTAACCTAACCCATCCTAACATCTCGGCGGTAATATTCGACAACATTCCTGGCGATTTGGCCTCTACGTCTACGTTTGTCCTTCATATACATCTATAACGTAATACAAACTAACCTAACCCAATCTAACATCTCGGCGATAATATTCGACAACATACCTGGCGAGTTGGCCTCTACGTCTACGTTTGACCTTCATATACATCAATAACGTAATATAACGTAACCTAACACAACCTAACATCTCGCGGGTAATATTTGACATCATTCCTGGCGAGTTGGCCTCTGCGTCTCCGTTTGACCTTCATATACATCAATAACGTAATATAACCTAACCTAACCCAACCTATCATCTCGGCGGTAATATTTAACAGCATTCCTGGCGAGTTGGCTTCTCCGTCCCCGTGTGACCTTCATATACATCAATAACGTAATATAACCTAACCTAACCCAACCTAACATCTCGGCGGTAATATTTGACCACATTCCCGGCGAGTTGGCCTCTACGTCTCCGTTTGACCTTCATATAAATCAGTAACGTAATATAAGGTAACCTAATCCAACCTATCATCTCGGCGGTAATATTTGACCACATTCTTGGCGAGTTGGCTTCTCTGTCTCCGTGAGACCTTTATATACATCAATAACGTAATATAACCTAACCTAACCCAACCTAACATCACGGCCGTAATATTCGACAACATACCTAGAGTTGGCCTCTACGTCTACGTTTGACCTTCATATACATCAATAACGAAATATAACCTAACCTGACCCAACCTATCATCTCGGCGGTAATATTTGACAACATTCCTGGCGAGTTGGCCTCTACGTCTCCGTGGCATCTTTATATACATCAATAACGCAATATAACCTAACCTAAACCAACCTAACATCTCGGCCGTAATATTTGACATCATTCCTGGCGAGTTGGCCTCTACGTCTCCGTTTGACCTTCATATACATCAAGAACATAATATAACCTAACCTAAACCAACCTAACATCTCGGCGGTAACATTTGACCACATTCCTGGCGAGTTGGCTTCTCTGTCTCCGTGAGACTTTTATATACATCAATAACGTAATACAACCTAACCTAACCCAATCTAACATCTCGGCGGTAATATTTGACCACATTCCTGGCGAGTTGGCTTCTCTGTCTCCGTGAGACCTTTATATACATCAATAACGTAATACAACCTAACCTAACCCAATCTAACATCTCGGCGGTAATATTCGACAACATACCTGGCGAGTTGGCCTCTACGTCTACGTTTGACCTTCATATACATCAATAACGTAATATAACCTAACCTAACCCAACATATCATCTCGGCGGTAATATTCGACAACATACCTGGCGAGTTGGCCTCTACGTCTACGTTTGTCCTTCATATACATCTATAACGTAATATAACCTCACCTAACCCAACATATCATCTCGGCGGCAATATTTGACAGCATTCCTGGCGAGTTGGCCACTACGTCTCCGTTTGACCTTCATATACATCTAGAACGTAATATAACCTAACCTAACCCAACCTAACATCTCGGCGGTAATATTTGACAACATTCCTGGCGAGTTGGCCTCTACGTCTCCGTTTTACCTTCATATACATCAATAACGTAATATAACCTAACCTAACCCAACCTAACATCTCCACGGTAATATGTGATAACATTACTGGCGAGTTGGCCTCTACCTCTCCGTGGGGCCTTTATGTACTTCAATAACGTAATATAACCCAACCTAACCCAATCTAACATCTCGGCGGTAATATTTGACAACATTGCTGGCGAGTTGGCCTCTACGTCTCCGTTTGACCTTCATATACATCAATAACGTAATATAACCTAACCTAATCCAACCTATCATCTCGGCGGTAATATTTGACAACTATCCTGGCGAGTTGGCTTCTCCGTCTCCGTCGGACCTTCATATACATCAATAACGTAATATAAAGTAACCTAACCCAACCTAACATCTCGGCGGAAATATTTGACCACATTCCTGGCGAGTTGGCCTCTACGTCTCCGCTTGACCTTCATATACATCAATAACGTAATATAACCTAACCTAACCCAACATATCATCTCGGCGGCAATATTTGACAACATTACTGGCTTGTTGGCCTCTACGTCTCCGTGGGACCTTTATATACATCAGTAACGTAATACAACCTAACCTAACCCATCCTAACATCTCGGCGGTAATATTCGACAACATTCCTGGCGATTTGGCCTCTACGTCTACGTTTGTCCTTCATATACATCTATAACGTAATACAAACTAACCTAACCCAATCTAACATCTCGGCGATAATATTCGACAACATACCTGGCGAGTTGGCCTCTACGTCTACGTTTGACCTTCATATACATCAATAACGTAACCTAACACAACCTAACATCTCGCGGGTAATATTTGACATCATTCCTGGCGAGTTGGCCTCTGCGTCTCCGTTTGACCTTCATATACATCAATAACGTAATATAACCTAACCTAACCCAACCTATCATCTCGGCGGTAATATTTAACAGCATTCCTGGCGAGTTGGCTTCTCCGTCCCCGTGTGACCTTCATATACATCAATAACGTAATATAACCTAACCTAACCCAACCTAACATCTCGGCGGTAATATTTGACCACATTCCCGGCGAGTTGGCCTCTACGTCTCTGTTTGACCTTCATATAAATCAGTAACGTAATATAAGGTAACCTAATCCAACCTATCATCTCGGCGGTAATATTTGACCACATTCCTGGCGAGTTGGCTTCTCTGTCTCCGTGAGACCTTTATATACATCAATAACGTAATATAACCTAACCTAACCCAACCTAACATCTCGGCCGTAATATTCGACAACATACCTAGCGAGTTGGCCTCTACGTCTACGTTTGACCTTCATATACATCAATAACGAAATATAACCTAACCTAACCCAACCTATCATCTCGGCGGTAATATTTGACAACATTCCTGGCGAGTTGGCCTCTACGTCTCCGTGGCATCTTTATATACATCAATAACGTAATATAACATAACCTAACCCAATCTAACATCTCGGCGGTAATATTTGACCACATTCCTGGCTTGTAGGCCTCTACGTCTCCGTGGGACCTTTATATACATCAATAACGTAATACAACCTAACCTAACCCATCCTAACATCTCGGCGGTAATATTCGACAACATTCCTGGCGATTTGGCCTCTACGTCTACGTTTGTCCTTCATATACATCTATAACGTAATACAAACTAACCTAACCCAATCTAACATCTCGGCCATAATATTCGACAACATACCTGGCGAGTTGGCCTCTACGTCTACGTTTGACCTTCATATGCATCAATAACGTAATATAACCTAAACTAACCCAACCTAACATCTCGGCGGTAATATTTGACATCATTCCTGGCGAGTTGGCCTCTACGTCTCCGTTTGAGCTTCATATACATCAATGACGTAATATAACGTAACCTAACCCATCCTATCATCTCGGCGGCAATATTTGACAACATTCCTGGCGAGTTGGCCTCTACGTCTCCGTTTGACCTTCATATACATCAATAACGTATTATAACCTAACCTAATCCAACCTATCATCTCGGCGGTAATATTTGACAACATTCCTGGCGAGTTGGCTTCTCCGTCTCCGTCGGACCTTCATATACATCAATAACGTAATATAAAGTAACCTAACCCAACCTAACATCTCCGCGGTAATATGTGATAACATTCCTGGCGAGTTGGCCTCTACCTCTCCGTGGGGCTTTTATGTACTTCAATAACGTAATATAACCCAACCTAACCCAATCTAACATCTCGGCGGTAATATTTGACCACATTCCTGGCTTGTTGGCCCCTACGTCTCTGTGGGTCCTTTATATACATCAATAACGTAATACAACCTAACCGAACCCTACCTAACATCTCGGCGGTAATATTCGGCAACATACCTGGCGAGTTGGCCTCTACGTCTACGTTTGACCTTCATATACATCAATAACGTAATATAACCTAACCTAACCCAACCTAACATCTCCGCGGTAATATGTGATAACATTCCTGGCGAATTGGCCTCTACCTCTCCGTGGGGCCTTTATATACATCAATAACGTAATATAATATAACCTAACCCAATCTAACATCTCGGCGGTAATATTTGACCACATTCCTGTCTTGTTAGTTCCTACGTCTCCGCGGGACCTCTATATACATTAATAACGTAATATAACGTAACCTAACCCAACCTATCATCTCGGCGGTAATATTTGACCACATTCCTGGCGAGTTGGCTTCTCTGTCTCCGTGAGACCTTTATATACATCAATAACGCAATATAACTTAACCTAAACCAACCTAACATCTCGGCCGTAATATTTGACATCATTCCTGGCGAGATGGCCTCTACGTCTCCGTTTGACCTTCATATACATCAATAACGTAATATAAAGTAACCTAACCCAACATATCATCTCGGCGGCAATATTTGACAACATTCCTGGCTTGTTGGCCTCTACGTCTCCGTGGGACCTTTATATACATCAGTAACGTAATACAACCTAACCTAACCCATCCTAACATCTCGGCGGTAATATTCGACAACATTCCTGGCGATTTGGCCTCTACGTCTACGTTTGTCCTTCATATACATCTATAACGTAATACAAACTAACCTAACCCAATCTAACATCTCGGCGATAATATTCGACAACATACCTGGCGAGTTGGCCTCTACGTCTACGTTTGACCTTCATATACATCAATAACGTAATATAACGTAACCTAACACAACCTAACATCTCGCGGGTAATATTTGACATCATTCCTGGCGAGTTGGCCTCTGCGTCTCCGTTTGACCTTCATATACATCAATAAAGTAATATAACCTAACCTAACCCAACCTATCATCTCGGCGGTAATATTTGACCACATTCCTGGCGAGTTGGCTTCTCTGTCTCCGTGAGACCTTTATATACATCAATAACGTAATATAACCTAACCTAACCCAACCTAACATCTCGGCCGTAATATTTGACATCATTCCTGGCGAGTTGGCTTCCCTGTCTCCGTGAGACCTTTATATACATCAATAACGTAATATAACGTAACCTAACCCAACCTATCATCTCGGCGGTAATAATTGACAACATTCCTGGCGAGTTGGCCTCTACGTCTCCGTGGGACCTTTATATACATCAATAACATAACATAAGCTAGCCTAACCCAATCTAACATCTCGGCGATAATATTTGACCACATTCCTGGCTTGTTGGCCTCTACGTCTCCGTGGGACCTTTACATACTTCAATAACGTAATATAACCTAACCTAACCCAACCTAACATCTCGGCGGTAATATTTGACAGCATTCCTGGCGAGTTGGCTTCTCCGACTCTGTGAGACCTTCATATCCATCAATAACGTAATATAACCTAACCTAACCCAACCTAACATCTCGGCGGTAATATTCGACAACATACCTAGCGAGTTGGCCTCTACGTCTACGTTTGACCTTCATATACATCAATAACGAAATATAACCTAACCTAACCCAACCTATCATCTCGGCGGTAATATTTGACAACATTCCTGGCGAGTTGGCCTCTACGTCTCCGTGGCATCTTTATATACATCAATAACGTAATATAACATAACCTAACCCAATCTAACATCTCGGCGGTAATATTTGACCACATTCCTGGCTTGTAGGCCTCTACGTCTCCGTGGGACCTTTATATACATCAATAACGTAATACAACCTAACCTAACCCATCCTAACATCTCGGCGGTAA